>JANUWI010000011.1:0-676933 GCA_025504975.1 Plenodomus lindquistii
AATCATTGCCGTGTCCGAATATAACCCCGTATGGGATCAGGTTTCTTCGACCGCTATCTGGGAGAACATGAGGAAAGCATGGTTCCGTCATGGGCTTACGGACCTGCCATACCCACCAAATGTTCTTGTTGCCAAGAAACGCACAAAGTCCATGTGGGACTCTGTGCGAGCGGTAAATCGAAATATCCTTTTTAAGGAAATCGAAGAAATCGACATCGAGGATTTGTCGGTATCTGTGTCATCCTTAAGCACAGAAATGCCCTATCAGTCCCCTCGAGCTCTGACCTGAGCCTTGAGTTTCAAAGAAAGGCTGCTTCCTGCGTAATGCTTGAAGCCGTTGACACCCTTCTAGGAACCTCATACCACCTGAAGCCCGCCTGAAGTCTCCTCGCCTGTCAGCCGTGAATACTGAAGGGGTAACCCGGATGCTGAAGCGCATGGCGAAGGAACGGATAGGGGTGAATAGTGGTGTCTGGAACCTTTCCTGACCCTTGCTGTGTATCGCGACGCACTATGCCTAGCTTTCACACCTCAAGGAGCATCAACATGGCTGTCTTGAGAGGAACCTGGAAACTGGTTTGCCCCTTCTTAGTACCACACGAAACGTGCTAGTAGCTTCGGCGAAGACACACAGTACTGTGCGAAGAGTCGGGAGATCATTTGCCCAATTCTCTTACAGCCATTTTGACGTTGGGGGAAGAAAGACAATTGGGGAAAGAACGAGAGGAGATTGGTAAGTCATGTCGGTGTTATTTCGATTAAGGTCGACCATTGCGGTTTCTGGAAACAGACGGAATAGGAGAAGGGCAAGCGCCAAGGCGCTAACCCTGACCCTAACCCTAATCGGCTAACCAGAACTATGAATACCAACACGCTCCCCTCGGGCCAACATCTCTACAGATAAGCCCAGCGAACGATATCCTTTGCTTGCCGCCGGTCCCACTGTACAACCGGTATTCTGAGACAAGCCCAGCGCTTATCTCGGAGGCAAGGCAGACTCATCGGGGGAATCCCCCCGAGGCGATGTATATAAACTGCTCTCCTGTCGCTCCTGACTAGTTTCTTTCTGTAGATCCAACAAGAAACGAAAAGTATCTCCTCACAAGAGATATTTAGAGTCTTCATTTTACAGAAAGAATAAAAATCCAATCGAGTTCTTCTTCAGTGGCTTTGTCACTCTTTAACCCTAACCCTCCTCAACAACAACTCTTTTTGGTCACCATGTCCGCTTCACCACACACCCCTCAACGAGGACAGCAGAACCGCGCCAGGGCGGGCCCCTCACCCCGCCAAGACGATATGGAGGTTGACTCGTCAACCATTCCCGTTGAAACCCAATCCAGCGTTAATTCGGAATTGCATAACCGACGAATGGCCCTCGGGCTTGAAGTCGTTTCTGCCTTTCTGAAGAAAATCGTCAACTCGCGCAGCGTTGCACAACTGGTGTCTAGCGTTCCAGCCGTAGCACAGGACAGAACTCGAGTCAATCTTGACAACATTGTGCAAGCACACGTCAAGAAAGCGCTCGCAGTCTCCCTCCTCGCGGAATGGAGAGATTGCATCGCCAAAGAAAACTTCGACTCTATCCTGGAGCTTAAATCCCTCCGTGCTCCGTCCATTCAGGTCAGCAAGCTTGCTGAACACGGCGGTAGCATCCCGCGAAATTTCGATGAATCTCTCAAGGAAGCCAAAAAGCTGTCACTCACCCGCATGATCGAAATCAAGGACCTTGAGGTGCAATCCCTGACCGGTCTATGCAACCAGACACAGCAGGCGAATTTACTACACAGAAGCTGGTTACCCATCGCCCAGATGGAAGGGGTGAGCTTTGAGGCCTCGGCTATTCTGCTCGACCCCGCCTGCTCCCTGTCCCTGGTACAATCAGCCATATCAATTGGAGAGAATACTGCGCAGAAACAGATGAGCCTTAGGGCAAAGAAATCTAGCACAGTTAAAAGAGCACGTAGAGACGGGACAGCCGTCATGCCAACGGACTCCAAAAGTCTCGAAGTGTTCGTCAAAGAAATCGCGAAACGGCAAAGGCAGTCTGCCCAAGACAAGGCCAAAGCCAACAAGAAAAAATCGGGAAAAGGTCGGAGAGGGGCTGGTCCCTCCAAGACCAAAAACCAGAAGAATCCCAACAAAATTGGGAAGAAGAACCGCCAACAAAAAAACGGAAAACGCGGTTCTTCCTCCAGAAGGCAGCCCAAGAAGCCTTAGATGCACCGGCTCCCTTTGCATCAGGCAAGCTGCCTTTGGAGTTCTACCAACTCTCAAGTAACACTGCACAACACATGTACATCTGGCGTACATGGCCGTCTCATTGGTTTGAGACTCTCATGTCATGGAAACCAGGTGTACACAAACTCGATGGTGTCAGACTTCCCCCGGACATCGAGTACACCCTTAGTGTAAACTTGAAACACCTCTTCCCTATTCGATATTCGGAAAAGGTTGCTGAAGATTGGTTCGAGGAACTTTGCCGCAAGGCCAGACTCCTCACCTATTTTTGGAAAAAAGGTAACGATCAAGATGACGTTACCCCCGACTGGGCGAAATCAATCCCGTATCTCGCTTCCGGTTGGGACCCTGGCATTGACGACGACTGGTTTGCAGATGGTATTCTTGACGGGAGGAAGACTCTGCGTCATGCGCTCCATGAGCGATCTATACCCCGACGAGATGTAAAGGACGATGCTCTCTTTCATGTGACCGTCCATCCAAAAAACCTGCAAAGATGGCTGTCGGAAGCTCAGCTTCTGGCTTTCATCACCGACAAAAACCTGGGGATTGTCGTCGTCACTCGTGAATGGTACGAGGAACAAATCCAAGCCTTTTTGGATCTACCATCACCTTCAACAGCGCATCTCCCTCCCAGGGAGCGCCGTCCGCTGTTTGAGGTTCAGCATCAAGGAAAGGAAGCTTTTACCGATTTCTTCACGGGTTGCGTCAATGACCTGAACGGTAGAATGCTCAAGATGCCCAACGGCGAAGTTTTTCCGTTCCTTTCTTCAAAAAAGGTACAAAAATTCTGGCGTTCAGCGTATTCCAATACGACAATCCCTGTCTTCCATGGTATCCCAAAGATTCACAAAAATCCATGGAAGATTCGGCCAATAGTCCCTATGCATTCTTATGTGTTAGGACCGCTGGCCAGGATTTTGCACGCCCTTCTCTTACCGGTTCAACGATCTTTCCCATGGATATGTGAAAGCAGTCGGAATCTGTGTTCAGAAGTCGCAGATTTTAATAGGAGATTGGAAACTTCTCCACGTCTCCATTCTGGAGATGTGACGGGCATGTACACGAATATTCAATGGAGGTATTTTCGTGATGCCCTGCAGCTTATCTTATCTTCCGGCGACTGGTATGATGAGCAGACCAGGAACTGGATTTTAGACGCTGCCGAACGAATCTGGTTTAGCGCCTTGTTTCAGCTCGGACCATACTTGGTTAGTCAGACAGACGGAGTGCCAATGGGGCTACATTGCGCTCCAGTCTTTGCAAACCTTTTCATGGCCTTCTACGAACAAGGATTCATCAATGCGTCACCCTCTCTGTTTTACAGACGATACATTGATGATATCTTCGCCCTTGACCCTTCGGACGAAGCGCTAGATCGATTACGCGTCCCCGGACTTTCGATCCAATGGACGCATTCCGCCCACGAACTCCCGTTCCTCGACGTACGCTTCCACACGCACCCCGAGTCGGCGGAGGTGTGCTTCGCGCCTTATCACAAGGCGCTTAGCCACCACCAATATATCCCATGGGCAAGCGCCCATCCCCTGTCGGTCAAGAAGGGGATGATCAAAGGCGAGCTCAGCCGGGTCCGCGCAATATGCTATAAGGAGTCATACTTTTTGACATGGAAGGCGACATTTTTGTCGTGGCTCCGAGCGCGCGGCTGGCCAAATCGGGTGTTACACTCCTGGGCACGGCAAGTCCAATGGCGATCTTACTTTCCCGGCTCCGGGCTGGAGAAAAGGGAAAGGACGAAAGCAATCATTGCCGTGTCCGAATATAACCCCGTATGGGATCAGGTTTCTTCGACCGCTATCTGGGAGAACATGAGGAAAGCATGGTTCCGTCATGGGCTTACGGACCTGCCATACCCACCGAATGTTCTTGTTGCCAAGAAACGTACAAAGTCCATGTGGGACTCTGTGCGAGCGGTAAATCGAAATATCCTTACCAAGGAAATCGAAGAAATCGACATCGAGGATTTGTCGGTATCTGTGTCTTCCTTAAGCACAGAAATGCCCTACCAGCCCCCTCAAGCTCTGACCTGAGCGCCATCTATTATCAAACCAGAGCGCTGCTTCCTGCGTAATGCTTGAAGCCGTTGACACCCTTCCAGGAACCTCACACCACCTGAAGCCCGCCTGAAACCTCTTCGCCTGTCAGCCGTGAATATTGAAGGGGCAACCCGGATACTGAAGCGCATTGCGAAGGGATGGATAGGGGTGAATAGTGGTATTTGGAACCTTTCCTGACCCTTGCTGTGTATCGCGACGCACCATGCCTAGCTTTCACACTTCAAGGAGCATCAACATGGTTGTTTTGAGAGGAACCTGGAAAATGGTTTGCCCCTTCTTAGTACCACACGAAACGTGCTAGTAGCCTCGGCGAAGACACAAAGTACTGTGCGAAGAGTCGGGAGATCATTTGCCCAATTCTCTTACAGCCATTTTGACGTTGGGGGAAGAAGGACAATTGGGGAAAGAACGAGAGGAGATTGGTAAGTCATTTCGGTGTTATTTCGATTAAGGTCGACCATTGCGGTTTCTGGAAACAGACGGAATAGGAGAAGGGCAAGCGCCAAGGCGCTAACCCTGACCCTAACCCTAATCGGTTAACCAGAACTATGAATACCAACACGCTCCCCTCGGGCCAACATCTCTACAGATAAGCCCAGCGAACGATATCCTTTGCTTGCCGCCGGTCCCACTGTAAAACCGGTATTCTGAGACAAGCCCAGCGCTTATCTCGGAGGCAAGGCAGACTCATCGGGGGAATCCCCCCGAGGCGATGTATATAAACTGCTCTCCTGTCGCTCCTGACGAGTTTCTTTCTGTAGATCCAACAAGAAACGAAAAGTATCTCCTCACAAGAGATATTTAGAGTCTTCATTTTACAGAAAGAATAAAATCCAATCGAGTTCCTCTTCAGTGGCTCTGTCACTCTTTAACCCTAACCAACCCTAACCCTAACCCTAACCCTAACCCTAACCCTAACCCTAACCCTAACCCTAACCCTAACCCTAACCCTAACCCTAACCCTAACCCTAACCCTAACCCTAACCCTAACCCTAACCCTGGGGCTAGTTGGGTCGCCCGCTTCGCGGCTAACACTAACCGCTAACGGCTTCGCCGGGTTAGTATAGACTTATAGATCTCTATATACTAGACTATTATATATATATTTATATTTTACTATATAGCTTATATTTTTATAATTATATATATATATATTACTATAGTTATATAATATAAAAAATTCTTTACTATAGAGAAGTAGAAATTCTAGAAAAAAAAGTTTCTTTTTAGAAAATAATTTATATCTTGGCGCCAAGACGTCCTATTATAATAACTTTTAGATAGAAATGTGCAGATAAGTTTTCTCTATAAAATAAGCTATTTACTTCATTTTATTATAGCCTATTAGCGCGGATGCACGCCTGGAAGTATTGTGGGGCTAGGGCTAGGAACACCAAAATCTCCCTCTATCTTTCACCCGCTATAACTTAGGCTATAAGTAAGATACTACTGCAAAAAGTAGACCGTTTTAAAGCTCTAATCTAGCTCTTTAAAATGACCTACTTTTTACAGTAGTATCTCGTTATTCAACAGTAGAATCCTAGTAGATACTTTGGCTGCTTTTTGAAT
This sequence comes from Plenodomus lindquistii, assembly GCA_025504975.1. Lineage (NCBI taxonomy): Eukaryota > Fungi > Ascomycota > Dothideomycetes > Pleosporales > Leptosphaeriaceae > Plenodomus > Plenodomus lindquistii. The sequence goes on from JANUWI010000011.1 coordinate 5,889, forward strand.
TTTTCCCCCCCCTATACTAGCGGCGCACGTACCCATTTTCTCGCACTTTCGCTGTTAAAGTGTGAGTCCCAATAGTATTAGTATAGTTAAATTAAGTAGTTATAATTAAATAATAATAATATTAGAATTAAATAAAAAGACTGCTAGGTATTAGAGTAAATATAGTAGTAAAGTTTATTAGTATAGATTTAGCTATTAGTATAATAGACTATATATAAAACTAGTATACTATAGCTACTATATAGTAGTAGTAAAATTTTTATAGAAAAAAGCTTTTTTAAAGTATAGCTATTATAAAAATAGGTGTTATAAATTTATAGTTACTATCTAGTACCTAAAAAAAGTAGTAGCTTATTTAGTTATAGCCTATATAGTTATAGATACAGCTTATAACTAAACTAAATAATCTAAAAGTTATTAATAAACTTAGTTTAACAGCGTTTAAAACTAAAATATTAAAAAAAAAGTTTTTTAATATCTAAAAAACTACTATTAATAGTATTATAGATTATCTATAATATTACTAGAAGATAGATAAGTTATATAAAAAGTTTAGTTACTTTAAATTAGAAATTTAATAAAGAAAAATAGGTACTAGAATACGCAGTTATAAATATATAATAATAGTAAAAAAGTATTTATTTATAACTATATACTAAGCTAACCTAGAATATTTACTAACTAAAAATAATAATTCTAAGTAATAGATTACGTTTAGCACGTATTTAGATTAGAGTAAATAGTAGAATATACTTAAATAGTACTTTAGTACTATTAGTATTTTTAGTATACTACTAAAAAGTATAAATAATTTTATTAAAAAGACTTTTTTATAAGCTTAGATAGAATAGTAGGCTATAATAGTAAAAAAATATAATATAGATATGTAGGTAATAGCTTATAATATAAAGCTATTATTTTTAGCTTATATAGAGGAGTTAGAGCTACCTATAGAGTTTACATTTTTAGAAAAGCTAGATTATCTAGTTAGAACGCGTCTTTTAGCGCTATTTAAAAAGTAGATTTCTAATCTATTTATATTATATTATACTAACGTTAATAGGCTGTTATCTAATAGAAATAATAATACTATAGTACTAGAGTTATAGTTAGTTATTATATATAAAAGCGTTAATAGGCATATTATAAAAAGATAATAGATAAAAAAGAGTTTAGTTTTAAAAAAGCTAGAAGCTTTTTTTATATAAAGCTTTTTTTATATAAAACTGTTTTTATATAAGCATTTTGTAGTTAGTAAACTCTATAATTTCTAATTTTAGTATAACTATTAGATTGTAATTACGCATTTAGCCTATATATACTTTAGGCTAAAATAGCTCTATTTATTAATTTTAGTAGCTATTTAATATTATAATTATATAACTAATATAGATTCTATGTATTTATTATTACGCTTTTTACTAGTAAACTTTTAAATACTAATACTTCTATAGATTCTAAGTTTTTTCTAAAACTTTAGCGTAGGCGCTTAGGCTACATTTTTACTAATTACTAGCTATAATTAAAAATCCTATAGGTATTAGGCTTATTATCTAGAAAGTAAATAAATAGAATATAGTAACTACGTTAACTACTAAAGCTAAACTCTTTACTCTATTCTAAGTTACTAAAAAAGCTTTTTTTATTTTAAAGCTTTTTTAAAAGCTTTATATTAAAATTAAGCTAGAACCTATTATTATTAAATATAATAATTAATAGACTATCTAACTACTTACTTTAAAAGTTTTTAAGCTTTAAACTAAGCTTTAATATATTAATATCTATAATTACTAGCTATAGTAAAAAGTATAATAATAATAGATAAACGTATAGTATATATAGTTATTAGAAATAATTATAGATAGTTTTATAAAAGCTCTACTAAAAAGATTATAGAGAAAGTTTTTTTATTAATTTAAATTTATTAAAGCTAAAAAGTTTTTAACGCTAATAAATAAAACTCTAATTAAAAAAATCTAATAATAACTAGACTACCTTTTAATAACTTTTTAGAAAAAAAGTTTTAGCTAGTAATAGCTTCTAGACTAAAAAAGGTGTATTAGATTAATAGAGTTATTCTAGAGCTAGTAGATAAATAAGGTATAGAGTACAGTAGTGTACTCTATAGCTAACGTAATAAAACTAGCCTTCTAAATAATACTTAGAGAGGATAATTAATTATTAAAACTTTTATAAAATTTATTAATACTTATGCACTTTTAATAGTACTATGCATCTAATAATATAATAATACTATAGTACTAGAGTTATAGTTAGCTATTATATATAAAATTATTAATAGGTATATTATTAAAAAGTAATAAATATAAAAAAAAGTTTAATTTAAAAAAAACTAAAAGCTTTTTTTATATAATCCTTTTTTTAAATAAGTATTTTATAGTTTATAAACTTTATAATTTATAATTTTAGTATAACTAATAGATTGTAATTATATACTTAGTCTATATATACTTTAAACTAGAATAGTACTATTTATTTATTTTAGTAGCTATTTAATATTATTATTATATATTTAATTTAGATTCTATAAGTTTATTATTATATTTATTAGTAGTAAGCTTTTAAATACTAATACTTTTATAAATTCTAAATTTTTTATAAAACTTTAATTTAGATGTTTAGACTATATTTTTACTAATTATTAGCTATAATTATAATTTCTATAGATATTAGTATAATAGAATTCTCTTAATTAATTTTAAAACTTTTTAATAACTAATACTAAAAGTAGTAGTAGTATATTAGTAACTTTAAAATTAGCTAGTTTTAAAAGCTATATTAATAAATTTATATTAATATTTTCTCTAACTTAATATTATATTATATTATAAATGTATTAAATATAATATATAGTATTTATAATACCTAAAAAAATTATTAGATTTAATAGATTATTAGGTTAACTAGTAAAATATATTATTACTTTAAAATAAATCTACTTTTTATAGCTAATAGCTATTTTTTAAAATATATAGTATAATATAATTTTTCTATATACTATTTTCTCTCTATATAAATTTATATAGTAATTTTTATTTTAAACTTTTTATATTTTTACTTTATTATAAATATATATATATTGTTAAATTTATATAAAATACTAGTAACTTTAATTATTATATTAAAATACCTATAATTATTATTACTATATATATATTAATAATTCAATTTATATTATATAAAATATTAGTATAAAATAATAACTAGATTAATAGCTTATTATTAAATTCGATATTTATAATACCTAGATACTTTATAAAAATAAGCTAGTACTACTTTATAAAAAATGCATATTACTAAACTACAATAGCAATTCGGAACCTGTTCTAGCACTAACCAGCCCCGCATCTAATAGATCTGATACTATCACCACTAAAAACCCCGAGCCCAAGCTGGGGGTACGTGGTGCGAGCAAGTGCGGAGCTGCCTGGAAAGGAAACCCGCGACCAATCGGGTGAACATCCGATTCCGAGATTCCACCTCCGTCGCCTCCGGTCTTTACAATAGCCAATCAACCACTAAGTCAGGTTACAGGCAACCTTGTTTGAAGATTACTTTATCGTAGGAGTACGGCCTGTACCTCGGGGGTTTTCTTTCTATAAGAACGCAGACACCTGCTGTAGATTCTAGTAGTCTTCAAGAGAACATCACCTCGTGTTTTCAGTACCTATCTCCCATAGTTGCTACATTCAGACCCTCATCCTCAAAATGACAGACGGCAAGCCAACCGTTGCCAATGGCGCCTTCAGGACTGCCGCGCCTGGCCATGAGCTGCGTTACAAGACAACATCCGGTGTCGAAAAATCGTTGCACGTCCTCGCGACTGCCGGCCAGACGAATCGGCGTCTATCTGCCTCTATCTTCACCATGGAACCGAATGAGGAATCCGACATCACATTGCATAGCTTGGAGGACAAGGGCTATTTCGTAATAGAAGGCGACATCACATTCAATATGCCACTTGACCATTGCGTCCTCACAGCTGCCAAAGACGAGTTTGTCTGGCATCCCAGCGGCCGCCCCATCAGCTTCAAAGCAGGTGCCAAGGGTGCTAAGTATCTGCTATATCTAGTTCCTGGTACCGACTTCGTCCCTCACTTCTTTGAATCGACCACCAAGCTTCAACTCGACTCACCTGAGCAAAAGACTGCGTTGAGGAAGAAGGCCTTCGATGAGTACGGCGTAGGGCTCTACGAAAATGAGAAAGATGTTCCCAAGTCGATCAGGCCCGCTGCTTCCAATGGCCCACAAACACCCGATGCCCGGGTCCTGATGCCCGAAGAAACTGATCGCAGGGTTAACCGCCCTTTCAAGTCTGATCCTAGCCATAGATACAAGCTGAACGTCGATCGCGGTGCCATGACCGGCGTCGACCTTGTCTTCCACTCCTGGGGTCACCAAACCGGCGGCCTCTTCGAACTCCTCGATCTCACCTGGCATAAACCCGACATCGTCTTCCCGCACGTACACACGCTGGAAGAAGAAGGCTTCTATATCCTTGAGGGAGAGTTTACTCTCTATGTTTCCGAACCCAAGGGTATAACCAAGGTAGTCGGTCGTCCCGGGGACTGGCTGTGGGGACCACGTGACATGCCGCACTATTACCACATTACCGGAGAGAAAGGTGCCCGCCTGATATGTTGTCTGCTTCCAGGCGGCTCCGGATTCCTGAATTTCTTCCATGGCATTGCAGTGGAAGCGCGAGGCATGGATCTATCAACGCCGGAAAAGTTCAAGGAATTCTCAGATTGGCAGAACAAGCTTTCGGCCCAATTTTTGGTTGGGCCTAGTGAGTGGCCAGGCGAGTACCCGTCAAAGGAACTCGCGCTCGAAGAGTGAGAAGCTAGCGGGGGGCTAAGTTACAAATTGCTGCTTAAGAATATAAAATCAATGTAGCTAGCTGAGTTATTAAATCGTTAGTCAGCTAGTACCATTTTGTGCCTCTGCTAGCATTACCTCTCCACTTTCTATCCATACAGTAGATTGCCAGTATACAACAAAAGCGATAGTGGCCCTAAGGGTGAGAGGCAGCTCGGGATGACTGACGGAGGTCTTCATAATGGCTATATCCACAGCTAGTAGCTCGACGGAACTAGAGCTTTCTCAACGTGCGGAAGTGATTAGGGAAGTTATTGTGTTGTTACTAACAGTTCAGCGGATAGCACAACCTGCTTTATGCGTCTGCTGTCAATCTGTTACTAGTAGATACCGTTACAGCAGTCGTCAAATCAGGGTGTGGGGTGATGTGCGTTCACATAGGTAACGCATCAACCTTAACTATTATCGCGGTGTCTGAAGAGAGTTTCGCTGGTCATTGCGAGTCAAAGCGACGGGTATGACAAAACTATTCACTTATACAGCCAATTGTATCTGCGCTGTAAACTACCACAAGACGACCTTAAGCTATGTCTGAGCACGACATCTTTAGCTCAGGCTTGCGATTTTCTGGACTATTCCGATAGACCTTCCGCACGTTCGAGATAACTTGCCGGAAAGCAGGCGGATCAATATTCACACTAGCATCCCAAAGCGCTGTCTCAAGAACCTGGGCGTGTGAAGTTGTTTTACTTATTCAAGGCTCAGAGAAGACAGACAGTAATAAAAGAGCACAAAAGGAGTGGGATTAGGTCTCAATTGAGAATATGTAGTCGCTTTTCTGTGTGAACAAGCGAGGAATCTAGCTGTAAGTAGCTAATTTCTCTTCCCTTTTCTCGATAACGTCCCACTCCTCCCAAGAGATTTTTCTTAACATCCTGCGGAATTGCCACCATGTCCATGGCATAGTGAACGTAATCCACCCTTCGTCGTTCTTATAGTAACTTACGCAGCTCGACTTAGCCCAGACAAATACGTTAGCTTGACGCCTCTGCACCTCTTTGTTGTATGTGATTTCCACTGAACGCTTTGGATGCATAGCAAACTTAATCCCTTGCTGCTCCTTGCTCAGGATTACCCGTACAGCTTTTGCGACAAATCTTGCTTGGCGCTCCCAAGTATCTTGTTGTGATGACCATACCTACACTCTGCGTTAGGACGAATTGGGCCTTGATACTAGTTAATAAAAACATACCTGCCCTGAGTTGGGACCGAAGCAGTAAAACATGTTGGGAAAGTCGCTCGTGGCTAAGCCATAGAGCGCCTCAGGATGATCTTTCCACTTATCTTGCAAATCAATACCATGAAGGCCTCTGACCTTTTCGTGCTCAAGGTATTGGGCGACGTTGAAACCCGTTCCAAATATTATGACATCAAACTCGCGCGATTTCTCGTGGCCGTTTTGAGAAGAGACCACTCCTGTTTTCGTGTATCGAACGAGGTTTTCCCGAAGAACTGTGCAGTTTGGTCTTGCAAGCGCTGGATAGAAGTTGTCGAGGCGTAGTGGTCGTTTGCAGTAGTCTTCGAAAACGAGTCAGTATGTATGTCTGCGAAAGACGCCGGATTTCTCTGTACGAACATTGAGAGTCTGGCCGAACTAGATCGCGAAGCTCAGGATCTTTGATCTGAGATTCCATAAAGGATACAGCAGATTGCGTCATTTTGTCATTGAGAGGGTGTCCATCGGTAGCCATTTTAGGCCCGTAGATCATCATGCGCAAATTCATACGAGCTCGCACAGCCTGAGCAAAGAATGGGACCCATTTCAAGGCCCACCGGAACAAGCTAGTGATGCTATCAGAACAAGGTCCAGTGTCAAGCTTTTGAGGGTTGTACATACCGTGAGTACGCAAAGTCCTGCCTTGGGACACACACTGGCGGGGTGCGCATGTAGACAGTGAGGTGTTTTGTCTTATCAACAATCTCTGGAATGATTTGCGCTGCACTTGGTCCGCAACCAATAATGGCTACACGCTTGTCTGACAAGTCGTGATTCTGCCAGTGTGCAGTGTGCCAGGAAAGCCCTTGAAACTGTTCGCGGCCTGGAGTCGTACCCCATTTTGGTCTATCAAGTGACCCAACACATTGGCACACAACATCCGCAATCCAATGCTCAATTTCTCGTGTTACTTGATTTGCAACAGTAACGCGCCAGACCATATTATTCTCGTCCCATGTGCACGCTTGAACAAGGCTCTGAAACTGGGTGCTTCGCTGAAGATGATATTCATGCGCAAACCTTGCGTAGTACGCTTGTATCTCGGCTCGCTTCGCGTAGAAATTTGTATAGTCTGGGAATTGTTGTCAGAACCCTATGGTAGCGGTATGAAAAGATTGGCTTGCCTTTGTTGATATTGTATGATGTTGTGTATATCAAGGCAGGAACGTCGCACGCGCACCCTGGGTACTTATTCTTTTGCCAAACCCCGCCATAGTCATCCAAGGCGTCGAAGATTTGAATATCGTCAAGACAAACTGAACCGTCTTGGAGAAGTATACTGGCTTGCTGAATGCCATTAAGCCCGCCGCCAACGATCACAACTTTCTTTCGACGCTCTTTGGGAACCGTGAGTGGTAGTTGCGATTCGAATCTTGACTGATCTGCCAGGTCTTCGTCAAAGCCGCTTAAAGCACTGTACTCCCCGACACCCAACGTGCCGGAAGCATATGTCTTGACAGGTTGAGGGTTACTGGCAGCATTTGGCTGGTTAGGAACACTCCTGCGCTGCATTTTGATAGGTGAATAGAGAAGCTTTGAGAAAAGATTGTTTTTGGGTACACAGGCTTTGTGGAATTGATATGTGCAGAAAGCGGGAAAGATATTCATGCTCCAGGCCTCGGAGGGAGAACCCGGAGGAGCGGTGCAGATGGAGCAACCCTTGGCGTGCCGATATGTTGATGCGAAATTCCGTGATTAGGAAGTCATGGATTTAGTTGCTAACTAATCCTAAAACTAGGTACACCGAGGCGGAATGAAAAGAGCCTTTACCATGGGCAGATCACACAACCGTGGTTGGACAGACCTGGAGTAACCTCCGGTTACGTACTCGGAACCGGGGTCCGACCATATGTACGTGGGCCGGATCAAGGTTCCGGGGCCTGCACTGACTTACTATGTAGATCACATAGTGATTGAACTTCAAGTTTACAACACAAGTGACACCTGCACCGCATCTGACAAGTTTCTACAATTCCTAGCGTATAAGACCGTGTACTTTAATCGCTTTTGGTGTCCCAAGCGGCCGTTGATGATTGCACCAATCACAGGTGCCATGTGGCTATTCCGACGATACCAGTGCAGCTTTCGGTCAATCTTTTGCAAGGTACAACGCGAAGCAGCAAAGAAATCACGTTTAGTTTAAAGAACGCTCCACCATTGATTCAGAGTTCGGGCAGGACCTGCGGAAACGCTGCGGTACATCATGGGCTGAAGAAAATTCGGCCTCCGGTATCGCAGTGACGCTATGGTATTGTTAACTCAAGCCTCTGCAGTTACCTGTTGCTAGTAATGAAGCGTCTGTTGAGAAGCTATCCAAATAATAATTTCGAAGGCTATTCATTGGACTAGATGGGTGGTATGATGTTCCGCACCTAAGGCATTCGCCTGCGTGGACGTGAATCGTGCAACACTCGAATGGTCACCATTGGAGCGAAAGGGGAGTTAGAAGAGAAATTCGACGACTCAATTTCCTATCTATACCCGCTTAGACTGGTACATATCGTTCATAAACTCCTGCGCTAGATGTACACTCTTTGGGTCTCCAGCTGGGATGACCTGACTTGCATAAAGTCCTGCAACCCTATTTAATCGATTCGCGAACCAGAAGAGATTAGGCAAGCCGCCCCAAACCAGTGAGCCCTTCTTGTAGCTTCCTACATCTTCTTCCATGTACATACCGCCCAGGCCAAAATTAATCGCAACGTTGGGCTCCTTGATGCCAGTCATCGCCCTGGTCATAGAGGAATCGTGAAGAGCACGCTGCGCGAGAGATCCTCTCTCAAGCTGTGGTGCAAACATAAGTTCGACAGTCTCAGGCTTCAGTAATTTCGGCTTTGCCCGAAGCAAGTCGCTGAGAACTTTGATATAGTCATCGCTGCTTGAGTACAATCCTGCTCCGCCACACTCTTCTGGAACACTATCTGGCCACAAATTCTTGGATTCTGAGAGAGTCCCATTCTCCGTTCTCCTTGTCATCTTCACAAGTCTTGGTGTGAGCTCTGGATGTAGGTCCAAGTGGAAAGTAGTCGAGTTCATGCCCAGGGGATCGAAGATGTGTTTACGAAGGTAGTCTTCGAGCGAAACGTTGTTCAGGCGTGAGACGATTTCGCAGGCCAGCTACATGCGTAGTCGTCAGCGAACTGTCAAACATCCTCAATCTCCACATTCTCGGAGTTCTACGTCGCAATTGTAGAAGCTTTGAGTTTCCCAAGATGTTGCCTGGCGCAGTAGGGTCTTACATCAATGCCTCCAGAATATGCCCAGCTCTCTCCAGGCTCAAACAACAAGGGCACCACATATGCTTCGAGAACCTTTCCTGACAGTCCCAATGATTCCATCTGGAGAGATGAACGCCATGCCCCTATCAAAGGCTGTTGCCCATCGTAAGACAAACCGCTAGTGTGGGACAGCAGATGACGTAGCGTGATCTTCTTAGTCGATGGCTCCAAGGAGAACTGCGGATTCCCGGAAGAATCTAAAGATCCGGACGACTTGATAATCTCAAGGTTCGCGAGCTCGGGGAGGATGTGCTCGACATGATCGTCTAGCGAGATTTGTCCGCGCTCGACGCATTGCAACACAGCAATAGTGCCAATCAGCTTTGTACAAGAAGCCACCCAGAAGATGCTATCTGAATTGAGCTTGGATGCGTTGAGAGCGACAGAATTGTAGCCAGAACATTTACTGTAAAATTTATATCCTAGGATTGTGGATAAGCGTGCTTTCTACAAATGAGCAGTGTAGTGATTTCACAGACGACAAGACGAAACTAAACTTACCTTTCTCATCTACAGCAGAAACCACGCAACCTGGAATGCCATTTGAGTTCCGGATTGTACTCTGGGCCAACAATTCATCAAAGTCCACCATTCTGACAACTTTGAGACTTATTACTTCTTAAGGCGGGGGTTGGGAGTTCGACAATCAGATTCAATACACTGGTCGCTTTTCTTATGTATCGAGAGAATCAAAGGAGGGTCACCTTAAAATCAAGGCGAAAAGCATGAAAAAGCTCGTCAGCAGCGGTAATGCAACAAATTCTCTAAATCGATCTCAAATGATATCGTACACATTAGTGGTGATTACCCCACCTTATAATAATTTGTCAGTAGCCAAATGGACAGGGCTGTCCGGTTTCGACTGCTTGTTACTATTAAATCCGGGGGTTGGCGGGTTGCGCGGGTAGTGCAATTCATATTCGGTGCGTGAGTCGGAACCAAGTTCCGAGCTTCGGCGGTCAAACAACGCCACAAAGCTAAATATTGGAGCCTGTTTGTTGGCAAGGCTCCTAGTTAAATCTTCGATCTGGCTTGCTAAATTGTTGCCTTATGAAAGTCCCTGTCATGTTAGAATAGGTGTGGCAGTGATTCAATCATACTCTTTCTCTAGGCACGGAACAGATTGCGCAGATGTGTAAAGCAAAATGTCTGCCTCCAAGATATGCACACAATTAGATATTCCTGGCACCCATCAGCTATTACCGTCCTACGTCTCCGATGTTCAATTTCATCCTCAATATCGAAGTAGGTGTTAGGAATACCTATTAATTACACAATGACTGAACGTAATATTGGGAACAGACTTGGCTGATATGAATCTACGTTGATAGCATATTATATCTTTTAATATAAACTTCGGTCCTGCGTCTTCTTCAAGAAATGAACTCAATCACAGCTCTCACGAGCCATGTGAGCGTTCAAGTCTTATTGATCATACGGCGGCAATTCGCATGCCTGAGTCTAACTCGAGCTCTTAAGATAATTTGGCTTCTGTGATGCGAATAGCTCGGCTTTTGGTGGTAAAGTCTCTAAGCTAGGAAAACCGTATCAGCCACGCCATGCAATCACGATGTCAACTTACCCATTGTGTATCAGCGGTGTACGAACCATCCAGTACATTCCCTTGTGGTGCATAGGAATTGTCCATAGAGTGCAGCCACATCTCCCGCAAAACACTTTATGTTTTGGGCTATTACTGGCGTTATCTTCTGTGATCCAAGTTCTCATCAAATCGTTTCCAGTATCAACTGTAACTTGGTCTTTTGAGAATTTTGCAGACTATATTCTACGTTCAGCGTAAGACAATCAGTGTCGATTGCAGTAGCTTTGTACTTACACACTGTGACGGACCCCCGGCGTTCTTCGAGCAATGCGTGCAGAAGCAGCTGAACACAGCTTGAGGTTTTCCATTAATGCTGAACCTTACACCCTCACAAAGACAGGATCCGTACATCTTCCTAGAAGAATCTGAATCGGATGGCTGCATGTTTTTCAACGCGTAATTGATTTAAGTCTTATACCTACTTGACGGTGGGATGCATATATATCAAAGCGGCTCAGAAGATTGTCCAAACGAGACATGCATAATGGCGGCCATAACGAGGACTAGCGAGTTTCGCCGTGGAGAGACTCCGGATCAGCTCTGAATTTCTTTGTCTCCGTCGTTTTTGTAATCACGTGGATGGATACGGGAAGGGGCCACGCGGAACAGCCGGTGCGTGATCGTTAGTGTAGTTCAACAGTTCCGGGATGGTTGGAAGCTAACTAAAGTTGTCCTGTGCACGGAGACAAGTTCCGGGATTTTTCCTGGCGTAGAGGGCAATGACTTCCGGTTGGTATCTTCCAATCGCCTGCTGCCGTCACCTTTTTAAAAGTCCAGGATTGGAGGCACGGTGTTGGTCATACCAACTCAATTTCAATTATCCTCGATCATTTCTCGAATGGCGGAGTGTCTCAACGAACAAAGAAGAATTGTTAACCGCATTACGATTGCCGTTCAGAAGGCTCACCTAAAATCGGTAGCAAGCTCAGGCTGAGAACCTCCCAGAGCCACATGTCTCAAGACCCAGTTATACCTACGGTCACAGCCATGGAAGGATCACACCCGAGTAACAAAGTCGACCTCACGCAATATGTTAATCAACTTGGAGAGAAGAATGTAACCCCGTTGTGGACTATGATGGACAAAATGGTGCCCCCATACCCAAACCCAAAGGCAGCAGTCACATTGTGGGAATATTCACAGATGAGGCCTGCCCTGATGGACGCCTCCGAGATCGTTTCTGCTGAAGAAGCCGAGCGTCGGGTCTTGATCCTCGTCAACCAGTCCATGTCTGCACCCAACACCACAGACACCATCTATGCTGGTCTGCAGGTTGTATTGCCAGGCGAGACCGCGCCAGCACATCGCCATCGAGCATTTGCATTAAGGTTCATCATTGAGGGATCGGGAGGATTTACCGCGGTCGAAGGAGCAAAGATCAAGATGTCCAAGGGCGATGTGATATTAACACCAAGCTGGCACTGGCATGATCATGGGAATGAGGGATCTGATCCGGTGATCTGGTTAGACGCCCTTGACCTTCCGCTCTGGCAATTCTTGCCAATAAACATTCTACAGCATTTTGCGGAACCTCGATATCCGAGCACACCATGCGTCGATTCCGATATTCGCATACCATGGAGTACCGTAGCCAAAGAACTCGATAGCACTGGATCGCCACATACCAAATATCACTATCGACGGCCAGATGGATCAGAATTGTCGCAAACAATCTCGGCGCAAGCGGAACGGGTATCTCCAGGACATACCACCCATGTCAATCAGGACGTGTTCTCGTACGTGTACCACGTCTATCAAGGGCACGGCTTTTCGATGATCAAACGTCCCTACGATACGACAGCGAAGAGGATAGATTGGGGCCCACGAGACACGTTTGCAGTGCCTGCTTGGAGCGAAGTCTCTCATACCTGTTCTTTGAAGGGTGAGGCTGCCTATCTGTTCGCCGTTAATGACATTCCAATGATCAAGGCCCTTACTTTCATCAAGCCAAGATCGTAGCAGACGAACAAATTGAGCCATACCTCTGAAGCTTAGACAACAAAGGTTCTGTTACAATGAACTAAATTCTGAGGTATTGTGCCTCACTACCTCGTTGCCTTTCCAACTTTGTGAAGTGTGCGTTGTGAAATCATGTTGTCTTAATGTCAGGTCGATCACTTACTTGGGAACAGACTCCCCTATCGGTTCAAACATGACGAATGCCTGCAAGTCATCAGATTGGTCAGGTAAGAGAAAGCCGAACATGATTACCATTGGTACTAAGACCATATCAATTATCCTATGACTAGACTTGGAAGGCCACTCTGTTTTCTACTGCCCCTAGCTGATCAATGCGTACCTTGACAACGTCACCATCCTTCAAATAGATAGGCTCTTTCATACCCATTGCAACTCCTGCAGGTGTTCCTGTCATGATCACCGTTCCCTTTTCAAGCGTCGTACCTTGACTGAGAAATCTGACAATATCCTTGACCCCAAACAGGAGATCACTTGTCTCCGCATCCTGTCTTAATTCATCGTTTACCCATGTCTGAAGGCGTAAGTTGCTTGCGTCTCCCACGGCCTTTGGAGACACAAGCAGCGGGCCAAGCGGTGCGAATTTGTCAAAGCCCTTGCTAAAACACCATTGAGGTACAACACCGGCATATGCCGGATCCCGTTGCCAAGTCCTCGCACTCACGTCGTTTGAAGTCATATAGCCCGCAATGTAGTGAAGGGCGTCTTCATTGCTGACATCCTTGCAATTCTTGCCGATAACAACAGAGAGCTCGCCCTCATAGTCAAGTTGATTTTCCTGGGCAATTTTCGGGATTGGGATGACTTCGTTGAATCCAGCAATGCTTGCTGAAGGCTTAACGAACATCGAAGGATACGGTGGTGGTTTCCGCCCGCCTTCCCGTACTAGAAGGGCGTCAGTCGGTATCAGAAGACCAGTGCCACCAACTTACTGTGCTTCATGTAGTTCAAGCCCACACATTTGATAATAGGCACATTGTTCGGTTGCAGCACGGGAAGGAGCTCTGCTACCTGCTCTTGGATATCTGTTCGCCCAGTGATGTCGAGTGGGCCAGTGCCATTCAAGACCACAGCAAACAGGGCTTTGTTTGCTAACAGAAGCAGGAGCTCATCTGCATGTTGGATCTGTGGTTCGCCAAATCGTTCCTTGCCTTCAGGGTTTTTGAAACGAATCAAAGCGGAAAATGACATTTTCGAACACCAGATTCGAATTTTGGGCAAAGACACCACCAACAGAAAGTCGAATACTGTATAAGTGCCATAAACGCATATTATTTTATGTATCTTTGTCAAAGGCAAAGTGTCCTGGCCCGGAGCCACCAGCTGATGGGTGTCGTCCGGAACCAACCCCGAATCTTGGCGGACAGGACCGGGCCCACCATCCGAGACCGGAAGCCTTCGCACTCTGCAATCCATAGCAACCACGCTCTACTGTGTAGATGACGATGACGTGTACATCTGTCTAAAGGTCTTGAGGCAAAGCCTTCCTGCGTGATGAGACCTCGTTTGTACTCATCCACGTTACACAGATAATGAACATCTTCGAATTTCCACGCTTCTCCGATTGGCGTGTGGGGCGAGTAGTGTGCACTTTAGTGACAGCAACACAATCTCACCGCTAATTCAACCTTGCTCGCTGTTATCTCAAGCACCTAGGTACAGTAAAACCCCATTTTTAACGATTATTTTATATAACAATTCTCGCGTTACGGCAAAAGTTTATTTTAAACAGGTTATATTTGATTATAAATAATAATAATTCTAGAATCTAAAATATTATTAATTATCTATTAATATTATTACAATTAGACTATACTAGTAATAGTCTCTTTTTTCTAAAAATAAACATTAAACTATAGCTATAAATAAAAGTCTATAATAAATTATATTTAGTAGTTTTTCTAAATATAAATTATAATTAGTAGGTTTTCTAAATATAAATTATATTTACTAGTTTTTCTAAATATATATTCTATTTTTTAATTATTGTTATAAACTATAGTAAAAACTAAAAGGTATTAATAAATAATAAAAAATAATATAATATAACTATAGTTTTCTAAAATAGTAAAGATTATTTTAATAAAAATATAAACTATAGAAAAAAACTAAATATAAAAAGTTATATTAATTAAAATTAATGTATTATAATTTAATTATAATTTTTATAGTATATAGAAAAGTAATAAATTATTTAAAATATCTATAAATATAATAAATTAAAGTATTAACTTTAGAATAATAGAAAGAAAATTTATATATTTATAAATAGATAAATTTTAGACTATAAAAATCTAGATAAATATGTTTAAACTACTATAATACTAATAATAATAGATTATTATTAGAAATATTAAGAGAAAAGTATTTATAGATTATATTCTATGCATTTTAATATTAAAATAATTAATAGAACTAGTAGATATATTTAATATTAATTAGTAGAAATTGTAATATTACTAAGAAATTATTTTATAAATCTGTTTTAAATTGAATTTTTAGATATCTAAAGAATAATTCTATTCTATAGAATTTTATTACTTTTAAAGATACTAGTATTATAGAGTTTATTATTTAGTTTTAATTATAATTAAACTATATATAGTTATAAAAATAATTTACTAATAAAAGTTTTTTTATAAATAACTTTTAATATTATTCTATATAAACTAATAAAAAATAGAAACTATACTAATTTCTATAAATACTATTTTTATACTATACTAGAGCTAGATTCTATAGAAATTACTAGTATACTATTAACTATATACTAATAGAGTAAAAGAATAATAAATACTATATAGTATTTAAAAAGATCTAGAATTACCTTTAAATTTAAATATATATTATTTATTTTTTCTATACTATTATAAAAGTATTTCTTTAAATTATTTAATATAAAGTTAAATAGAATAGTATTTACTAACCTTTTAGGCCTCTATATATATCTATTTTCTTCTAAACTAATTTAAATATTTTTAGTAGTTAGTAGTTTTAAACTATTATATTAATAATTTATAATGTATTTTATAGATAAGTAGTCTATATAGACAAGTAGTCTACTTTTACTAAAACTCTACTAAAACTATACATACCTACGTAATATCCTACTAATAATACTAGATAGAACTCTCTAATAAAGCTTAGATATAGCTTACGCTATAGGCTTTAAAATAAAATATAAATCTTTTTTTATAACGCGCTATAGCTATTTATAACATTTTTTATACTACTTTATATTAAAAACGCGCTAGTTAACTTTTATATAAAAATTATATACTTAATTTAAAAAAACTAGATAAAAATAAAAAAAAGGTAATTATTTAGTATATATTTAAGCTATATACGTAAAAATTTCTTTTAAAACTTATAGCTATAGTAGATATAGCTAATTTATTATGTAATAAGTATAATCTAGACTATATTAGTATAAACTAGCCTAGTACATTTATTAAATACTACTTTAAATTTAAAGTAAAGTTTAATTATAAGTATAACTATAAAAAAGCTCTATATAAAAATTTAAAAGTTATTAAAGCTTAGTTTAAACTAGTAGCTAATATAAAAAAAAAGTATAGTATCTAGAATAAAAATATATATAACTTTAATAAAATAGGCTTTATAATAGACTAGATATTAATAAAAGTAGTTATTATAGTTTTAGAGTATTAAAAATAACTAAAGGTAGTCTAGTAGAGTAACTAGAAGTAAATAATAATTATTTAAAGAATTAATATAATAGAATAGGCTATTCTACTTTTTATTATTTTTAAAAGCTACTACTACTTTTTAGCCTAGTATAAAAAAAACAGCCTGTTTAGAGATTAGATTATTATAGTCTCTAAAAATAGCTAAATAACTAATAAGTTTAGATATTAGTAGCTAGAGTACTTTAATACCTATACTAAAACGCGTATTATTAAAAGGTACTAGCTATTTATTATTAATAGCTATAAAAGCTATAATTTATTTAAATTCTAGTAATACTATAAAAAAAAAATTATTACTATATATATACTTTTTTATTTATTACACCTTTTTTAGCTATTTAATATAAGTTATTTTACTTTTTTAAAATAGGCGTATAGCTACTAAGCTAAAAAGCTTATATATAACTATATTATATATATTATAAAGTTTAAATTTCTACTTTACTTTATACGCGTTTATAAAACTATAATAATTTCTAGTAATATTTAAAAAAAGTTTTAAAACGCTAGACTAATTCTATATAAACTAGAGTTAGTTATATTATACTTTAAAGTCTAGTTATATACTCTATTACTACTTTTTATTAATAATAAGCTCTAGTAGTTATAAACTCTAAGTAATACTTTTAAACTAGAGTTATAATTAATATTTATAAAAGTAAAAATTTAGAGGTATATAGATAGTTTACTAACTTCTATAGTTAAAGCTTTTAAAAAAGTATTAAAAGGGGCTATAATTATTATATATAAGCTAGTATTAGCGTAGAAAAAAATTACTAAGCTTTAGGCTACTAATAAAGCTACTACACATTATAAATTATATAAAAAAAAGTAAGTTTAGTATAAAAGTAATTTTATAGCTAAAAAAGGCTTATATTTAACTACTCTAAAAAAGTTTAGAGCGTGTAGTAATAAAAAAAAAGTAAAAAAAAAAAATAAGCTAGTAAAAGCTATAAGTAGGTATAATACTATATATAGTACTATAAAATAGAGTATAACTTATAAACGTATAAAAGTAAAGTAGAAGTAGTTATAGAATAGTATTTAGGCTAGTTTTACGCTATACAGCGCTATATTATACTACTTTAGACTAGAATAGAGTATAGTTTTAGTAGGGTTTTAGTAAAAGTAGACTACTTATCTATATAAACTGCTTGTCTATAAAGTATATTAGCTAATATAAAAATAAATTATAAATATTACTATTATATTTTTTTATATAATTTTTTAATCTACTTTAAACTTTAAGTATAATTAAAAATTTATATTCTATTATACTAATAAAAGTTATGTTTAATATAAACTTTAAATAAAAATAGACATTTATATTCTATACTATTAAAATAATTAAATATTCTAGAAGAAATAATATAAAAAATAAATAATACTAGAATAATATATTAATATTAAATATTTTATAATAAATAATAAATAGAATTTAGTTATAATATATTATATAAAACTTAGTTAAATATATTATATATAATTTAAAATAGAAATATAGTATTTATTACTATAGTTATAGTATAAAAGTACTATAGTTAATATCTAGTACTATAACTTAGCTCTATAAGAATATCTATAATAGAATAGAATTTAATTTGTATTTTATACTATAAAGTTTCTATAGTAGTTTAAAATATAAAAGATAAAATATTAAAATAGTATAATATAAATTAGTATTTATATATAGAAAATATATTAATATAAGTATCTATATTCTAGAAGTTATAAATTTATAATAGTTATATAGAAAAATTAAGTAGATAATATAACTATATATTTTCTAGATTAGTATAAAACTAGATTAATTTATTTTAAAAATCTAATACCTTATTATATTAAAACTTATTTTATTAAATAAAATTATAATCTAGAGTAATTAGTTAATAAAAGTATTAATATTATAATTATTAGATATTTCTTTTATTTTACTATAAAACTTAGATAGTATAGAAACTAGAATATATAATATTTTCTTAATAAAAAGAAAGTTTTAGTAATAGTATTATAATATTTTTTATTAAAACTTATAATAATAATATAATCTATAGATTTTAGTATAGCTAATATATTATATAAAATATATATACTTTTAGATACTTAATTTATAACTTTTTAGAATAACTAGTATATTTAATTTTATATTCTATTAAAAATTACTAAATTATAAACTTTAATATAATATTTCTACAAGTATATAGCTTTATAAATAGAAATTAAATATATAAGTATATTATATAAAATTATAAAATAATTTTAATCTATAATTATATTTAAATATATTATTTAAAAAATTTATATAATTAATAATATCTATATAAACCTTTTTTTAAAGACTTTTTAAAAAAGATTAATATATTATAATTATTAGACTAGACTTTTATATTATAATATATTTAACTACTAGACTAGCTATACTACTAAACTAGCTACTTTTTTTTAGTATTATAAATACTCTACTTTATATAATATACTCTAATAATATAATATAATATTAATTTAAACTAAAAGCTAATAAGAACTTACCTATTTTATTTTTAAAGCTAGCTAATTTAAAGGCTAATAGGCTATTACTATAGCCTGTAAATTTAATTATTAAAGGCTTTTTAATTAGATTAATAGAACTACTCTACGCGCTAAAATTTAGTTTAATTACTAGAAACTTACTACTAGTAAAAAATAGATAATTATCTAATATGTTTTTAATTTTAATTTATAAAAATTAACACTCTAGCTATATAAATTAGAAAAGATAGCTAATAAAATACTAGAGGTATATAATAGAATACTTATAAATAATTATTAGACTAAACGCTATATAATACGCTTAGATAAATTTAAAATAGCTTTTAACTATAGAAAAAATAAGTAGAAGATAAAATAAAAAAATCTAAAAATTATTAGCACGTAGTTTAGATTTATAGATAAAATAAATACTAAGTATAATATCTAAAGTAATAATATCTATAATTTTAATAAAACTAGTTACTAGATAGATATAATAAAGTTTATAAAGATTATTATAAAGTTTAAAAAATATAAATAGCTAGACTTTATTTAGCTAAATAATTATAAATAGGTTACTATTATATAGAGTATATATACTTTAAAAAATATAACTTTATTTTTTATTATCTATAAAAAATATATATATATTTTAAAATAGTATAAAAAAACTAGTATTTTTAATAATAAAAAATAATTAGTTTTTAAAAATAGCTAAAGAAATAATATATTTAAACTAGAGTATATAAAATACTTTAATATATATATTAATATACAAAAAGTAAAAGTATACTAGTTACTAATTATAAATAGCTATAAAAACTATTTTAACTAAAAATTTTAAAATTACTATATAAAAAATAAAATTCTAATACTTTATATATTAATTTATTTATTTTATATTCTTTAGCTATTAAATAGAGTCTATTTTTTACTAGTAAAGTATAAATACTTATAAAGTATATAAAATTTAGTATACTAATATATATTTTTTATATTAATAAAAAAGGTTTTTTTTAATGTTTAAAAACGCGTTTTTTAATATATTTATAGTTAATAACTATTAAAAAGCTTTTAAAGTATTAGAACTAGTTTTTAGTTATATATAAATAGTACTAGATTATTTAAATTTCTAGATATATACTCTACTTTAACTCTTTTTACTAGTAAGTTTATAGTTATTAAAAACTTTAAAATATATTTATAAATATACATTTTTATTAAAGTTTATATATAAGTTTTTTATTTACTTATTTATTAATATATAAACTAGGTTTTTATACTTTATTAAAAAGGCTAAACTAATATTATACTAAAACGCTTTTTTTTAAATCTATATTTATAAAATTAAAAAGTAATTAGTAAAAATAATAAAAAGAAATTATAAAAAGAATTAGTAAAAAAATAGTTTTAAATATAATACTAGATTATAGACTATTATAGCTTTAACTATAGCGTTTAATCTATTAAGATATATATATAGTAGTAATAGTTAAATACCTATTTAATAAGATATTTAATACTATAGTAATTATAAAAAAACTAGGTATAATATTTATATATACTAGAAAAATTTAAAAAGTACTTTTAAATTAGATATAAACTCTATAGTAGTAGAGTTATATATTAATAGTAATAATAATAATAATTAAAAATATAGTATTTATAATACTAAAGAAAAGTAGCTAGTTTAGTAGTATAGCTAGCTTAGTAGTAGAATACGTTATATTTATTACTTTTTACTATTAGTATATTTAATTTAAGTTTAATATAAAAACTAGTAGGTATATAATCTAATATATTAATACTTTATATAGTTTTTCTTTCTAAATAGATTATTATTATATATTAGTTAGTAGAGGTATATAGCTAATAGGTAAAAAAAAATGTAAACTATACTAATAAATATTAAAAAAAAGCTTTTAAAAGCTAGTATAAAAGGTATAAATAAAAATTTAGATACTATTATAAATAGAGGTAGTTTATAGCTATAGAAATTAATAACTAATACTTTATTAATTTTTTCTAAGCTATAATAATAGCTTTATAATAGTACTTTATATAGAAAGTATAGAATATAACTTTACTTATAGTAATATTTTTCTACTTTTTAGTAATATACTATTTTAAAGTAGTACTATTTTTAGACTACTAAATATATATATAATATTTAAATAAATTCTAAATTAGTTTAATAAAGTTTAAACTAAGTAAACTTAATAGAAACTATTATTTTATAATAGTAGTATTTTTTAGTACTTAATTTTAAATAATATAATAGTAGTAGCTAGCTAAGTTTTTTATATATATAAAAAGCTTATTACTTCTCTAGAATTTTTTAAACTTTAGAAAAATATAGGCTACTAATTTTTTTTTATTAAATATTTTTCTCTAGTTCTAATCTTTTTTTAAAAATATTAGTAGGCTTTTAGTTATAGAAAGTAATATAGTTTATACTCTCTATTTAAAGTAGCTTCTAAAGTAAAAAACTATCTAATTTACTTTTATAGCTTTTTCTAGTTAGTAGATAATATAAATAAGCTTCTATCTAACTGTAAATAACTAGCTTAGTTTTTTTTTCTAAAATTAAAGTACTTTTTTATTTATTCTATTCTATTAATTATTTACTTCTATATATACTAAAGTTTAGGTATTACTTTATTATAATAATAACTTTATTTTTTAAAAGCTTTTTTAAATTATAAATAGTTTCTTTATACTTTAAATTAAACTATAATATCTAGCTATAGTTTATACTACTTTTTAGTTATACTAGTTAAATAATTAATAAACTATTTAATTATATAATTATTAAAAGTTAGTAAACGCTTATATAGTTTAATAGAAGTAATAACCTTTTTACTTAGTATTATAGAGATAGTAGTTTATTAGCTATTAAGCTATTTAGCTATTTTAAGTTAAATAAGTTTTTTACTACGCTACCTAAAGGCTAGACGTTGTTTATCGCGGGTAAGATGCCTTTAAAGGGTAGTTATAGTTATATTTAAGGCTTTTTAACATAGAGAAGAGACAGCTGTAGTCCAGTTAGCAGGAGGTGAGGTGCCTCCGGCGTACTGCGGAGAAAAGCCATCCGAAGTACGGCCGGTTAGCTCGGGGCTAACGATCCGTTCAGGGGGGGTGACTGTAGGTTTCGAACATTACTTTTTAGTATGAGTACCTCCGCGTCCAAAGTCTATATCGCCTCCTAGTGTCGCAAGAATGGTTTTGATCCTTGCCTGGAACCTGTGCTTGACCCTCACACTTTTCCAGTTCCCAGCTGCTACAGCTAGCAGTGCCGTATATAGTTGATCACTAGGTATGTGGACCCGCAAGGAGGGAAGGTTTAGCATGGGGCTGTGTTCGCGTGTCGACAGGATTGTCCCAGTTTTGGTTCGACACACTAATGTACTGTAGGTAGCGCCTTACTTAACCATCACCCGTGCGCAAGCATTCATCTGTAGCCCTGGAGGTGAGGGAGTAATGGCCAACACCTACCACGTGGTCAAAAAAATGGTGTGGGGAAGCGACGCCCAAGGATAAACGCGGGGTAGCTCGCTTCATACTGTAGATGGATACGACCGAGAGCGACCGAGTTTATGTACCAGCTGAGTCCTCCAAAACTCGGAACAATCGGCACTCAACATGCTTCATCACTGTCATTGCATTTACCTCGCGTTCCGCCCTTTGGAATGACCGAACGAAGCCACACGACGGGTGCACAGCCGGCGAAGCGGCAAAAGGTCGATGTTGCTTGTGACTTGTGCCGCTCCAAGAAGGTGCAGTATGGAGATCTCCGCTAATGAGGATACATACTGATCTCACAGATCAAATGCGATAGCGTCAGACCAGGTACGTACAAACCTGCGCTCGGCCGCCCGATGCGATATGTACCCAGAACGCACTGAGCATAGCGTCAATACTGTACGCTTTTGGGTCAAGACGTCGTCGCAAATACCTTCTGTTCATCATTGGCTAACATTCTACCTCTCGAGTGTGTGGCCCGTGCATAAAGAGGAAAAATAACGCCCCGTCTTGCTCGTGGCAAGGCAGCGTCTTTCGCAACCAACAGCCATCACGAGCAGAGTTGTTCAGGCTCAGAAGGCGCATCGAGGAATTAGAGTCGCATGCCGCCAGTAAAAGAGACCATTCCAATGAAAACCCCTACAATGATCCCCACCACAACCAAAACAGCAATACGTCAATTAGGGCTGAACAAGATATTCCACGAGATGATGTCGGCGCTCCCAATATAAGCTTGGTTGAAACGGCAACACACATTCAACTGAGTTCGCACGCCCAAAATCCCGCAACCAGAATCTCACCCACGCCGACCCAGCGTTCAGTGGCAACTTCGAGCGTTACGGACGGAGCATCTACATTGGCCATTGAAGGGTCGATAGGGTCTTCTTCCACCAACAGTGACTTTTATGGGGGGTCGAGCGCGGTCAGCTTCCTCAGTCAGATGCGCAACGCCGTACATCAGAAGCTTGGCTTTAGTGAGCTGACAAAATCTACTGGTGGCGAAGACTTGCGAACATACATCTTGGGAGCAAGAGCTACCCAGGGGTTCAAGCCGCGTCATTATGTGCTACCAGGAAGGAGGCAAGCCGACAGACTGCTTTCATTGTACTGGGATATGGTACATCCACTCTATCCCTTCCTTGAAAAAAGGCAGTTCCTCGCCCAGTACGAAACTCTGTGGATGCATCAAGAAGCCGACACAGAAGATCCTGTATTTCTCTGCGCACTGAATATCTTGTTCGCAATCTCGTCACAGCTCAACAGAGACATGTCCCCTACTGAGAGACACTCTTCAGCGGATGTGTTTTTCGAGCGAGCAAAGGAGTCCCTAGATGTCTGGCATTTGCAAAACATACAGTCTGTGCAAATGCTGCTCTTGCTCAGCATCTATCTCCAGAGTCTAGGTGAGCTTAATCAGGGCTGGATGATTACAGGGGTGGCCATACGTACAGCACAAAGCCTCGGGCTGCATCTTTATGAGAACGGCAGACAAATTGGGCCACATGGAAATCGGGAGCTTATACGAAGAGTGTGGTACACATGCGTCTTGCTGGAAAGAATGGCGGCTGTGAACTACGGTCGGCCTTCAATGACTAGTGCGAGCATAACAACGAAGACTAACATGTCGTATGTTTTTGAGGAGGAATCTCACAGCACCGAAAATCTCCAGGGGGTGCCAACTCTTGACCAGTCTTCCGATATCAGGTTCCTTTCCCAATCAACTCAACTTTTCGAGATCCTGGATGAGGTTTTAGGAGGATTCTACTCGGACCAACTCGAGATGGCGTCTCCGAACAGGGAATTGCTAGAAACATTGCTCGGGCGGACCACAGCGGATAACAAATGGTTCATACTGGAAATCGACAGGAAATTGCTGGAGTGGGAGGCAAAAGTCCCGTCCCACCTGCGGGTTCAGGAAGCATCACTCGGATCAGGAAACTCGTGCACTCTCACTCGCCAAGCAACGATTCTACGTCAGCAGTCAGTCCCTGCAGTACTCGAATTGGAGAAGTATAGTCACTAACGACTGCTAGATATCTCCATACAAGGTTGCTGTTGATGCGACCTATACTTTCAGCTTACTTGAGTGCCGAAGACGTCAGCTCATCCGGTGGAGCTTCCATTCGGTCTTCGTTCTCCGAGAAAATAGCCGAGCAATGTTCGGTAGCGTGTATTAAGACCGCACAAGAGATGATCGACATTGGCTACAGCGAACGTCCTAGAGACCCAAATTTGGTCGGTATAACAGAAGCGTGGTGGCACAACGTACTATTCATCTACAGTGCCGCTACGGTGCTTATGGCTGCGAGGCTGAGCCCTTCGATCTTGTCCGAGATACCAGAACAGTCCGTCTTGCGGTCATGGTCGCGCGCCAATGACGTACTCAGAGCTTTCCAAGTATTCAATCCCAAGGTTCAGCGACTTGTGGAGGCCCTGGAGCTAATCTATCAGATTATTCCGGAACAATATTGTCGATCCAGACACCAGATACAGGAGGATGAGATTCATGCCGAGGAGCCCCAGGAAGTTCCAATACAACCCCAACAAGACCCGCAAAGTCAGGATTTTTTGAGTGCTGCGTACGCTGCAGATATGCAAACAATAAGTACCCCAGCAGAATATAGCGGCGACGGAATAGTTGACAACGAACTACTATTTGGTGTCAACAATCTTACATGGCTTACAGCTATGCCTTTTGAGTTTTAACACTAGAAATGAATAGTAATACAATACCATAGCTACTAGAACTACTCTCTTATTCACAGCATGTGGTTATTTAATAGACTCTAATAGAAGTCTTATATTACTTAACAAAGATTCTATTACCTTAGTAAGCTATACTACTATATCTTTTAAGAAGTTTAGTACCTTTTTAGCTTACTTAGAGCTAGTATATAGAAGTAGTAGAGGGTTATATACATAGTACAATTAGCTATTTTTTAACAAGAGTTATTGGAGCCCTATAACAGAGACAAGATTTTTTAAAATAAAATAGTAGAGAAGAGAAGGCAGGACAACATGCTTGTACAGTTAGTGCCTTAGGCCGCACTCCGCTTTCTTATTTCGATCATGACTAATTAGTAGGGATCTCCCGCTGTTTATTCTTAAGTCCTTCATCATACACTGTGCGATCAGCCTGAGTTGCTGTGTCCCCGTCCTTGGATGGATCACAGTTGCCATGTGCCATTGAGACCGAATCTGGTAAAGCAGACGCATTTGGCGCAGGGATCTGATTAAAGACAATAGCCAAGCCGGCGAATCATCTCACCAAGTTATGGCAGCCTGTCACAGGCCATAAAGTCCTGCCACTCTGACGAGGTCGCCCACGCTGCTGCTGGCAGTTCGCAAAAGATGACCTGTGAATCGGGCGTAGAGGCATGGTACCGCAGACTCATTCCACCGTATCCTGCGACGCAATTCCGTAATCCTCAGCAGCGTTTACCTTCTCAAAGGGTAAAAGCGTCGCAAAATTGGCGTCTCTTGCAGCAGAAGCTGTGACTATGAACGATTTGAAGGGTGCGAAATTCCTAAAGATGTACGTGTAGCGCTCGACCTGACTCGGAGTCTGGAGCTTACGCAGGCACAGATACGGTACCTGATCCAAGTCAATCCGAATCGAGACCCAGAGATGGGATCCCGTTTTCGGGGGAGCATTCGCTGTACTTGGGAACGCTACCAATCTTGTGGGATTGATTGATTACCAAGCGAATCACTGAATAACGTTACCGCGACGATCGCGACCGACATGCTTCCAAGGACTCGTGTACACAATTACCACGCAAGTCCCAGCCGTAGCCAAGACAGCGATCTCAAGTTCCAAAAGCAGAAGCAATCGAGGCACGACTTCAGGCAGTCAAGTGCAGCGATACAGCGAAAGGTCGTTTACGTAGGTCAACTAGCAGGAGACTACGGTATGAGAATTGCTTTGTTCGTGCCAGGGTACTGAAAAGCGCGACGAGGGGCGTAAAGAGTGCTGCGAGAGGAGTCATCAAAAGTATCATCAGCCTTGCCACAAAGGCCAGCGCTAGAACGCAAGGCTTGACTGGCTACACGAGCGCAGGTGTCGCGAAAAGTTTGAGGAAGGCTGCATATACCAAGACTACTTATCCTCCAGTAGTAGGAAGGACCTGTTGATGTTTACTATAGCTACTCTAATTCCTGGTATGCGCCATAGTGACTACCCCCGGCGTGGGTTGGGAGGATACTACTGGACTAGAACTAGTCTTGTACACGTATATCAGGGAGCTCAGCTGAGCTCTTCTCTAATTTCTTAATCAATCGTTCTATACAACTTCAGGATACAGTGAATGCACAATGTACGGGAGGGAAGTGGCTATTGGAGAGCAGGGCGTATGGCGACGAGAATACCGCGCAATCCTAACAGAGATCCAAAATTGCGAAAGGGCAAAGCGAACACATACACAGTATGTAAGGCCGAGCAAAGACCTTGCTGCGCATATGCATAAAATCACAGTCCCTGTTGCGCATGAATTGTTTTGTTTCGTTTCGAGCTAAAATCGAACGACGCCGCAAAACACGTAAGCAACTAACTAAACAACGCGTGCCTGTGCTTTGGCGACACGTCATAAACCCTAACGACGTTCGCCTTCACAAAGCCGAACTTGTGTGGCATCTCACAAAGTACGATATTAAAGGACTGTTATAATTTCGATCGCGACTCATGCGTATGCTGGTTTCCCAGTCCCGGACACCCGGAGCGAGGAACTCATCAGTCTCGCCGAACAGGTCCACGAAGGCCCGAATGTAAAATGTGCGAAACCTAAACCTCGAAGGATGAAGTTCCGCCGCGACGCCTTTATCTGATCTAAGTTTCCAAAGCTCCACTAGGATAGTGCGACCAATGTCGTGCGTCGGCTGCGTCGCCGCAATAGGCATGTCCGAACAAAAGAGATCAGTTCGCCATACTCCGACATCAGATAAGGACCTCTGCAACTTCGGCTTGCATTGTTGCACATGAAGAGGATTCTTCAGTCCAGATTTTTGGTAAGCCTCATGTCCGAGTCCTCCGGTTAAGAAGGTGGATGAAAGGCCAAGGCTTGGCCCTTGTCGCACCAGGCATGACTGCTCATCACCGCGCACCGAGATGCACCGAATAGTCCTCAAGCAATGTCGTGATAGCCAAAAAAACCGCCGCGAAAGGATCGCGCTGACGGTTGAGGCCATGGGGTTCAACCGCATAAAGTAGCAACAGTCTGCAAAACGAAAAGCCACTCTTCTTCATCCAACTGCATCAGCAGTCTGTCACTCTTTTTTATCGATTCTTCGTCCTTCACCATCATGGCACCACCCGCCTTCTCTAAACAGCAATTGCTGGCATTGCTGTGTCTTACACCAACACTCGCGCTGGCACAGACCAGCAAAGCGGCCACCATCCAGTCCTGTCTCGAACAGGCCGGTGTACAAGCCAGCATCTCCACAAGTAGGACATGGGCCAATGACACCACCGCTTTCCAATTCAGGATTCCACGAGAGCCCGTTGCTGTTGCTTTCCCCCAGGACAGGGACGAGGTTGCTCTCGCATTGGGATGTGCACGCGATGCATCTGTCAAGGTCTCTGCCGTTGGCCATGCACACTCTTTCCAAGGCTCCGGGTTCGGTAATCCCGGTAACCTGGTGATCAACATGGCCGCCTTTACCAACATCACCTTTGATACCGCTACCAACCAACTCACTTTTGGTGGAGGTGTGAATGTCGGACCCGCGTCCAAATATCTAAATGACAACTATGGCCGCCATTTCCCTCACGTACGGGGAGCACACGTTGGTCTACCAGGTAGTATCTTTGGTGGAGGCTTCGGAACCACTAGCAGACTGCTGGGTATTCCTTCGGACAACCTTGCTTCGGTCGAATTCATGCTGTACAACGGCACCATTGTGAATGCAGGCCCTGGATCTGATCTTCTCTGGGCAGCACAGGGAGCAGGTCCCAGTTTCGGAATTGCGTTGTCTGCGACGACCAACACCTTTGAGATTCCATTCGACGGAGCGGTCGATTACACGCTCGGACTGGGTGATGTCGACGTCGATACTGCGACTGCTGCGGCATTGGCTATCCAGAAATGGACGCTAGATGGGCTTGCCCCCGACGAGTGCTCGCTTCGTTTCCCACTGAGCAACTTTGTGTCATCAGGCCTCTGTTACGTTGAAGAGGCCTCCTTTGATGAGGCCTTTGCACCGCTCGTGGCGTCTCTGGAAGCGATCAACATCACGGTCAACTTGACCAAGACCATCAGACCCTCGTTCTGGGCTTCGGAGGTGGCCTCTGCCGGCGCGGGTATGGACCTTGCTACTGGCGGTACCCTCGGAGGCCGGGCTTCTCTCACTCAATCATGGACCACAACATCTGACAAGCCCTTCACTCAAGAGCAAGTCAAGGCTCTCCTACAAGGTTACGCAGATTTCAACCGCACAGACATGACTCGCACGGGATTCATGGACCTCTGGCACGGTGTTAGCAATGGCATTGCAGACAGCGACCATGCCTATGCGCATGGCAAAGAACTGTGGCTCACGCGCGTGGATGGAATTGGACGGAATGGCGTCTGGCCCAGCGATGGTATCGATTACATGCAAGGTTTGTTCGCACCGTTGGAAACCGCGCTCAAGAAGTCGGGGCCGTTGCGCAGCTTCCCCAACTATGTCAACTCGGAGCTTGCTGTCGACGACTGGACTTCCAGGCTCTACGGCAACAATTTGGCGAGACTGCAGGAGATTAAGGCAGCTGTTGACCCGTTGGAGGTCTTCTCTGGTTACAAGTTGGCCATACCTCTCCCCTAGAAGCTTTTCTTTTCCCATCTAGACTACAATACCTTTGGCTTTAAGAGGAGCCAATCACCCCATTCACGGGAAACCAATCACATGTTACATTTTCTCAGCGAAGTGTTCGCACTGTGCACGTGTCGCGCAAAATATGACTAAAAAACCCTGGCGCTGGTACGGGTACATCATTGGGGTTCATCCAGGAACTTACGCGCCATAGTAATTCGTCCACAATGTGTTCCTTCCATAGACCTGCGAGATAGATCCAGCCTGTATGATGAACTCAGGAGTGATTGTTGGTGAGGGCTAGATGTATGTAGGTGGAGGGTGAGCCTAGACCAATCAAGGTTAGGGCTGCAGCTCGCCTCGGTCCGCGATCTTCACACGTCACCATCAGGGAGACTTTGCAACAAACAGTGAAGACCCGTGGCATGCCAATGACAATATTCTTCTAGCAACTGCTGAGAGCCGCCCGGGCTTTCCCACCACCCACTCGTCATGTTCAACCTACGCTCGATTATCCTTCTCGTCGTGTCCTACGTGGTGGTACCGCGACTCACATTCCTTCCAGCAAGTCTACACTCGCTCCTCATCGTCTTCGGGCCCTTCATCATACCCCGCGCACTCGACTGGGTCACGACGGCTCGAGCGACAGGGCAGAGTGTGCCTGTACGGCCTGTTCCACCAAGAGTCAGGCATGCACTGAATCTGTTGTTCGTGAGCGCTTGTGTCTTTTTTGTCTCGTCATTTGCGCGGTTTGCGCCAGAGAACATCTTCCTCCAGACACGGAGCCACATACGGACAGAGACCAGTGTCATCTTCGCACGACTGCGCCATCTGCGACCGCTCACGGCGGCAGACGAAGCGCTGCGGGCCAAGTTCAACTACAACCGCAATAAGTTGCTCTACCTGGCATACGGCCCAGATGCGTTGCTCAACTGCACATGGTGCGCCGACGCCAGCGGCAACGACCAGCTATACCACTTTTTCTACAGCTTGCCCGCAATCATTGCACCACATTTGCTCCAACTCGGTGCTCTCGGTTTCGCAACCTCTTCTTTCGTGGGAACAGAGGGCTCGCGGCTGCGCACGCAGGCAACCATTGCGGGCATGGCCATGTTAGCGACAGACTGCTGGTACATGTCCAGTCTCAACCTTGACTATAACAGGCGCGCATACACTGTCCAGCAGTTGGATTCGGCCTTTTGGCGTGTGCGCTTCATACGATGCATTTCCCTGGCAGTAGTAGACCTAATCTTCGCACTCCTCCTGTGGGCCACGAGCACAAACCGATGGCTTGCTCAACCCGTTTCCCTCGCCGAACGACTCGAAACCGCGACGAAACAATCAGAGGACACGCTCAACAAGTTGCGGGCACTTGGCTTGCTCTCGAACTCGGTCAACCGCGACGCAGCCTTGCGGGGCGTGCGTGAGGAATACTGGCGGACTGAGGGACAAGTCATGGCGGCAATGATTCAAGACGAAGCTGTTATGGAACAGATCAACACAGTCGTTAGCAGGATGGACTTCAGCGCGCTCCAAGGACGGGTAGGTGAAGTTGCGGACGGCATCCTCAGAGGCATTGATGGTCTTCGGGTGTCTCAGATGATGCCTGAGAACGAGGCCGGCGAATAAGCTGCTTCCATGCATAATCCTTACAAATCTCTTCAAGATCTCGATATGATAAGAAAGCGGATAGAAGTGGTGCATACAGGCCAAGAACGGAAATCTATGCATGCCTGCGTATGCGGCTGGGTGGAGTCTCGGGCCATGGCACCCTAGCGAGGTATCACTTAGCTCTTCCGTCGCGCAGAAATGATACCCAGATGGTCACTCGACCATCCTTTGCTCGTGGACCTTGTTGAATTTTTCGAGTTCGATTCTGTTAGACCGGTGACAGCCGAACCGTAATCGTTGTGATGCTAAGACTACCGATAATCTCACGAGCGCAGCTATGGCAGCACTGATCTCCGACATCGCAGATTGTACACCCATGCGTCGTTTGACAGTCACCAAATGCATCGACACGGTATTGGCCTTGATCTGACTCCTGAGGCTGAAGTGCAGTCGTGCAATATCCGTCCACCGGAATTGCAAACAAAGCGGATACTAGCGGCGGTACCTGGATACCACAGGCTGCAGACGTCCGAACGCCCTACGCCCAAACAACCGCCTTAGCTAACACTATGTATCCCGGCTCGCACGGCTTCCAGAATGCGTCACTCGTCATTACTTCTGCGATATCAACATGATCCCACGTCTCTGGAGCAGAGTCTGGAGGCTAGGCGACCAATTGCACACGGTGATGCTGTATTTGCAAAGTCTGTTGGTTGCGGCGATTGAGGGGTTCACCAACGTAGAAAGAATTCTTTATCTCGAACTTCCTGCAAGGGAGATGGCACTAGAAAGCATTACCGCGGCGGACCGTAGTCTGGCATAGGAATAGGGCTAGGCATTACACGGTCTGTGCCGCTCTTGATAGGCGTGTGACTCTTGAGTGAAATTTCTGGTACACTGGTATAAGAAGCTTGCTCAACGGCTTACATTCTCAGCACAAATCAAGATTCTCACTCTACACACTCACCACAGGCCTTTTTGGTTTCTTACCATACCATTGACGTCCTCTCCAACCATACTTGCTCGCTAGTTCGCAACAATGGCGCCCATTGCCGTGACACCCCCAAACCACACCGAGACGGTCGACGATCTCACACACGATGGCATCAAGCACGCCCTCGAGAAGGCCGCACCTTCACAAATAAACTCTGCATCACTCACAGCCACCATCACAGCCACACCTCCCAATGAGCCTGCTTCAAAATCCTCAGAACCCATTGACACTCCCCTCGCCGAGCTCGACGCCTCAAAAGTACAATGCACATTCACCAGCACCCCACGCTCAGTCCCCGCCGTCGGTTCCGCGGAAATGGCCTCGCAAAAGGTTTGCACCGACCACATGATCCAAGCCCGCTGGACCGTAGAGCAAGGCTGGGACGCACCGACGCTCCAACCGTACGGCCCCATCTCGCTTGCACCCACAGCATCATGTCTTCACTACGCAACCGAGTGCTTCGAGGGCATGAAACTCTACCGCGGTTACGACGGAAAACTGCGCCTCTTCCGCCCAAACCTAAACTGCAACCGCATGCTCATGTCCACCAACCGCATCGCTCTCCCTGGTTTCCCTCCCAAAGAGCTCCTGAAGTTGATTGTCAAGCTCTGCGCTACCGACGGCAAGAGATGGCTGCCCAAAGACCGTCCAGGACAATTTCTCTACATCCGCCCTACCATGATCGCTTCTGATCCTGCTCTCGGTGTCGAGCGCCCCAAAGAAGCTCTCCTCTTCGTTATTCTCTGCTGTTTCGCACCCATGGGCGACATGAGCGGTGGCATCAAGCTCCTCGCTTCCCAAGACGACATGTGCCGTGCCTGGCCCGGTGGCTTTGGGTACGCCAAAGTCGGCGCGAACTACGGGCCCTCGCTCGTGGCGCAGGGTGAGGCGCGGAAACGCGGGTACCACCAGATTCTATGGCTGTTTGGTGACGACTGCACGATCACGGAGGCGGGAGCGAGTAACTTCTTCGTGGTGTGGAGGACAAAGGAGGGTGGGTTACAGCTTGTAACTGCGGATTTGAATGAGAAGATTGTGTTGGATGGTGTGACGAGGCGGTCTATTCTAGAGCTGGCGAGGGAACGCTTGACTGCGAGTTCGACGACGGATAGTGATCTCGAGGCGTTGGAGATTGTGGAGCGCAAGTTCAACATCTTTGAAATTGAGGAGGCTGCCAAGGAGGGCAGACTCGTCGAGGCTTTTGCGGCGGGTACGGCGTGGTTCGTCGCACCAATCAGCCAGATCCACTTCCGTGGAAAAGATATCGAGGTTCCGATGGCAAAGGGTGATTGTGGTGTGTATGCTGATACCGTAAGGACATGGCTCAAAGGCATCATGTGGGGAAGCGAGGGTATGGAGAGTCATGAGTGGGGCAGAGTCATTGACGAAGAGTAGACGTTTTCCTGACAGAGAGGTGTGGACAGCTGGAGCCAGCACTTTTGCATGTTGTTAGGCGTTGGGGAGCTTCTTGTTATATGGTCGGAGTAGTAAGCTTAACTAGACAGGGTGGTACGATCACGCAGCAAGGCGTAGAAAGAACAACTGCAGACAAGTTACGAATGAGGTCTTCAAAATCATTCAATACTCTCATATGGGATATATTATAACCACGTAGAAAGAACAACTGCAGACAAGTTACGAATGAGGTCTTCAAAATCATTCAATACTCTCATATGGGATATATTATAACCATTATGAACCGATCGCTCCGCCATTATAGTTGTTTTACCCCAACTGACCTTCTGGGAGCTGCACGGCGGGGTCAGCACCTACAAACATTGTCTACCTACATGTACTCAGCCTCGACAAATCTCGACTGCACATTCCTCCCAGTCGGCGTTCGACTTCTTGTGCTCCCTGAGTCCACTTGCGGTCCAGGTGCCGACTTCCCATAGAACTGCGCTGGCGTTGTACTCGTACGTGTAATAGACGGATGCTGCATATCTCGACGGTCTTGCGTTTCCGCCGCACTGAATTCTTTAGGCAAAACTGGTGGTGGATAATACGTCTGTGGGGGTCGTTGGATAGGAAGATCTAGCGACGATCTTTCCGGCGATGTTGGCGTAGGATATGAGTACTGCCGTGGTGATGTTGCGGACACATTGCTTTGTCGATCCCACATCGGCGAGACGAACTGGGCTGTACCGTTCGAATTGGACATTTGATTGCTGCCATCGCCCTGGTATGAACCGTATTGTGCGCGTGTGCTTGGCGGAACGAATGTCCTGTCCGTGGACGGCGAGACAAAGCCATACGATGGCAGGTGCTGGGTCGTATACCCATCGTTGTTAATGGCCTCAGAGTGAAGCTGGGCAGTTCCAGAGTATGGCGACCGTTCATGCATGGCGATGTATTTGCCTGCAGCGGAGGACGATGACATCTCGTGCGGAAAAGCGGTGACCGGAAGTTCAGTGGGTGGTAAAACTGGTGGATGCTCTGCCGTTTGTTCTTCCTTGCGTACTTTCTTGCGGCGGTGCAGACAGAACAATACGAGAAGTAGAATCGAGACTGCTCCGAGGAGACCTCCAACCGTGCCTCCGGCGATGGTAGCTACATTGCTCCTCTTTGAACCATTTGTGAATGGAGAGCCAGTTGTAGACGGTATAAGACGAGTCGCTGCACGCGCAGAGAAGCTTGGTCTCAACGTGTAGTAAGTCGCTAGATCGCGGTGATCCCACGTTGGTGGCGCCGTGACTGTCGCCCCTCCTGTCGGTCTGTTTCCCGTCAGTACGGTTGATCAAGCTTTGGAGAAAAGATGCACTCACCCGCCGCCAATGGCAGATATTAGGGGCGTTGGAACAACATAGTTGGTTAAGTTCGGATCGAATTTGTCCCACAGTTTTTTGTCGCCCCCGTTGAAGTGTGCTGACCCTGGCTATCCGGCGCGTCGCATTGGTCATATGTGGGGAACCACCCTCCCATGACGATCATTTGATCATGATTGATCACGTTGGCGGTGCAACCACCATGGCCAACATCACTAGCGGGGACGTCACCCTCGGGAAATGCTTTTACCCATTTGAAGGATGGGATGGATAGGATGTAGACGTCGTCGAAGGCGGGGTATTCGCCAAACCCGTAGCCACCGTACACGTATCTACGTCTTATCAGTCTTGCGAGGCCATACAGCGCATTGCAGAAGCGCGCGTTAGCATTACACTGACATGTTGAAGGAAGACTGATCGTCAGGCCAAGTCACATCGGCACAGAACTGTCTCCTTGATGAGGGTACGTCCCCAGATGCAGTCTGCGTGTACCATTTTGAGGACGCGAGATCAAAGATGTGTATGCTCTGAATAGATCAAGTCAGTCGCCCGGTCGAGCTGCGATATGGGTCAACCTACAGTCATATTTGCCTGGAGCAATTGCATTAGTTCATACACATAGCAGTAGCCGTGGGTGGACTCACAGCCACGGAAGTCCCGTTCCGATATTGATCTTCGATACCGCCAAAGTACATCAAGATACCTGCATCTGATACAGGTAGATATGTCAAGTGACCCTCCGCTCTCCCGCTGTCATCCGGTCCGCTGATATTCTTCAGCTCGCCGGTGTTGAAGTCAAAGCGCATGAGGCCGCCCGTAGCTAGCGAGGGGCCCTCCCAGTCTGGAGTAGTGTTGTTGTTGAGCCATCCGCCAAAGTAGAAGCCAAACCCACGATCCTCAACTTGTGTTCCTGCGCCGTATGAGACTCTTTGGGGCGACTTCTCACCGTGGGTGGCGGTGCTATTCCATTGATCGAGAAGCACGTCGTAGGTCCACATACTGAAATCCGTTGGAGGTCCTTGGGGGTATTCGCCTCCGAACTGATAGAAGCATTTGTTTGTGTTATCGGCCCAGATGTAGCCGCCTGACACGCTCGGAACGTTCTTTGGCTTTGTGAGATTGTTCGACTGCGGCGGCATGCCATCACTGCCTTGGATTGTGAGATCGCTGAACAACAGATAATCGTCTAGGATGGCGCAATTAGTGGAAGCGCGGACGCGGACGGTCAGTTGCACGTACTCGAGTAATTTGACTTGAATGGCATGTTACCAACCATGCCGCCATCGATGTACAGTCTCGAGTCAACGCGCGCTGTTGAATGACCCCATCTTCGGCAACTGGGTGGTGTTAGCTATGCACTCTGAGTGTATGTATATGACTGCAACACACAAGGAGTTGATCGGATCATCCTGTGCTCCCTGCGACCGCGCAAGGCCCATGAGGCTAACCGTGACAACGAGGCATAGGCGCGTGTAAATCATAACGTGTTTGCATGTCAGTCTTGTGGTTACAAGTGCGAGTAATCAAGTCGTCGGTGTCCGTGGAGTAGGAGTGAAGCAAGTCGACAGACAAGGCCCAGCACCACGCCGTTAAACTGCAGGTGTGAAAGCAGACCCACAGGGCTGAAGGATTCCCCTCGCGGACAAGAAAATGAGCGCCAACATGATGGGCTGAAACTCCCGTTCGTGGCGCACTTTGTTGGGGGAAACATGAGGTGGAAGCTGACCAGTCTTACTTGAGCCGGATGCCTGCTAGACAACCATCTTTTCAGCTGTGCTGCAGCCTGTAAGACTCATTTACCAATGACATGCTGGGTCAGCACAACCCTGTGATGTTCAGGTCCGATAAGAGGCGTTGGCGAAGCAGACAGCCGGGTTATTACATGGTATACCGTATGCGAGAACACGAAGCCAGTTGCTTAATATAGCCCGGGTCGATAGGTACGGAAGCAAAGTATTGTCTACATACAAGACATGACATGACATCATAAAAATTAGCTGTCGCAAGGTCAACTCTGATAACTAAGGAGGTGTACAAAGAACATCAACCAGGGCAGTGGGGGATCACGATGCTGACAGGTTAGAATGGGACCACCTGCATTCACTCGTGTTGTAGGCTGCACTGGGCCTCTTTCTACTTGTGATGTGGCACGCGGCGGGAGATGCGGGGAGCTTCAGCTTGCTGCGCTGAGACAGTGGAACCTAGCAACTCGACGCCGCATGGCCGCATTGTCCAATGGGGGCTCCAAAAGTGCATTTATTGACCGCGCCTTCTCCACTTCATACGCCCGAGTACATGTTGTGCTATTTGGGGGCGACATTGAAGGAGCACGCGTCATGGATGATGGCACCCGCGCATTGCATGCTTCGACGCCGCATCACTGGACTCGTAACAAGAACGAAAGATGAACGACGACATGTAGGCCTAAAGCGAACCCGCGATTCCAATACCGACCGAAAGTCGACGCGGATGAATTGCAGGATTAGAACGGCTGTGCTTCGATCTGGGTCTGCGCTGGAAAAGGCGAATCCACTTTGTATAAAGGAAGGACCTTAGGGTTATTGGCGACCGTAGACAATATGTGAGGAAAAGAAGAGACGGGGAGCTGCGCGTGAAAATTGAGCGTTGGAGAAACAGGGGCTTGGCGCGCTAACTGCTTAGCTCATTTGTCTTGGGCGGGGCTGGACGTCACGAGCTTCTGAACACCGACCTTTGACAGACTCAACACCATGTACTTGGTTCGAGGGGTGGGCAGAGATGCAGGAGGTTATTTCGAATGCGTTTGAGTGGACGTACTCGGTTGGTGGGGACGAGGAGAGGCGTGACGGGGTGTCAGTGAGGCAATGGGTGTGTGAACACAACGAATGCTGATGAGGCACGTGTAAAGACGTACGCAGATGGTCTTGAGTAGCATACATGTGATCATGCAGAATCACTTTGTGACGCCATCTACTTGATGTCCTTCACATCGTTCCCTGCGTACCACCACTGACATGCAAATCCGCCTCTGTGACGGGCACATCCTCTCTTCTCAACATCTCGGGCTGCCTTGCTTCTGTTTTCTTCTTGATTCCCCTCGCACCAGGAGTCAAGTAAGTGTTATCCAGTGTGGGCAAATCCTCGCCTGGCGTCGGTTTCCAGTGCTTACTCTGCCACGGCTTGACACCGAGAACATACATGGTGTCGATTTCTTCGAGGCTGCGGCCATGGGACTCGCATACGAAGAAGTAAACGATCACAGCGCCGGCGAAACAACATCCGGCGAAGACGTAGCCGTAGCGGTAGTCGATTGCTGAGGTGATGTATGGTGTGACTGGGGTACGTTAGGATGTGGGATAGCGGGAGGGTTGGGGAGATGGGCTTACAGAAGGAGAGCAGGAAGTTCCATATCCAATTGCTGGCTGTAGCAAGAGCCATGCACTTCGCGCGGTATCGACTGGGATAAATCTCACCCTGGTCTCCATTAGTACACATCCTTCAGTACCTAGTTGGTGAATTGAGACTTACAACAACAGCCCACACAATCGGCCCCCACGTCATGGCGAAACCAGCAATGAACAGACATGCAAACGTAATCATAGCATATCCTATTCCCTGGCTAGTCGTTCCATCATCGTTCTCAAGTGCAAAGTGTCCGAGTGAAGCAAAGACAAGGAAACACACAAACATCCAGAGTGCGCCAGCGATGAGCGATGAGCGACGACCGTACTTTTCCACGATGTAGAGGCCGGGGAATGTGGTGCCGAAGTTCACTGCACCGAGGATGATAGAGGTTACGTAAGGATTACTGATGCCGACTGATTGGAAGATTGTCGTTCCGTAGTAGAAGTAGCTAGATATTCGTTAGCGATCAAACAAGTTGTGCCAAAAGCGAGGAGCTTACTAGTTGGCACCGGTCAATTGCTGAAGAGCCTGGAGCGTGACACCGAGAAGTACACGGTAACCCATACGAGGACCAGTAAAAATCTCGTACCATGGATGGTGATCACCTCCAGCGCGCTCTGCCTCAAGCTTCATCTCAATCTCCCGAATCTCGTGGACAACCTCCGGGTGGTCTTCCGAGACGCCATATGTGAGCGCAATAGTGTATCGAGCACTATCAATCTTGCCCTTGCGGTACTCCCAACGAGGCGATTCTTTCATGAACACAACACCAACCATCATCAGCACTGACCAGATGAAGCCAATACCCATGGGAAGTTTCCATGCCCTCGCGCTGCGCTCCGACTCGGTGCCAAAGTTGATGCAGTATGCGACAAAGATGCCCAGCGTAATGAAGAGTTGGTAACACGACACCAATGCGCCGCGAACATAACGAGGCGCGGTCTCAGATTGGTACATGGGCGTCAAAACACTTAAGCCTCCGACACCGAGACCAGCGACCCATCTACCGAGTGAGACTTGGTACCATGTATCTGAGGTCGTGATTTGGACAATGACGCCGACACAGAAGATGATGTTCCAGAAGACGATGGAGTACTTTCGACCGAATTTGTCGGCAATGGGGGCGGCGATGAGAGCGCCCATGAGTGTACCAATTGAGAGCTAAGGCTTCGTTAGTATCCTCAAGGTTTCAAGGACTCAGGTCGGACATACTAGTGCAACGATCAAACCTGATCGCCAATTGCTAAACTTCAACCCTCCCTGGCCGTCCGTTTCATCGGCGAATCTTTCCAAGAAGTCGGGCATCTCGATGAATCCGGAGATCTGACCAGTATCCTGTTATGCCTATTAGTGCTGGTTGAGTCTGGTGTCAGAATCGAGCCACATACATATCCAAAAATAAATCCACCCATTGATACAATAATACCCATGGCAATGATGCGCACGCGAAAGATGTCCTTCATTCCCACCTGCAGCATCTGAGGCTTCTTCTCCGGATCCGCCATTGTCGACGGCGCAGGCGAATCCTCCTCTCTTCTGCCCTTGAATCGATCCAATACGGCCATAACGTTCGTTGATAACACGCAGGCGTCGCTGACTGTTGTCTGTTGAAATCCTAAAGTTTTCTGGCGATCATATTCCAGACGTGGGGACTCCAAGGCCCATATTTAAACACCCCAAGGTCTTCGCCCCTCCTTGCTACGGGGTTCCAGTCCCTCATCCCCAATGCCGTCATGCCGATTGTGGGTGACCCAATGCTCTGGGAACAAAATCTGAACAAAGCACGTGCTGGTTGATCCGATCGAGCAACGTCACGTTTACTTCACAGACATCCGCTGCTCGGGATTTAGGGCTGAATCGCAGCACCGATAGGTAAGCTCCGGCGCCCGAAAGCTTGACGCCATTCAATACAACAAGCGGTGCGTTCCTACTGGGCTGTGAAAGAAAGAATGTGGGTCAGATGCGAGGCTCTGCGGGCTTGGCGGTTGTGCTTCTCTTTCCAGCGCAGGTGGCGATGTTCGGATGGAGACGTCATTTTTATGTTTTGAAGGGGAGGATTGTAAAGAATGAGGTGATTGAAACATTGTGGTTGGCTGACGCCTCAGCAATGGTGGCCGATATAGACCGACGAATCAACATTGAACTTAGGCGTAGTTTTGGACTGTAAATCGCCGTGAAAGTGTTCGCGGCTCCAACTGATTCGTCGCGATGCTGTCTGCTGACGCGCAGAGGAACTCTGGATTAGCAATTCGCATCTCTGTACCTTGTGCTTTTGCAAACCTTCCGAGATGGATTACCAATGCTACAGGATAACTAGATACACGTCGGTTCGCGGCTCCGTCTAAGTTTGACGAATTGCTACTTTGGATCTAGGTCAAGCTGGCTTGCTTCTTCGTCAAACCTATACGGGGCAGCGACCCGACGTGCAAATATCCTGTAGGAGGAGCGAAGGACCCCACGAGAGATCGGTGCCAGCAAGTTTCGCTGGGCGGTTTATTGATAGCCGTTGCAGAACCATTGGGACGAAACTGGTTTGGCGTTTCCAGTCGCGTGAAACGCTCTTGGGTGTTCTTCGGCTTCGGAATGTTCTTCGCAGTTTCCACGCTTTGTGCCATGACGTCGTGTTGGAGATGAAAATGGATAACGGAGCGGAATTCCATCTGAGCCGACGCAACACTTTTTTTTTTACCATGTCTAGATGTTTACAGAGTACGTATTACCTCTGAACGTTTCTAGTCTGCAAGACGCCCTGAGCGCCCATGGTATTCATGTACATGAGCATCGCAGCGTGTACGGCTGCATGTGCTCCAGTTTCCACCTGTCTGCATGAACACCAGGATATGATGGTACATCCGATCTCTCTTACCTTCTCCCTCCTTTGATACCATTTCACGATTTCAGGCCTATCAATTTACCGGAATCTCAGCCAAGCTCAGCTCATTACGGTGTACATCTCGGTCCGCCACACACCCAATCATTCTTATCCACGCCATCGCGCCACATCCGCGCCCCTACCCGAAAACCTTCTCAAGCCCTCTCCCAACAGCCTCCAGATCTCGGAACACCAGCGGCCCTCCAATCTCCACTCTTTCAATTCTTGCCCTCCAACCTACCGTATGCGGCAACTTTTCAACGTGACCGTGGATTGCAGCGAGGAATCACGGGTACAGCACCCGCACCTTTTCCCAACTCTTCCCAAGCCATCAGGCTACGTTCACCCACCAGTTTCACTATGCAAATGTTAGTCCATTCTTCCCCGCCACCGTCCTCTTCCCTTCTCCGCTCTGCCCACGCGCTACATGTTCTTTGGTCGGCACTCAACCCCGTGTTTTGCACCTACATTCCACACTCTCGTGTCACAGTTACCACGTTGGGAAATTGCGTATGCGGCTGCGTGGTCATTAGTCGTACTTTGCGATTATCTAACAGGTCCGGCATGGCTGGACCAATGATGGGCTGTGTGTGGACGTTGAAAAGGGCCGAAGAAGATGTACAGAAGGTAGTCGACTCGGTTTGCTTTCCTCTCCGAGTTTGACGAATTATTGCTCTATATTCTGGTCAGGTTGGCATGCTGATTGGTTTACCAAAAAACGGCAAGCAAGCCGAATTGACTACCTCCTGTAATGGGGGATGCTGGCCTTGGTTTCAAAGGAGCTAGCTACCCAGCGTTAGAGGCTGTTAGAAGAGGGCGAACGAGGAACACGCATCTGCGTTGCGTAACATAGCAACAACCATTGGGCTGTTCAGCCGAGTTAGCTGTATTGCAAGGCAACAGATGTGGCTCTTGTGGTTACTAAACTCTCCATTGGTACTCAGGTTACCTCAGTGAGCTAAGCACTTGTGCAAGTACAAGCACTTCGTATATCATACGAAGTAGATGAGCGGCACCTCTTCGAATGAGCTTCTATTCGTTATGCCCTCAAGCCCCAGAAACATTCGCCTTTTTCATCAACTCAACGTACCAAGGGACAGGAAAGGCATTTCCAGTGTGTCAATTATATTCTTGGTAAATCGCTTGGTATACAACAGTGCTCGTTGGTGGCATCCTTGCGCATACCTACTTAAGGAGTGTACAATTGTGTATGGTGTAGAACTACATCTGCATGCCTACCCTCAT
This sequence comes from Plenodomus lindquistii, assembly GCA_025504975.1. NCBI lineage: Eukaryota > Fungi > Ascomycota > Dothideomycetes > Pleosporales > Leptosphaeriaceae > Plenodomus > Plenodomus lindquistii. The sequence continues at coordinate 48,259 of JANUWI010000011.1, forward strand.
GAATTCCCCTTCCCAGAACCCAGCCCACAAACACACATTCCCACGCATCGCAACACTACGCTCAGAGATTTCTTTGCCGCGATTAGGGTGAACGAAAAAATTCCGCCAGCGTACCTTCTCCCAGAACATCTTACAGCGCATAGATCGTATCGCATTAGCATTCATGCAGCGAGCGCCTTACGCAATCTAAACCATCGACGTCGATGTAGCGACGGATTCTCGAAAATGAGTGTTTGTTATTTTTACCAACGACGGAGTATCTTTTCAAATTCCCATGAAAAGTGTCAAGAAACTACAAGTAACGTAATACACAATGCCAAATTCCACATGCTAAATCCAGCCCGTCGCACACATCCCCCACGTGGACTCGCCACACACCTTGGTAACTGGTACAACAAAAAAAAGCCACATCGGCTTCATCTCGGCGTCCCCTATTGCCTCAACCACCGAAAACCCCCCAACATGCTCAATGAGGCAAGTCCATGCATAAAGTATAGAAAACAGGCGTGAGGTACGGAAGGATTTCGGTCTCGTGGGGCCTGCGCTTGGGTGGTGTTGGTACCGTGGTTTGGTGGGCGGGAACTACACATTAAGGGGTAGGGAGAGTGGTGGTGTACTTGGTGGTGTTGGTGGTGTTTGGGTCACATGTACTGTATGCCTAATGCCGAGGGTAGACTACTACGCTATCAAGATGCAGAGACGTGGATGCTACCGAAGGCATAATGTAGGATCGCAGGCTATGATGAATTGTACGAGCGATTCGCAGATTGTAGACTCGACATCTTGATTAAAACCACTCCTCCCCATCAGCCGTGTTGGCTGTCTTCCCCATTGTGGTGCGAACCCTGCGTACCTCAACCACCGGCTCAGGTCTAGACGCACTCGTGTCGACAATAGTTGGGTCCAAAAACCGGCCCTTGAGCTTCCTCGCCTGCTCTTCCATCTTCTGGATCTCTTTCTCCATCTCCTCGTCGCTAATACCTCCTTCAATCTCCTTCAGCGCTGCAACCTCGCCCTCGGGGTCAATAAACTCTGGCATGTTCCACCTCCTTTCCTGCTCCTTGGCTTCCTCTTCGGCTTGCTGTTTAATCTTGGCTTCTTTTGCAAGGCGGGACTCTTCGAGAACGCGCATCATCTTCTCGCGATCGACGACGCGGGAGAGGGCTCGGAGGAGCTCTGGGTTCATTTCATTCTCTGCATCGACGTGCTGCATGGTCTCGCCGATGCGGTCAACAAGTTGGGCTTTGGCGTACCCGCGGAGTAAAACACCATGTGTGTATTGATCTGGATCCACGCCGCGACTACGTAGGATCTCGAATACACGCTCAGCTGCTTGTACTTGGCCGGTGCGGAAGAAGGCCTGCATGAAGATGTTCCAGCTGTAAATGTTTGGCTGCGGCGAGTTGTCGGTCATGTCCTTGATGACCTGGCTTGCACTGGCAAAGTGCTCTTGGCGACAAAAGGCCAGAAGGAAGGCGTTCCAAATGATAGGCTGCTTGGCCAGTTCTGTCATTCCTGCGTGCTTGTTTGCCAAGGCGACGACTTTGAATTGGTCGTATAGGGTTTGCACAAGCTGATGGCCCAGGGACATTGCGTACTTGATCTCCGCCTGCAACATGACGTAGAGTGCCATGGAGGAAGGTTCCATTAGCGTAACTCCCTCTTCCAGTACAGGCCGTACTATCCGGTCTCGAAGGCTGCGCCTTCTTGGGCTGATGAGGGGCTCCAATGCGGCGGGAGTGAAGATCTTAAGGTAGACACGCCATAGTTTCATCGTAAAGTCTTCCTTGTCCTGGGCATCCTGATGGCGGACGTAGACGTAGTAAAGATACTCTGCTGCGAGCCAAGTATCCTGCGTTTCCCTCGCAACAGTCCTGACGTGTCTGGCAAAATCACTGAACATGGTTGGATTGTCCTGCATTATGCATCCATGCAGTAATATTCCAAGAGTGCGCGCGTCCGGCTTGAGATCATGCTCTTCTAAGGAGTTGTAGAGTTTGAAAGCCGTCGTGTAGTCGCCTGCTTCCATGGCATTATTTATTACCACATTGTAGAGTGTAAGATCCATCTTGACGCCCATGGTGACGAAGCTCTCGACCAGACCTGGAGTTGCGCGATAGCCCGACTCTTGGCTCGCAGTCTTGCGCAAGATCAATGCGCACGTCCAGCGAAGTCTCTGACGGTCGACCACCTGCTCCCAAACCCCTTCACCACGCCATCCCTCGCGGATTTTATCCAAGCATCGCAAAGCATACTCCACTTCTCCTGCTTCCGCGAAAACATTAGCGTAGTGGAGCAGAGTGTCGAATCCGAAGCGAGTCTTTTCCTCGAATAGAAGGTCACAAATTCTCTTGAAGTCTGCAATCTCCGCAAATTGCGAGATGTTGTATATGAGATTCTGGGAAAGGGTGTGGGTGCGTTTTGTGAATATACATGTATAGATTTGGTGAAATCCAGGAGCGAACTCGAGTTCGTTAGCGACTGGATCGTCGAGCCAACCTGGGTCAGTATCGTATCGTCCCTCTAGATGCAGTTTTGATAGATGACCCAGGGCATCCGCCATGATAGCAGAGTCTAGCACTCTTCTGAGTGGCAAGTCCTGAACAAGGACTTGCATGAAGGGCAGCGCGCGACTAGGCTTGCGATCAAGCAGGTAGAGCAAGAGTGGTTTCCACGATGACTCTCGCACAAACAGGTCATTTCTCAGCCAGTTATTCCACATGCGAGAGTTTTCTGCCCCGTCCAAGCCTTGGAGTAGATTGGAGCACCATGCTTCGCATTCTGGGCGATGAACAATGCGAATTTTGCGCGTCAGCTTCCGGACCTCAGGAAACACCGATCTATCCAGTGCAGCAAAGGCTTGGACAAGCCAGTCGCCATGATCAGAGCCGGCGCTCAGGTCCAGTTCTTCTAAGTCCCACTGCTCAAGATTGGCAATACGGCGGCGCAGAGATCGGTAGTGTCCGCGTTCCATCAGTTGATCCTCTGTTAGATGGGCATAGCGCGAGAGATAGCTTTGGACGCGCCCGAGCTCAATTGCGAGAGCTTTGGCACGCTCCACAGCCTTGGGATGTACTTTGGCCTTCTCGGGCAGCGCATCGTGGGCCGGCGGCTGTGGTTGGGTGGCTTTCGCTGCAGGGCGTGCGACCGTTGCATAGCTCCGATATTGCTGTCGTGTAATGGCGGAGATGTCGGCGTATGAATGACGAAGACTGGGTGGTGTCAACGAAGCTGTGGAGCAGTGTCGTGGTGGATGGGTCTGCGCCTCGGTTGGACTAGAGGGTTTTGCCTGCCGCCAGCATCCCTCGCTTGCATGCTCGGCATGTTGGAGGGCAGCAGATGGTCTCGAGTGCCTCTGATGATCCAGCCCAACATGACCATTGCCCCTTCCACATTGGATCCCCCTCCTCCTTGTTGGGGCAAGTGACTCGGTGAAGACTGCGGGGGCGATGGGGCTAGCATGGGGGAGGCGGACGCGGGGCATGGGAGGGAAAGGGTGCCGTTGTCTTCATCGAGCCATGCTGGGTTGGGATGGAAGGCCGTGCTGCGTGTTGCGTGTTGCGTGTTGCGTGTTGCGTGTTGTGTGGAGAAAAGTTGAGTTGTCGCGTTGCGCACTTGGTCTGAAGCGCTAGCCGGGGTTTTGGGTGAAGCTCCGCGCCTGAGCTCCGCAAAACTCACCACTCAACGGCACAATCTCTGTACTCTGTACTCTGTACTCTGTACACCACTCGGCACGTGTTTTGACATTCACTGCTGCATAGGCCGCTCTTTCCATATCTGGATATAGGTAGTCACTCTGATCCCGCGGATCACGTGAGCAACGCGTTGTCAAGCCTCCAGCGGCCGAGGCGCATACCGCGTCACTCCTTCACCATGTCTTCACACGAAACGCTGTCCGCCGCGGCCAATGACCGCAAAGCGCGCCTCGCACAGCTCAAGTCCCTTAAGCGGAAGCAAGCACCCACATCCGACGAACCAGAAGGCGCCGACACCCCCTCACTCCAACTCCAAGAGGAAATCTCCGACGCCGTAGTCGGCGCAGAAGATGAAGCACCTTCGGTGACGACGACATACCTCTCTGGCCGCAACTACGATCCCACCACACGCAATGTCAAGCTCGGCTTCGACAACCTGCCCATTTCCGACCCCACCAATACCCTCGAATACAAGGCACAGCAACTAGCGCTGGAGACGAAGGCGCAACAAGAAGCCGAAAAGGCAGAGGACAAAGGGCTGGACTTGTTCAAGCTGCAGCCCAAAAAGCCCAACTGGGATCTCAAGCGCGATTTGGAGCACAAGACGAAGGGTCTCGACGTACAGACGGAGAATGCAATTGCCAGGCTGGTGAGAGAACGAGTGGAGGCGCACAAGGCGACACGGGAGAAGAAGCCGGCGGATGGAGCGCAAGGTGAGGAGGTGGGCATGGAAGGGAGTGAATTGGTCGAGGCGATGCATCTGAAGGAGCAGGAAGACGCTAGGGATCGGAGACGGGATGAAGAGGATGAGGACGTGAGCTGAGCAGTCTGGCAGAGACATGGATCAAAGACATCTCAAGACTACATCGGCGAGTCCAGTGGACTGAAAGCATTTGGCCGCCACACCCGCTCAAACGCGCATTACCAACGGCCGGGCGCTGTGCAGTGTATTAACTTGGCGAGGGCGTTTCGCTGTATCCCAGGCATTCGCGCTGACGAGACCAGTGAAGGGATGCCAAATTTATAACTTGGGCAACGGTAACTAGACGTGAGATATAGAGGTGCGCTTGACATCAAGTTGGTTGGAAACGCAACAACTCCCAAGTGCAACCGCGATGCACTCTATACTGTAGACAATCTTGAAGTATACATGCACCATGCCTGTCTGCTTTCGAGGAACAACATAACGTGCAACAACTATAATATGACAGCAAATTTCGCCGCTGACCACTCGTCAGGCATTCAAGCTTAACAGCAAAGAAATACGCGAGCGCCGCGGTCCGGATCTCCGACAGCAAGGGTGCTGACTAGATGCAGCCAAGTCAGCGCGCCAGAAGTCGGTAAAGCATGGCAATTGACTCTAGAGTCTGAGGTGTATTCAATCAATTACTAACCATGGATTGGTTACAGTCTTGGACTAGTTGCTTGTGGAGTACTCACATGCGGCTAGTCCACTATGATAGTTTCACTGGAACCTCGGTATCTACGGCGTACTGATTGTTTCCGAGGCGGGGATCGCCAACGCGTAACAAGGGCAGAACGCTTTATGATGCGGCGTGCCGCTCTCTTATAATCTTCGGAAAATCTCGTCGAAAGAATCGTAACAATTCCTTTACCTGTTCCATCATTCGACTCTGCTTCACTGCTCGAGTCGTGACACCAGTCTGCTCCATACTACTGCCATCTGCATCACACACACCCTCCTCTCCGTACCATCCAGCTCCGTTTCACTTCACTCTCTCCCATCACACCCCACAACCGCCACCATGGTGTCTCAAAAACAGCCCGTCTACGTCCTCGGCGTAGGCATGACCAAATTCATCAAGCCTCGCGGCAAGGTCGACTACCCTGAACTCGGCTTCGAAGCCGGAGTCAAGGCCATGCTAGACGCCCACATCAACTACGACGACGTTGACCAGGGTGTTGCATGCTACTGCTACGGCGACTCCACCTGCGGTCAGCGCGTCTTCTACCAATTCGGCATGACTGGTATTCCCGTATACAACGTCAACAACAACTGCTCCACCGGCTCGACGGGTCTCTACATGGGACGTAACATGATTGCCCATGGCGCTGCCGACTGTGTGCTGGTCGTTGGATTCGAGAAGATGTTTCCCGGTAGTCTGCAGACCTTCTTCCAGGACCGATCGAACCCCACCGAGACGACCAATCTTATCATGAAAGAAACTCGTGGAATCACAAACGCGCCTGGCGCAGCACAGCTCTTTGGAAACGCTGGCCGTGAACACATGGAGAAGCATGTCGTCCCCTATATCCATTTGATTCACTGCAAATATGCTGACAACACATCAGGTACGGCTCCACGCTCGCCGACTTTGCAGAAATCGGCCGCATCAACCACGCCCACTCCAAGAAGAACCCGTACTCGCAATTCCAAGACGAATACACCCTCGACCAAGTCATGAAGTCGCCCATGATCCACGAGCCCCTGACCAAACTCCAATGCTGCCCCACCTCCGACGGCGCCGCAGCCACCGTCCTTGTATCCCAGGCCTTCCTCGACGCACGCCCCGAACTCAAGTCCCAGGCCATCTTGATCGCGGGCCAGCGTCTCGCCACCGACACGCCTGCGCTGTTCAATCGCTCCGCCATTGATCTTGTTGGGTTTGAAATGAGCCAGTTGGCAGCCAAGGACGCCATGGCCGAGGCAAACGTAACACCAGATGATGTCGCAGTGTGCGAACTCCACGACTGCTTTTCCGCAAACGAAATGGTCACCATTGAAGCGCTGGGTCTGGCGCCAAGGGGTAAAGCCCATGAACTCATCCGCAAGGGTGGAATCACCTATGGCGGTAAAGTCGTTATTAATCCCTCTGGTGGCCTCATTTCCAAGGGTCACCCACTTGGTGCTACGGGTCTAGCGCAATGTGCGGAGTTGGTGTGGCATATGCGTGGTTGGGCGAATAACCGCAGTGTACCCAACACCAAGGTTGCGCTGCAACATAACTTGGGTCTTGGGGGTGCTGTTGTTGTGACTGTGTATAAACGTGCTGATGGTAGTGCGGCGGCGAATGTGAGCGACGAGGAGGTGGGCAAGGCGAATGGATTGGGGTATAACCCTGCGACGCAGGCGAAGGGGTGGACAAAGGCACAGGTGGATAGTGTAAGGAGTAAGAAGGCGAGGAGCGAGTTCGCGTTGCAGGATGTGGCGGACAAGGTGGAGAGCAGGTTTTAGATTGTCGTAGGTTTGTAGTTTGATGCGATATGACTATTTCGCCCTGTAATCAGGACCACCTTGATCAGATTGGAATCCCTGTAGTCATATAATATAGCCAGAGCTCTACAAGGTGGAGAGGACGACCTGTGCATCCCGCTCTTGTCTGACAATCTTTTTCATTTCACTTCTGTATTGACTTGTCGTTTCCTTGCTACTTCACCTACTGAATTCTCATGCTCTTGTATGATGAACGTTAATTTCACCTGCGTCTATGAAGACAAGCGCGATGCTTGGGCGATTTTAGTATGAAATTGCAGACAACATTTAAGATACCACTAGAGCAACCTATTCGCATTGGATGAAAACGACCAAGTGCGTCCTCTACGAAAGTTACTCTTCCACCAACCACCACCATTCAGTATGACTACACAAGCCATCAACCTTCAACCCAGCACTCATCTCCCAATTTCGATATTCCACTCCCACCATACACAACCTCAACTCCTCTACAACAAACGCGCCCTAAAACTCGTTGCCATCTGCCCCTCAGGCTGCGCATAATACCCATTCTCACCCACAGTCTTGACCACATCGTCAGCCCATCCATCTCTCCCACATCCCATCCCATCACATCAACACAAAGAAAGACTCTCCGACTTAGGAAGCCGACTATGGGCCCGAGGTCAACGGGCAGCGGGCGATTTGGTATGATATTGGTATGTCGTGTCTACCATTTCCACACTCTTGTAAATATTGGGCGAAAAGCTGTTAAAGACATGTCCAGCCGACTTGGGCAAAGATTCAGAGTGCAAGACTATTATCCGCAGTCCTGCTGATACTACTGGTGAGTTGGCTGCGATATGCAACATGTGCGGGTGCATGTGCGCTGACACGGGGCACAGTGAAGAACTGCGGTACGCCAATTTACGGCGGACGAGGCGGTCTTTACTTCAAAGCAAACACAAAGTCGACATTCAGTAAGTCGATGTACATTCAGAAACCAAGCGTCAAACTAAGCATGAATAGTGGCCCAATTCTGCCACGGTACGGGCGACTGCTCCGCCGCAGGTCTGAAGCGTGACGGAGGCGGAAGAGGTAGTGCCATCTTCTACGACGCCTCTGGCGATCTCATCGCTCCTATTGCCGTTGGTGACGGCTCTGAGGACTAGTTTGACACGTTCCTCGAGGATCATGGTGTAAATTCTTCATCGCTTGTCAAAGCGCGGTCTGTGGATGGTGTGCCCGTGTATAAAATTGGCAATCCGGCACAGGCTCACTCAGTCGAGAAGCGCGGCTGCAAGGACTTTGAGCAGGATGGCGATAGGTACACCAAGACTGGTATGTTATGTCGGTTGGATGCTGAGGCCCACTGTCCCGTCCCAACTCATACATGTTCTTTTCTTGTTGCTAAGATCTGACTGACTCGTCACTTCCAGGCGACAAAAGCTACCAGGTGTCAGCGTACATCTGCAACTCCAACTCCAAGGTGACAATCACAAACGAGCAATCCGTATCCCGTACCACCACGTTTGGCGCCTCCATCGGCGATCCATTTGGCGTCGTCTCGGCGTCTACGGAGTCCTCAACTGAAGAGTCGGCAAGCCAGTCCTTCTCGTACGAGTACACGCCCGACGACAGCCAGTGCGGGCACTTGTCTTGGACCCCGTATTTTGAGTGCGTCAGTGGCAAGATCCCGGATTGTGATGGACACAATCAGTTGGGCGAGGTGTGCACTGCGAAAAGGATTAACGACAATCAGTTGGATGGTGCGTAAGTGTTTGTGCAGACAGATTAGATGGGTGTGGTGTGTCGCTGGGATGTAGAAGTAGAGTTAGGGGTTGGTGTAGAAGAGCATGCCGCGAGAGTGACGATGTGAAGATCTAGGTAGATAAACTGAGAATACATTTAAATTGAAGCAGAAAGAAAGAAGACCATGTCTATGAAGGAGAAAAGTGATGAAGATAGCAGTAGGAAGACGATTACTTGAGATATAAAAATAACATCTCCTCCCAGAGGCATACATACAACCCAGATCTCTAATACTTATTACCACAGCCCACCCAAGGAGATCCTAGAGAACGAAAAAGCAATAAAAAAGAAAGTTCGAATATATCCCAAACTTGACGCTTGAGCACGTTGATAGATGTCCCCTTCGTGGATCGAACACGATACCTCCAGATGTAGTGACCGAGATAGCTTCAGTCTGGCGCTCTCCCAATTGAGCTAAGGAGACAAGACATGGCTGTTTAGGCCATTTAGCTTTTTGAACTGAGTGGGAGTTCTGATGAAGGAAATGGCAAATTATTATCTAATTAAGCAAGTTATCACTGAGGCGCAATCGACCAGTGTGAGGGGCGGATAGGTGAGCGGGGAGTGGGGTTGAAGGATCAGAGCGGTAGAGTTCGGCAAAGTTAGTGTGAGAATGGCGTTTTAGGATTGGATTCGGCTTGGCGCGGATGGGGGATTGTTTGTGGTATGACCTCACCACTCTCGAACAAATTCAGACCTTCCTTCATGCGACGGTCCACTTCTCAATTGCTGCTTGTACATTGTGTGCATCATCTTGGTTTTGAAGAATGGCAATAGTGCAGAATTGGCTGCCGCCGTCGCGTGAGAATTGGGAGTTGTTGTGCTATGTCTGGCAGTTCTTTCCTCTTGTACGTTTATTTCTTTCGTAATTGCAACCAGTCAAGTCCAAAAAACATAGACACATGTGAACTATCACTAACAATTACACGATTCTTACAGATCACAGCAGTCCAATGGCTAACAGATTGGTACCCGCAAGGCAAAACATCTGAGGAATCTCGGTTCAACATCCCCGGCAAGATTGGTTGGGCGACCATGGAGAGCGTGGGCTTCATCGCACTGCTGTACATTATGTATAGCCTACCGCTGGAATTGGGGATTGAAGGGGGTTTGCCGATTGGGAATTGGACCATGGCGGGGTGTTTTGTATGTCTTGAGATATCCAATCCCCTACCTTGCGCCTACGACTACAGATTATGGGATGGCTAACATGTCAAAGGTAATTCACTACATCTACCGCGCCGTCCTCGCTCCCCTCTTCCTCAACCCCAGCATGTCGCCCATGCACCCTCTCGTCTGGCTCATGGCCTTCGCCTTCCAAATCTGCAACGCCATTTCCATCGGTGGCTACCTCGCCGGCTACGGCCCAACACACCAATCGCAATGGGCGAGCCGGGCGGAATACACTTTCGTCGGGCTAGTAATCTGGTGTTGGGGCCTGCTGGCAAACATCTTCCACGACGACGATTTGCGCGAGATTCGCCGCAGTGCAGACCGCAAGCAGAGGAGGCTGGCGAAGGAGGAGGGCAAGAGCGTGCAGAGTGTGGATAAGGTGTACATGGTGCCGAAGAATGGGCTGTTTAGGTATGTGCTGCATGCGCATTATTTATGTGAGTGGGTTGAGTGGGGGGGCTGGTGGATGATGGGGGGGCGGGCGTGTGTGCCTGCGCGGACGTTTTTGGTCAATGAGATTGCGACCATGTTGCCTAGGGCGTTGGCGGGGAAGAGGTGGTATGAGAGGAAGTTTGGCAAGGACAAGTTGGAAGGGAGGAAGGCTGTGATTCCGGGGTTGATCTGACAGTATCATACCGAAATGTTCACAGTTGCGCAACTCACAATTTTTGCGGTGACGACGAGTGGTGGTACTGTTAACACTCTCTGCCCAGCAATCAAGAGATTGCATGCACATGTTCACAAGACGAGGATTTCATCATTCGAACTGGGGCTGACGCTTGACCAGAGAATACATGAACACCTCCCGCATGATAACCCAATAGCAATCCCGGTAATACAGCTCCAAGCCACCCCCTCCATAGTTGCTGACATGAGCCCAAACCCCTCACCGAGAGGCTCGAGCCAACATACTATATAGAGCAGGTATCTCGAAATCATACGTCAACATACTTGGAATCTTACGTCTGAACCCCTTCACACTTACCTATCGTTACGTCGTGCCCTGGTGCGCTATTTGCGACAGGTACCATACCATACAGACCTCCCCGCTCCCAACTCTTCCCGAGGGAGACCCAATCGCGCAGATGTCCTGGCTTACATGTCTCCCCAACGAGCTCAGTGATATGATTGTCGATGAGCTGCACCAACAGGATGCCTTCAGCGTTTGGCGACTTCGTCTGACGTGCAAGGAACTTCAGAAGAACGTCGAAGCCTACTATAGGCACAAAAAACTCCCCACCCATGCTGAGTTTGTCGAGATCGCACGCCACGGTAACGAGCGACACCCCCAAAACTCATCCATAGGGCGCTTCGCATGCCTGCTTTGCATCTCCCTAGCCGAGCGTTCGAGCTTCGGCGAGGACATGTTGGCGTTCGATGACGACTGTCGAGCTTGCGCGCCGTGCGCCTTCAGCGATAGAGGGTATGCGGCCGGGACTAGAAAACTAGTTGGCGGGGAGCAATGGGTGAAATACAAAGGCTGCAAAGGGCTCAAGAAGGGACCTGATCTGGCTGGACCGCCTTCGTGCGGACAACTCTGCAGGTTCTGCTGTGATGGAGAGCGCTCTCCACTGCCGCAGGGGGATCAAGAGAATTTGGAACGTCCCCTTGGCATGCGAGAAACTGGCGTGGATGACGACTCATCATCTCAGTCCATTGATGGAAGCATGACGCCTCCATCACCACGGGGAAGAGTGGAGCAGTCCAGGGAACAGCCTCAGCCTGCTTCACCGATTTCCCCACTCTCGGGGGTGGGAAGCTATGCAGAGATATTTGACTCGCATAGCGCTCATGAGGATCTAGAAGGGTGATGGGAAATGGTTAGCCAGGATACCTTGATTGCTGAGGGTTGTCAAAAGCGCGAGCTGAATCCATGGAGCCACTTGCCCTCTATCGCCATGATCCTGTTCAACCTGGCTTGGAACTGCGAATGAGGCCAACCTCTGTCATGGATCGTGATCGGTGTCCTCCAATGCTGCATACCACACCCGCCACTGCCTTTCCGTCCTCAAACTAGCAACAGCGCGTGTCCTATAAACTGACGCGTATGATAACCACTTCGCCTGGTTGGCATATTATTTGCGAATGGACCTTACCCGACTAACCAGATGCTTGCTCCTCTCCGTCCTCGTCCTCGTCCTGTTCCTATTCCTTCGCTCAAACAATCTACCCCTGCACTTTCCCCATTCTGCACGCCAGTCCCTGAATTCCCTGGACTCCACCTCTCCAAATACTTATGCTCTTTCCATTTACAACCCGTCTTTTCCCAAGTACTTTTCAGATCTGGCTTGATTCCCCCCGCAACAACATAACGACATATCCACTACGCTGCGCAAACGTCGACTCCCTCCCTTGTCTTGTGCGCATGTTTCGCCTGCACCTTAGCCCACAGACAAGACAATATGCGCCATTGAATCATCAAGTTTGTACCCCGACCAAGGGACAAAAAAGAGCATGAGTTGTTAGTGTGAGTTGGATGGTAGTCGTATGGGGAAGAGCTGGCCGCAATTTGCGCATAGAAACTTGTACTCGTATCAGCGAGCCATGTTTGCCTGGCATATGTAACACATGGCGGTAGTTAAAGTTAGTACCTCAGGTACGTTGTTGACAAGGCTGTTGTACTCGCATAGTGGTCAAGACATGAACATTGTAATTGGAACTGTGGCGTTTTCAGCCTCTCAAAATCCAATGCATACAGTACGGTGCAGCGATTAGCCGCATTAGTGCTGATCATCAACCATGGCATTCCCGCGATCCAATCCAATCCAATCCAATGCAGCTCTCCAAGTCTCCAGTCAAACAGAATTAGCAATGCAGGAGGTATGAAGCTAGAGTATAGACGCAGAACTATTGGCGGGAAGGGACGACGAGATTACATACTATATACGAACAAACACGAGCAATAGCAACATCATCACAGGATAAGTGACGGGACAGTTTTTCGCCATGATGCAATCCGAGGTGTCTTTAGAGGAGGGGTCCCACATACTGTACGAGGTCTATATTAAGAGCGGCCAAATGTGCATGGCGCTAACTCGGATGCACGGGCTATGTCGATGATGAACCTGGCAAGCATCGAGGGGGAGCTTGAGCATGGAAGGAGTATGTAAAGTAGAGATGTGTGTGTGTGTGTGTGTGTGTGTGTGTGTGTGTGTGTGTGTGTGAGTATGTTGTGCAACCCCAGTCCCGTGGCAGCGATGAGAATTGTGGAGTGGCCGTATATGGATGCATCATCTTGGTGTGTTGTGTGTTGCTGCATGGGGCACTAGCGCTGGGCGTGGCGTCCTCGGCACCTGTGACCTTGCCCCTTTGAAAAGGCACCCCGGGGCGTTTTGGGATGAGTCGTGAGTCGTGAGACGTGAGTCGTGAGACGTGAGACGTGACTGCGATTGTTGTTGCTCTTTGCTTTGTTTGGATTCATTGGCCTGTGGATGGTGGTTGCAGTGACATAGGGGTGTACCTGCACAAAACTCGCATCTTTTCAGCTCTACTCGATTCCAATACTGTTGGACCAAAGACTGGTGGCCATTGTTGGCAATTGGAATTGGCAGAGGATTGGCAAGCTGGTAGATGGCCCCGTCCCTGCACCACCTCCTCTTTTGGCCCCATCACCCTCACACGGTAGATGCTGTACACCTGCCAACTCTACTCTACTCCACTCTACTCTACTCTACTCTACTCTACTCTACTCTGTTCTCCCAACACACGTACACGGGTGTATCTAGGTGTAGCACGCCGTGTCCCCACGCAGCCTGCACCCTGCAGCCTCCCAGCTGCCGCCCGCTGCTGCATTCCGCGACACACGACCCCATTTTTCACGGCGGCTCTTGTCCGCAGCCGTCGTCGCGCGCCCCATCGACTTTTGTTCCACTCTTTCGCTTTCTCATCACGCTGCTTGCTGTCTGACGGTTGACTGACTTCTCGACCACCGCCATCGCCGTCGAGTCGTCACCATGTCGAGCAATGCTACTGCTGCCAGTACGTTGCTGCCTTCCCTTGTCTCTGCCTCTCCTCCCCCCTCTGCTTCTTCTGCCTCTCCTCCCAGTCCGTCTGTAACACCGTCTGCAGCGCCCTCGGCTGCCCCGTCGCAACCTTCACAGCCCTCCTCACCACCACCGTCGTCCGCTGCTGCTGCTCCCTCGCCTTCGTCTAACCAACAATCAGCGGCGCCGCCCGCCTCGAGCGCTGCCCCTTCACCGCCGCCCGCCTCGAGCCAGCCGCCCACGAGCCAGCCGCCGCCCGCGCCATCGTCGAGCCCTGCCCCAGCACCCTCGTCGGCAGCACCACCACCGCCGCCGCCATCATCAGCACCACCACCACCGCCCGCGTCAAGCGCACCGCCCCCAGCGCAATCTTCGGCAGCCCCTCCCCCCAACACCACGCCCACGGGCGCGCCCGACGACACCACCCAAGTCATCACAGCCTCGCAGGCCGCCCCGACCACGGACATCACCACCATTGTCGTCACGTCGACACCGCCCGGCCCAAATGCATCGCCCACTGTCATTGTCATCACGTCGACCGTCAGTGCCCCCAATGGCGCGACCAACACTGCCAATGGCGGCGCGACTAACACGCGCTCTGCCAATCCAAGCAGCACCGACCCGACACAGCTGCAGAATGCCCAAAAAGAGAGCTCTGGTGGCCTGAGCACCGGCGGCAAGACTGCCATCGCCGTCGTCATCCCCGTCGTGGTCGTCGCCCTCCTCGTCATTGCCGGCCTCTTCTTCTGGCGCAAACGCAAGCAGCGCAAGACAGCCGAAGACGAGCGCCGCAAGGAGGTCGAAGAGTACGGATTCAACCCCAACCACGACCCCACCCTCCCTGCCGTCGGCGGCCTCGCCATGGCCGAAGACGACAGCGGCTACCGCGGCTGGGGCAACACTGCCACGAGCTCCAACCGCAAGGCCTCGACCACCCTGACCTCGGGCATGACGTACTCGGACAGCAACAGCAACCCCGGCGGCTACAACAACGTGAGCCCCCACTCCCCAACCCAAGGCGCATACTCGGACGCCCAATCCAACGATCCTCTCGTAAACGGCCGCCGCGAAACCATGGACTCGGACGGCATTGGTGCTCTAGGTGCTGTCGGTGGTGCCGTCGCTGCCAACTCTGCACACAACGCCACCGGTGTCCACCGCGGCCCATCAAACGCTTCATCATCCTACTCTGCCGCCGGCCGCTCGGACGGCTCGGGCGAGTACCCCGGCATGGTTGCTGGCAGCAACCCCACTGAATTCTATACCGACCAGGGCTACTACCAAAGCGGGCCCTATGGCCAAGGGGATCCTTATGGCGGTGTCAGCGCAAACCATCAGCCCATAATACGGGATGTGAGCGCGAGGCGGAATACGCGGATCGAAAACCCAAGCGTGTTCCCGCAGCAGGGCAACTCGGGCATCGCGCAGAACTTTTAGGCATTTGATGGGTTCTTTGCGGCGTTTTTATTCTTCGAATACGATGTTTGTTCATGACACATCGCTAATTGTACATTGCGACATCCACACACTTACCATTTACTATCTACCTATCGCTGTCATCACCATCATCTTCTTTATTTTTCTTCATTCATGTTCAGGGTCATTGTCGAGATATATACCATTACGGTGGGCGTTTTTATCGGAAAGGAAATTTGTTTTGTTTTCATTCCAAACTCTATCACTACCACTGCGCAACACCTTTTTTCCTTGTTATCTACACGTGCGGAATGTCCGACCCTAGCTAGAGTGAAGTATGGTAGGTGGGGTATGCATATACGCGCGTTGTTGCATATGCACAGTCAGCACCATTGAGATTAGGCACGAATCGAGGCTGTGTGACGAGGAAGAGGGGGGTACGAGATTACCGAGTATGGTGTGGTGGGGGGAGGTCATGTAGATGGATGGGTTTGTGAGACGAGGGAAGGGAAGGGAAATGGGGGGTAAAGCTGTAGAAGAAGAAGAAGAAGAAGAAGATATTGGGATTTTGAAACATGGAGTTGTGAATCTCGCCTACTTGGAAGGGAGAAGGTGTGAGAGAAGAGCAATATGTGTTTGTGTGGATAGTCTTGTTGTGCATTGTGTATAAGAGTGGTCGTGGTGATGGCAGTAAGCGAGAAAATACTATCGTTGTGTTATTGTGTTGTTTTAATTCCTTGCAAATCTGTTGAGTTGTGCATTGCATTGTATTCCTGATGGTTGGTTGGTTGTGGGTCATTGAATCTGGCGATTTGTCGTCTGCTCGCGGTGCTTGGTTGCTTATTGTCTTCACTATTATCGTCGAGCTCCTCTACATGAAGGACTAGACTTGACTAGTAGACTGACTAGACAAGATTGAGTACATACATGGATTTTCGTATCCCTGTTCGTTGTCCGTCGTTTTGTGTGCTAGAACAAGAACGAGACAAGACGAGGCCGCGTCTTGGCCAAGGAAATGGATTGAATTGAATGTTTTTCGGTGACGTAAAGGTTTGGAGGAATTTGAACTTCGATACGTCACGGCACGTTTGATTATACTATGCCGTCCAAAGCGAGGAGTGAGTAGTCATTGACTTGCGCTCTGTGAATGAAAAGGTGGATACTGGGCAAGCCCCTCACTTCACACACCAGCAATACAAACTTACCGTACTCATACTCACAACATCCACCTCCCACAATACGCAAAAACACACTCATGGTCGAAAACTTCTTTTCATTACTAGATTATAAACCGGAAAAAGAAACAATCGAGACGCCCCCACCCATGCCCTCCGTATGACCGCTTTTCCCATTGACCGCACTACAGGTCGAACGAACGAACGACACGTCATTGACCATGGCCAGAGAAAACTTTCGAATGTCCCCTTAGTCCATGGATGCAGAGACCCGTAAAACGACTTCAGCAATTTGCTCTCACAACACCAAATACGCCGTCATGTGCTCCGCCAGCCTGTGACCTGTCGAATGAGGAATAGAATGCGCAAAAGACAATGCAAGCATATTAAGCAGTGGCACCATCGCAATGCTGAAAAAGAGGATTGTTTCGTGAGGGCGTTAGTTGAGACCGTTGTTGTTGTTGTTGAAAGAAGCTTGTCCAGCACCTCCGCGAAGCGACGTCGGCTGGCCGGCGCTAACCATGCCGTTGGACATGTTACTGGGGACTCGAGTCATAGAAGGAAGAGCAAACTTGGGCGCAGACTGCTGGGTCGGAGCAGGAGCAGGAGGCTTGGGAGGTAGGTGAGACGGCGTTCCATACTTGGCGATGCTGTTCTGTAGTGATGTCGAATCGCCGGGCTGTGAGGCAATCCTGTTCATCGATGAGCCTGAGCCATTACCTTGCATGCTCTGAGGAGAACCAAAAGATGGCGTCGAATTGGCCGTCGGACTCTGTCGAGGCATCTGAGTGGCCATGGGGTGCTGGCTCGGGGTTTGGAAGCCACCGTAGCCAGACATTTGGGGCGGACCCTGACCCATGTACGATGGCACACCATGTGGTATGAAGGACTGCGTTGCCGGATTGAATTGAGGGCGAGTGTAACTGCCTGGGATGGGATGCTGGTTTCGATTGGGCTTTCCGTTGTAACCATGAGGCGTATATTGGTATGGATAAGGCCCGGGTCCTTGCGCTGGATGCGGTGCAGACATGGGTCGATTGCCAGAGCCTGGCTGCGCATATGTGTTGGGAGCCATTGGGTATGAAGGCTGCTGAGGGGCCTGAGGCCAGCCTGAATTCATGGGCATGTGTTGAGGGGGCTGATATGTGTCCTGATACGCAGCCATCTGGGGATTGGCCATCTTTGGGGTGACCTGAGAAGGCATGCCTGCATTCTGAAACGACGACATCCCACGCTGAAAATCTCCAGAAAGATCGTATGCATTTTGCCCTTGCACATAGCCAGGGTACATCATTGGGTTGCTGGGAGGCGGGTACTGCTGACCATTCCATCCGTATTGCGATTGCGGTTGCATGTCAGGTGACATCATGGTAGGGTATGGCGTGATATAGGACGGTGGCGGAGAAGCTGCAACATTCATGCTCGTGTATTGTGCATTCGGCGATGGCCCTGGAAAGTTGTTGTAGTATACGACATTGTCGGCTGGGTACCCAGGTACTGGGTACTGCTGGGGATAGTACGCGTTAAAGTGCGATCTCGCCTGAAAGTCGTCGTCGTCGTAGTTGCGCTGCTTCTTGGTGGTCTTCTTCTTACCAGACGCCGAGCTTGACCTCGAGATATCTTTATCCTTTTCCTTCTCTTTGTCTTCACCCGATCCAGTGCCCTCGGCGGACTCGGTTTCTTCGCTTTTCTCACCAAAGATGCGCTTCCTAGCTTCACGGTAACGTGCTTCACGTTCTTCGCGAGTAAGAGCACCCTTGTCTTTGCCGTCGGCACCATCGTTGCTTCCATCACTGCCGCCCATCTCAGAGGTAGCCTTGGAAGGGTTCTGTGAATTGGATGTTGTGTTCGTCCCTGATTTACCATCGTCGCGACGCATAATTTTGCGAGTGGGGAGCTCTACAGGGGGCGTGCTGTTGCCCTTTGCAGGATCGACCATTTGTGAGACCGGAGGAGGGCTACAGGGCGTTAGTGTGCGCTCGATAAACGTTATCCGCTCAGCTTACATTCTGCAGTATGGCGTGCGAGTAATCTTCACGCCAGTCATTGTGTTATCAACGACATGTCCCAGCAGATAGTAGTCAGCGAGACGATGGGCAAGCATCCTATAAAAGGTATTGCAGTTTGGTAGAGAGTACTCGCTTTCACTAGAGTTTTATCAGTATACTCGGTACAAGTGTTTCACATAGGTGCTGTAGCTTACCGCGAATCTTTGATGAAGTCGATGAAGTCTTGCTCAATCTTGACCACGAAAAGGCGATCGCGAGGAGACTGTAGCGCCTCAAGCAGCTTCTCATCTGGGATGGCAGCCATGTTTGGTTGACCGTTGACAAGCGGTTGAGAGACGGGTCTTGCTCCATTCAATGACTGGCTAGGGTCATACAGCGTCTGCGGACCATTGGGCAAGTTGGGGAAGCGCCCAGGTGGAACGCCTCTGTGAGGCTGAGGGTTCATGACTGCAATCTCATGTAGCTGGTCACGGAACGCGCGGGCGGCGCCATTGTCAGAGCCTTGTCGCGAGTCTGCAATGACCGACTCTGGAGGGGAAATGACGTCCTCTTCCTCGACTGCACGAAGGCTGGCGCTATCGTCTGGGCGTAGCGACTCTTTTTCGTCAAGCGCAAAGGTCGTTCCAGAGGCAACACTCTTGCCGTCGATGCTGGGGGGCTTCCCGGAACCATCTGACGAAGATAGTTGTGTGCGGATGTCTTCTGCAGCGGAGACCTTC
This sequence comes from Plenodomus lindquistii, assembly GCA_025504975.1. Taxonomy (NCBI): domain Eukaryota; kingdom Fungi; phylum Ascomycota; class Dothideomycetes; order Pleosporales; family Leptosphaeriaceae; genus Plenodomus; species Plenodomus lindquistii. The sequence continues at coordinate 67,416 of JANUWI010000011.1, forward strand.
ACAATCGCAACAGACTGCGGCTGTTGGTCACTTCCGTCCGCCTTCACCTCAGGCGGTTGCACGGTAGACAAAGAGTGGGTGGGTTCAACTGGCTGCACTGCTTGTGCAGTCTGGACAGGTTTGCTGGTCCCGTTTTGGCCTACGACGACCCTCGGGGAGTCTCCATTGCCAGCAGTAGGAATGGAACGCGCCTTTTGCGCGTGGGAGGGGATTCTGGGCGTCGCGACGGGAGGTCGAGGCTTGTGAGCCACGTCCTTTGGGGGTGGGGCCTTGAGTGCGGAAGCCGCAACCTGGACGTGTTATTGGTTGATCGTCTGCCCACAACATGACATGCGCTCACCTTTGCGAACGAGGGCCTCAGCTGGGGCTGTTCGGCAGGCGCTGGAACTGCAGACGCCATGTCGTTCAATGTGGGGGCAATATGGCAGCGCTGGCAATTGGGCGTTTGCTTGCACGAGGAGCGGCTGGCACGCTGTTGCGCAGCTCACGGTGCAAATGCAGGGCAAGAGGGGGGATTCGGCGAAGCTCAACGGCGCAAACAGGTGGTCGTGGAGCGAAACGAAGGTGGAGGGCAGCCCAAGTGATTGACGAAAAGATTTTTTTGTTTCAGGAAATGGGGTGCTCAAGGAAAGTCGCAATAGCCGCGGCCAGGAAGCAGGACATGTTGGTGTGCCGACATTCGTAGCAGTGCAAGGCAGAGAGGGTGGTGGAGGTGGTGGAGGTGGTGGTGGTGGTGGTGGTGGAGGGTGAGGGAATGCGGTGAAGCAGCCTTGACGACGGGCGGACGTCTACTCTACTCGTGCTCTCGTACTCTAGTGGGGGCAGCGCAGCCAAGCACCCGTTGCAACAGGGGGCGCACGACAACAGACGAGGGGTGAATTGGCTCGTCGGGGGCGAGGCAGCGAGACCAGGCTGGTGTGCGGGGGGGGAGAAGAGCAGGTGTCGGCCGGTCACTCTCTCATCGCAGACAAGCCCGGCGCCCAGCACAGCAAGCAAGTGGGCGTCATTTTACGTCCGTGCCCGCCTTCGGCCTCCGATGCATTTCTCCGACCCCTGTCACGTGCCAAAAGATGCACAACAGTGCAACATTGGAACTTGGTTTACTGTTACCCAACTACTACTACCAGCCTTGCCCGCCATGTTCCGCCGTCCAGGAGCCGGGCGCTCAAAGGCCACGCCCGACACGCAGTGTCAAAAGTGCCTGCAACGAGGCCACTACAGTTACGAGTGCAAAGCCCCTGCGCAAGAGCGACCATACAAACCGCGCCCATCCAGAACGCAGCAGCTGCTGAACCCAAAGCTACAGCCCAAGCTCACTCAACAAGTCCCCGCCGAGCTGCTAGGCAGGAAAGGCGTCGCCAACGAGATTCTCAGAAAGAAAGAGGAGGAGCGTAGGCGTTCGCGCTCTCCATCATCATCTGCAGATTCCGTGTCCACTATATCAACCAACCGCTCGCCCTCGCCATCGCGTTCCCCCCCACCGAGGAGGAATGATGCGCCAAAGACTAGAGGAAGCGACGACCAGGCGCGTGGAAAGCGCAGAAGACGTTCAGTCTCCATGGACTCGCGCTCCACCGACGACGAGCGCCATCGCGACCGCAACACACGCCGACGCATGAGTTCCTTCAGTCCAGGCGAACGAGGCCGCCGAAGATCGAGGTCGCGATCCTCACGTCTGCGACCCACCATTGAGAACGGCGCTGCTAGGTTATCCCGAGACAGGAGCAGAAGCGTGGGTTCGCGTAGTCGCGGCACAAGGAGGCACGAGCAGCGACCATACCGGCGAATTTCCCCGTCGAGATCGAGATCGAGATCACGAACGCACGATCGCATGGACATATCCGAAGAGCAACCCAGGAATGGAGCTCGAGGAAGCAGACGCGGCGCATCGCCTCCCAGACGAGGAGGTCCAGCGCCACAAGACAGTCGTGACAGAAGTCCAAGCCCATACTCCAAGAGAGCAGCATCACGACGGTCGCCGAGCCCTCACCGACGACAGAGAAATGGCGACCGCGAATACGATAGACCCCGTGGAGCACCTGGACGCAATCGATTCGGCGATGAACCTGCCGTACCGTATCAGCGAGCTGGGCCACCGCCGGCGCAACCGCCTCCCCCACCAGTCCAGAGAGAGCGCAGCCTGAGTCCGTTTAGCAAGCGCGTGGCCTTGACACGAGCTATGCAAGCGGGTTGAAGCGGGGATTGGTAGTCAAGGCATAATAACCGAAGGGTATTGATGAGAGGACAATGCGCTTCGACAATTTTGAAGCATACGCTGGTGTTATTGTTCCTCGGATGGCCAGGTTTTGATTCGGGGCGTTGTGGAAAATGCGGTCCTCTGGTTCCTCGCATATCATAGAGCCTATTATTGTAACTTCCCATGGCGAACGACCCGATCGTAAGGCGGAAGAAACAGAATTATTCCCTCGGATCTTCAAGCGTGGTATGATTTGATGTCATCATTGGGTCTTGAAACACTGTTGCATAATCAGCCTTCATCAATTAGTTTAGCATTGATACTCAAATCAACTTCAGTTTTTTTTTATGGAGAATGCTATTTTATACTCTCATTTCGTCTGCGAAGAGTCCACCTCTTTGTCTAATAGGACCTGGTACTGCTTAAATCATCGCGACTAGTATATCCATGAACTCTTGCTCTACAAAAAGCCCCGAAACACATACGACATTTTCGCCCTGACGCCCTGATAAGTTTGGAGAGGTATTAAGCATATCTGCAGCTTCAGCTTCAGACTCAAATATGTGATTGTAAATTCACTATCCACTTCCAAGTCTAGATTCTATCACGCATAGTAGAAAATTTCGAACAGCTCTGGGGAACCTGACATCTTTAATTCTCAGGCGGAATAGATACGTTCCTTGGAGAAATCTGTCAGTACTTATGCAAATGAAGGGTTTCTTGCACGCGTGAATAGTGGAGATTCTCGACGAGTAGGATGGTTGTTTGGAGGGAATAGGAAAGTGCGTGAGGTTATGGCGTTGAGGTGGCGAGAGCGGGAAAGGGAAAGTAAGAGTGGAGGAATGTGTTTTGGCATAGATTAATGGATGGGATGTGGTTGGCTTGTAGGGGTGCGTAGTGGGTGATGATATGGTGAGGTGACGACGGAGGATCAGGACGGCGAGGGAGTGGGAGGGTTTGGGAGGGGGTGTTGTGTGAGACGCTGGTAGTAGTGAATTTAGAGGTGGCGTAGAGTGTTAATGGGAGGTTTGGTGGCTGCGCTGTTATAACTTGTAACGGGTTGATGGGTTCATATTAGGGCATATATACCAGGCGTCTACCTGTAGTTTTTGTTGGAGGTAAACGTTCCTGGTCACTGTTGAGAGAAGCGTACGTAGAGGAAGTGGAGAAAGCTAGTCAGCCCGGAGTATGGATACAGGATTGTGATATACTTGGCCCTACGGACGACCCTACCTATTACATCTCGTTAATACAACATGCGCTACTCCTGCTGCTGACCTTCGTGAAAGCTCGAACTTAACTTGCGTAGCCTATCGGCAAGCCAGGTCAATGTGGACATCCCTAGTGAAGCAGTCCTTCGCTATAACATTTCAGTCTCTTAGTTCCAGGCTGATGCTGGACTTTCTTGGAGTCCCTCGGTCTCGATCAAGGTAGACGGAGTCACTGCTTTAGATCAGGGTGGGGAAATTGGCGCTGATGCTGGGACGTGACCGACGGTATAATAACCACCAATTTTCGCACGATGATCATGGGCGCAATGCACACTATTCCCTATGCCCAGAAACGATGATCTTGTCCCGTCTTGTGAGCCATTTGACTTGCGCCATTCTCTGCCAGAAAATCTTTGGAGGTCTGATCTCACGAAGAATACAAACGGTCAGGGTCGCTTGCTTTGCAGCGATAATACCATGAGATATTTAGTCAGAGTCAAGGCAAAACAGCCTCTTTAGACGTTGAAATGTTCAGATCAAACCCATGATGGACGAATGGAGTGTGGGCAGTCCCGTGAAGTGCTTCGTCAACTGCATGTTGGCACAGCTGGTTGAGTGTATCCTTCACCTTGTATCGCTTTACGGCCTGATACAATTCAAGTTTTCCATGCGCAGCTATTTGCGCCGCGCAAGACTCCCGCAAATTCAATATGCAGTATGATCCACATCATTCTTCCCGAACGCGTTGGCGAACCCTTTCTTGCCGTTTGCTCTCATCTTTCTGCGGCATATCCACCTTCACCTTTGGTGATCAACGCCACGATCTCAGATCCATGATATCTCTCCACTTTATCCTACCTATGGTACTTCAAGATTCTGTCAAAATCAACGACCAATCCTTCACAACTTCGAATAATGACCAGTAACGAGAAAGACAAGGCGGTCCGCTTCAGATACGTGAAGGTAAATCGCAGCGCTTCACGGAATGCTCGCTGACGTTAAGCGTACAGTGCCATCGCGAGGAAGACGGATTTGCCATCGTCGAGGTTGGGTCGATACGCACTTAGTTTCATATCCATGTGGCACTGCTCAGCAAGCACTCCGAGTTCTTCAAGAAAGCTTTGAGTCGTCCATGGAAGGAAGCACAAGATCGCGTGGTTAGGCTCGAAGATGTGAAGTGCAGGACTTGTTCGTGACCTCCAAGGTATAACGTTTGGACACTGTGCGCTGCTGATAACGTCCCCAGTTGACCTTTTCACGGAGTGGTTCTACACCCAACGGCTGCCTCACATCAAGCTGGACGTTAACACAAATAAACTTGAACAATGGATGCAGGAGCAGCAGCTCGCCAGGATCAAAGCCTCTATCCTTGTTGACCAGGTGCTCACACCCGAGTTTTGACGTGCTGTTGTACGAAGTCTTGCACGCTACTTGATATCCTTCAAAGCACCACCTTACTACAGGGCTGTCACTATTGCCTTCCGGAATCTCCCTACTGGACATCTAATTCTCGATCTACTTGTCGATGCGCAATGTGCATTCTTCAACTCATATATGGATACGATAGGCGGCGATGAATGGCAGCGTCGACGTGAACTCCCAAATGAGTTTCTCACCGCCGTTATGGATAGATACGGTGATTTCTTGGCTAGCGAAGACAAGGGGATTGTCATAGACCAGTGAGACTATCATGAGCACGATGACAGCGAAGCATGCGCTGCTTGTAAGGCGAGAGCTTCGGAGGAGGCTAGCTTGGATAGCTTTCTAGATATTGCATCACCGACAATCGATGATGCGAGCACATAGAGTCACGATGTTGTGGCAGAAAGAAATAAAGCGTGTAGGGCGGGCTACATAGGCAGGCAACGGAACATATGTAGCAGATACCATATGGTCCAGTCTTGAGCACATGTAAAGTGACGATTCTATGCACGGCTACCTGCCCAGCAAATCCTGCATTGATCTTTGATGTGAACAGCGTGCCATGCACGAGCCATGGTGAAGATGACAGACTCTCGCGGCGATTTAGTTGCATTTCCATTATATGGCCATCACCTGCCTTCACCGCCGCATTCACCTCACCACTAGCTGGGTTTTAAGCTGCGGTCGCCCACAACCCACTTCAACAACCGTCACACTTCTCATCCAACCACCGTCATGCCAAGCGATACTATGCCGCCGCTTCCAAGGTATCCCACCCTAGATTGCAATGCATCGATATCATATAGGCTAACAAGTTCAGCGCGGTTGCATCCGAGCCAACCAACGTGGTGGTCGAGATTGGGCCGGAAAAGAAGAAGTACTATCTACAAAAGTCTCTCCTTGCTGCTCATTCGGAGTATTTTGTGACAGCTGTCGGTGGATTGTGGAAGGAGGCACAGGATGGTGTCATCAAGCTCGAAGATGTGGACTACGAGACGTGTAAGAGCAAAATCCGGAATGCTTTATGGGTATGGAGAGCATTCGGTAGCCACTAACACATGACGTAGTCGAGTTCTTCGCAGACTGGATGTACACTCAAAGGCTCTCCATTCATGATGAACACTGGTCGAGGACCTTTGACGACGATGAAGCGGACCATATCTACGAAATCGTCCGCATCAAGGCTACCATTTTCGGGAACAGAATCCTCGCTTACGACTTCGAAACTTCAGTTCGCATCAACTTGACTAGGGTCATGGTCTCATACCGCCACTGCCCTCACGAGACAATTGTTTTCGCATTTGAGAACCTTTCTACCCATGATCCCATTCTGGAACTGCTGGTGGACAGACAAATCAAAGACTTCAATGAAATACTTGATTATGGGGGCATGGAAGCACTTCAAAAAGACCTTCCACATGAGTTTCTTGTGCGTTTCATGGTTCGACATGGTAACGTCAGGAGCGATACAAAGTGGCATGAAACCGGTCTGGACGAATGCAATTATCATCGAAATACTAGGAAACATGAACGCAAGGAGTGCAAGAAAGAAGCAGCCGAGCTGGTTGCTCTAGAGGAGCGGATTAGGGAGGATTCTCTGAGAAGGGAAGGGAAGCTATCTTGCTAGGCCGCCCTACGAGCTTGTTACATTTAGCCACCGAGGAGATACACGGTCATTCGTACATAGACCAGCTGTTTCTCCGTTTTGAGTGCAGTGAAACGAGCTCTATGAAAGTTTGCCTCCTTCATCGAGGAGATCTCAGTTCTCAACTATCGCTTGGTTGGGTGCGAGTGATGAATTTCCACATTGCGCGACTGCCCACCTTCACCTTCGTTTTCGCTTAGCACGCTATGACCGCCATATTTAACCTCTCACCTTCAACCTGTTTCTCAAATTACGCCATCAAGACCACGTCTTCAGCCGCAATCGCAAAGTAGGCTGGCGACACGAAGCCCGTTCTCCCAAGGTGTGCAGCCGTACAACCCCATCGCAGTCCTTGGCTGACATTTGCAGTACCGCAACCCAAGACTCTACACTTGCCGCCGTCGAAGTTGGTCCTAAGAAGAGGAGATATTACACCCATCACCAAATTCTTACCTCTCCTTCGGAGTTTTTCGCAAAAGCGCTCAATAGCCCATGGAAGGAGGCGCAGGAGCGCATCGTCACGCTGAATGATGTGGAGTGTACTACATGTAAGAATTCGTCATGAACAAAGAGTTTGGTTCACAAGTCGTTAATAGGTATTAATTTAGCTGAGTTGTTCATTGATTGGATCTACGGTGCGAAGGTCGAGGACTCGAGAGATAGGGACGATACCGAAAGCGAAAGTTGTTTTGAACTGGTACACCAGATGCGCCTTCTCAAAGCCCTCGTCTTCGCGGATCGCATACTCTCTCTCCCGTTCAAGGACGCTGTACACCTTGAATTTGTCGAATATACAATATTCTGTGGCACCTTTTGGTATAAACTTGTCATTTACGCCTACACTCACTTTCATAACGGGCACGCTACTCGGGCATTACTGGTGGACGTACATTGCCGCAGTTTCAAAGATGGTGTAGACGAATTTTGGGCTGGGGAGCTCGAAATCAGAGGTATCCAAACCTTGATTAAGTGGATTTATAGAAGGAGAGGGTAGTTTTTACAATTGTTTTTCATTAAAAGAAGAAAGAAAAGTTAAAAATCTAGCATTTCTAGTTGGAAATACCATGTTACCATTAAAAATTAAACAAATCAAAAACAAGTTTTTATTATCTTGAACGACATACCTGTGAGTACATTGTTTTACAGATTGTTTAATTACTTTACCAAACCCTAGATTGTCTTTTATATAATTAAGACACTTTGAGCAGATCCTACGAGAGTTCCTCCTCGACGTGATGGTCCGCTTCAGCAAGATGCTCCCTACTGTTATTGACCGTGGTGATGAGCTCGAGCCTTGCGACTACCATGGTCATGCATCGGACGAGGAGCAGAAGAACTGTTCCCAACACAGAGACCAATGCGCTTGACACCCACATTCGGGAGATATCGACTCTCTTGACGCTTTCGGAGAACTTTTCGGCACTCGTAGCCGCTGAGCTCGGATTTCCACATCGTATAAAGATGTGAATGTATATCCATGGAACGAGATAGGATTACGATATCTCACTTGCCAATCAAGTATCAAAGCTATTATCTGAATTTGACCGCCCCGGGAGGAAGCTTTAGTGCAAGCCATATCGCTGTCGTGCCTCCTTCACTTTCTTGTGTTCTTAGCCCAAAGATGTCCTGATCCTCTTCGAACACCCTCTGAATTTTGCTACCATGCCAACTCACCTGTTGAGCTCCAGCAATGCCGCGACAACGATGACGTTAAGAACCTCGGCGTACGTATGAGTTCTGCGCGTCATTTGGGCCTTTACGCCAGCCCAGGCAAGTACCCGTAATCTCAGGGTAAGTGAGTCCCAGCGGTTTATGCTATTGCGAAAAGGTAAGAGAGATTGAAGGCGTTGCGAAGGTTCTCTCGCTCACCCCAACTTCAGGGATTCTGCCTTTGCCGGCTCTTTTCCCAAAACTAGGGTGTATATGAGCCACCATTCTGCAGCCCTAGGCTCTTATCCATCCTACGAAGATTGTTCTTCTACACGACCAAGTTTGTTAATGGAGATATCGAAAACGAAGGCCCCTCCGCCGCCAAGGTATGCAGTAACGTTGTTCAACTATCCCTCACGAACTAACGAGTACGTTCAGCGCCGCTGCTCGGCAGCCCATGAACACCATCGTGGAGATTGGATCTGAGAAGAAGAGATACTACGTCCATCGTGCTATCCTCGTTGCTCACTCAGAGTACTTCAAGAAAGCGCTCAATGGGCCATAGAAGGAGGCGCGGGAAGGCGTGGTCTTACTTGAGGATGTGGAGTGCGAGACTTGTGAGTAGATGCGCTTCCGCAAAAGACAACACTTATTCGATTCGTTGTTCTGACGTAATGTAGTCGACGTTTTGGCAAACTGGATTTACAGCGGCAAGATCCTAGACAACGACTCGGAATGGACTAACGACAACAGTGATCCACTCGAAGATTGGGACCTTGCACAACTTGCCCGTGTAAAGGCCTATGTTCTTGGAGATCGAATTCTCGCCCTGTCCTTCACCCAGAAAGTCTGGGACAGCATGATCTGAAGTATCCTTGAGGACGAAAACTTGAATTACCACTCGGTCGTCTTCGCTTTCGAAAATCTCCCATCAGATCACATTTTGCTGGAATTCATGGTCGAAACCCATTGTCGTTACCTCGTACCCTGGGAAGATGTCAACACGCTGCTTCGATCTGAGCTTCGAAAGTAACTCCCACACGAGTTCCTGTGTCGCGTCATGATGCGGTACAGTGAGATGAAGGATGATTATTCTAGAGGCTTGGACCTTTTCAGTGGTCGTGATCAATGCGACTACCATGCGCACACGTCGCAGGAGCACCGTGAGCACTGCAAGCGGCAGCGTTCTTGAGCACGTTCGCATGGACTTGCGTGGGGTACTACGGCCCTCTTCTGTCTTGCAGACGAATATCGCGGAAGGGTGTCTGATTCGACGCAGTTTTGAACTTGACTATTGTTGCCGATGCGAATCGGAGCGCTGAGGAAGCCGGTGTTTCTGCTGAACTGGAGGTCAGCTGGCTAGGTTAACGCTGGGCGGGCCTATATATGGTGGAACTGTATGTGGACGGTGCTTGGTGCACATACCAGTTTTAAGGTCCTCTCGTGGTATTTCTACTCATCTCTATAGCGCCATAATCAGCCATTCCAAATGAACTCAATTGCACAGACCAGCAACATCATCACCTCCCACATTGAAATATTCCTGTCATATTTATTTTTTCTGGACTACACACAACCCATACTTCTTGCTGTGCTCGTCAAGTAACCTCACACCAGCACCATGCTGTATGTCCCATTGCAAAAGCATATACAAAGAACAATCCTGCTTTCCTATTTAAACATCAAATATCGCATGTTGTCCCAACATTTGGCCAAGTCAAAGCGACCGACCGACCACCTCAGAGACCCCTCTCGCGCAGCAACTCTTCATCATACGTGATGCCATTGATGCGCTTCTTTGTAAACTCAAATGCAGTGAAGAAAATTGCGTTGACGACGCAGGAGCGGGACATTGATACACCCAGGCCTGTTCAATTGTTAATTTCAACAAGTCTCTGCGGTACAATATAGGATAGGAAGGGGTTGGGAAAGGGCAATGCGTACCTCGATACATGCGGCGGTTGAAGAATTGAATCTTGGGTCGTGTGGCTTTGTCCTTGCCGCCGACAAGGCAGTTGCGTTGGTATATGCTCTTCGCCGTGTCTATTGGGAAGATCTGTTGACATCTTAGTACTGAAGTGACGTTGATCAGACGGAGGGAAGAACGTACGCATGCCCAGCTCACAAGCCCACACAAGCCACCAGCCACCACCACAGCAAGCGGGTGTGTCGGCGAAGTCCCTCTTGCATTCGCCAGGACATGTTTCACACTCTCATATGTCACGAAGTATATGCCTGTGCCAATGGAATCCCGAACTGGTCGCTTTTAGTGATACACAAGGCCATGATTGTTCCCACGGCCACTTACGAAGATGCAAATGGAATCCAGAGTAGAGTCCCCTCCAACCCCTATGCTTTATCATATTCTGGGCCGTCTTCCAGGTCCCAAGATTCTGATAGCTCTTGCGTATTGCTTCGTTTTTGCCTCCGCCGTCATTTCGCTCTGCCATCAAGACTGAGATTTGAGCACTGAGTTTGGTCAATTCAAATGGGCCTATTCGCAAGTCAGCGCCTTGTCACAATTTTCACTATGTGATTTCATACAAGCGATGACTGTTATGGCGGCGCCTGCATTGATGCCAGCGAGCCCAAAACATGCGACCGTCGAGAGGGTAGGTAGTGTGTCTTTGCTGTTCACGATAGCCAGTGGCGAACTCCCCGTGTACTTGTATATCCAGTCGTCGAGCGCATATTTGGAGCGTTGGTAGATGGAGAAGGAGACGGTTCGGACGAGGGTGATGCTTGCGAGGGGGGACCAGACGCCTGGGACACGAATATTAGTATCACCTCCAGGTGTCTTGAAGGTATATAGAGTGCTTACCGCGGTAAAAGCCATGCAGACCTTCAGTCTTGTACGTGTGGCGAACGCAATCGGTGAAAGAGTTGAACTTGTAGCTGCCTGAGGTTAGTAGGCGTCATGGACCATTCCAAGATCAACATACGCCTGCAACCTCGTCTTGACAGAGTCGAGTGGATACTGCAACACAATCAGCTCCTGCAGCCCCAAAACCGCCCCCACAGCTGCAATTCACATACAGCAGCAAATGTAGATAACAAGCTACTCGAGCTCGCAGCAACCTCGGTGCGATACTTCTTGGTCCATCGCTTGGCCTGCTCGCTCCTCAGCACCGCCCTCGACACGTCATTGAGGTCGCGCGGCCGGTTGGGGATGTCGCGTTGAACACTTGGCCTCCCCTCTTCGCGCTCGGGCATACTGGCTATCGCTAGCTGAGGAAGACAGTCGCGTCTTCCTACGGCAATCGCGATGAGGCCAGTAGCCGGGCAAGCTCCATCAAGACCGCCGCGCCGAGATGCTCAATGGGGGGTGGTGAATGTCTCGCGATTGCGTGGTTCGCAAAGTGTGGCGTGGCGTGGCGTGGCGTGGCGTATCAATCGGTATGTGAGGTCGAAGTGGTGAACTGGCAGTGGGAATGGTGGTTTAGGGAGACTGGAGTGACGATATGGCGGGGTTAAGCTCGTAGCTTTGTGCTGCTAACATGGCCGAAACAGTCTAAATCGCCGCGACCATGGCATCCCATTGGCCTACACACTTCAACCATCGACGCTACCATGCATACACCTCCATGCCAGATCGAGAGCCTGACAGCCATTGACCGCCATGGGCATGCTCAATCATATTCACTCCTACTTTGACAACCATTGCATACCTCCCTTCACATGCTACGCTTGCACGTGTCGCGCGTTGGGAGCTAGACGACTGCAGCGTCGAAATGGAAATGCAGGGTTGAACGCATGCGCATGTGAAGCTCAACACCCCAGCAAATCACCGTTCGACTAATCAAAACCCACTTGACACATTAAAACTTGCCCATTTGCTTGAGCAATGTCTTGGGAACAGATCAGGGCATTACGCTGGTGTTGTACACTACACAATGTGTGCATTCACACGCGTCCAAGAGTGGTACACATGGCGTTTGACAGCAGCTAGGTGCCGGCCGCGGAACGTGGCACTTGTACTTCGTGCGGAGAGAGTCGAGCTTGCCTTTGTGCCCGCAGCTTACCTGACCACTGGGTGTGGGATCCCAAGCTTAACATTGGTATCTAGAGAGTCGAGACGTCATGAGACGTGTCAGTCACACGTGGGCGCATTCTTGGTGCTCTCAGAATACGCCATGGCCATGTGCATCCAGGGCGTTTGTGTGAAATGTCTCAAGATCTTTCTTGGGAGCAAGAACTCTAAGCATATTTTGATACGTTCACGCAGTTGACTGGTGGCGTTCAGCAGAAGCGACTTCACGCAGCCTCCATCACAGCCTCAAACCAGCATCGCGGCTATTTCTTCCCCAGTATACTCCTCAACTCCTGATCGTTCTCAGACCTCTCCACTGGCGCCTTGCCCTCGTCGTCCTCCTGTGCCTTCCTCTCCCTCTTCTTCCTCCCCTGCATGTCTCCCATGAGAGCCTCCTTCAACGTTCCACGATCGTCCTCTACCTTTTCCAACTGTCCATGCCGCCTCAGACTCTCCTTGTGCCAGCTAATCTGTCCACCATCGGCTTCGCGATGTTTCTGTGCGTTGAGTTTGGCGGCGCGGATAGATGTTCGAGCGTAGACGAAGAGAAGACCGGCCATGGTGAGGGCAGCGAGGGGGGCCATTACTGTCTGGATGCGAATCAACAAGAATGTTCATACGTGTGGTGCGAACACGAGCTTACACGGCCATTGATGATGCCCTTGTTTCTTGTGAGGCGGGCGGGCGCATTGGCCGAGGTGGGCTTCGAGGTTTCGCTCATGCCATCTGCGCCCTTGGGCATGGAGAGTCTGCCACCCATTGTGCCTTGTGTTATTTATTCCCTTGCTCTTTGGGCAGCGTCTCAATGTCGCGTGGTGAGTTGCGAACACTCTCTTCGCTGGACCGGGAAAGTGGTGTGATTTTCCTAGGCAGACTCGTAGTCCGCTTCAGGTACCGAGAAGGCTCAAGCTACTATGAATTGTTGGCATCTTTTGCTCATCAACATCCATGGGCCACTCATTCGATTGAACCAACACACAAACAAACATACAGTTGTTGTCGCGACCTCAGACACATGCCAGCCCAGACATGCAGGCTGAGGCCATCGTCGATAGGTCGTGGTCTAGAATCGATGAGGTAATTCGTCCCATAGCTATCCAAAGCGGGTTAGCCCCAAGGGACCAGCCGAGGTGCGTCTAGATTTCGTCATCTCCAATTTTCATGTCCGCGATATCAAAGCAATCTTGAAACCTGCGTTCGCAAGAGGGCCTCGCAACGCTTGCTTTGTAAACGGTAGAGCCCCAGCAATCCACAAGGCCATCCGTAAGGCTCCGTTTGGTCATCCCTAGTCTTCTGTGCGCAAGAGTCTGACATAGACACCGCATCCAGACCTGCTATAACTAGGGATTACTAAGGCCCTCTAACCAATTGCTTGACACTTCACTGGTGCATCGCGAATCGCTCCCTAGCCATTTTCACACTGCGTCATCTGTATAAGAGGGCAGCCCGCCCCACGCCCTGGCCCTTTATAAATGCGCAGAACAACTGTTTGTCGATTTCGAGCTCTGCCTGCGAGTCTCTGTCACACCTCACCTGCTGCCCCGCCATCCGCACTTCTCCACTCGACGCGACCGCAGTTTCACGCCTCGAGAACAAATCTGGCGTCTGCCCGTCTTGCAAATCTCACACAGCACTTTTCTACAACACAAATCACCATGTCGTCGACTACAAAGGAGTGCGACTACCTAGTCATTGGTATCGGTAGTGGGGGTATCGCATCTGGACGACGAGCGGCAAAGTATGGCGCAAAGGTCATTGCAGTGGAGTCCTCGCGCTACGGTGGAACCTGCGTAAACGTCGGCTGCGTGCCCAAGAAAGTAACCTGGAACGCTGCCGCAATCGCAGAGACGTTCAAAGACGCAAAAGCATACGGCTTCCAAGTCGGCGAGACCCCAGCATTCGACTGGCCGTACTTCAAGAAGAAGCGTGACGCGTACGTCAAGCGCCTCAACGGCATCTACGAGAACAACCTCAACAAGGACGAGATTGAGCATCTGCGGGGCCGCGCAAAATTCGTAGCAAAAGATGAGGTTGAAGTCGCGCTCCACGAAGGAGGCACACAGCGCGTCAAGGCAAAGCACATCCTCATTGCTACTGGTGGCCGCCCCGTAACCCCTGATATTCCCGGCGCAGAACTCTGCATCACGAGCGACGGCTTCTTCGACCTCGAGAAACAGCCCAAGAGCATTGCGACAAGTGGCGCGGGATACATTGGTGTGGAGATGACGGGCATGCTTCACGCTCTGGGAACGAAGACACACTTCTTCATCCGCGGCGACAAGCTGCTACGGACCTTTGATCCCATGATACAAGACGCCGTGACGAAAGAGTATGAGCGCCAGGGCATAAATCTCTACAAGGGCTCTCAAATCACCAAGGTGGAAGACATTGGCAACGGCCTCAAGCGTGTAACCTACCAAGAGACCGAGTCGAAGAAGGAGTCAACAGTCGAAGTCGAACAAGTCCTCTTCGCAACCGGCCGCCACCCCGAAATCGAGGATCTCCACATCAAGGACTTTGGCATCAAGCTCAACGACAAGAACCACATTGTCGTCGACGAATACCAGAACACTTCTCTCCCAAACGTCTACGCCATCGGCGACGTCTGCGACAGCGGATTCGAACTCACACCCGTCGCCATTGCCGCCGGCCGCCGGCTCTCCGAACGCCTATTCAACGGTCAAACCAATTCAAAACTAGACTATACCAACATTCCATCTGTCGTCTTTGCGCATCCCGAAATCGGCTCCGTTGGCTTGACCGAGCCTGAGGCGCGCAAGCAGTATGGCGACGACAAGATCAAGATTTACAAGGCCGAGTTTACAGGCATGTACTATGCCATGATGGACCCAGAGGAAAAGGGACCCACAAGCTACAAGATTGTGTGTGCGGGGCCAGAGGAGAAGGTCGTTGGATTACACATCCTAGGCCAAGGAAGCAGTGAGATTCTGCAAGGGTTCGGTGTAGCCATCAAAATGGGTGCAACCAAGAAGGACTTTGACAACTGTGTGGTATGTTTTCTCCTCTCTGTCTTCAACCTTCGGATCCTGGTCAAATTCCAGTTGTCCCTGAATTCCAGTTTGCGCCTGTTCTGGAAGGGTACGGCCAAGCTCCGCTCCTGCATATGCACGTCCAGCATGCTCGCTCTCGGATATCGCGCTCGCGCAATTCTACTTGCCGCTCGACCACGCGTGCCTGGGCAATGGCTTGGGGCTGTGGGGTAACAACTAGGACTTCCATGTCAATTTCCAGCGCGCCCTGATTCTATGAGCATAACCGCTAACGTAAAATCCCCTTTAAACAGGCAATCCATCCGGTATCGGCTGAAGAACTGGTAAGTCATCTCCGCCCCCACACCCTCTCCCCAGACGTTCGTCAAACGGAGAGTCCGAATCAGCACAGACATTAACACGACTCAGGTTACCATGACCTAGAACGTCCCAACGTCCCTCTCTCGGCGTTACTCGGGATATCCGTAGAGTGCCGGAACCAGCAATTCATTGGTTTTTCTTTCTTCAGGTAGATTTGGAAGGAAACATGTAGATCTGCAATAGACTAGTAGCAGAATAGAGTACTCAAACACTCGCCATACATCATACTAATCATGTTTCTAATCCTACAGTACTATCCACCATAGACTACTCTGACATGACGCACGTATCCTTGCCTTATAACATTGAATGTACACACGAGGCAAGTACCGCGTAGACTACGGCACGTCCACGACCGTGACACACCGACACGTTGCCTTGACCTGCCTTGCGGATCCTTCATCTGTACATGCACACGAGGCAAGTACCGCGTACCGCGCACACAGCACATGCACAAACACCACCTCATCTCACCTCACCTTGCTTCACATGCCAGCCTTCACTCCACTCCACTTCACTCCACCATACCTTATCCATTTACAAACGTTACGCCCACCCAACTCATATTACAAACGTTACACTCCACCCACCCACCCACCCACTTGTCTATCCAACCAACTCCTACTCCTCTCTCTTCCCATGTGCAATACCCCGGTTAGGATACTTCTCCCAAACCCCTACTCTACACTACACTACTCTAGTCTAAAACCCCATGACGCTGTACTGCATTACACAGCACAAACCGTACTCCGCTCCCCTCCCCTACCGACCAACCGGCCAACCGCCACGATCGAGAGTAGTCCAATCCGCTCAAATGCAGGTGCAAAGGCTCATTTCTCCACATTTTATATATTCTTTTTCGGCCGTGCTGGTGGCGGTGGCGGCAGCGTTGGCACAAGGCGGATCTCTTGGCCGTGTCAAGTCTAGCTCCGGCATCTGCGTGCATAAGTGTATATGTATGTACGGTACATACTGTGGGTAGATGGATGTAAGAGTGGTATCGGAGTAGCGCCGATGGGGTTGGGGTGAGCACAGACGATCTTGTCTGGATGGTAATGGGAGGGAGGGCTTGTGGGTGGTGGGTCAAGAGAGGTGAACATGTCACTGCATTTTACCCAGGGGTTCTAGGACTTTTTGAAATGAGGCGGTGATGCGTACGGTCTGTTGCAGGAAAGAAAAATTTAGTCTTGGTGTTATTGACTATTGACTACAGCGTATAGGTAGTGAGTGGCCTTGCAAGGATCCTTTCGGCGGTAACGTTATGGTAATTATTTTGGCGTGGCAGTGAGTACCCTACCGTCTTCTAGTTTCCTCCCCTTTCCTTGCCTTGCCTGTCACTTCCTTGCCTGTCACTTCCTTACCTCTCACTTCCCTGTTTGTCATTTCACTCCAGTCCCTCATCCTGCCCACCCGCTCGCCCTGCATATCTTATTCCCTCCCACTAGCTAACCCCACCCCGCCCCATTCGTTTCCCCGCATATCCTACTCTCTTCTGGTCTAGTCTCCATACTCTGCGAACTACGTTCTCAGCAGGGGTTGAACCGTGACCGGGTGTGTGCCTTGGACCCTAGACCTAAACAGCCCTACACCCTACACCCTACACACAGACCTTCGTCTGCGCGTAATCAAACCCCCGCGAAACAAGGCTTGCATGCATGGATTTTTCACTGTGCTAATGCCGGTTGTTTCGTTTAGTAGGGTAATGGTAATGGTAATGCCGTATGTCACTCATGTTCTCATTCTCATTCTTATTCTCATTCACATTCGCTTTCGCATTTACGTTTACATTCACATTCACGCCACAACAACAACCAATGGATGGACGAATGGTGGTCTGTATCCCATCCCATCCACCCTACACTCCACGCCTCCTTTTCTCTTCCCTTCGCTTGAGTAAATTTCCCAAACCAAGCAGACACACGAAACGGCCTGGATAAATCACCAAGCGATTGTGCAGGTAGTGTAGTGTAAGACAAACTCTAAGCAAATATTGAATCCAGTCACTTGACATGACACATCAGCATCAGCATCACCGATCATTTCTCTCTCTTGACGAAAAACGCGGAGAAGCCAATCGTAGCGTTGACATAATGCGTTCGTTGTTCATCGACGACCAGCCCTACGGTAATCCCTCTCACGACGGAACTACATTCCCCCACCAGTAAGAATATCTTCCGCTCAACATTTACTCTAAACTCTATAGTAAGTTCTACGCTAGTTTTGGTCCCTGACAGCGCAAGCCAGCCACACACACACACACACACAAATACACACCAGCAGGGGGAAAAGAAAAACCTGGGGGATTTGAACGGTGGGATCGCGTGCGTGGGCGCCACTCCCCCTTCCCCTTGTTCGCCCCCGCATTCCGCATCGCATGCATGGTGCACGTTGTTCTAGAAGAACGGTGCGTTGAACGTTTAACGTTCGGCGTTGCCTGGGAGCGGAGGAGGGGGCTAGCAGGCATAAAGCACACACACACACACACACACACACACACACACACACACACACACACAAAAGGAAAAGCAGATTTCGTGAGTTAAGTTGAGTGGCTTGACCTACGCACCGCACCGCACCGCACCGTGCAAGGCATGCATGTCACTCACTCGTATATACTCTACGATAGTCATGGTAGTTCACAAGAACGTGGTGAAACAAGTAGATGTATGACATGCATGAATTTCCCTCCTCGATATGAGAAATGGAGATACGAGGAAAAAGTACCGACATGACATACAGTTAGACGTGGACTACTCTGGGTACCATACCCATTTAGAGATACAGATACTCGATCTCCATGCATACCGTACAATCTTGTTCTCCGCTTCCATTCTCTCCCCTTCAATGTGAAAATCAAATCATACCATATCAACGAATGCATCATAACCATGCTTATGCTTAACGCCCTTCCCTTCTCTTCCCCTTCCCATCCCCACACCAAGAAAACCACGCACATTCCCCGCCCGTCTGCCCTGGCCGCGCCCGAAAATCTGGGGTTTTTCTAGCAGGAACTAGAGGAAGGCAGACGGCCGCGGATTCCGGGGCATTGATATGCGAGATATCACGCTAAGGAAGAAAGCTAGGATGTGCTGTGCGCTTGCAGCTTGGAACTGGGGTAAAGTTTGGGATGTGGGATTGGGGATGGCGCAAAAGCACGAGCCGACTTGCATACGAAAGACCCTTTTCTCCAAACGAGCGGTGCTCCGCGATCTAGCGGCTGGGCTGCTGCTTCAGGTACCGAGGCCGCTCCTGTCCAGCGTTGGGTGTCGCGTCTCTTCCATGGCCTTGGTCATGCATTCATTCTAGGTGCCGCGCTACTCGATGGAAATTGTAGGTGTAGAAAAGGGCATGCGCTGATGACGATGACTATGTGGTAGTGTAATAGTAATAGTATGCATTATAACCGTGAGGCTTTTTTTTGTTCCGCTTTTCAGGCAGAGTTGGACACGCTCGCTAAAGCGCTGCAATGGATAATAGGTACAAGTACATAATGTTGAATCGTAGCGGCCATAACAAATCGTTCCAGACGAAATTCCCTGTCGTGAACCAGCCAGTGATGCGCCTTTGTTGCGCCGCATAGACTCGTCAAGTCGACATGGACTGCCAATTCTGGCCCAGTGTCTTGGAGTCTTGCTCCTCAAATAAACAAGCGTCTGATCTTATCCAAAGTGATGTGGTGAGGTCGTCGATCGCAGTTCCTGACGTGGATCCGTCGTGTGTGTAGGTCCGCTCTGTCCAAGCCTATTCTGGAAGGTTGCATCTTTTCAACCACTTTGTCCACTTAGGAAAAAGTCCAGTTCGCTGGGTCCACCCCTGCTAACCTCATTCTCTGCGAGCTGCTCTAGCAAGCTGAGAAATGGGTCTTTGCTATCAGGATCTGTGTGAACCGATGCGCCCGACGTACTGCCGGCGCCTGGAGTGGGTTGCTGATCGTACGGAGTGGGCATGCTCAGCATGGGGTCGAAGTGCAGGGCGTGGGCGTCGTGATTTGATTGCAGGTTTGCTGCTCGTGGCACGGGGGATGGTGCCAAACTCGCAAATTGCGGCAGCGGAGAAAAGGAGAAGTTGGGAGAGAATGGCAGGGCGATTCCAGTGCCATTGGCGTTTGGGAGATTGAGTGTGTTGTTTTGTAGGGGTGGTGTATAGGGTGGGATACTGGTATCGTTTGGCAATGCTCGTGTGTCGCATGGACTGGGATTTGAATCTGACGTGCCAGCGTCAGACGCTCTATGTGTCTGCACGGTAGGTGGGTGTGTGGCGGATGTTGGCGTCGGCAACGCCGGGGCATGGGGACGCTGTGATGTTATTTTGGAGGTAGTTGCTCGCCGTCTTTTGTTGGGATGGCCATTGCCATACTGTGGTGGTTGTGACGGTACCGATTGCTTTTGGTAGCCGGAGAGGCTGCCAATTACGCCACTGGTCATGTACATGTTGTTGCGTTGTTCGATGTTGAAGGTTGCGAGCCTTGTGGACAATTAGCAAGCATGCATGTATTGTCAAGATACATCTGTACTCACCCTTCGTGAATGGAGTCCACCGCAATGTTGGAGAAGGTAATGTGAGCGCCGTCAAAAACGTGAGTGGGGTATCGATCAAAGAAGTCTTCCAGTTGGAAGACTGGCGCATACCGCATTGGGTTGCTTTCTAGCGATTGGACAAGCTCAGTATGACATCCGTAGATTGCTTGCAAGGTGTCTCGCTGGTGTTGGGCGCCAGCCCAGATGAAACGAAGTTCAGAGAGTTGGTGCATCTCCCGTGACAGAAATTCTGCACTGACCGAGAAGACTTCCCCTTCTCGTCCGGGATAATGGGCGCCATGTACGTGGATTGTACCGGCTGTGCAGACACAATAGCCTACAAAGGCAGGCCAGTCAATGATGGAGGAAGCTCTACCAATTTCTGCCAGTTCAGCAATGGCGTTGGCATGAAGAAAGCAAAGATTGGTCGCTTCGATCTGCCATGGTTGATGTTGTGACGTTCCAGAGAGCTCCGCCAAGTTGACCGGGAGGAATGGTCGATAGATGAGGCAGTGTATGAGATGGTAGATGAGTTTGCTGAGGACGAGGATGGTGCTGTCGGGTTGTCCAAACAGCGCCTCGATTGATGTAAAGGTATCCTGCGTCTCCGATGCCCAGATGTCGAGCTCCTGTCGTATCTTGGAAAGGTTGGAGAGGGAGTGCCAAGGGAAGTGCGAGTCGCCCTTGACGCCACCAGCCGCCAGGTAACGATTGGTTATACCCAGGATTCGCGATATGCCGATCAGCATACCCATGCTGCCTTGTCCACCTTTTCCGTTACCTCCCATAAACTGTAAATTGCATCCATTGGGGAAATAGTCACCCTCGATTGGCAAAGCACCCGGATGAAGCTGCCAGCTGGGTAGTCGCAGCACAATGGATTCATCCGCAATCAATGAAGGCCTCTTGGATCCGGCTGCGGAAAACCGGTCCATGAGGTAGCAGGACCAGAACAGTCGTCGGCGGCCCTCTCGTTCGGCAGGTGTGACCTTTCCGCCAGTCGGGAGTTCACGGTGTAGGTCCAGGGCAAATGCCATGCTGAGTGCAGAAGCTTGGTGGATACGTTAGCTTAGGGTCAATGTGGTAATGCCACATACAGGACCCGGGTACCTACTGAGCAGCATGAATGTTTTCTTTCCGTTGCCGAGCTGGAAGTTGGCTTGCGAAAGCAGCATAAGTGTCTGTAGAGTCTCGATGGAAGGCTCGTCAATGTCGATAATCTCCAAGCGAGCACGTCGAGCATATTCTTGGCCGATCCGAACCGCAGAACTATATCCTCCGAAGTGGGGCGCATATCTGGGCATGTTAAATGGGGTGCATGTTTAAGGTCAAGGGTGGGTATAGTGTACCTGGCGCTCACTGCGTAAATGGCATAGGCCAAGTGGCCTGGGAGCTGATTGGACTGGAGACGCTGCCTGGTGTTGCTTTCGTCGAGGATGTAGTAAGGCTTTCCGTGGAGTCTGGCAAAATAGGTGTCTATGAGCAGGTCGGGCGAGAGTGTTTGTGATGATGTGCTGATCGGTAGTGTTAGTTTGTTGCGGGGGTGTCGCCAGTTGAAGGGCAAGGCGCGACGGCATGCATACCTGGGCTCGACGGGGGACATGAGCTGATTGGCATGGCTTGTGGCGTGGGATTGACTGGGCGAGATTGCGTGAGGCGACTGTGAGCTGGCGTGTTCTTGCTTGGTGTCGACAGTGGGCGTGTCGTGGGTGATGGAGGGGTCCATGTCGGTTGGGTCGTCGCTCTTGCCTTCAGAAACGAGCCTCTTTTCCAGGCCGTCTACGCGTTTGAGGAGGGCCTCTAGGACGTCTGTCTTGGGGCCTCTCTTCTTGGGCACGGCATCTGCAGGTGGCTGTCAGCTCACGTCTGCATATGCGTTTTAGTGGCACGCAATGGGACGGCATACCGTAGATGCACGGGCAATTGAAGACTTGACATGCCTCGCACGTTGGCCTGGTGCGATTGCACTTGATCTTGGGGATTGATTAGCAGAGGGGCCGTGCAAGACTGGCCACGGTAAAGACTACCTTTCGCTTGCGGCAGCTTTTGCAGTTCATGGCCTCTCGGGGCTCATTCGAGACGCGGCGGGCGGGCAGGCGGTCGATGCCAATCTGGGGTCTTGCCATTGCGGCGGCCAGAGACTGCGAGACGTCGGTGGACATGGCGAGCGGAGGGCTGGGGCTGCAGTAGCAGGAGGGGCAAGAGGCATTCTCTGGCGGCGACTCACGACGTTCACGATGGGTGCAGGCGGCGAGCGAGGGGAGCCCACTACTCTACTGGGGTGCAACTTGCAAGCGTGCCATGTGAGTTCAAATTAAGGCCTCTGGCAGTGGAGACGAGACGGCAGGGGGAAGCTCGGGCGACGAGGCTTGAGCCTTGAGCCTTGAGCCTTGCGCCGCGTTACAAGTTAGAACACCTGGGGGCCCGCGTGCGCGTGCGCGTGCGCGTGAGCGAGAGCCATCTTCCGTGTCAACCCTGGAACCGTTGGGCCGAGTCGTTGGCAGGATGCCAATACGCGGCCAGCATGACGCCCATGTGCCATGCATTTTGCGGAGCGGTCGACGGCGGCGCCCCGTGCCTCGGCTCTGCCTCTCTCCACTCTCCATACTGTACTGTACATACCGTAGTACGGTGTACTCTCTCCATAGCACTGAACACTCTACCAGCAGACCCCTGTACACACGCCCCGTCCACCCTGTCCATGCCGGCCGCTGGCAATTTGGCATCATTTAGATTGCGCCCGCTTGACGCAGCTGGCTCATCACGGCCTAGTTGTGCTGCGTAGCGCCGGACTGCTTCTACTCTTGTTCTGGCAAACTGTCAAGAATCCGGGGTACTAAGCTCTCCCCCTCTACACGCCCTCCCCTCCTGCCCTCCTGCACCCTCCACCTTTGCGCTAGCCTGCATCCCGCTGCCCTGACCTGCCCTGCCCTGCCTTGCCCTGCCCTGCCCTGCCCTGCCTTGCCCTGCCCTCTGGTGTACTGTCCATGTAAATTATTCCTATAAGGAATTCCGACTCCCATCACGGCGAGCCACCCGCTATCCCTGCCTTCACGTCGTGCATCATGCATCGTGCATCGTGCGTCGTGCTCACTAGACTATATACCTGCACCGGCGTCAACTAAGATGAGTGGACAATGAGTGGCTGTCCCCAGACCATGGAAGCCATGGCACGTCCTTGACGCTTGACGTCCCCGCCACGCCACGCCACGCCACGCCACGCCGTCTGATTCACTTTGAGAGCCGGCGTCTGCCGTGTAATCACTTCATTATGTATTGCATTGACACAGTAGATAGAGTACCTGCTGTAGTCTAGAAACCCCCTCTCCCTGATGCCAAACGCACAAAGTCGTAACACACATTCTGCCCGACAAGTTTCCTAATGGTTTCAACCGTCGTCCATGCAGACACATCAGCGATGCCGTATGCGGTCCACCCCGCCGACGTCGCTATCGCCAGTGGGTCGGCTTTCCGCGGCCCACTGGCCAGGTCGACAAACACCTTGCCTGCAGAATTGCCTCCTGCCACCCCATGTCCGTGCATGTTGCCATTCCTTCCGTCTACCCTGTAGTGCTTTAGCAAAGGAACCACCAGTAGCGATTTCTCAGCAGGCAAAGCCGAGATTATTACAAAAGGCTGTTCTAGCCGCTTCACGTCCTCCACAGACCGTACTGGCGACACGTCCGTCGACAGCGGTCCATGCGACTTGAAACCAATCGTGTATATAGGGCCAATGCCCAGATTCTTCAATGCGAAGATGGATGCCGAGGCGTCAGCCTCGCTGTTGGCAAGTAGCAGTGCAGCTTGCCCGCTGTATGCTGACGGCACAAAGTCTCGGGTCAATGTAGCGCGAATGCCCTTCCACCTCGTGTTGTCACCTATAAACGACGCGTTGCCTGTCCCTGATGTTCCTGATGGCGCCAGAACTGTGTCGACTTGGCCAATGGCACGCGCAGCGTTGGACAAGGAAGGAAGATAGGACGCCGAGGCCGCCAAGGGCGGGTTAATGTATGCTCCTCCGAAATTAGGTCGACGTAGGATGTGCTCGATCGAGGCCTTTGGTGCTCGCTCCGCAAAGCCAAATGAGTGTGGCAGGCTAAGCTCATTGAAGCATTTCTCAAAGAACATTGCTTGTGACGTGGATCGGAAGCTACCGATGCCATAAATATCTTGTTTAGGCATCTGCCCCATGGTGTGCAGCGCTGCATTAATCTCCGCCGCGCTTAGTTGTCCTGGTGCTGCAATCATGGGCAGCAGTGGATGTGTGATTGGAGTGAATATCTTGTTGAGCGTCCTCGACAGTTGGCCCATGGGGCCCATGTTAAGGCCAGAGAAGGGTGGGTGGGGATATTTCGCTTGTATAGTGGAGCGAAAGTACTCGAGCTCGTAGTTTTCCTGCATCGAAGTGACGAGCGCGTACATCTTGACGATGTCGCCATACACCGCTCCAAGTTCAAACAGTCGTTGTGTTTCAGGTGACGTCCACTTAAACGTACCCGAGAAGTCGTGGAACGCTGAGATGATTTTAGTGCATGCCTTGTTTTCCGAGAGCTTCCGTCTAATCTCCTCGGGTAGCCACAGTTCCACATCAATGTATTCGCAACCCCATTGTATCGCACGCGCCAGGTACCGATAGAAGAGGTTTGGGTCGTCCATGGGAAACCGGCCGTTTTCTTGGGTGCACCTTGTGGTGAAGATGATGGGGAGCTCTGTGCGCTGGCGCAGCACCATGACCTGTTCTCCCACATATTTCAGGCTGGGGATCGGACGGACTGAGCCGCCCGGCAGCGGCTCCTCGAGCAAGTCGACCCTGATTTCGATTGCGTCTGCGCCCACGGAGAGGATGTCGAGGTTGGGGAGTGCGGCGTGTACATCTGGGAACGTGGTGGAGATTAACGTGGTACGCGCCTTCTTGGTGAGGTCGCGGTGTGGACCAATCTGACCCAGGATGAAGGAAAGGAAGCGCGACACGTCGCGGCGAAAAAAAGGCTGGCGCGTGTAGAGGTACTCGTAGTCGCAGCGGTCCGTGACGGTCTCGTCCAGGTCGTGGCCTCCATCGACGCGGTGCGTGTTGATGAGCAGCCGTGAGCGGTCCCAATTGTCGAGTTGGGTGCTTGCCAGTCGGTTGCTCAGGCCGTAGATGGTCGACGGTGGGCCTGCCTTTGCATCGTCGACCGAGGCGGCCGACTGCCACTGCTGGCCCAGGACGTCTGCGAAGATGCCCACAATGTCGTCCTCGCCGTCATTGTGCAGGATCAGCAGCGACGGCCGCGCGCCACTCGGAATCTCTTGCACGTCGATGACGGTGCCGCCCTTGATGGTGGTGGTGGTGGTGGCAGTGGTGGTGGCAGTGGTCGTGACGCTCTCGGCCTGGACCATGGTGGCCATTACCGGCAACAGCGACAGCGACAGCGACAGCGACAGCGAGAGCGAGAGCGAGAGCGAGAGCGACAGCGAGGTGGGCGTGTTGTGCTAGCCGTACGTGTTGAAGCCGTTGATGCGGATCAGGACCTCGGTGAGGATGCGACGGGCGGTATTCAACTGACAGTCTGGCGCACCCTCCGCTGTCGCTACCATTTCCGTAATGTCAAAGGGCTGAGGTTGGGTGGGGCTGCGCCTGGAGAAATACAGGCCTCTCAAACAGCGTCGCAATGCAGGTTCATCCGTAGCAAGGCATATAAAACTAGGCGTAGATCTGATGGCGGTGCATCGAGGCGTAGGGAAGAGGGCCAGAAAGAACCATGTCCTGGCCCGATGGGAGCACCAAGCCTCCGTTGAGCCCGCGTGTCTGTCTGTTCTAGTGCCGCTCTATGGCTGGACAGTCAATATGCCGTTGCAAAGTCGACTAGGCGTTGCATCGTCGCACGTCGCGGGCAGTCGAGTGCAGGCGGGCCATGACGGGCCCGTGCAGCAGCCCTCGTGCGCCCGCCGATAGCTGGGCCTTGAGTTTATCCGCCGGCTTGCCCTCACCCTCACCCTCGCCAGGGCCGCCAATTTTGCACCAATCACCGCAGCGAGGTTTGACCAAGGCCACAGAGTGCCAAGTATATTACAAACGCCGCCGCCCCCTCCATCGCCAGATGGCTGCCGGCTCGCTGCGCCGCTCACCACCCAAGCCAGCCCGTGTGCGGGGATTGGTGGACAATGGCGGCCTCCGAGCCTGAAGCAACATCGACCAAGGCCATTCTTTCACTGCAAAGCCGTTTGCCATGGCCAACACCAAGAAATAGCTACGGCTCGGCAGCAATCAATCAATTGCCAATCTGCCTCGATACTATGGCTTTTCAATTCCCATGAGGCTTGCCCCAGATCTCACCCTCCCCTCACCACCATCAATCACCTTTGCCGACCCACCGCTACTTCGATGACTACAAGCAACCATCGAGCTTGAACGCGATAAGCACAAAAGAAACAGCATCTCTAACGTCTTCTCATGCAAACGCCCGACATGCTGGTTTTAGGCTCAGCCACCATTGAGGCTCAAGACTGCTCACTCTAAATCTTTAGCCGGCCACGAGGCCATCAATAGTGGAGCAAATGCTTATACACTGTGGAGACGGATCTTCAAACTCTTGGTACAACATCACATCACGATCGCCATGGTTCCGTCTCAGCATCACAACGCAGATAAAGTCAAACACCGGCCACGTCCCACCTCTGATTACCTCTCTTGACAGTAGGCTGGAGACAAACCCACGCTTGGGCCCAATACCAGCGAAGAAGCAATCATGATCCAGCAGAACGAACGGGTGGGGAGCGGACTGTACCCCACCCTATACCACACGGATTATAATTTCCAATAATTTCCGCATAGCTTATCCATTGATGAAACTCTACCAAGCCACAATGCTTGGGTACCATGCTTGACTGAAGATCATTTGCTCGAATGCAGTTTCTTACCATGACCGAACTATTGGCTCCAAGAACTCAAGTCTTGCCAAGTTTAGACATTAGTGATCTGGCAATAATCAGCATCGATAAGGCTGCATGACCCCATCGTTACGACACAACGGCCAAACGTTTTGCCAGAGTTCCATCAGGTGTCTTAAAAGTAAGGAGGCCACTCTGCGTATGGTATAATAGGTCCGAGCTCATACGTTTTGGTCCACGAGTCAATCAAAGAGCACAAAGCTGTAGTCTATGATGTAGCGAGAAGAAGGCAGGCAGATTGGGACCGTTCAAAGGAGTTTTATCACTACGTTTGGAGCCTTTAATAGCATGCAATGGCTGTACTAAGTTGTGCTTCCAGTGTCTAGTACTTGACAACACCTGTGGATGAGCGCCTTCGTATCGTCACTGCAGCAGCCTCCCACGTAAATGGTCTGCTTTTTTCATGCTGGTTTGGTGACATTAGTGAGTAAGATACTCGAACAGGTGTCCGATTAGTAAATATATTTGCCACAAGACCGCTACTAAGCTTACATTTTATTCCTCTGGCCAGAGTTCTTGCATGTTAACATCAGCATAAATTTAATAATGAAGGAATATTCTTCTCTACTTTTTGTCACCCTCTCGTAGAGGGATCATGTCTTCACTCTCGACTATTTTCGCACTTTGACTGCGTCTTTACTCTACAATTCGCCTGGTCAAGCTAAAAGGAGAAAATGTCCACATTCTCTAATCAACGACGCAAGACCGCCCACGCCCTCGCCCACACCATGCAGAGCAAACTGCCCCGCAAGCCGCGCGACATGATCTACGCTCATGTCTTCGACAGAAAGACCGTCCAAGCTCTCCCCTTCCCCAACATCTCAACCCCCTGCCCTCTTCCCAAACCCCTCCCCAACAACCCACCCTGCAAAACCAAACACTTCGCCGCAGAAAAACCCCCTCCTCTTCATCAAATACATCGTAGGCCACCAACCCGCCACCGAAGCTCTAGAGTGAATATACTCTCGCTCCCACGCCATCACTCTCGCATCACCGCAATGCATCTCGCGATTCCTCGCCGCAGATCTCTTCGGCCTGGGTGTGCGCGAACAAAACCACAAAAGCCCCACTATCTTCGTACCCTTGCCCGCCCACGTTGTAGCGCGCTACTCGACTTTTTTCCTCCCCTTGCTACTCATGTGGGAAAAATTCGGGCTTAAATCTGCTATTCATTTCCGCATCCTGCAGAACAACGGCTCGTCGTTGTCGATACGAGCGTGCGAGAATCTTGCCAAAGCGCTGTGGACGGCGGCCATGAATTAAAGGGATGCAGGCGTGCGGGTGATGCTCACTTGTGAGAATGTGTGTAGGAGGGGACGCGTGACGAATCCGCGATGTATTTAGTCGCTGGAGAGTTGGGAGAGGCTTAATTTGAGTCTGCTTACCAGGTCGAGTACGCATCAGATGCGAGTGAGGAGTCTACATGTAGGAGGGTTGGGTGTGGTGTGGTGGGTACGGGATGTAAGCAGGCAGGACTTTTGTTCACGTGTGAAAGATAAGCGACCTTTATAGAACGTTTTCGCCATCTCTCAGCGTATAATGTAGAAGAAAAAATCTAACTAGTTTTAAACAAATATAGTATAATATTAATAGGGATAGTTTGATCTACGCTAGGTAATAGAAATCTAAAAGTAAATATAAAGTCTATATTATAATACTAATTTATATTTAATCTTTAATAATAATAGAAATATACTTGTAAACTTTTTAAAAAATCTAGTAACTAGAAATATAAAGTAATATTATTTACTAGATCTAAAACTATAGAATATCTTACTATGTTTATACTAATAGTATAATAAATTATACTTTTCTATTAAAAAGTATATAATTAGAAATGTTATAATTTTACTATCTAGTAATATACTAATTAGACTTTATATTAAAATTTATATATATAAATTTATATCTATTTTTATAGTAATATTAAAGTATATAGCATATTCTACTAGTAAACTAGCTAATTTAATAAACTAGCTATTTTTTTTATTATAGATTCTATACTCTAAATAATATACTTATATTATATAATAAAATATTTATTCTTACTAAAAAATAGTTAGAATTTATCTATATAATTTTTAAAACTAGTTTATTTAAAAACTAATAGTTTACTATAATAGCTTTTAAAAATAAGTATTAAAAGCTTTTTAATTAAATTCAAAGAATTATACTAATACACTATATAGGTAAACTTTCTACCTACGTAAATTTTCTATAATACTAAAACTCTACTAAAATATAAAGGATCTTTATATAAAATATAATACTTTAATATAATAATATATAATTAGTATTAGATAAAAAGTGGATATAGTTTATAATTTAAACTATCTAATAATATATAAATTTTTTCTAATAGATAGCTATATATATCTATAATATTTTCTATAAAATATTTAATAATTTATTTAAAACAAAGCTTTTATAATATAATATAACTCCTATTAGTATATAGCCTAATTTAAAAAAAAAGTAATTATCTAATATATACTTAATTTTAAAATAAATCTTTTTTTTAAATTACTATAGTTTATAATTTAGCTTATACTCTATTTACTAAATTTATATAATTATTTATTAGTAAAAACTAGGCTAGTTTATTTATTAAATATTAGCTAATATTTAATATGTTTTTTTAAAAGTATAACTATAAAAAAGCTATTTATAAAAATTTTAAACTTATATAAAACTAGTTTTACCTAGTAAAAAATATAAAAGCTAAATATAGTACTTTAAATAAAAATATTTATAACTTTAATAAAATAGAGTTTATAATAGACTAGATTTTATATAGAATAGTAGTATTAAATATAAAGTTTTTAAAATAAGTAAAATAAATATAGTAAAGTAACTAGAAACAAACTATAGTAATCTAAAGTATTAGAAAAATAAAATAGACTATTTTACTTTCTATTATTTATACTTATATAATTTACCTTTTTATCTACTATAAAAAGAATAGTTTATTTTAGAATTAAGTTTTTATAGTTTTTAAAAATAGCTAGATAAATAATAGGCTTGGTTTTAAGTAGTTAAAATACTTAAATAAATATATAAAAAAGTATACTATTAGTATAGTATATCTATTTATTATTAATAGTTATAAAAGATATTTTTCTATTAAGCTCTAGAGATATTATAACAAAGTTAAAATAATTATTTTATATATACTTTTATACTTTAAATAGCTATTTAATATAAGTTATTTTATACTTTTAAAAAAGGTATATAGCTACTAAGCTAGAAACCTAATATATAGTTATATTAACTATATTACTAAAATTTAATGTTTATTCTACTTTATTACTACTTATTACGCTACTACTATTAAACGTAATATTTAGAAAGGCTTTTAAAGTATAAATCTAATTTTTTAATCTAAAAGCTATTATATTTAGCGTTAATAGTTAACTATATATACTATTATATTCTACTATTAATAATAAGCTCTGATACTTTTTAACTTTAAATAATACTTTATAATTTAGATTATAATTAGAGCTTTTTAAAAAAAGAATTTTAACCTATATAGACAGTTTACTAACTACTATAGTAAATACCTTTTTAAAGTTTACTAAAATAGCTAAAATAATAGCGTATTTAATAATATTTATATAAAAATATAATTTTAAACTTAAAATAGTAAATAAAGCTACTACGTAATATAAATTATATAAAAAAAAGTAGGTATAAAAGTAAAGTACTTTTATAATTAATAAAAGCTTATATTTAATAACTCTAAAAAAGTTTACAGCGCGTAGTAATAGAAAAAAGGCGTTAAAGAAAATACGCGCTAAAAAAAGTAAACTAATATAATATTACTATAAACGCTATAGTAAAGCTAGGTATAACACGCGTATATATAAATAATAAATAGAAAGCATTTCTAAATAAATTTGCTTACTATAATTTCTATATACTATTATTATTAGTTATATAGTACTATTATAAAAGTATATTTTAGTATAGTTTTAGTAGAGCCTAGCTATTTACTTATACTAGCTACTTGCTTATAGAGTACGTTACTATATTTTTTTTTATTACTTTTACTATATCTAGGTTTTTTAATACTTTTATTTATAAAAGTAAAGCTTCTACTACTTTTACTAGTAATAAAATCTTTTCTAGTAATTTTTTTTTAGTAAATAGTTTTACTTTATTTACTATATTATAGCGTAACTTTAATACTAACTATTACTACGTTAAATATTTTAAAACTCTCTATTTATACTACTATACTTTTACTAGCTTTTATATTTATTTCTATAATAACTACTACTTTTTAAACACTTATTATAAGCTAGTAAGTTTTTTTTTTTTACTTTTTACTTTTAAATTCTAGCTAATTTTTATAAAAATTTCTACTAAAGTTTTTTAGCAGTGCTTTTATATTATTAAGTACTTTAAATACTTTAAGTTTAGTATTTATAAATATTTAAAGTAGAAGATTATAGCTATTTATACTTTAGCTATTATTTATATCTACTATTTTTTTTATAAAACTATTTTTAAAACTTTAACTAAATTTTTAGATAAATATAGTTAGTCTAGTTTTACTAGTAATATTTATAGCTATAAGCCTAGTAAACTTTCTAATATAAACTTATTACTTATTTTTTTTTTTATAATTTTTACTAATTTTTTCTAGCTGTTTATTACTAGTGCTAGTTCGACTAAAGTTAAAAATAATTTTAACTATAAAAGTTCTCTAGTTTATTATAGTTAGTTAGCTCTATATAATAAAGCCTTTTTTAAAGCTTTTAGTAAATTTTTATATAAGCTTTTTTTTTTACTACACTTTATTTTTTTTATAACTATAGTAGAATTACTTTTTCTATTATCTCTAGGTTTTTTTATAGTAAATTTAAAGCTACTACTACTATTTCTAAAGCTACTAACTAGTCTATATTTAATAACCTTTTCTCTATCTATAAGTTCTCTACTAAAAAGTTATCTAACTATAGTAAAGCTTACTAGACGCCTATATTTTAAAAAAATAATAAAAAAATAAAAAAAAAAAGTTTATTATTACTCTAGCTAGGCGTAGTTACTATAGAAAAAATAGTTTTATAGTCTAGTCTTTTTTTTTATACTACTCTACTACTAAAAGTAGCTCTACTAGTTTTTACTATAGTACTAAAAAGAGTTATAAAAAGAATACTATAGTCTATTCTAATAATATAAATAAACTAGCATATAGAAATAATATCTAGAGCTTTATTTAGTTAATAGTTAGTATATTTTTATATCTAGTAGAGTTAATAAATATTTTCTATTTTTAGAAGTAGAATAATTAATTTCTTTACTTTTATTTTTTATTTTTACTATAATACTAGTAATACTTACTAGATATTCTTCTATAAATAGAGTAGAAAGTAGTAGATAAATAGTAGTTACTAGAAACTTTTTTAAAAAATTCTTTAAAACTCTATTTAGCTATTCTACTACTAAAATTAAATTTTATTTTAATTTTTTTTATTTTTTTTTATATAACCTACCTATTCTCTACTACTTCTCTATTTATTTAAAGACTTTCTAGGCTATTTTTAGTTACTTGCTATACTTTTTTTTCTAGTCTACTCTCTATACTTTAGCTTAGTTTTCTATATTATTTTTTATTTTTTAGCTTTTTTTTAGAAATCTTTCTATTTTTTTCTAAACTTTTTATAATACTAGCTAGTTAATTATAGTAAGTTTATATAACTTTCTAGCTATAAATTTTTCTTATATTATTCTAGTATAGTAGCTTTTTATTAAGTTTTATTCTAGTATTTCTCTAGTAGCTTTTTTCTTTAGCGCTGTTTTTTATAGTATTTTCTAGAAAGCTTTATAAATATTTTTCTACTTTTTTAAATACTTATTACTTTTTAAATTTACTTTAAATTTCTAAATTAGGCGCTTAAAACTTTTCTACTAGACTAAATACTTTTTATTTTATAATTTTTTTTATTTTTTTTAGTATTTTTCTAGAATATTTTTAGTTTTTTATTTTTTATAGCTATTAATTTAGATAGAATTAAATTACTAGTTAGAAATATACTATTTTTTTATTAAATTATTTAAAACTAATTATAAATAGCTTTTATAGAATACTAGATAAACTTTTAGTAGTATATCTAATTTAGCTACTATATTTTCTATAAACTTTAATATATAGAATTTTATATTTTTTTATTTTAACTTTTTACTAGATTTTCTACATAATAGCTATTTTCTATACTATAACTATACTTTATTCTCTATTTTAAAAACTAGAGCTTTTATTTTTTACTAGTTAGCCTAGAGTTTCTATACCTACTATACTTTAGGTATAGTAGACTATATAAACTCTATTATAGCCTATAACTTTTATATAATAGTAGCTCTAGCTCTAGCTAGCGTAGTAGAGTAGTAGTAGAGATTTTCTAACTAAATAAATAGCTATATAGAATCTATTTTATACCTATACTAGAGAAAAAAAAGACTAATCTAGATAAAACTAGCTAGTTTTTTTTTAATTATAATTTATACTATAAAATAGAGAAAAGCCTAGTTATTCTAAATCTAGTTAATAAAAGCTTTTAAATAGGCTTTTATAGTACTATTTATTCTTTTTATAGCTTTATTAGTTTTAGAGTAAAAAGTAGTAAAAAGTTAGTAGTTAATTTATAGTAATTTATATATTTTAGTTTAAAAGGTTTATATAAACTATGTGCCTTTATCTATAACTATAGTTTTTAGAAGCTAGTAGTAATAAACTATACGCTTAATAAACTTCTTTACTACTAATTTTATAATAAAGTTTACTAATAAAATTAATATAATATTTTTATTTAAATAATTTATAACTACTTTAAAGTTAGTATAACTTTTACTTTTAAAAAGGTCTATAATAAAGTTTATAAAAAGCTTTTTCTAAATTCTTTTTAGAATTAGTAGAGGTTTAAATAGTCTATATTTTAAATTATACTATAGTTTAGTATAACTATAAATATTATAGTTTTTAATATAGTAATAAATATCTAAAAATATACCTAGCTAAAAAAAGTTTTAAACTAGTAATTTATAGCTATTCTTTCTACTAGAATATCTAGTAGTTATACTATTATAGACTTTAAAAGCTAAATAGATTTATAGCTAGAAAAACTTTAGTATCTATTTTTTTCTCTAAAACTATAGTATACTTTTTTATTTTTTATACTTAGATATTAATATTGTAGACTAGAGTTTAGAAAAAATTTACGCTATTCTATCTATATTATAATAAAAGCTGCTTAGTAAGTACTATTACTTATAAATACCTTTTTCTATAAATTCTCTAGTAAAAGTAGCTGTACTAGTATAAATACTATTATTATTTTTGTTTAGAGATTTTAACTAGTATTATTTAAACTATAGAACTTTTAATAGCTTTTTTTTTATAACTAGAAGTTTTTACTAGTTTAAATAACTAGAAGTTATAGGCTGCTAGTCCATGATTTTTAGTATACTATAAAGTATTTTTTTTTTAAAAAAAGTATTAACGTATTCTACTAGTTAACCTAATAACCTAGTAAACCTAATAGTTTTCCTTAGTATTATAAATACTAAGTTTTTAATTATTATTATTATTACTATTAATATATAACTCTACCGCTATAGAGCTTATATCTAATTTAGAAGTACTTTCTAAACCTTTCTAGTATATATAAGCGTTATACCTAGTTTCTTTATAATTACTATAGTATTAGATACCTAGTTAGATAGGTACTTAACTACTACTACTATATATATATTTTAATAGATTAGGTACTATAGTTAAAGCTATAGTAGCCTATAACCTAGTACTATACTTATAACTACTTTTTTACTAAATTTTTTTTTATACTTTTTTTTTAATTATCTCTACTAATTACTTTTTAAATTTATAGTTATAGATTAAAAAAAAACGTTTTAGTATAGTATTAGTTTAGCTCTTTTTATAAGCTATAAAAAGCTAGTTTATATAGTAATATATAACTAAATAAAAAACTTATATATAAGCTTTAACTAAAATCTAAATTTATAAATATTATTTAGAGTTTTAGATTACTATATATTTGCTAGTAGAGAGGGTTAAAGTAGGGTATATATCTAGAAATTAATATAATCTAGTACTATCTACGTATAAGTAAAGACTAGCTCTAATATTTTAAAAGCTTTTTAATAGTTATTAACTATAAATATATTAAAAAACGCGTTTTTAAAAGCTAGAAAAAAGCTTTTTTTATTAATATAGAAAACGTGTTAGTATACTAAATTTTATACACGTAAGAAATATTTACGCTTTAATAGTAAAAAATATACTATATTAAATAGCTAGAGAATATAGAATAAATAGATAGGTATATAAAATATTAGAATTTTATTCTTTATATAGTAGTTTTTAAACTTTTAGTTAAAGTAGCTTTTATAGCTATTTGAAATTAGTAACTAGTATACTTCTATTTTTTACGCCTTTATATACGCGTTAAAGTACTTTAACTACTCTAGTTTAAGTATATTATTTATCTAGCTATTTTTAAAAACTAATAGTTTCTAGTTATAAAAAATACTAGCTTTTTTATACTATATAGAAATATATACACGTTTTTTATAAATAATAAAACATAAAGTTATATTTTTTAAAGTATATATACTCTAGGTAATAGTAACCTACTTATAATTACCTAGCTAAATAAAGTCTAGCTAATTATATTTTTTAAAGTTTATAATAACTTTTATAGACCTAATTACGCCTATTTAGAAGCTAGTTTTATTAAAATTATAAACGTTATTATTTTAAATACTATATTTAGCTTTTATTTTATCTATAAATTTAAACTACGTGCTAATAATCTCTAGATTTTTTTATTTTATTTTCTAACTATTTTTTATTTAGTTAAAAGCTATTTAAAGCTTATTTAAACGCGTTATAAAGCGCTTAGCCTAGTACTTACCTACTAGTACTCTATTATATACCTCTAGTATTTTATTAGCTATATTTTCTACTTTATATAGCTAGAGCGTAAACTTTTATAAATTAAAGTTGAAAATATATTAGATAATTATCTACTTTTTAGTAGTAGTAAGTTTCTAGTAATTAGATTAAATTTTAGCGCGTAAAGTAGTTCTATTAATCTAATTAGAAAGCTTTTAATAATTAACTCTAAAGGCTATAGCAGTAGTCTATTAGCTTTTAAATTAGCTAGCTTTAAAAGTAAAATAGGCAAGTTCTAATTAGCTTTTAGCTTAAATTAATATCTTGTTATATTATTAAGGTATATTATATAGAGTATAGTATTTATAATACTAAGAAAAAGTAGCTAGTTTAGTAGTATTGCTAGCTTAGTAGTAAAATACGTTAGTTATTCTTTTAATCTTTATTTAGTTTTTAAGTAAATCTTTTTTAGTCTACTTATTTAGAGCGTTATAGCTTTTTTAGCATATTTTTTTTTATAGTTTTAAACTTAGTGTAGGCTACTTTACTTATTTTAATTTTTTTTAAACTCTTTTAAAGCCTCTTTTATATTTTAGACTAGTATTAATACTTTTAGAGACTACTTTTAAAAAAAGTACTAGCTTAGCTAGAATTTTAAGTAGTATTTTTTATAGCTTTTTTAATAGCTATCTATAAAGTTTTTAGTAGCTACTTTTTTACTATCTACTAGTAACTTCTAATAGCCTATTTTAGTTTTTTAATATCTACTTTCTATATTACGTATCTTTTTTTTAGTAGTTAAATTAATTACTAGATAAAACTAAAAAGAAACTAGAATATAATTACTAGTTAAAGTCTATTTATTAATTAGTTTATAATATAGTAGGCGCTATACTAGTATTAGTATTATAAAAGTAAAGTTAATAACTATTTTTTATATTTTTTTTATATAGCTTTTTTTTTAGGATAGTAAAGTTTAAATTTAAGTAGCTAGTCTATACTATTAGGTACTTAGCTACTAGATCTATAGCTATACTAGTTTTACTCTATTAAAAAATATAAATTAAAGTTATTTATAACTAGTTAATTTTTTATTATTAGTTTTATAGCTATTTTTACTTTAACTTTTTTAAATATTATAATACCTACTAGATTCTCTATAGAGTTATAAATATTATATACTTTAACTATACTTTCTATAGTATATAGTAGAATTATAGGAATTTTATTAGTAATTATAAATACTTTTTAGTTTTCTATCTCTAGCTTTTAACTAGCTATTAAGTAGACTTTAATCTACTTTTATTTTTTATATACTATAGTATACTCTAGTAGATAGTATATACTTTTTATTTATTTATTCTACGCTAGTTTCTATACTACTAGAATTATATAGCTTTTTAGATTAGCTAAACTAAAAAATAGTTTAGCTTTAGTTCTATTTACTTATTTATAGGTATATTAGATAATAGTAAAGTACTTAATTATTAAATAGCTAGTATATTTTTTATTTCTATATTAGTTTCTATTTTAGTCTAAAGCTAGCTAGTAGAGAGATTAATAGTAGTTTACTTTAGGTTTTTTTTTACTTTTTTAGCTGTCTAGGTAGCTATAGTTAGTTTATCTAGTAGTAAACGTTTTTTTAAAGCTACTATATTCTAAGTTTATTTTGTTTAGTATTTTAATTAGTATTATAATAGGTTACTATTAGTAGGCCTAAATTTTACTTACTTTAATTTTACTAGTTTAAATAGTAAAGTTTATATATAATTTAATAATACTATTTTTATATAGTGTATAGATATTATACATTTATTATTACTATATTAAAGAGTTTTTTCTATAGTTTTTATAGTATACTACTATAGCTCTATATAATTGTATTTTATACTTTTTTATATACTATATATATTAAAATCTTTTTAAATAATAGGCCTATTTATAACTTTACTACTTATATTAAAAGTATCATTTTTTTTAATATTACTATTAAAAAGTCTAGCTTTAAAATATTATACTTTTATAATAACTTTATTTTATAAAATGCTGATTTATTCTACTTTAGTAGTTATATTTAGAATTAAAGATTCTTTTATAAACTAAACTTAAAAAGCTAGTAGCTTATATTTATTTTTACTATATTAGATTTTTACTTTTTTAGTAGAGTTTTTTAGCTATTATACTACACTAATTTTTACTATAGTTTCTACGCGCTTTATAGCTATTTTAATTTATCTAGTAATTTTAGTATTATTTACTTTTTACCTATTACTAATATTAATATAGTAGAGACTTTTAGAAACTTTTAAAAGTATACCTTTTAATAAAGTCTAACTTTTTTAAAATTAGTTTCTACTACTAGACTATTTTTCTATATCTAAGTTACTAGGTGTATATTAATATCTCTACTTTATAGCTTATATATAGCTATAGTCTATAAAATAGTTTTTTTAATTTTTTTAAAAATCTATACTAGCGTAAAGTTTTAAACTTTAAATATATTTATCTAGACTATAGATTAGAAAAAAGCTACTAAACTACTAGTAGTAATATTTATTTATTACTAGTTTATACTTTACGTAGCTTTTAATACTATTAGTATTATAGTAGTAATTTTAGTAGTATTTTAGAAAATTATATTATAGGTTCTTTAGATTATTATAAAAAAGTTTTATTTAAATCTTTCTTTCACTTATTTAATACACTTTAAAGTGTACTAGCTAGCGCTTTATTTTTTTACTTTCTATTACTTTAAACTTTTTAGCTATAGTATTAAGTTTTTTCTATTATTTAGTTATACTATTAGTAGGTTAGAGTAGTCTATTATAAAGTAGTTCTAGGTTTTTTATTTCTACGTTACGCAGCCTTTTATATAGTTATATTTTATAATAGTTATACCTATTACTCTCTATTATTCTATTACTTTTTTCTATAAACTTAAACTATCTATTACTATTACGTATAGATTTTTTAAATAAATATAGTATATATATATTTTATACAGAGATATAAGTACTAGAACTACTTTTAATACTTTAGAAAAATTTCTCTATAGACTTTATAACTAGTTTACTACTATTAAAAAATCTAGTTACTAAATTTACATATAATATAATTATAGTTATACTTAACTAATCTATAAAAAAAGCTAAATATATTCTATTTAAAAAAAACTTTATAGTAGTATAGCTAGCGTACATCTTTATTAATTAAATTATTAGATATTATAGCATTTTAAAGTTAATTATTAGCAATTAAAATAAGCTATTTATATTAAACTTTTAGATATTACTTTTTACTACTATTAAAATGTAATAAAAACTATCTATAGCTTCTTACCTAGAAATATATAAATAAATTAAATAAATAAATTATACTATAAAAGCCTACCTATAAATATATATTAATTAGTAATAAAATAATTAGATTTTACTATTATCTATAGCTTAGATAGTATATAATAATAAAGTTTTAGAGTTTATAAAATAAACTCTATATTTTACTAACTATAGAAAATGTTTAAATCTTTTTACTAGAATATTACTTTATTAAAGGATAGAAGTAGCTATACTTATAGCTTAAAAACGAAAAAAAGTTTATAAAAAATTATATAAAGCTTTTGTAGATGCTTAATATAGTAGTAATTTAAATATTAATAGAAAATAACAAATAGTACTGTAGCTAAAAAAAGAGAATAAAGTATATTTTTTTATAAAGAATTTTTATATAATTTAATTTAATTATAGATTAAACTATATTAAAGTTAGACTATATTTAATTAAAGACTTAGAAAAATTAGTTATATATACATTTAACTTTCTACCTAATACTAAAGTATACTCTAGATTGTATATAAAAATACTAGAACTAGCTAACTTTTTAACTTTATTATAAACAACCTTTCAGTATAAATAATAGAAAGAAAATAAATTGAAAGTTAAATTATAATAATAAATAAAAGAAAATAAAGTAATAAAGAGTATCTAGTTAAATACTTAGAGTAAAATAATTCTAAAAATATATAGAAACTAGA
The DNA here is from genome assembly GCA_025504975.1 of Plenodomus lindquistii. Classification (NCBI taxonomy): domain Eukaryota; kingdom Fungi; phylum Ascomycota; class Dothideomycetes; order Pleosporales; family Leptosphaeriaceae; genus Plenodomus; species Plenodomus lindquistii. The sequence goes on from JANUWI010000011.1 coordinate 107,342, forward strand.
AATAAACTTTATTAACTACTAGTAACTTTTTATATTATATTAGATATATTATATATTAACCTATTAAATATAGAATTACCTTTTTAAAAAAGTAGTATAAAAAACCTCTAGTTAATAAATAGCGTTTCTAGTATAAAGCTATTATTTAAAAAAAACTTTTTATAATTTATTACCTCTCTAGCCTTTAATAATTTAATATTAGCTATAAATTTTTTAAATTTATTTACTTACTATTATTTATAACGCTTTAATAGTTTTTTTTATTTTTAAAAAAGATCTTTTTTAATATATAGAAAATAGAGCTTTAACTACTATAGCTTTAGCTTTAGTTGCTTTTATTTTTTATTATTTAAAATAATTAAGCTTTTTATTTAGTTTTAAAAAGTCTAGAAGTTAAACTTCTACTAGTATATACTTTATTACGCTATTATAATAATAATTACTACACTTTTTTTTAAATTATAATATCTAGTACTCTAAATTCTTTTTTATATAATATTAATATATAACTAAAGTAAAAAATCTAATATAATTAATTAAACCGCCTATAAAATAATAATAAGTAGTACTATAGAAAAAAATTAAGTTAGTTTATAAAGATACAAAGTAAAAAAAAAAGGGATAGTATTATAAACTAGAAAATAATAATCATAACTATATAAAAATAAAAGAATTAATAACTAAGTAGCTAGAGCTAGTATACTATAATAAGTAGATAATACTACTTTATATAGTATATATTCTATAGTCTTAGTAAAATAGCTATATAAAATAAATTATGTATATTCTATAAAATTTTATAATATTCTATAGATTCTATATATAGAATAATATAGAATAGTATAAAATAATATAAAATAACGCAAGTATATAGAAATATTTAAATACTTTTATAGTAAATTATATTAAACTTATATATATAAATAAGTAATATATTTAGTTATTTTTAATACTTTTATTACTTTTTTAAAAAGCGTACTTTTACTATTTTAGTAGTAAAGTCCTTATATCTATATATAACGCCTATTTTTAAAAACTAACTTTTATATTTTTTTTAATACTAGCTACTTTATATTATAGCTACTTAAAAAGATTTTTCTAATCTAGTGTTTAACGCCTTACGTTTAGAATAGGTATTTTATAAAAAAAAAGTTTAAAGCTATATAAATATTAGTATATAAAAACTAAAACGTATTACTATAGATATATATTTCTATTTCTATTTAATTATATTTATTTAAATATACTAGATGTAAATACTCTATCTATTTTCTATATATATTTTATATAAAAGAATATACTATAGGTAGAAAGTATAATCTACTTAGGCTTTCTATTACTCTAGACCTTTATAAACTTTATTACTAAATTTTATTTTATATTAAAATACGTTTAGATAAAATAGTATTTACTAGATTTTTAAAATTATAAAAGTAGTCTAGTTTATAGTTAGTAGTAGACTATATAGATATACTCTATTATAAATTTAGATTAAAAGGTAGTAGTAGTAGTAGTAGTAGTAGTAGTAGTAGTAGTAGTAGTAGTAGTAGTAGTAGTAGTAGTAGTAGTAAAATAAATATACTAGTAGTATATAGTATTCTATAACTTTTATTAATATTTCTAGAGTTAAAATATATATAAAATAGTTAGCTAGATATTAGCTATAGGTTAAAATTTAACTTTACCTAGTAATTATAGTTAGTATATAAAGTATACTTTAATATAGTAGTTATATATATATAGTATTTATAGTTCTATTTTAAACTAATTATATATTCTATTATTATTATTCGATTTATAGTATAATTAAAAGTATATAAAATATTAATAATTTTAATAATAATTATATATTCTCTAAACGTAGTTTTAAAGGCTAGTTTTACTCTAGTAGTTATAGAATACGCTAGTATACTCTATATTTAACTTTTCTAATAAATCTAGAGAGCTATAGCTTTCTAGAAGCTAGAGAGTTAATTTTTCTAGCTCTAATTATAATAACTTTATAAATTTAATACACTTTTTTTAGCCTAGAAGTTATTACTAGCTAAATACTTCTTTTTATAAAGTTATTAAAAGGTTATCTAGGTACTACTAGAATTTTTTAATAAGAGTTTTATTTATTAGCGTTAAAAGCGTTTTAGTATTTATAAGTCTAGATTAATAAAGAAACTTTTTCTCGAACCTTTTTAGTAGAGCTTTTATAAAGCTATTTACTATTATTTCTAATAATAATATATAATATGCTTTAATTAATTATTATTATACTTTTTACTATAGCTAGTAGTTATATATATTAATATATTATAACTTTATTTAAAGTTTTAAAACTTCTATAGTAAGTAGTTAGATTATCTATTAATTAATATATTTAAGTATAATAGAGTCTAGCTTAATTCTAATACTCAACTTTTAAAAAGGTTTTCTAACAAAAAAAGCTTTTTTAATAATTTAGAAAAGAGCAAAGAGCTAAGCTTTAGTAGTTAAAGTTATTACTATATTCTATTTATTTACTTTTTAGGTAATAAACCTACTATATAGCTTAATTATATAGCTCTAGAATCTTTTTCTATTTTATATATTATTAGTAAAAAAAGTATGATTTTTAATCTAAAGAATTATACTACTTCTAAACTATAATATAGTAGATTAAATACTTTAAAAATATATTAGAATTTAGTCTATAGCTGTTTAATATTCATAGCTAGAATTAGTAAACTATTTTACTAGTTTTAATATAGTAAATAATATATCTAAATATATAGTAACTATAATAAAAAAAAGAAATCTAATTTTTAATTAATACTTATTAATATTTATAGAGCTTACTAGACTATTATAAAGTAATAGCTTAATAGCTACTATTAGAGTAATATATACTACTTGCTAATTATTATTTAGATTACTAATTTTAAAATAGTAAAAGGCTTAGAAAAGCTAGATCTAGCTATTTACTTAGTTATAGATTATCTCTATTCTGAAAAACTACTATAATTTATATCTACTAGTAATAGTATAATATTTCTTTAGCTACTTTATTACTCTAGTAGCTTACTAGTTTTATTTTTATAGATAAGCTATAATAATATTATTAATATAATACAAGATAATAATACTACTTTTAATAAAATAATATAGTTTATAAAAGATAGTTTTAAAACTAAACTTTTATAAAGTTACTATAAGCTTCTTCTACTATAGTAGAAGTAATATTCTAAGTTTATAAAGTACTTTTTTAATTTAAAGTATAGTACTAGGCTTTTAATAGCCTTTTAGTATATATATTAATATAAATAATCTAATTAATTAATATATATATAAACGCGTTTATAATATTAAATTATTTAAGTTTAAAGTTAAACTAGGCAGTAATAGCTATAAATAGTTTAAATAATTTATTATAAATATAGTAGCGTAGGTATTTTATAAAGTAGTATTTTTATTAGTTACTTTAAACTACTAGTTACGTTTTATATTTAAAAAGGTTATAATTTTTATTAAATTAATAGGTATATACTTATATATACTCTAGAATCTAATTTTCTATTATTTTAAATATTTTTATAGAGACTTTTAACTAGAATTCTATTTAGGTATAATTTAATAGGTAATAAAGTCTAGTTTATATAAACTTAGCGTCTAAAAAGTAATTTTTAAACTTACTTTGATATATAAGTAGAAATAGAAGCTAGCTTTAATAAAGTTTTAAACTTATAGTAAGTATTTTCTTTAATTAGGCTTTATTTATAGCTTTTTTTCTAGTTATTTTTATAATACCTATTTAAATTCTAGCTATAAACGCTACTATCTATAGAATTATATAGAGAGTATCTAATTACTTTTTAGAGTATACTTCTACTATAAATTAGGCAAGAAAAGCTACTAGTAGTAGTATTAATAGTAGAGATAGGTAATAATCTCTAATCTTTTTTCTATTATAGTATTCTAGTAGATCTTTTTTATAATACAGCTTTAAAATATTTTTAATAGTATTATTTTTATAGAATAATTTAGTTTCTAGTTTATATACTAGTAAAAGAAGCTTTATAATTTTTATAAGTATAGTAAATTCTTCTAACGTACTATATATAAAGTTATTTATTTAATCTTTTACTTTTCTATTAAAGGTTATTTATTTATTAAAGGTAATATTTTTAGTACTAATAACTTTAGCTAGAAATAGAATCTATATTAAATATATATTAGAGGATTAATAGCCTACTAGGTATTTTATCTAGGCTTTAGAAGTAAAGTATTATAACTACGCTTTACTATAGTATATATTATTAGTTATAGTAAAAGCTTTTTAGCTATATACTTTTAAATAAGTAAAGTTTAGTTTTTATACTAATATAACTATACTTTTACTAAAAGCTATTTAGATAAAAAGGATTTTAGATTTAAGTTTTCTAGTTATTTATATAGTTAAATAATTAGTTATATAGATAGACTATAGCTTATATAATCTCTAGCTAGAGTTTTTATTAAAAATTAGTATTAAATTATATTATACGCGCTTTTTTTCTTTTTATACCCTCTAAATATCTAGCTTCTCTATTTTAAACATATATATCTAGAGCTAAGAATTTAATAATAATACTTAATAATAAATAGTAATAAGCTACTTTTAGCTTAACTATAATAATTTTATACTTAGTTTTAATATATTCTACTAGTAAGCTAGCTAATCTAGTAAGCTAGCTACTATTTTTTAGTATTCTAAATGCTAAGTTTTTAATTATTATTAATATTACTATTAATATCTAACTCTACTACTATAGAGCTTATATTTAATTTAAAAGTACTTTTTAATTTTTTTTAGTATATATAAGTATTATACCTAGTTTTTTTATAATTACTATAGTATTAAATACCTAGTAAAATAGGTACTTAACTACTATTACTACGCGTATATTTTAAAAAACTAGATATTATAATAAAAGCTCTAGTAGCCTATAATCTAGTACTATATTTAAAAGTACTTTTATACTAGATTTTTTTATACTTTTTTTTTACACTTTTTTTTATACTTTTTTTTATACTTTTTTTTATACTTTTTTTTATACTTTTTTTTTTTTCTTTTTTTTATACTTTTTTTTTATACTTTTTTTTTAATTACTACTAATTACTATTTAAATTTATAACTTTAGACTATTTAAAGAATATTTTTAGATAGTATAGTTTTAGTACTTATTATAAGCTTTAAAAAGCTAGTTTATATAGTTATAAATAACTAAGTAAAAAATTTATATATAATCTTTAACTAAAATCTAAATTTATAAATATTACTTAAAGTTTATAATTAGTATAAGTGTACTAAAAAAAAAGTTAAAGTAGAAGATATAACTATATTTTAAAGTAACATAATACTATTTACATTTTAGTAAAAACTAGCTCTAATACTTTAAAAGCTTTTTAATAGTTATTAATTATAAATATATTAAAGAATATATTTTTAAAAACTAGAAAAAATCTTTTTTTATAAATATAGAAAATGTATTAGTATACTAAATTTTACACGTACTAGAAATATTTATACTTTAATAGTATAAAATATACTATATTAAATAGCTAGAGAATATAAAATAAATAAATAGCTATGTAAAAGGTTAAAGTTTTATTTATTATATAATATAATAAAGCTATATTCTATTATAATAATAACCTTTAGCTATAGAAGCTTTTTTATAAACTACTTTAATTTTTCTCTATATAAGCTTATGAAAAATAGAAAACTATACTAATTTTTACCTAAACTACCTCTATACTATACTTAGTCTAGATTCTATAGAAATTTTTACTCTACTATTACCTACGTACTAATATAGTAAAGAAAAAAAAAGAACTTTATAAAGGCCTAGAACTACTACTAAGTTCTATTCTATATAGCTTGCTTTTTTAATAGAACTATAAAAATATAATTTTTTTATTCTTTTATACTAGGCTTATAAAAATATAATTTATTTAGTTTTTCAATTTATATATACTTTTATATACTATTAAACTAATTTAGATATTTTTTAGCACTCTATATTTTTAAGCTATAATATAAAATAGTTTTTAAATTTTTAATTAAAGTAGCTTTTATAGCTATTAAAAATTAGTAACTAATATAATTTTACTTTTTATACTTTTATATACGCGTTAAAGTAGTTTAACTACTCTAGTTTAAATATATTATTTATCTAGCTATTTTTAAAAACTAATAGTTTCTAGTTATAAAAAATACTAGTTATTCTATATTATATAAAGATATATACGTAATTGTAATAGATAATAAAAAATAGAGTTATATTTTTAAAAGTATATATACTTTAGATAATAGTAATTTATTTATAATTATCTAGCTAGATAAAGTCTAGCTAATTATATTTTTTAAAACTTATAATAACTTTTATACATCTAATTATACCTATTTAAAACGTAGTTTTATTAAAGTTATAGATATTATTATATTAGATACTATACTTAGCTTTTATTTTATCTATAAATTTAAACTATATACTTATAATTTTTAAATTTTCCTATTTTATTTTCTATTTATTTTTTATTTAGTTAATAGCTATTTTAAGTTTATTTAAATATTTTATAAAGTATTTAGCCTAGTACTTACTTATAAATATTTTATTATATTATTTAGAAATTTTATTAGCTATATTTTCTACTTTATATAGCTAGGGCGTAAATTTTTATAAACTAAAGTTAATAATATATTAAATAATTATCTATTTTTTAGTAGTAGTAAATTTCTAGATACTAGATTAAATTAGAAAGTATAGTATAATTCTATTAATCTAATTAGAAAGCTTTTAATAATTAACTTTAAAAGATATAGTACTAGCCTATTAGCTTTTAAATTAGCTAGCTTTAAAAGTAAAATAGGTAAATTCTAATTAGCTTTTAGCTTAAATTAATATTATATTATATTTTTAGAGTATATTATATAGAGTATAGTATTTATAATACTAAAAAAAAGTAGCTAGTTTAGTAGTATAGCTAGTTTAGTAATAGAATATATTATATTAAATTTCTAGTTTAATAGCTATATACCTTTTTTAAAAGTATAAAATAATCTATATTAAATAGCTATAGAATATATAAAAATATATAGAGTAATAATTTTAACTTTTTTATAGTATTTCCAGAATTTAATAAAAAAGTAGCTTTTTATAATAAAGCTATATTCTATTATAATAATAACCTTTAGCTATAGAAGCTCTTTTATAAGCTACCTCTATCTTTCTCTATACAAGCTTATTAAAGATAGAAGACTATACTAATTTCTATCTAAACTACCTTTATACTATACCTAGTCTAGATTTTATAAAAATCTCTACTCTACTATTACCTACGTGCTAATATAGTAGAGGAAAAAAAAGAACTCTATAAAAGTCTAGAACTACTACTAAGTTCTACTCTATATAGCTTACTTCTTTAATAGAACTATAAAAGTATAATTTTTTTTATTTTTTTATATAAAGTCTATAAAAATATAATTTATTTAGCTTTTTAATCTGCGCGTACTTCTATATACCTTTAAACTAATTTAAATACCTTTTAGTACTTTATATTTTTAAGCTATTACATTATAAAAAAATTACTTTTTTACTAGTAATAGTCTATATAATATTACTAATTTATTTAAAAAAATTATTTAAATTTTCTAGTTAACTAGCTTTTATAATCTTTTTAGTTCTAGCTCTAATTAACGCTAATAGATCTATTAGTAATTCTAAAACTAGATTCTAGAGATCTCTAGTTAACTAAAGTTTATAGATTTAAACTTTTATAGTATTACTAGCTTAAATTACTTTTAAAAAAGTTGCGTTAGATAGCGCTAAAGTAGAGATTTAGAGACTACTAATAATTTAGTAGAATTAGAGGTAAAGCTAATACCTATCTCTATTAATAGATAATAAATTTTACTTTTTAAAAAATAAAAAAAATAACTAGCTTTTATAAAAAGCTTATAAACTTATTAAATATTTAAAATATAGAAAATAACTAATACTAGCTAATTAGAAAATAATTAGAGTTAGATAGAAGCTAGACTTATTATAGTAGAACCTAGAAATTTACTAACTATAACTTTTAATAATGCTGTAGAAATAATAGCCTAGCTACGCGCTAAATTAGTAGCTCTATAAACTAAAATAAAATTTATTAAAAAAAATTTTTTTTATCTAACTTTATTTTTAGACTTACCTCTATTTTTTACTAAAAACTTTTAAACTTATTAACGTTACTAGTTAACTAGATTACTTTCTAAAGCTTTTTTTTATATTTTTAAAAAGCTACGTTTATTAGAGCGCACTTCTTTTTTTTTAAACTATTAGATAGAAAGAACTCTATTTATAAATAATAGAAGACTTTAATACTAGATTAATTTAAAATTAATAGTAACTATTACTATTCTAAATATAGTTATATAGCACTAGTCTAGAGTAGTACTTTTAGTCTAGCTAAAAAGTATTTTAAGTTTTAATATCTATCTAATAATAAAGCTAATTATTTTTTTTCTATAAAAGCTATAATAGCTACGCTTAATAGATACTTTATTATAAATAATAAATAGGCTAAAGCACGTAATACCTTTAACTAACTATATATAAAAAAAAATAAAGCTTTTTTTACTTTTAAAGTATATTTTTTAAGCTATACTATAAAAAAACGTATACTATATTTAAAATAGATTTACTATATATAAATAAAAATAATTTCTAGCCTATATATTTCTAGTTAAAAGTTTAAGTATACCTAGAATAACTTCTTTCTGGATATAATAAAGCACTTTACTACTTTTAATATAGAAAAAAAAACCTACTTAAAAAAAATATATTATTAGAACTTTTTTTATAATAGTACTACTAAGTTCTAAACTAGAACTATAGTATAACCTAGTTTAGATACTTTTAAAAAAAAGACTTTAGAAAATACTATACTATATATAGCTTTTTAAACTTTTTTATAATTAACTATAGTACTTTTATAGTAAGTAATAGCTACTCTAGCTTCTAAAAAAGTACTAGGTAACTACTATAACTATAGTAAATTAGAATACTACGCTAATAAATATCTATTACTATAAATAAAAGAAATTATAATTAAAAATTACTCTAACTAATATTATAACGCTGCTAAAGTACTAGACCTAGAAAAAAATTAAATAAAAAATAAGTAGTTCTAAAAGCATTACGCTATTTAGAATTAAATTAAAAATATAATTTATTAAACTTTAATTTTTTAAAACTATTTTAAAGTTTCTATTTTTTTATATCTACTATTTTATATAACCTAGGCGTAGGTATAAAACTACTATTACTTATTAATACTAGCGCCTAAAGATATTTCTTTTTAAATTTAAATATTATTTTTTTTTATTTTTTTTATTTTAAACTAAAGCCTAAAAACTACCCTATTTAGTAATAGTTAGAGGGTTTAAAAACTAAACTTTTTTACTAGTTATAGAATATATCTATCTCTATATAATTATAGATAAATAAAAAATTCTAAACTATCTATTTATTATACTAGATCTAGAAGTTTAGAATATAATTATTAGAATATAATAGTTAAAAAAGTTTAAAATTCTACTAGATATAGATAGATTCTAGTTATAGTAGTCTACTACTTACTCTAAAACTTATATTTTTACTTTTCTAATTTTTATATAATTTTATTAAAGAATACTAAAAAAGCACGTTACTTTTAATATTAAAAAATAAAACGCTTTATAAAAAAAAAGTTATATTAGAAAACTAGTAGCCTATACCTTTTAATTAATTATATTTAGAAAATTTTTAAAGCTCTATAATACTAGAATATCTCTTTAAAAATATAAAAACTAGACCTATTTTAATAGCCTTTTAAAACCTTTTCTAGTTTTTAAGTTACTATTATTTCTACTAATACTCTTTATTTTAATATAAGAAAAAAAAATTTTTTATAACTAGTTTATATAAAATTAACTAGATTTTTAAAAACTATAATAGAGAAAACGTTTAAAAAAAATAACTATTTAATCTAGAACTAATTTTTTTTCTGCTACTAGTAGTGTTAGAACGTATTTAGTTTATTAGCTATAGAAAAACTACTAGAACACTAACTATATAACTATAAAATTATTCTAAATAAACTTTTATCCAATAACTTTAGCTTTCTATATAAATAAAATACTAAAGACTTAGAAGCTATTAAAAAGTACGTTTAGAAAGATTTATAAAAAAAATTTATAGAGACTAGTTATAGCTTTTTTACTTTCTCTATTTTCTATATCTATAAACCTAATAAGTTACTCTATATCTATATTAACTACTATAAATTTAACTAGCTTACCTAAAAAAACGTCTATTTAATTCTAAAAATAGATAACTTGCTAATTTATTTAAATAAAGCTAAAAATTTTACTAAATTTAATATTTAAATAGCTTTTAATAAAATCTATATAGATTTAAAGTCTAAAAAATATACTACTTTCTATACCTACTATAGATTATATAAATATAAAGTCCTTTTATTTAGCCTTTATAATAGCCTTTTTACCTATTAAAAGTATATAAATAATATATTTATAGATTACTTAAATAATTTCTATATTATCTATTTAAATAATATTTTTATTTACTCTAAAAACGTCTAGAGCTACTAGAGGCATGTTAAATTTATTCTAGAAAAACTATAAAAAGTAGGACTATAAATAGCTATTAAAAAAAGTAAATTCTAAATTATTTAAACTAAGTATTTAGGATATATTCTAACTAATAAAAGAATAGAGGTAGATCTAGAAAAAATAGAAGTACTTTATAACTAGGTCTAATCTACTACTATAATAGGTATTAAGTTTTTTTTAGAGTTTACTAAATTCTATAGATAATTTATTTCTAAATTTTTATAAGTAGCTAAGCTAATAATAGCTCTATAGAGTTTTTTAACTCTATTTATATAGACTAAAAATTACTAAAATAGCTTTAAAAAGCTAAAGTCTTTACTTCTAGTAATTCTAGTTCTATACTACTTTAATTCTAATTATAATATAAAATTAGAAACTAACACTTTAAATAGAGTAGTAGCTGGAATTATATTTTAAAAATACCTAGATAGTAAATAGTACTCTATAGCTTTCTATAGTAAAATACTTACTAAAGTAGAGTTTAATTAGAAAATATATAATAAAAAACTATTTACTATTATTACTATTTTAAAAAAATAGAAAGCTAAACTAATTTTAGTTTAGTACTAAGTCTAAGTATATACTAATTATTAATTTTTAAAGTACTTTATAAGTGTAAAAGTACTAAATTAATAATAAGCTAACTAGGCTAAATTTATAGCTTTTTTTAATTTTTAAATTAAATATACTTTAGGTAAAAGTAATAAACGCGTAGATATTTTTAGTTACTAAAAATAAAATATAAAATTTTTTAAAGTAGCCTAGTAAAATAATTACGTTTTAGTTTTTTTTAACTTTACTAGGCTATATAGCTATATTAACTCTAAACTAGTAAAGTAATACCTAGAATTCTCTTTATAAATAACTATTACTTTTTTTTACCTAACATTAATAATATTACTAGATTCTTTAGAACTAATAGAAGCTCTATTAAAAAAGAACTAATAGTTTTTTAAAAAAAAACGCTTTTTACTACTTTTTTAGTATTAAATAGATAATAGACTTTTTTTTAATAAAAACTATTTTTATATTTCTCTAGACTCTTTACTCTATATATAATTTATTAGAAAAGTATATAATTAAATATTAATAGTCTATTCTAGTACTATAAAAACTTACTAGTTATTTATATAATAATACTACTAAAAAAGAATAGAAGCTATTTATAAATAGTATATATATAACTACGTTATTTACTAAAAATTCTACCTAAACTAAATCTAAATATAAAAAAATTTTTACTTTTTACTAATTCTAAAGAAATCTATATAATATTTTATAATAGACTTTAAATCTTTTTTTAAAAACTAATATAGCTATAATTAGATTCTAGTAATTATTAATTAATTTTTTAAATAAATAATTATAATACTATACTATAAAATAATAGATACTTAAAATTTTATTTAACTATTTATATAATAGATATACTAGTTTAAATATATTTCTAAAAGTATTATTTCTAACTATAGGGCCTAGTTTATTTTCTAATTCTAGTTTAAATTCTATTAGATTATAAATATTAAAATATAACTTTTTACTATTTATTATAAATAAACTAATAGCTAAACTAAATTTATAAATAAGTATATTAACTAATACCTATAGCTATTTATAATATACTACTAAAATAACTAAAGTAAACTTTTTTTATTTATAGACTAAGTTTAGATAATACTTTTATACGTGTTAATAGAAATAGCTCTATACTAGCTTTTATATAGTTCTAAACACTAATAGAGCTAAAACTAGCACTATTTAAAAATAGTTAATTTTATTAAAAAATTTAACTACTAAAAGGCTTATAATCTAGCTATCTAAATATATAATATTTAGAAATAAACTAAAAAAAATATAGAAAAAGTATAAAACTAAATATATTCTACTATTAATACCTATTAATATTCTATTAACTAGAGAATTAGAGATAAAGTTTATTTTTTTATTCCTAATCTAATAATTATAAAACCTAGCTAAAAGTTATCTAAACTATAAAAAAGTTCTTTTAAAGTTTTTAAATAGATTAGGTATTTTTATAGATTTAAACTTTTTCTAAGCTTTAAAATATATAATATATTTACTTTTAATATTTTTTATAAAAATTTTAATAACTTTTTACTAGAATAAAAAGCTCTAAAGCTGCTAGCTACCTCTATATAAAGCGTAGAGAAATAGAAAGTTAAAAAAATTTTTACTAGTAAGCTTATTTAAAATAAACTAAAATAAAAAGCTAGCTAGGTAGAATATAATCTAGATCTAATCTAGTACCTAGTATCTAACTTTATAAATTTTTTTTATAAAATATAAAACTTTTACTAGAAGTATTCTAATTATTTAGAACCTCTCTAGGCACTATATAGATAGTTTTAGATATAAAAAAAATAAAAAAATATATTATAATTAGTAGATAATTATATTTTATAAATCTAATAGTTTTTCTATAATTAATATATAAAAATTATAGCTAATATATAAAACTAGTATATAGCTTTTACTAATAAAACTTTTAGCCTAGTAAACTAACTATTATAAATAGATATAGAAGCTTTTTAAAATTTATTTCTTTTTTACTACAACTTTTTAACTTTTATTTTACTATTAAAAATGTTAATATATTCTACTACTAAGCTAGCTATACTACTAAGCTAGCTACTTTTCTTTAGTATTATAAATACTATATTTTTAATTATTATTATTATTACTATTAATATCTAACTCTACTACTATAGAGCTTACATCTAATTTAGAAGTACTTTCTAAACTTTTCTAGTACGTATAAGCGTTATACCTAGTCTCTCTATAATTACTATAGTATTAGACACCTAGTTAAATAGGTACTTAACTACTACTACTATACGTATATTTTAATAGAGTAGGCGCTATAGTTAAAGCTATAGTAGCCTATAACCTAGTACTATACTTAAAAGTACTTTTTTACTAGATTTTTTTTTACGCCTTTTTTTTTATTATCTCTACTAATTACTTTTTAAGCTTATAGTTATAGGTTTAAAAAAAAGCGTTTTAGTATAGTATTAGTTTAGCTTTTTTTATAAACTATAAAAAGCTAGCTTATATAGTTATAGGTAACTAAGTAAAAAACTTATATATAAGCTTTAATTAAAATCTAAATTTATAAATATTATTTAAAGTTTTTAATTACTATAGATTTACTAGAGAGAAGGGTTAAAATAGAGTATATAACTATACTTTAAAGTAATCTAATACTACTTATATATTAGTAGAGACTAGCTCTAATATTTTAAAAGCTTTTTAATAGTTATTAACTATAAATATATTAAAAAATATATTTTTAAAAACTAAAAAAAAGTCTTTTTTATTACTATAGAAAACGCGTTAGCGTGCTAAGTTTTACACGCGCTAGAAATATTTATACTTTAATAGTAAAAAATATACTATATTTAATAGCTAAAGGATATAGAATAAATAGAGAGGTATATAAAGTATTAGAATCTAATTTTTTATATAGTAGTTTTTAAACTTTTAGTTAAAATAGTTTTTATAGCTATCTAAAATTAGTAACTAGTATACCTCTACTTTTTACACCTTTATATACGTGTTAAAGTATTTTAACTACTCTAGCCTAAATATATTATTTATATAGCTATTTTTAAAAACTAAAAGTTTCTAATTATAAAAGATACTAGCTTTTTTATACTACGTAGAGATATATACACGTTTTTTATAAATAATAAAAAATAGAGTTATATCTCTAGAAGCGTATATACTTTAGATAATAGTAACCTACTTATAATTACCTAGCTAGATAAAGTCTAGCTAATTATATTTATTAGAGCCTATAATAACTTTTATAGACCTAATTATATTTATCTAGAAGCTAGTTTTATTAAAGTTATAGATATTATTATTCTAGATACTATACTTAGCTTTTATTTTATCTATAAATTTAAACTACGCGCTAATAATCTCTAGATTTTTTTACTTTATTTTTTATTTATTTTTTATTTAATTAAAAGCTATTTTAAATTTAATAAAGCGTGTTATAAAACGTTTAGCCTAGTACTTACCTACTAGTATTTTATTATATACTTTTAGTATTCTATTAGCTATATTTTCTACTTTATATAGCTAGAGAGTAAACTTTTATAAATTAAAATTAAAAATATATTAAACAATTATTTACTTTTTAGTAGTAGTAAATTTCTAGTAATTAGGTTAAATTTTAGCGTGTAAAGTAGTTCTATTAATCTAATTAGAGAGCCTTTAATAATTAACTCTAAAGGCTGTAGTAGTAGCTTATTAGCTTTTAAATTAGCTAGCTTAAAAAGTAAAATAGGTAAGTTCTAATTAGCCTTTAGCTTAAATTAATATTGCGTTATATTATTAGAGCATATTATATAGAGTATAGTATTTATAATACTAAAGAAAAGTAGCTAGCTTAGTAGTATAGCTAGCTTAGTAGTAAAATACATTATATATTTTATTTAATTTAGAGTTTTTAGCGCTTTTATATTTTAAAAACTTTCTATTAAATCTATAAATAGGCCTACGTTTTTTTTTACTACTAGAAAAAGCTATATTTTCTAGTATAAGTCTAAAACCTTTTTATATAAACTTTAAAGCTCTTTTTATTATATATAATAGTTTACTAGTATTATATTAGTTATACTAAAGTTAGTAATTTATATAGTTACTATTTATACTATAAAAGTAAATATTCTTATAGCTAAGTTAGCTATAGTTTTTATATCTACTAGTTTAGTTTTAAACTTTTTTATTTTATGTTTATTAGCTAGTATAGCCTACGTAGTAAAGCTTTTAAAATTATAAAATACTACTATAATTTAGTTATATTCTAGTTCTATATATATAAATACCTAAAAAAATTAGAAAAAATTTTAAACTAGTAGAAAAAAATAGCTATTTATTAGTTTATACTTTTTATTTAGAAGTATATAATAAATATACTTTCTTAAACCTACTAATTTAAATAAATATATAAAATTAAATTTACTATAAAACTAGGCCTAGATAGAGTATAAATAAAAAATTTAATAAATTAAAATGTAAATACCTAGAGGTATAGAAATAGGTATTTTTATAAAAGCTATTTAGCATTAGTATTAGAAGTAATAATAAATAGTAATAGAGTATATATAATAGAGGTATAAAGTATAAAAAGTAAAAAAAAATTATAATATTTAAAAAATTATTATATTCTACTAAAGTAACTTTTAGATTTAGTAGTTATTATAATAATTATTAATAAATAATAAATAGAAAGTTATACTTACTTTAATAAAATAATAATTCTAGAATAGACTCTATATAGAGGTTATATAAAAGATATTTAGATATAAAACTATCTAATTTAAAGTAGAGAGTAATATAATACAGCTATATTCTATTATAATAATAACTTTTAGCTATAAAAGCTTTTTTATAAACTACTTTTATTTTTCTCTATATAAACTTATTAAAAATAGAAAACTATACTAATTTTTATCTAAACTACCTCTATACTATACCTAGTCTAAATTTTATAAAAATCTCTACTTTACTATTACCTACGTGCTAATATAGTAGAAAAAAAAAAACTCTATAAAGGCCTAGAACTACTACTAAGTTCTACTCTATATAGTTTACTTTTTTAATAAAACTATAAAAGTATAATTTTTTTATCCTTTTATATAAAGCCTATAAAAATATAATTTATTTAGTTTTTTAATCTACGCGCACTTCTATATACTTTTAAGCTAATTTAAACGCTTTTTAGTACTTTATATTCTTAAGCTATTACACTTTTATAACTATTAATAATAAATAAATATACTATACTAATAGTATACTTTTTTATATATTTTTTAAAAAGCTTTAATTATTTTAAACTAAGCCTATTATTTATTTACCTATTTTTAAAAACTATAAAAATTTAATTCTAAAGTAAACTATTATTTTTATACTAGGTAAAAAAATAGGTTTTACTAGTAAAAATAATAAAAAGTAAAATAGCTTACTTTATTATATTAATACTTTAAATTACTATAATATAGTTCTAGTTATTTTACTATATTTACTTTAGTTATTTTTAATACTTTATATTTAATACTACTATTTTATATAATATTATGTCTATTATAAAGTCTATTTTATTAAAGTTATAAATATTTTTATTTTAAATACTATATTAAGCTTTTATATTTTTTACTAGGTAAAACTAGTTTTATATAATTTTAAAATTTCTAAAAAGCTTTTTTATAATTATACTTTTAGAATATTTTACTTTTAAATATTAGCTAACGTTTAATAGATATACTAGTCTAGTTTTTATTAATAGATAATTATCTATATTTAGTAAGTAAAGTATTAGCTATATTATTAACTATTGTAACGGCTTAAGAACATGAGGTGCCGAAAGGCGTCCGAATCAGCTCGAAGGCATATAGGAGTGCGCGCAGATCGAGAAGCCAAACAAATTATATTCTTATAGGCCTGGTACGAAAGGACAAGAAAATCATGCCTCTACAGTTCTATCAAGGAAGCAAGCTATATAGGGTAGGGCTCGGTGGTAGTTCTGGGCCCTTACGGGGTTCTCTCCTTTCCTCTGCTGTGTTGGCACGTAGGTAACAGTAGGGTAGGGATTCTTGTAGGATCTGGACTGGGTACGGTACAGAGGTGGTTCGGGTAGAGGTCGGTATAGTCTCCCATCTTGATAAGCTTGTATGGGGAAAGATGGGGGTGGCTCACAAGGGGGCTCCTGTGGCTGAGGGTCGTCGTTGTAATAGGATGTGGCTTTGTCACAACTATAGTAATTTAAAAAAAACTTTTTACTTTTAGATTAAATATATATTAGATAATTACTACTTTTTCTATTAAAAAAGCTATATACTATTAGGTATTATATTATACTATAAAGGTTTACTTCTAAATTAATTATAAACTATTTTATAAAAAATATTTTAGAAATATATAGCTATTTATTAAATAAGATTTATATTATATTAGATAGCCTAGATTATAAACTATATCTACTTTTTATTTTATACTAATTATACGTTATTATGTTAAGGTATTACGACTTATATAAAGATACTTTGTGTTTTAGTAGGGTTTTAGCATCGTGGGAAACTCGCCCGGGCAGGAAACTCGCCTGTGTGGTACGTTAGTAGATGATATAACTACCCCGCGTCATCACCCCTCGTACCCCACATTGACCAATTACACCCTCACGTTAGACAGGCAATGCATTATAATCGACAAACCCTAACAAGCACCCCTACACCAATAACTCCTCGTTTTCGGCCGATTTCACCGCAAGAACCGTCTGTGGTCTTATGGTGCGCGCACCACTCAGCGCAGCTGGCCAATCACAGATGAGCAATCTGACTTTGCGCTGCTGCGTGGCTTGATCTTGCAGAGTGTAATCATGACTTTTATTTCCTTGGAGCGGGTTGCGTTCCGGGGATTGAGTATGCATGGGGAAGGAGATCTGCGGCGTGGGTGGAATTTGGATGGTTGACGGGTGCAAGCGTGTTCCACTTTGCATTATCTGGTGTCAAGATGCCCTGCCTACATTGGTGTTTAGTTTTGGTTTCGGCGAGTGTTTAGTTGTGGATCAAAACCAGCGCGATGAAGCAGGTTGCAATGATGGGGAATGACGGAGAGGCTGCTCTAGCAGTATTTTCGCGACTCGAAGGATGGGCATCATGGCATCATTGCGATGTCACGCGACAGGACTCTTATTAACATTTGGCAAATGTGAAAGAATATCGTGATGGTGATACTTTCTTGATTCGCCTAGATCATGCCATCCTATGCGAGTTTGAATTGATACATAATAATAGACAACTCGCGAACGATTACGTCGTTGACTATCGATCAAGTCTCCACATATTGTCAGCCCTATAGGAGAATGACGGCATGCGACATGTGCGCCAAAGCGCTGTAACGTTGTTCCCTGCACGGCTGACCCACACCAGCCCACTTGCCCACCATCCGGCAACGCTTCGGATCGAAACCTGCATCAGCGCCCAAGAAAAGTACCCAGATTTCGTCTCAAAGTCCTTCAGCCCGGTCGCAAAGTCATGATTCAACACTTAATCAATGTCTTGATCCTTCGCGCTGTATCATGCCATGTATCGCTCTCTCCGGGGGCCTCGGCCCATTACTCCTAGGCAGGTCTTGTGCACAGGTGTTCGATTAGAAATAGAGCTTCTAGAATATGCAACTTGAAACTGTTGCGTGATGTGTGAACGGGGCTGTGCAAACCCGCTAGTCCCTCTCGACGTTGCTGCAGCGTAGCGTGAACTTCCAAATCGGTGTTTTGTACAGGGAAGATTGAGATTTAGAGTGCTGACAGGCACGTGTGGACTAACGAGCAACATCGCGCGGCCGTTGCATGGCAGACGCAGTGCGAGTTTAGAGCGAAGTAACCGCGGGAGGAGGAGGCTGAATGTCAGTTGGCATGGTTGCTGTTGAGATGTTTGCGCATATCGTGTCCTGCAGAAGAAAGGAAGTAGATTGTACAGGAGGCCCCGAGTACGTGGTATGCGCAAGATCGCGGAAAGATCGCTGTGATGTTTTCCATGCCGATCAGGTTTGGAGAAGTGCTAGTTGTTCATGAAGCTAGGCAGTGTACCGAGCAATTGACCTTCACTGATGTTTCTTCACACACGTATACAATATTCTCGTTAACGAATATTTCCAGGGCCAATGCTAGATGGATATGATGGAACATCTTGTTTGAACAGCAAAGATGCTGAAATCGAAATGGAATTTCAATATCACTGTGAACACATGGAAGCAACAAGACGTCCTGAAGTAAACATACATTGTAATCATAAGCACAGGAGAAGTTGACAGTGGCAAAAATGTTGTACAAATTAAGGCAATGCTCCAGAGGAGCCGGATGTAGCAAGAAGACGCTCCAAACAGATGTGACACCTCCAAGCCAAACAAAAAGTCTATGACATCGTTACTTTTTTGCACATGACAAGACCATCTCTTCATGAAGCATTCCGTACACCCGCTTGCTAGTCGCTAAAGAATAGACAGAGAGAATTTGCAGTTTGGACGACTGGAAAGCGAATAATGTACAACCGAAGGAAACCGCGTCGGGTGTCGGCCAGCGAACTCGATTTAGGCTGTATTGTACAACGTCGGAACTAGGTATAGAAATGTATATAAGGAAGAGACCAGTAATTTGCCGAAGCGATGCAAATGGGAGCGGCCTAGCCAAATGTTCTCGATCATGCATTCGTGGAACAAGGGATGGTCATCAACGGATAATTTCACTCTACGACTTGCGCGACTTTTCTGGGCGTCGCGTCTCGGTGCAACCGTGCAATACGGTGAAAAGTACATGTCGTCAAAAGTTCACGGCCGTTCTGGAATGTGCGGGTCATAGCTGCAGGATGTGTGGGCCTCCGCGGTCATTGGTGAACCGCGTATGTCATCGTGTCGTACTCAGTCATGATTCCCTCCACGTCTTCGGTGCTTCCCGGGAAAATCGACCTCAGGGTGTACAACACGCATGTGGCGTGTGAGGGCGTCGTTGCGTGAAAAGGTCTTTTCCTCAACACATAATGCGCAGCGAACCTTTTGCTTGCGACCGTTGTGAATTGTATCCTCGTGTCGCGTGAGATCGTACGGACGAGAGAAAACAGTGTTGCAGGGTTTGCCGGTTGTAGGATTTGTGCGCTCGCATTTGTGGGGTCCTGCCTGGGAGTTGCGCTCCAAGATAGCTGCTGACGTCATGGCATTGCTGAGATTGGCATTTCGATGACCCTCACGCTTATGCTTTTGGAGCTTCTGTGGGGTTTCGAAACGCTGAGAGCAACCGTGATACGTACACGAGTATGTTCCCGAATCAGCGCCGGTCGATGTTGGCTTGGTCAGATAGCGATCTGAGAGCACGCTGTTTTGGCTGCCATTTGGCGGCTCGGCCTCGCTGGCACTCGACTCCATGGAAGTCAAGTGCGCTGGAAATTCCGGTGTTTGCTCCACATTCGATGACATGTTGGATGGCGTAGATCGATATTGCGAGGTTGCAGCTAATGGCAGGGCATGCAGGTTCGCTTGCACTGATGGTGTAATGAAGTTAAAACCTGTAGTCTGCTGTAATGATGGAGCCGAAGCACCAGAGAAAGGCTGGGTATATTGAGGAGCTTGCCAGTCTTCGCGTTGGTAGGACTGTGATGATGTTGTGTCGAAGCTGGACTGGGTGGCGTTCCTATATTGGTCGCCACCGCTGTATTGGCCATCGAAGTCGTTAGCGCCGTTCTCTGGGAACAATGGCACCTTGGAGTCCTCGTCGCTTTCCCGATAGTCCAATAAAGCGTCTTTGGGTGATATTGTCTTAACCTCAGCATCTTCGGTGTTCTGCATCTGTGACTTCATCGCATAAGCTGCATCAGCTTGGCGAGAGTGTTCGCGTGCAGCTGCAGCGCTAGCGCCCATGGGAGCGTTGAAGTTGTTGCTTGATTGTCGGTAAGGGGAGCCTCTCCGGAACGGTGAGTCGCCTCTAGATGTCGAACTACTTGGTGAGTAAGACCGTGCATACTGTGCTGCCTGCAAGGCACGTTGGACGTTCTCTGTAGTGTTGCTCCGGTAGGGTGACAACAGCGATGATTGAGCAGGCTTCGATTGCGTGGCCGGGGGCGCAGTGACCGCACTGGGGTCATAGAAGTTGTCGGCGGCAATGTCTGTGTAGGTCCTTTCGAACTTGGGTACAGCCCTTGAGTCTGTATCATGACAGTTAGTACAGTACTTTTCGGATAGCCGCGAATCCACCTCGTGGAGAGACTTACCAGTCGTGGGCATCTTGTAGTCCATGTCGTCTTGTGCGGTGTGGGGTGTTGCCGGTGAGTCTTGCCCGTAGCTTGATACTGACTGTCGAGCGGAATGCGCAAAGTCTGGAACATCGTCACCTTGCTCCATAAGTGCCTGCTTCATCGACATGTGTGCAGCCATTGTTTGGTCCACCTGTCCTGTCGTTGGTGTATAGTTGTTGTAGTTGTTACTGCTCATGAATGAGTCTTGAGTAGGTGTATGTGTTGGTGTCGGGAGGTGGTTTGAGAATGTTCTACGCGCAAGTCAGCAACGTGATGCGAAAAGACACATGTGGAGAACTTACTGATAGTTTGTTGAAGGCGCGACCGACTGGTACTGCGAAGCGCTGGACCCTACCGACGAGGATGAGGACGCGCGCTGGTGTGCCTTGATCTGGTTTTGTGCCGGTGCCTGTAGGGACTGACCCTGCATGTTACTGTAGGATTGCCAGGACTCGAGTCCACTGTTGTTGGCGTTGTTTGATAGCATCGGTGTCTGCGAAAATCCGGTCTGTTGTGACTGGGGTGTAGGCGTCGACTGCTGCACTCGGATAGCCGGATTGGTGTAATCAGGATAGGCGCTCGTCATGTACGAACCCGAGGCAACGTTGACGGAATTTCCAAACGACTCTTGTTGAGACTCAAGATAGTCGTTGAGAAGTTTTTGGTCAAAGAGGTGTTGTGACGGGTACTGCTGGGAAAGGTTTTGGTATGTTTGCTGCGGATGCGATGGTGACGATGTGGTTGGCGTGTGATGATGTTGCTGACGTCTTGTGGGTAGCGCTAGCATTGTGTTTGGGAGGGAGAGTAAGGGCCCAAGGCGGGTGGCGAGTGTTTTATACTAGCAAGTGTCCGGCCGATGGCTCGGGTGCGTTCGCCGCTTTGGAAGAGAAACGGCTTGATGGGGTGATCGGGGGTAGTGGTCGGTGGAAGAGGGTGGAATTCCAGTGGTCGGCCCGGCTATGTTCGGATTTCCGGGCTTCAGTGTGTTTGAATATGTGTGTTCAGCGACTGTAAACTGCTGAGCGATAGTTTAGACGGGATTGGGGTGCTGAATATGCGCGGGATCTTCCCTTCTTTCATAGAGACGTATGACGCAAGGCCGACAGGGATTAAAAGCCATTGGGCCGCCAAGGCATCACTAGCGCGGGTCAGGCCCAGCTTCTGGAAAGAGATCTGCCACACCTGCATACGGGCGCGGACCCTTGGATGAGACCGAAGGCTGTGTAGGCCCGGCAGACGACTTCTTCCACTCATAGAGACTTCAGTATGCAGTCTCGGTTACCATCCGAGATACCGTCCGTCACATCTATGGACGGTCCGAAAATAACGATCAATCGTCTGTTAGCATTCAGATGATCTCTGCAGGCATATTCAGTGTTGAGTGAACGCTCGTCCGTGAAACAAAATCCTGTACCAATCGCGCAGTCTTGCGGAGTGGGCGACTGCTCGGCCTAAAGCGCTTGCCAGTGCTGTGCCACATGCTCGCCAGAAGTTCGGCTATTGGTCGTACTACAACGATACGACTGAACACGCTTCACGAGATATAGGGCACGGCTGTAGGCGGAGCAGCCTCATCAAAGACACGGGATGTCTATGGGCTGCTGCGGAATGCACTCACAAGAGCTACCGTTGCGAGAGAGGTTAGCCACAGCACTCGACGGAGTCATTATGGTCACATGCCACAGCGCGTGACTCAACTTGTCCCTTTCATGCAACGTACTCGGGAGCATGCAGCATTCAGCTTGATCATGATCAGGACGCGCAAGTTGGTGTGGCTCCACATGCACGCGATCTGACTTGATCCAGTTTTCAATAAACATTCATTCCCCATATCACGGATAGCTGAATCTGGTGGCAAAACGGCGCCCAAGCACCGCTCTGTTGGCTCGCCAAAGCCGACCGCATTGTACCTGGGAGAGACACTGAAACTGGAGATCTATTCACGATCCAATCAGCGGTTACCACACGCGAGTTTCTGAACTATTTGTAGAATGACTCTACACCTCGATATCCATCCTGCAGAGGAAGAAGTGCATCCGGCCTGGCAGTACCCTTCTGCCAATTACGCGCAACATGCCCTGTCACTCAGCAGGCCTTGCACAAGGAAGAATCTGCAATCGTAACCCTCCCAATACGACGCATGCTAAAACATGTGTCTGCAACCTTCCGCAAACATAGGTGTAGCGCCCTGTAAAAGGCTCCCATGGCAGCCTCGAACAACGTGGCATCGCATCGAAGTAGCCATGAGTGGGGCAGCTGTGGCAGTGCAGCCCTATGCACGGAGCCTGCTGCACCCGAACGGCCACACCGAGAGCCACAACGTAGAGAGCACTAGCCACCATGTGTAGCCGCATATTAGCATTCCCGACTCTCCTCAGGTGCACCAGATTAAGACCGAGAGACAATTGCACATTTTCATGCTGACAAGTAAAACACATTGCGCTTCTCCGGTGTTCTCTTCTGACGCTGCAACACGCGCTAGGATCTCGCCTGTGGATGTCGATGACATCACTCCTCGACACTTCGAGAGGCCCTTCTGCGGAATCATTCTATGGAAGACCCAACTTCAGGATTACCCCCTCCAGGACTCGTTACTAATAAACTTCCACGAATACACCTAGGTGTAGGTTTTATCGCCAGACTTCTCTTCACTTCCTCAGTACGGCAGGCAGGATGCGCATCAGTATTGAGCGTGAACCCACTGCAGCCAGAGATCTTCAACGGTTCGCGGAAGCGCATGGGACCCCCGCGCGCCGTCAGCCGTCAACCAATCCATAATGGTGGAAATATCGGACCCTGCATCAGCCTGATGTTGATTAGCTTTCTGCCGCCCATCTTTCTCGGATGGGGCTACTTTTCGTTGTCGATCATGACGCCTGAGGCACGAAGGTTTCAACCGTACGTACAGCGCGTCATACCTGTAACAAGGATGATGTAGCCAATATATGATCAAGACCGATAGTAATATCGAAGGCCTGCTGGCTTTGTTGTTGGTCAATATTATCTAGAATCCTGCAAGCGAGGGGTCTGTCGCATGACCATATTTTGGCTGCAAATTACAATGATCACATCATCAGTGAATTACATGTCCAACAGCAGTACTTCAGCTTCACAAGCAAACAGCATCTGTGTGCAGAAGTACCATCCCCGTTTCACCAATCATGCGATTGTAAGAATCTGTTTGTGCCAAGTCCTGTACCAAGCCCTGTACCCTGTCGATGACCGTTTCCCTGCATCATCATCATCGGGTTGCCCTGCATACTTGGCCCCATGCTGCCACTTCTCGCCGAATCCTGTAAGGTATTGACATACAGAAACGCAACGCAGCAGTGCACTTTCACAGAGCTACTTACAGACGGCTTAAGACAGCGATATCAAGGTTCTATCTCCTCGAAGAGAATTCTTTAGAGATTTTGGAGACGACCTCGTCATCATTTATTGAACCCGGATTCCCGCGGAGGTCCGGCACCACATCGGCAAGCATCCCAGACCAGTTCTACCGATATCAAGAGCCGATCGAACACCCGTTTATCACCCTTCTTGGCAACATTTTATATCCGTGCATGTCTGCGTAATGTCCATTCATGTCGGACCGTTGCTGATAGCAGCATGAATCTCAACAATCCTGGGTCTTCCATCGTGCTCCGAGCTTCCACCGCGAGCAAGAAAACAAAATAGAGTTGACCATGTATTCCAAGGAATGTTGTCAGCTAACTCAGCTTGCGCAGACGATTGCGGAGCTCTTCGCAAGCTAAGTGCCGACAGTGCTACTGTACTTCAAAAACGTACTGGAAGCAACTACTTGTACCGAAGTTCTAGCAGCGTATGCACGGACTTCTCGTGAACATGGCCCAACCGGCGGTATCCACTACAGATCTGATTTCCGTTTCTCGGTAATCTGTGATCGTTAGTGTCGCTCCAGTCCGCTCTCGTGTGCGTGCGTGGTTCGATCGGGTGGCCTTACCAACATTCGTCGAGAAGCTGAGGCTGGCGAGTTCCTGTCCCTCGTATTTGGGGGTCGTGTGCACGTGAGCTGACGATGGATTTAAATATAGATTCTATCCTTTATTGACCCCACAACACCCGTATCACATGTACGAGGTTCCTTCAAGCAATGTGTGGAGACAATACGGTGTACTCTTTTATAAATCAAGTGATTGCATTCATGGACTATGGACTCATGACCTGCTTCGCCATCAAGTCGCAAGGTTCATGATTGGCATAAGGCACACCTTACCCTCGCAGCGATACGAAGGAGCTCGTATTTATTGTGTCCCCACCCTAAGTTAACAGCGTGACGCTTGGGGCTTAATAGCAGCAGGGAGACGACAACAGCACTAAAGTTTAGAATAACATTATTTTAACTACTTATAGAGAATACATGTATGATTTAATCCTATTCGGGGGACTTTTTAGTGCGGCGTGATAACTATAGCCCTTGTGACTTTGAAGACTTGGTAAGGCCGAGCTCCTTTGTAACCCGATGCAGCCCATAGCGACTGCATCCATTCCTTTGCGATAGTCTCACTGTTTCCGACTCTCAATACGCATCGATGACCGAACGCTGGGTCAGGCCCCACTTTGTCATTGTGGTTAAGGGGGATTGTTACATCGTATTGCTCGTCTTTTGCAGAGGGTATACGAACTGGCTTAAGTATAAAGGGTTGATGGATTGTGAATGGAACTTCCTGGTCATGCATTCCCGCAACAATGTTTGGAGCCCATAGCTCTCTCTGGCTAGGACGAGACCTGAAGTGGAAGTCGAGCTTGAAAAGGTTGTTGATTATATCCTCACCAGATATGGTATCGACATCACCTTTAAAATCATCCTCGAGAAGTAGTGGTAGATCAGCATCTATCACATGTGCTCCTTACGATATTATAGGAGGCTCAGACAGAGCCCCGCATCGATGGCATAAATAAGTAGGCTTTTTGCGATTTCAAAGACAGCGTCAATGAAAGATCGAGTATCGGTGACCCTGATCATCTACAGTCTTTGCTCAATTCATCCTGATGTTCCAATCCCTTCCTTGGTAGCAAATGCGGCGATGAAATCCTGGGGAAGAAAAGAAATCTAGGAGCTCCCAAAGGCATGCGTCTACCGTGATACCATAATCAATTCATCGCCACAATGCCGACATGCCTGCTCGAGAACCTCGCGACTAGAGAAGTTTTCCATACTTGGGTAAATTTTCGACTGGCTTCCAAAGCGATGTTTCATGGTCATTATGTGTCGTTCCCTCGGACTCCGATTGCATATCCATGACGGAGAATATCCTGTCATCTGTGAAATACTCGGTGGTCACCGTTACATACTCGGTCATGCGAAAAAGATTTTGGGCCCAATAGACTAATATGCAAACTGTCTGGCCGCTGGTACATTGGGCAAAGACCGGGCAATCTCATAGCAATCTGTCAGTGGGTACAGTAAGGCCTATCATCCATATGGACTTTCAAGCCAGATGCTGGCTCGTCAGGAACCTCTCTGTACCACCAAAGCGGCACTATTACAGTCATCACCTACGCGGTCTGTGATCGTAGGATACTCAAGATGAAGATGCTACATAATCAAACTTGCTTTGCTGTTTACCTCTCCACGCTTCGAGATAATTGGTCCTGCAAGTCAGCATTTCTTCAGATCCTGTTTCCGATTATGTTGAGCTTCTTCTGACGATGCAATCTAAACTCCCCACTGTTTTTATTCCTCATCTTTGTATGCTTGGGAGTGGATCACTTCCGTCCAAACATCGACTACTAAAACCTACGGAGGAGCTACCAACAACGTAAGCAACGCAAGCACCGTCAATAGGTGCTCAAGACTCCTGCTTTGCTAATGTACAATGCGCACACTCTAGTCTTTCACGGTACAGGTGTAAAAGTATGTGAGACAGAGAGGAGGGGTCTTCGCCATCATCTCCCGTGGGCACTGGAACGAGTCGTCACTGCAATCTGCATGGGACATGGCCGCGATAACCCTTAACCTGGTCTAAATCGTCACCCATGCTGACTTGAGTAAAACTTACTTCTCTGGTTAGACATTGTCCACTTCGTTCCAGACGCTCACGCCCCATACTGGTTACTGATTGAGTACCAGTTTCTACCACTACGATCACCACCATCCGTTCCTTGTAGTATCATCGACTTCCGTTCTTTCCAACGCACGCGAATAGGCCTGTACCTATCATTTGGTCTTTAGCCACTCGCGCATGCCCAACGCTGGAATCCATAACTCCTAGAAGGGAAGCGAATAATGTCACCCGATCTGTCCCACATCCTACGCTCAGTAAGCTACTTGTCCGCGAACCAGCGGAGGAGGTCAATGGCTTGGTTACCGATCTCGTCAACCAGTTCCCGTATTGCCAGTTCTACAGTCGGCGCACATTGGGTTCTGAAGCCAATTCCAGCTTCGGCCTCTCATTCCAGGCAAAAAGAGCCCTATGCGAACTTGTTTCATTTGCCGCATAGTAGCCAAGGCGACTATATTGTGGCCTGAGGAGGCATGCTACCTATATTGAACTCGTGGTATGTGGCGTACTCCTGTTTTTATGCTATTGGCTTCATTCACTCTGCCCCTGCCTCAAGAGCACACGACGGTCCTCGTCGCCACGTCCAAGTGTCTGGAGAGAAGTCAATTACGTATGAAGAGTCAAGTGTTCATTCCAGCAATTACAATGATATATGATTCTCGGTTAGTCGCAACTGGGGCGCTCTGTAACTCGATAGGAAAGCCCCAGTTATCGCTGTTGGATTTGTCTGCCATCTGCTCTAGCTGTAGCAACGCTTAGTACCTCCTGCTTTGATACCACACGGTTCCTTCAGTCGCGTGATTCTCCACTGAAATTCTCGTGTGGCTTCCTTACACTTCATCGCTCTAATGTCGCCGTCCTTCTCCCGTTTTCCTCTTTCTGTGACCACACTATTTTGCTTGAGTAGCACCAGGTTGAACGCTTGCGACTGGCAGTTGTATGCTAGACAGACATTACGGGTGGATAGAATAACCTGAAATTTCGAAAATTACATGTCAAGCTCGTTGATGGTGAAAAGTTAAATTCTCTTCAAGTTCAGGTTGCCCAAAACCAGCGCACTCAAATGCATATGCATTGCAGTTGTCCATACAATCTTAATTCAATAACCAGCGCGTCTCTACTCTGTGGGCTGAAAACTTTCGGGTGCTATACTCCATCCTCTAAGATGGCTTCGTGCACGCGACACCATAGCGCTGGACTCTAGAATCCTGCAAAGTGAGTCACATGCTGGAGATATTTGAATATACGTCAAGACAGGACATCTGGGCTTTCTCGTGCGTCCTCAAGCCTCGGTAGGCTATGGACTGCTGCTATTTCGAGTCTTGTCGCCTATACTATGACGCATCAACCGGACGTTCTGACCTTTCCCCGTCATGGGTCAGCGGCCCAGCACACTGCATCTCGCCTATTTTGTATGATGTAGATGTGCATGCACGTAAATGCACGTATGAACATGACTGCAGAACCATGATAGAGTTCTATATTCGCTTTGGTCAATGCAGATGGCCCGATGTGAGTCTAAAGCTCACTTACCATTTAAGATGAGATTGTGGTAACTCTCACTGAAATCCGTCTGAATGGTCTGAACGATTTGACGAAGTCGTATGATCTGCGGTCGCAACGGTCACTTGGCTCCACGATGCCCATTTACGTCCATAAAGCCCCAAAAGTATTGACGATTCCCGAGATTTGCATGGGCTATCTACACGATCTAGCGCAGGACTTGAGATGTTAAAGTACCCAACGCTAGAAATTGAAGCAAAGTACTGCGACACAGAATGGCCCAGTCACATCGTAGCTGATCCTTCCTTGCAACCTGCCAGGATGGGAGTTTCATTACCTTTGGATCAATAAATGCCTACCCTTAGGACTTGCCAATCAGGTGCTCAAATACGTAGTCCGCAGTGATCGCTTCAGGCAGTTTCCGATGGTCTGAGGAGATCCTCAACAGTGCCCCACCGATATCCAGAGGATCTAATATGACCACCAGTTGTAGTCTACAGGAGATTGACACGTGGTTTGCCTCTTAGTCCAAGTTTAACGAAAAGCAGCTTTGGATTTTGGTCACACTGGATTGCTGACTTGTCGAAAACTAGTATGTATGTGATGTGCCAATACCCTGTAGGTCCTTGGGCTGTGGCAGTGCAAGAGCCACCTCCCAGTGCTCAGAATGCGAGACTTCATCGGTGGCTTCCCGGCGGACGCCACAATATGCTCTTATTTCCGAGTGGAAGCTTTTCACCTCGCCATATCAAGCAAGCGGTAAAGTTCGACTGTTGATGATGAAGCTTCCCTGCCCTTCACATTGTTCGTAGCTGTGGTGTATAATGGTTTCGCAAGAGTGTTTCAACAGTGATGTACTCACATACTACTACCATGCTGTGTAAGTCTTTCTTCGTGCACGTGGGGAGATCTGCGACACGAAATCGGTAGACATGAAGTTTGGTGGTTGTTTCACCCTGGACCACACATCAGAACTCGAATCGGAAAATGCAAGGAATTTGTCAAGAGCGAACGTGCTATGCGGACTGCCTTGTTTGTTCTAGTTGCTGTTAAGACTTGAATTCTGGTGCGACCTCCAGCCTATAGTTCTGCAGGCTATGGAAACACCCTGGGGCTGCCTCGGTAAGTTTCTCTGCAGGACTACCAAGTGTAGTAGTCCTTGTCGATCACTTACACATGGTGCAAGGAACGACAGCAAGTGCGAGTGGAAATACATCACGCGCAATTGGAGAGTTTGATACCCCGCAACCGCCACCCTGGCTCATACACTACGGGAGTCTGTTTACGGGAAAAGATCGATATCAGCCTTGTGCTGGTAGCCAATCAAAAAAGAGGAGAGAATTAGTGCCTGCGGAGCGCAAACCTTCCGTAGCGCCACAGAACCCCTGACAACCACCACATGGCTGCGAGCCTGGACACTTCGGGGCAAATCGTATAAGTGATTTTCTGTTTCTAGTAACGCTTCATAGTGGCAGATGTAACAGCAGGCCTCAGTTACCAATCCCACAGACGTAGATCTTCCCCAGACAATGTCGATCAACTACTGCCATTTGCGCGGGGGACATGGAGATGTCGTTGATCCAATAATGCAGACCGGATTTCAGAATGGCGTTGGAGCAGACTGTACGAAATGACGATATTGCGAAAGGTGCCTCGGCCTCTTTTCGCGGTTCCGTCGAGGGAGGCTTCGCGTACCTAAGGAGTGTAGCAATGCAGAGATGTATAAAGATCTCCAGGAGGAAGCTCAGAACAAGACAGCACGCCTTATAACGCTGAGGATCACTTTCATATCAGCACGTCCCCTTCACAATGCACACTCTTATTCCACTTCTTCTCTTCGTTTCGTCCGCTACTGCCTTCCCCTGGGTAGCTGGCAGTCCTGGTGTCGATTCGTCCCTCTTTAGAGACGCACACACGGCACGTGGTGCGACTCAGAAGAGGCAAGAATCCTGCCCTTTCAACGCAAACCACCAGCCTGCCGCACCTTACACTGCACCTTACACCTACGTTGGTGCAAAGAACGGTGTCCCAGGAACCGGGGTTGGTGGTATCAAGGTCCCCGCCGACGGTGACACTGCCCACCAGTTCGTTGCTCCAGGACCAAATGACATCCGTGGTCCCTGCCCAGGCCTGAACGCAGCGGCAAACCACAACTTCCTTGCACACGATGGAGTTGTGACATTCAATGAGCTTGTTGATGCTCAGCAGAATGTTTACAACGTTGGCTACGATCTTGCTGTACTCCTCGCTGTGCTTGGTATCCAAGCGGGTGGCGACGTCGTCACTGGAAAGTTGAGCATTGGCTGCGACGCCACCTCACGCACTGCTCTGCTACCGCTGCTCGGTCAACAACCCGGACTCAATACTCACAACAAGTTCGAAGCCGACTCGTCATTGACCCGTAATGACTACTTCCTCGCCGATGGCGACAACTACAGCTTCAACGGCTCCCTCTTCCAGTCGATGAAGGAAGTTGCCGATCGCGTTTCTGGTGGAAACTTTGACTTAAATGCACTTGGCGCATACCGCGGCCAGCGATACGACGAGTCTCTTCAGACAAATGGCAACTTCTTTTTCGGTCCCCTGTCTCTTCTCCTCTACGGAGCCGCCTCGTTCCTTTACGAACTATTCCCAAGCTACGGCCCAGAAGGCGTGCCAGACCTCGCCACAATGAAGAGCTTCTTCGGTGCTGTTGAAGATTCTTCTGCCCCAGGTGGTTGGCGCCACGTCCCAGAAAAGATTCCCGACAACTGGTCCAACCGCCGTGCACCATACACCAATACTGCTGTTACCACTCAAATCCTCGCCATGTACGTCAAGAACCCTAAGCTCTTCGGTGGAAACGTTGGCACGAACAACTTCGATGCTCTTTCAACCCCCTTCGGCATCATTTCCGATGGCAAGCTTCCAGAAGGCGCAACTGCATCGAATCTCCTGTGCTTGTTGTACCAGCTCGGTACCGGCCCAGTTCCCTCTAGTTTGAGCACCGTCACCGATATTGTTGGCAGCCTTTTGAACTTTGGTGTTGCCAAGTTGAACCCTGTCTTCAGGAATGCAGGCTGTCCTCTCAAGCCCGACCAGACATTCCCAAGCAAGTAAATTGTTGGGTGCCAGGGGGAAATGTAGCCGTTGGGGCAACCGATCAGTCCTCATGATGAGAGGATGATGCAGGTTTGAGTACAGAGACAGTAATGTAGTTCCTTTTGCGATTCGGAAGTAGTGTCGAGATTCATATATAATTGCCTGCAGCGCAAGTAGAATGGATATTTATCACTTGTAACACAATTTCTTGTTCATCAACTGTGAACAATTCGTTGCACTGCTTGCTTACACAATCACAACTATCGTGTCAAAAGACAAACCGGCTGTGATATTTGCTACATACAAGTGAAGAAGAAACGATAGAATCATTGCATCAGCAACTAAATTTTGCACTTGAAATCTCACAGAAGCTCATCCTCGTAGCATAATCAACTCTCCAAACCACTGGATTCCACTCAAAACCAGCCACGTATCCTTACCCATCCTCAAATCTTCGCCTTCTCTAAACTCTCCAACTTCTCCCCCCCACCCAACCGCTCAAACAATGGCGCCGCCCTCCCACCCCGAAACAAATCCAGCATTTCCCTCCCCATCCACGCCTCTCTACTCTTCGCCAACCCCCTCTCCAAGTCCGAAAACTTGCCACCTTGCACAAAGATTCCCGCTCCATTTCCTGCCTTCCCTTGATCAAGCAGCCAGCACACCGCCAACGCAATATCCTCTGCCTTATTAATCGGCACACCAAGCTTAGCCATCTCGCTCGCGTACACATCGGAGCTGGCGACCATACGGCGATTGTTCGCTGTGAGAATGGGTGTTACAGTAATGGCTGGCGCAACAATACTAATACTGATGCTCAATTTTGAACACTCTTACTTCAACGCGCGCATCAAGCCTACAATGCCGTGTTTGGCAGCAGAGTACAACGGCGCACCTGCGCTGGCCAGATAGCCTGCCAGACTTGCCGTCAGCACAATGGAGCCAGCGTCCTGGGAGCCGTTCTTGCGCAAATAGTGGATTGCGAGTTTGGTCGTGTCAGCTGCGGCCTCCATGTCGATGTTGAGGACTCTTCTATCTGGTTCTGCGAGCTTGCCATCGCTGTCCAAAGTGTCTGTGAAGAACTGGTCTTTGTGCTCTGCTATTCCGGCATTGACGAAGATGCAGTCTATGCGGCTGAATTTTTGGAGCCCAGCTTCGAAGGCTGCGCGTTGTTCTTTCCAGGAGGTGATGTTGCAGCTCTGGAAGAGGACTTTTGAGGGGTTGTAGGTCTAGGAGAATGAGGTTGTGGTTTGGGTTTAGGGTGGAGATAAAAGCTGCGGTTGCGAGGCCGATTCCAGAGGAGCCGCCGGTTATGAGTATAGTTTTGGGTTTGGATTGGAGGGTCTTGAGGGAGGCTGGGGCTGGGTTGAAGAGCTTCATTGTGAGCGTGACTTGACAGGAAGGTAGATTTTTTGTATCGTATAATACAAATGAGAGGAAGGATGTTGAAGGAATGAGATTTTGATCAAGTTTTGGGTGGAAGCGAAACTCGAGATGCGTTGATGTTGATGTCAGCTAACATTGGTCGACTCGCGACCACTTACCTAGGTATGTTCCTCACGCATGCGGGGTCGGCTTAAGGGTGTTCTCTTTCAACCCAGATCACGTTTGAATCAACTTTGCACTACAAGGATATTCACGTATGTAGTCTGTTAAGCTGGACCAAATCTCTAAGTTGTAGTGATGAATCTCGTGATGAAGTAATGTGTAAGGAGGCACCCATAGCGCCTAACCGCATTGGGAACGACACCTGGAGTTTCAATGTTCGCGACCACGACACGCATCTTCAAGTTGACCCCAGCAGTGATACCGCTCACCAACCCCAGACTCCGCGATACGCACAATCCCATCGCGGAGCACGCATAGCGACAACATGTGGAAGCCGACTGTACTCCTCGCCGCTGCGCTGGCGGTGCCTGCACAGGCGCTGCACTTCTTCATGGACGGCGCAGTCCAGAAGTGCTTTTACGAGGAACTGCCCAAGGACACGCTAGTCGTTGGTACGTCGAGTCTCCTCGCATCAGATTCCAAAACTACAAAGAAGGCTCCAGATAAGACCAGCAAGATGTCAACGCTCATGCTAACACCACTACCACCCACCAGGCCACTACCACGCCGAAGCCTGGGACGACGCCACAAAGTCGTACCTTACCAAAGCCGACGTGGGCGTCTTCGTCACCGTCGAAGAAACCTTTGACAACAACCACCGCATCGTCGCCCAGCGCGGCTCCTCGCAGGGAAAATTCACCTTCAGCGCCGCAGACAGCGGTCAACACCGCATCTGCGTTACCCCCCAGAACGTGCCCAGCGGCGGTGGCTGGTTGAGCAGCGGCGTCCATGGAACTGTCAAGTTTACGCTCGACATGGCGATTGGAGAGACGAGTCGCATTGAGAGCACGGACAAGGACAAGGTGGAGACGCTGGTGCAAAAGGTCAAGGATTTGAACTCGAGGTTGCAGGATGTGAGGAGGGAACAAGTGTTTCAACGGGTATGTTTGTTTTTCATGTCCATGGAACTCATCGTGTGGGAAGCGACGGTGGGTAGCTAACATTATTCCACAGGAACGCGAAGCCGAATTCCGCGACCAGTCTGAACACACAAACTCCCGCGTCGTGCGATGGACTATTATTCAGCTCGTCATTCTGATTGTGACATGCGTGTGGCAACTCTCGCATCTTCGCGCTTTCTTCATCAAGCAGAAGCTTACTTAGAGTACATGGGAGGCGTAGATGAAGGCGTGGGGGATATTTATATGGTCCGCACCAAAATGCACACGTTCTTGAAGAATTCGCTTGCAAACTTTGTAGTTGCATGGTACTGGTACTGTAGGATATTGGCGTTTGAACAAGCAAGGAACATGGAAGGCTACAGTTGGGCATCGTATCTGAACATGGCGAAATGGAACATGAAGAACAAACCTCGGTAAAATATCAGTGCAAACACCCTCACTGGCCATCATGAGTGATTGTAGTATACTGCGTTCAAGTTAAGGAGTTGCTCATTCATCATCCGCACCAACACTCGAACAGACAGGACAACATAGTAAGGAAAATACTGTCGCACGAGACTCTACCCATGCGAATTTTTCTTTGCAACGCAGAGTGGCGACAGGTAAGATTATGAAGTCTTGAAGAGTGTAAATTGTGATATTTTGACATGGATATTGATAACGATATCGGTTTTGATATCTCTTCCGCCACCCATTTCCCATCGTCCATCTCAACCCCCCAAGGCCTCCAGCCCGTCCTTGTCTTTCCAATCAAATAACCCTATGCCTCTCCTATCCTATCTTACCCCATACCCATCCCATAACCCTCAATAAAGGTCCTCTGCAGAAAAAACGCCAACGCTATGCATTTAACAAAAGCACACTTTCCAAAAAAAACCCCCCCCAAAACTTTCCCCTCTCTCCTTGTACTTCTTTCTTACTTCCTCGCCCTCTTCCCCACAACCTCGTCTTCCCCACTCCCCTCACTAACCATACTAGCACTCCTTTTGTGTCCCCCCGCCCCTGTCCCGGTCGTCGTCGTGGCGCCCTGACTTGTAGCTCGAGATTGCTGTTTACTACTTTCATCTTCGCCCTCGGCATCAACGTCGATTTCTTCTTCTTCGTCATCATCATCGTCGGGACCCTGGCCGTTGAAACCCCCAGCGTCCGAGGCGTCATCTTCGGCTTCTGCATCGGCTTCTGCATCTTCATTTTCTCCCTCGCCTTCCGCCTCCCCATCGTCGTCATTCTCAAACTTAGGTTCCGCATTCTCATTCTCGTCTTCGTAGTTTTTATTCACATCGTCGTCTTCATCGTCGTCTTCGTTTTCGCCTTCGGCATCGACGTCGGCACCGGGTGTATCGGCGATTTCCTGCTTCGTCTTTGTGTCGTCGTCTGCGCTGCCACTGCTGCTGCCACCACCCCCTGCACGCCGCTCCTTCATGGCGGCTAGGACGCGGCATTCGCCTTCTTCTTTTTCGCGGACCTTGCGTACGTCGAGGAGTTTGCCGACTTTGCCGACGAGGCCTTCGAAGACGTCGCCCACGCGGCTGGTGGGGAGGCTGATGACTTCGCTAACGCCGAGGGTTGCGAGCATGGCGGCAATCTTTTGGGTTTGAACATTGGACTTTGCTTGGCGCATCTTGAGGAGCTTGTCGGAGCCGAATGTGACGCCAGAGGTGAGGCGTTCGTGGGTAGAGACATTGAAGCGGTGTTCTTGGTGGGGGGAGAGTTGTTTGACGGGGGTTTGGGCGGTCGAGGCAGAGTGTACGTGTTGTGCCATGCTGGTTCTTCGGTTCGCGGCGGAGAGCTGTTGTTGGGCAGAGCCCGGTGTGTGTACCATGTCATTTGCGCTCAGACTGAGACGGCCGGGTCCGGTACCAGTCGCGCCCGATGCGCGTTTCTTGCTGCGGTCTTGTTGGAATAGTTGTTGGAAGAGTGCTTGGAGGGCTTGTGATGAGGTGAAGGCCTGTAAGCCGGCGGAGACTGAGGGATTGGGTGTGGGGGCGTCGAGACGGGCGCGCAATTCTTCGCGCTCGGCGTCGAGGCGATTGGCGGCCATGTTGATGCGCTGGAGTTCAGTGAGGAGGAACTCCTCTTCCTTGACCTCGTCCATGGTGCGGTTGATCAGCGCAGTCGCGAGCATCTTTCGATTTCGTTCCATGACCGGGTCGAACTTTGTGAGCATCTCGTATGTGCTGTATTGGTCGGCATCCATGTTGACCTCGGGGATGCGCAGCTTCATGAGCTTTGCGGAGATTTCGTAGAAGCGTGCCTTGAGATCTTCTACCGAGCGCCTCTTGGAGGGTGGGTAGGGCATGGCAGACAGGGCTTGTGCCTCTTCTGGATTCGACGTGTCGAATGCGACGCGGTTCCGTGATGGCTCGTACTCGTAGCGGTCCCATATCACCGCCCATCGGTAGGCGTAGTCTTGCACGACTTCGAACAGGTAGTCGGTCTCTTCGCGACTCCAGTCATCGCTGCGGAGATGGGCGTCGTATTCTTCGTCTGTAAAGGTCGGCACGTCCACCTTGATGTCGTACTTGAGGTAGTCGACACAGGGCTCGGCGTGCAAGTCTGCGGTCTCGGGATCCTGCATGGGCGCGTCTTCGCTCTCCTGGACGGGGGGCGCGGTGGTGGTGGGTTTGCGCTTCCAGTGCTTGAGGACGAGGCCATCGTAGCGCGCTGGGTTGGTGAAGGGCTGTTGGATCCTGTGTGTTTGTTAGTTGGAATGCTCCCACTGATGCGATAATGGGCTGATGATGAAAGTATACCATTTCTTCGCCGGCCCCGTACTCTGCCTCTTCGCCCGATACGCCTTCTTCTCCTCGTACACGGCAACAGGCGGCGGCCGTTCGCCATACAGCGCGGCAACTTCGCGCGCAACGCCCTCTGGTCGAATCAGAGTCAGTCTCGCCCGCTTGACCATTTCCCAGGGATAGACGTAAGAGTTGCCAAACGTACGGATTTTCCTGCCTCCTCCGCCAGCAGGCTTGCCAGGCCGCTTCAGCGCAGCCGACGCGGCCAACGACGACGCTGCAGCAGCTGCAGCAGCTGCACCAGAGGCTGCCTTGGGCGCATCACCGCCCGCCGGCAGCCCCAGCATGTCGCGCACATCGCGTCCCGACGCCATCGCAACTGTCGCAAGGGTCGGTCGACGGATGGGCAGGCTCGACACAGAGGCTCAGAGAGTGCGGGTGATGCAAGAGTTCACGCGCAGTCACCAAGACACGACCCGCGACAACTGTTGAGATTTGGCCTATTCGCCAGAGACCCTTGTGGCGGGACTTATCACGTGTGGTGGCCCAACCTGGCGACCGTCAGCAGTGCGCGCGTGGGCAAGCAACGCCAACCTTAGCAAAGGCGGAAAATGGGCCACGGTACGTACCAAGCGGGTTATGCAGCCCAGGCCCCGGTTTATTTTGTGCAAAGGGAAGCGAAACACAGCGTCAATAGTGTCGTAGAGGGAGCAACTGCGAGGCCAAAGATGTCAAAGGTCATAGCTCCCAGTGATAGCGCCGACACTGGACAGACTGCCTAGATCGTTTGCGGCCGCACTTTGGCTGATCACGCGAGTTGCATGATCATAGAGGCAAGGTTCAAGGTACTGGGTTTCGTCTAAACTTCACTGCCGTCTACATCGCGCTACCTACGCCCTCACCACCCTCGCCAGGTGCGCCCGGCAGACAGTCCTACTCCCCCAAAGCCCTGCTACCACGACGCTTCTCCTCTACATGCTATGTTTTTCGTCGCCCATGCCGCAAAAGATGAAAAATACTAATATGAGATGCTACGACGGCCATCTGCGCCAAGTACACACTACGCCAAAGACGCCAGATTAAAGCCACTCCCACAGAAATTGCCAGCTGATGTAGACTCGCAACGAGGGAGTGCAGAGTCGGAGAAAGGGATGGATGATGTCGAGGGGGAGTCCAAGCTGGTGGAGCGGCGCTTCGGTTGATCCGTCGTCGTAACGGAAGCCCAGCGTACCCGTGTGGAAGGAGATTTTCGAGCCCGTCTATCATTCATTACAAGATACCTATACAGGAAGCGAACGTGACCGAGGAAAAACTGTCGCTCAAAGAACGGACTCCAGGATGCAACGCAAAAGGAACAAAACTGGTTAAGCAGGCAGGCATTACTATTTTCCGCCACCGCAGCAGAGGATGCCCGACAGTTTTTGCATGAAGCTGGGCTTCTCCGCATCTTGCCGTCTGGGCTGCGCCATGTTGGGACTCGCAGCCGTGGCCGTGCGGTTCGATGTCAGATTTGGTTGGCTGTGCTGGAACTGGGCCTGCGTGGAGGCTCCCTCTGGTGGTGCAACTTCTCCCATGCTCTTCCTCTTGATCTGCGAATCGCGGTTCATGTTGTCGCGTGGGCTGCGCCCAGCCTGGGCTCGAGTCGCGCCGGGCTTGGGCAATGGCTCATTCAGACGGTGGTGGTCAATGGGCAGGTGAGTCTTCTGCTGCCTGTGTTGTCCGCCTTGGAGGTTCACAGCCATCGACGAATTCTGGTTGGCGTTGGAGTGGTGCATTGCCTGCACGGCCGATGGGTGGTTCTTGAGAACCTCCCAGCCCTTTCCGTTGTTTAGCTTCATCCAGTCGTACTCTCCGTCCTCAACCTCTCCAGTGCTCTTCAGCGCCTGGGTGAAGAGCTCACGGAGGTAGTCGTAATCGGGGGTATCCTCGAAACCAAGGTTTCGAACATAGCTCAAGTACTTGTTGAATTCCTCTGCATCGTCATTAGTATGATTCGAAACTGTTTGCACGCAAATAACATACCTGGGAATCCATCGCACAAATCCTTGATCGGAGTAGTCTGCTTCTTCTCTCCAATCTTCTCGTATTTCTGCTTGTTGGTAGCAGCCTTCAGACCCTGCCATGGCAGACCGCCACGCAAGAAGTACATGAAAACGTGACCCAACGCCTCCAAGTCATCACGTCGCGACTGCTCGCGGCCAAGATGGGTGTTGATACTCATGTATCTAGCAGTTCCAGACAGAGACTTGCGTTCTCTGTATGGAATGTGCTGCTTAGTCTTGGGGTCGCGGTATTGCTTGGCCATGCCGAAATCAATGACATGGATAACATTGGCGCTCTTTGAGCCAGGGCGGCCAATGAGAAAGTTGTCGGGCTTGATGTCGCGGTAGATGAGATTCTTCTCGTGAATGGTTTGCACGCGAGACAGCTGGGCATGGTTAGAGGGTGGTGGTGTTGTGTGTGTTGAGATGACATACCATCTGCTTGGCTACCATGACGACAGTCTTGATGGAGAACTTCCTGTTGCAGTGGTCGAACAGGTCCTCGAGACTGGGTCCGAGGAGGTCGATGACCAGGATGTTGTGCAGGCCCTCCTGGCCAAAGTAGTAGACATTAGGGATCCCGGCTGCAAGAGGTCAGCAATGTGCATGGTCATGTTGATGCGCATGGCGGGTGAGTGTTTATTGTTGTGTGCACATGTCGAAGGTCGGTGAGGTCCGGGCCGCGACCGAACATGACCAGACTCGTGTTGCATGCAGCGGCGAGAGCAGACCGACACAGCGCAGCGGAGTTTTGGCAAGGCCGTCACAGCTGACAGCTGACAGGGTGCGAGCCAAGCTTTGGGTGGATGACACCAGGGTCCAGGCCATGGAGAGACAGTAAAGGGGGGGCGATAGGAACAGGAAACAGCAAACTTACGGCAGCCGACGAGGATCTTGTAGGTGCGATACTCGTCGCGCAATTGGGGAGCGTCGCTCTTGCGCGGCTCAAACTTGATGGCGACCTGCTGCTGGTTGAGCAGGTTGGTGCCTTCGAAGAGGACGCCGAAGCTGCCCTCGCCAATCTTCTTGCCGACGCGGTAGTGCACGCCCACGACGTTTGACGATGTGCTGCCACTAGCCATGATGGGCGACGACGGGGGACGGGTGCTGCGGTGTTTGTGGGGGAGAGGTGCGGGTGCTGGGCGTCGTCGTCGGTGTCGTGGTGGTAGTGGTGGTGGTAGTGGTGGTGGTGGTGTTCAGCAGACGCGAGACAGAAGCGCAGCCGTGGTCGGCAGTCGTGGCTGGCTGGGGGCTGTGGCAGGCCGACGACGGGCGAGGCTCAGCGGTGCACGGGGGGCAGGTCGGGCGAGGGTCGGGGGCTGCAGCGGCAGCGGCAGCGTGCAGGTGCCTGGGGAGACGAGGCAGAAGAATGGACGTCGGTGGGTGTGTAGAAGAGAGCTCGACTCGAGGCCGTAGGAAATGGAGAAGGGGAAACGCGGCTTGGGCGAGCATGGCCTCTTTCCTCACTTGGCGGGCCGCTTAACGATTCCGACGTCCGGCAGCATTCACTTGCCTGCATGCAGGAGGCTCCTCGCGCCAGGCTGCTTACAGGCGTGTGCATGAATAGCCCAAACTATCTGTGCTGTGCTGTGCTGTGCTGTGCTGCACTGCACGGCTCCATCTACATACAGTACAGATTGTGCGCTGCTGGGAGGCGGGCGCGGTGATTCAGCAGCCAGTGCCAGCACCACTGACTCTGGGCAGCCCCCCCGTGCTGTGTGCTGTTGTGCAACGCGCGCATTGAACAACAACAACAACACCCTTTGTTGTACCTGCAGCGCCTGCGCCTAAACAAGTCTTTCCCCCGAGCCACGGAAATTCGCCAGCAGACACGCGCGGCACACGGCCAGGAACATGTACAGTACGAATCGCAGCGCATAAACCCAGTGTCGCTCCCAATTGTAGACTCGCCGCATGCGTGAGTGAGGTGGGCGCGGTCACTGGATTTCTCCTTTCCTCCCCCAGCCTCACTCACCGCTGCCATTCATCCGTCACCGCACAAGCATGCATACATGTACATAACAGTAGCCATTCATAGAGTACACAGCACGGTCACGGTCTTGTCGTATCCTGCCCCCGCCCAGCTTAGTACGCGCTCCGCTCCCTCTTAGCTCCGCCCCAAACCCTCCACTTGCCCCCAACCGCCTGCCAGTGCCACCCACAGCTGTCTTACATACAACGCTGCGGCTCTTCTCCAACAATCAATTCCAAGTAATCCAATGATACACCATCGGACTCAAGCCACTCAACCCATGCCACACATGACACCGCAACCGCATCCTTCCCTCTCCTCTCCCAACAAAATCCAAATACATACCTTGTTGTTCCTACTTTCTCTCTGACCTTTCGCCCCGATTCACAACCTTACCGCATCGTACGCACAACCCCTACCCAGCCAGCTGCCAGCCCCCAGGAACAGGTCAAGAGTCAAAAAACGGTGCTCGCGCCGTTCAAGGCCATCCCGCCCCGCCCATTGGCGCGCTTGCAAAGGAACGCCGGGACCAGGCTGGGTTCACTGCGGGCAGGGATTAAACGAAATGAACCCTATCTTTTTTTTTGTGGAATGGGGGCAGGGCTCACGGTCTGGATCTGACTCTTCTTGATTCCAAGCTCAGACTTTCAATAGCCTGCCCTTTCTTTGCGCGGATCCCGTTTGCCGAAGGGCTGGGAAATGACGGCTGGTACATAGGTACTGTGCAGTTGCTCGATTCGATCGCCGCGAGATCGATCGTGTTTAGGTGTGGGCGTTTTTGACGTACTGTACCCACTACGGTTTCTAGGTACATGTACAAATGGAGAAAGTATGCATGGTTGCTTGCTACTTGAGATATACACATGAGAAATGGAAAGAGGGAAAAGTAACAAACAGAAAAAGGTAATTGCTGCGTCCCCAGCTCCAGACAAAACTGGAGTAAGTAACGCCGTTGCCAATGCTATTGTTCCGTATTATTGAAACCAACCAATCCGTATCCGATACACTCGTCTCGCCAATCAAACTCCTGTTCCTCATTCTCACAGCCTCAATGGTCATATTCGAATGACCTTCTCATGAATACTGCATTTCCACGTCCTGACCTTGGGGCGCGATGCTCTGCATATCGCTGTCAAGAGCAGTGGGTCCTGAAGGTGCGGGCGCAGGCTCTCCTTCCACGGTCGTCTCGTTAAGCATGCTCTTTTGAGCGATGCCGTTGGGCTCGCTACTTGATGGATGCTGCTGTCTGACTGGCGCTTGATTCTCATCGAACGTCTGCTTGCCTGCTCTGCAGGCTGCCGTGAACCACTCCGCCAGGCGACGTTTCTGCAGATGCTCGCGCAATATGTCGTCGTCGAGGAGATTGTCCTTGATGATGGGGTTACGGATATCTTCATTCGCAAAGCGAACGCAAAGCTCGCCGTGCGTAGCCCCCGCACCGAGGAGATCCTCGAGCTTTTTGGGCCACACAATTTTGGCAGACGGGTCGCTATCTGTGGATTGTTAGTGAAACCCAAATATTTATCGAATGCTTCGACTTACCGACCATCTTGGAGAGGCCTTGGAAGGTCCATCCCACCGCTGTGTGCTTGAGAAAGTCGTGCAGTGCCACGTCCGAAATGTCCCTGGTATTGTTGATTTGAGGCCAATCGTCCTTGATGCAGAGTCGTTTCCAGACGAGTTTCAGTAGGCCATCGCGTGTCGTTCGGTGGATCTGTTGCCAGCTGGTCACAAGTACCTTCAACGCAAAAATGAACTCGTTGCCCTGTAGAGGCGAAAC
Organism: Plenodomus lindquistii; assembly: GCA_025504975.1. Lineage (NCBI taxonomy): Eukaryota > Fungi > Ascomycota > Dothideomycetes > Pleosporales > Leptosphaeriaceae > Plenodomus > Plenodomus lindquistii. Next base: position 150,471 of record JANUWI010000011.1, read on the forward strand.
ACTCTCAGGGTTGTCATCCGTATTCATGAGCGTAAGGATGTCAATCATGAGTGCGGGATCAATGGCACGGTGGTGAACGATGTTCTCGAATCCTTCTTTCAGGATCGCTTGGTGTGCAGGTCGGTCCTTGAGGCGACCCTGACCAAATTCATTCATTAACAGGTCAACGGCAAAGTCCTTATCCGCAGCTCCGTCAATAACGTGGGCAACACTTTCATAGACTTGGTCTTGAATTTTTGTGGCCTCCAGCTGTTGTTTGACGCTCAGGAACTGCATCTCGCGCGTCTTTTCTGCCTTTGTCTTGTGAGGCGCAGACGGCTTCATCTTCTCGCTGCCCTTCTTCTCTTCTTTGCACAGCATTGCGAGCTTGGCCATGGAAAGTTCCACGCGTTGGCACCATGCGTTGGTCTCCTGTTTTGTGGCTTCGTACAGAGCTGATGCGGCCGCCTCGTAATCTTTCTCGCCCGAGACTTCATTGATCCATGCGATTCTGGCTCGTGATGGCTCCGCGCGCAAGAACTTTGTGAGTGCTGGTTGATTGAGGTATTCTTTCATGAACAGCTGCGCAGCTTGGTTCTCTTTGATGTACTTGGAGTAGAAAGCTTCAGCCCACTCGTCGCCATACGTTTTGAAGTATCCACTGATACGATCCTTGATCTTGTTCAGCTTGACCGTACTTTCGGCTTGCTCCATCTTGCTCCGGCCGTTGGCTTTCTCGTTCTCTAGCCAATCCGACTCGTCCCAGACAAGCTCAACCAAGGTATTCATATCGCGGTATTGCTCGGCAAGTCCCATGCCTTCATTCGCCATCCCCATTTCCATAAGACCGAGGATGTGTGATGGCCGCACATTCTTATTCCACTCTTCCTTCAGGCCACGTCCACTTTCTCTGGCCTTTTCCTCACTTTGAGCCAACAACCACCGGAATCGTTCAATGTGCGTCTGGCAGCCAAGCTTGACTAGGAAAGGGTTGTCCGCCCCGATCTTGTGCGCCAGTCCCTCTTGACGTCCTTCCTCAAAATTTTCGATGGCGAGATTGCGCCCTATTTCGATGAGACTGCGGAGCGAACTGACTATGTTGTGCGTGGATGTCCAGAACTGGGGTAGTAGGTCGTAACCCTGGTTAGGCTTGAGGACGCCGTCCTCGAGACAGTCCGGATCGAGGCCGTAGTGCTCTAGATTTGCTGTTCGAAACGCGAAAGCTGTCTCTAGCGTGACACGCATAACATCATTGCCTTCACTAAGCCTCTGCATGATCGATCGAGGTTCCTTGGTCCCAGGCTTCAGATAGAATTGGCGCAAGTAGTTCCAAGCCCAGGGCATGAGAACGTTCAAGGTTTCAACGTCCCGGAGGAAGAATTGTCGGATCGTGTCAGTTTCACCGATCTCGGTGTCTATAGCGGCCTTGTAACGCTCGTGAAGCGCTTTCACAATGTCTCCTATCAGGATAGACTCGGGGTACGCGTCTGGGTTAGTTTGCTGATCTTGCAGCTTTGTCTGATACCAGGTCCATAACGCGTGGGCTGCAGCAAGCTTTTCGGCATGCTCGAGTAGTTTCCACTTCTGCTGATAAGATATGGGTGTGTAATCGGACTGCAGCTGAGATGCTAGTGTCTGAAGTGCGGAGGCTCGCTTGCGGAACTGGTCGTCCATGGAGGATGTGACCTTATCAAGATAGTCGTATGAAGACTTGAGTATGTCGGTACTGATGGCCACTGCAGCTGATGCTGTTTCCTCTTCAGAAAATGAGAAGCGTGATTTGACGGAGAAGTTGAGGATATTGCCAGGCACCGTGCTGAAGAACGTAGACTGTTCAAGCTTGCTTCGCGCAGTGACCTTTGTCCGTTCTGGGTCATCTTCATTCGTCACTGGCGGCTGCGCGCTGAGCTGTAGTAGCCCAAAGCCTTGCACGAACAGCAGCGCTGTAGCTCGTGGATCTTTTCGAGTGGGTTGCTCCAACGCAGTCCCGGAAAGGACAACGGGAGTATCCTCGCGGAAATAGATGCTGTCCTGAAACGGTAGACTGACACTTCCAGAGTCTGCAAGCAGCTGGGCTTCGGGACTTGCTTCCGGTGTCGCAAGAGATGCTACGAATATCGCTCCTGGAAACTGGACGTATGCTGTGTGTCCAGGCGGTGGGAGGAGGAGAGTAGCTTGAGGTTCCTTGGGTAGTATACTTTGGTCGAAGTTGCGGACTGGTATCACTCTGCTAATGCTTGCACCAGCCGTACCCAGGTCGACCTCTACGAGGGAGTAATCCAAGGAGCCTCTGCCAGACAGAGCCACCAAGACCAAGAGACCAATGTTATCCGGGCTTTGCTGTTTTTCCATGATGGCGAAGTCTAATACCTGAACGTCATGCTGGCTGCGGGTCTCCACCGGGGTGCCTACCTGGACTGCCGCCAGAATATCTGCCTGTGCATCAATGTCTCGCAGGTGGTTGTGCTGTCCTGACCAACTCAGGTCCCATGTCTGGAACAGTCCATTCCGCGTTGCTGAAATGGCCTCCATGTGACCTTTTGAGCTGGATGGGCGAGCCTTGACCGAAGCAATCGTCTTCCGGATGGCGCCTCCGAGCAGGCCTTTGAAACTAAAGAAGCTGCCACCTGAGCTGCTCGGTGCGCTCAGAATGGTCGTAGTGATGCTCGGCCGTCCTTGGGCATCGCGGAGAGTCAGGTGGGCAAGCCTGCCGCTGCTAAGGATGAGAACATAGCCTGCATGCTCGACATCCACCAAGTGTGTGACAGTCTCGCCAGAATACAGCTTCACGACGCCCTCTACGCCCTGACTGCGCTGCGGGTACATGCTCCGTGTGTCGGCGCCGTCAATGTTCTCGAAGAAGCTGATCTTGCCCGAGGAAGGCGCAAGCGCAACAACGCCGTAGTCGTTGGTGGGGCCATTTCGAACAATCGCACCGAGAGGGAGGAGGTCTGGTGCCTTGAGGCCGAGGCGAAGGGGGAGAGCGACGACTTTGGAGGGATCGTTTGTAGCGTTGTAGTCCCACACAATGGCGCGCTCGTGTGTCAGGGCAAGCGCGAGCCCGGCAGACGAGAGCGCAGTCCCGTGGAAGGGGGTGTGAGGGCGGAGGAGCGCGTTTGGAAAGGCTGGCAGCTTCTTGACGCTGTAGTTTGCGTTCTTGGTCAAGTACAGGGCGTGATCCTCCTTGAAGGCGCGCTTCGGGGGCGCTTGCTTCTCGCGGACAGGCATGTCAACGAGCACCACCGAGTTATCGACGCTTTGCACAGCGTGGCCGTTCATCACGTCATGGCCCTTTCCGTTCATGTGCATCTCGGCCGGGGCCTGAAAGGTGACATCGTTGAGTTTGCTTCGCTTGCGCCGGTGCTGCTGCTGCCCGTCCGAGTTCTTGCGCGGGCGGCGCCGAGGATTCCGCAGCGAACTGCGTGCGCTCTGGACAGATGCCTCGGGCGAGAACATGATGGCAGATGGAGTGCGAGTTGACGCGATCGGGCGCGCCTGTCGTGTTGGCTCAGCGCTGCGTGGTTGCCGACTGACAACTTGTTAGGCGTCTGTTTTCGTCAACTCAACCAGAGTAGTACTAGCCTAAGTCGACGTTGCCGACAGGGATGCGTTGTCGCCAAGACGCGCGGACGCCAGAAACGCGTCAACACATTCAGGAACCGACGAGACTGTTCTCCTTTGTTTGCCCACGGACATTGCCATCATCTTTCCTTCACAACAGAATAATACATGAAGCCTCTCACATCCAACACACAACTTGTCACTGCTGGCAAAGTGGGTTGAGGTAGTTGAAAACATCTTCATTATTCATGTCATTTTAAACTCATAACTCTTAGCATGGAGCACCGCCATCCCAAGTTCCTGGCCATCATCGCCTTTCCATGGCACCAGGCCGTCATGTAAGAAAATAGGAGACATAATACATATGAGATACATGTGAGATTGCGGAGCTCAAGATGACGGGCAATCCATACCGGCGACAGCTTCCCACGAGATGACTAGCCAGTCAAGTCGCAGCCTTGCCAAACATGTTCCATGTTGTCGACAATCAATCCTATCGAAGCTTCTTAACAGCGCCAAGGCCTAAAACTTCTTGTCGCTATCCTCCTCATCGACGCTCTTGTCGGTGGAGGTAGTGCTCTGCTTCTCGAGCTCCTCGCCCATGGGGCCGTGAAGCTCTTCTTCAAAAACAGGCTCCGTCTCGATCGTTTCGAACTTGGTCTTGAAGTCCTTGGTGTTGAGAGTGGACGAGTTGCTTCGACGGCGAGCGTTTGCCATATTGGGCCTGATGTCTTCGAGTTCGTCACCGGCAGCACCCCTAGTGATCACTGTCAGTATATGTCCCATGCAAAGTAGAGTCAGAGTGGCTGATGACCCAAAAGCTACATGTTTGGGCGGGCACTTGCTCGATCAAGGAGCAGACTGATGTACGCCATCGATAGAGGCTTTGACTTACCAATTGCCCTTTCCACTGCCACCCTTCTTGGTCTTTGTAGGGTCGGTGTCAGCATGGCCGGACTTTGCAAAGTATCGAGGAAGCCTCGCTTCACGTTCAGCGGTGCCCTCCGCGATGCCCGCGTGGTCTCTATCAGTGAACTTGTGAGAGCGAGTCACTGTTCAGAGTCAGTATATGACTCAATCGACCGCTAAGATTGCGTGACGCCTTGAGACATCATTAGGAAGCTCAAGCGATGAGCAATGAGGCTCAAGTAACACTCATTGAGATCAATACGTACTGTTTGATGCGTGCCTTTGATTGGGATCTGAATGAGATGAATAAGAGTCACAATTGGGTGAAGTCGAGTTGAAGTAGTCAGGGACGGAGGGGTCGGAGCAACTACAAGAAGCTGAAGCGGGTCAGTACCTGGTCTCGTGATGGAGCTTTGACCACTATTGCGTCGTCTTGCGTGAAGCAACGTGATCAGCGACAGCGTACCTTGCAGAAAGGGGCTTGACGTGAGGCTGGTCGCAGCAATTGGTGCTAGTAACTCGTGTAAGAATTACGAGTTGTGGAGTCAGAAGTTGAGCGTTGTGGGAACAAAGGAAAGCACTATCGGAGCACGCGACCGTGGAGTTGCAAAGGCGGGGAAGCTTCCCTGCGTTTAAATGACAACGATCAGCTTATGGAATTGGGGCACGGGTGTCTAGAAGTTTCCAGTGCATCACGTTGTCTGCTTCGTCTTTTAACTGACCGCCAGATAAGTAGGGGTTGTGCCTCTCTGTACACAATAGTCTGCGATGGAATGCATGGGATGGGTCCGATGGGACAACGTCATGGGTACCTGCATGAAGGCATGCTGACTACCCAACGTTCAGTACAGGGTACAAGCCATTCAAATCCTCAATTGAATTGGTGTCTCAGACCACCGTCTCAGTGCTATGCTCTCCCATTCTGTCTCCTCCATTGCTGATACATGTGAGGGGTAGCCATCTGACTACAACATCAGTGTCGGCGTTCCGAAACCTGGGGTAGCAAAGTCGCACTACTGCAGTGGATGTGGATTCCAGACCAACCCACAATCAGCGAGTCACCTGACTCTCACGCGTAGGTATCGCCGCCAACGAATCATGGCCAATGAGCGTAATCACCCCACCAAATTCGCCTTCTCCGAGGCCGGCAGACTGCTTTGGTAAAAGTTTCGCGAACGCGTTTTGGCATTACTTGATTGCTCAGCAACACCAAGAACAGCCAACAGAACCGTGGGGGATCCTAAAAGCATATTCAACAGTTCCTGCCCGCAGGACCTGATTTCCTTCGCACGACAAACACAACCAACCCCTCCTAAGATACCCACACTTTACTCGATACCCCGCCATGGCGCACACACTCCTCGTCGCACCGGCAAGCGTCGCCGCACACCCTGAGAAGTTGGAAAAAGTCTTTGAGAACTACGATCGCAATGCCACCGAAATTCAAATGCTGGACCGCATCGCAGCCGGTCTCGTCAATCTGCCCGCCGCCACATACGACGTCATCCTCCTCCTCACCGACGCCGATGGTACCACACGCGAGGCTCACAAACTGTTAACCAGAGATGTCATGAACAGGATATCCGGTGCACTCAAAGTTGGTGGTCTTCTCAAGAGCCAGAGTGGCCCGTTCCAAGGCACGGAAAGGACAGAGGCCATCCTCGCTGGCCTCACAGAGACTGCAGATGGCATGAGCAAGCCAGAGCAAGCGGAGAGTGTATCGATACCCCTGAAATTTGGCAAGAAAAAGGCAGCGAATGGCGTGAACGGAACAAATGGCACCAATGACGCAGTCAGACAGGCCGACTCGGTTTCTCTCAACCTCAACGGCAAGCGTGACCAGCCTGAGCCTGTTAAGCCTCTGGGTGTAGGCTTTGTTGACTTCAGCGATGACCTCGACGACATTATCATCACAGGCGAAGACGATGACTTGATTGACGAAGACGACTTCATCACAGAAGAAGACATGGCGCGACCAGTGATACAACGTGAGTCACTCCAACCCCTCATTCACCCCTCTCAACCAATAACACCCCTCACAGCACCAGAGTGCCGTCCCAAAGCCGGCAAGCGACGACGCGCATGCAAAGACTGCACCTGCGGTATGAAGGAGAAGATCGAGGCCGAAGACGCTGCGAAACGCGCCTCAGCTGACAAAGCGCTAAACAGCCTAAAGCTAGACGAAGATGATCTCGCAGAGCTCGACTTTACTGTGCAAGGCAAAGTCGGCAGCTGCGGAAACTGCGCGCTGGGCGATGCCTTTAGATGCGATGGGTGTCCGTACATTGGACTTCCGGCGTTCAAGCCTGGTGAGGAAGTCAGACTATTGAACAATGATATTCAATTGTAGGTTTCGGTCGAGATTCAAAGTTTGGAACAGGCGCATTGCATTATTGGCGTTGGGGTGTAGTAGACCATTGGGGTTTGAAGACTTATAGATTGTTATATGGGAAAGGAGCATGAATTGGCGTAGGCATTGGCGGCTCATGATCAGGTTTTGTTTAATGATATACATGTTACATGACTGGAAACACTGTGCTGGATATAGGGATACTTGCTAAAACTAAACTATGTCATAATCGCCGTAACTACGTGGGGTACTCGTGACATCTGACTATAAAGCAATGCTCTAACCAACAAACCAAACAATCAAATAATATTAACCATCTTCCTCACCACATCCCATCTTTCCTTCGAAAAATATCAAAACTATCCCATCATGTCGCATCCCCTCCCTTTGTTCTCCTAATCTACCCATCTCTCAAATAAAAACCTTCTCCTCCTTTCCCCTCCCCTCCCAATACCCCCCACCACCAACCCACCGTCCACTCCGTCCCAACACAGTCCTAATACTCCCCCACGTCTTCCTCCCAGACCCCGCACCCTCACCCTCCCCTTCCCCTCTCATCTCCCCCTCTACCTCCGCAGTAACATCCCTCCCCCTCCCCCCCGAAGCAACCTTGCGCTTGTCCCCAGGTGTCTGCGGCGGAAAAAATCCCAATCCCGTTGCAACAGTCTCGCGTCTCGCATCCCTAGGCGGCGGCGTAGGCGCCGGACTCTGCGTCGATAGATGGAGAGACGCGAGACGGGATTGGCGGGCTGTGGGGCTGATGGTGCCGTTGCGGGAGCAAAAAGCAATGGAACTGCTGTCTAGTTTCTCAATGGTGGGTTCTTCGTCTGCGCCGTAGAAGGTGAGGTTACCGGATAGGTCGCGGGTTATCAGTGTGGGCTTGGCAATGGCATTGGTGGACATGTTGGTCAGGGATGCATTGGATGTTGTGCTTGTGGTAACTGGACGGGCGGTTGTGGCTGTTATTGTGGTGGTTGGGGAGGGCGTCACGGGGTTGTTGGTGGTGGCGAGGCTGGAGAGGGGCTTCGTGTAGGGTGTTGTTTCGAGGAGTGCAGCGTCGAAGAAGGGGTAGGCAGAGGATTGGGAGCGAGAGTGGCTGCGTGTCTTCTTGGTGCGGGTGGGGGTGCCACCGGACTGGCGGGATTGAGTGCGTGAATGTATGGATTTACGGGAGTGTCGTTCCTTGGGAGAGTCCTGGCGGATGATGGGTTTTTGGCTGATGCGGTTGGACTCTCGTGCTTCGGCTGTACGTGTAGTGCGACTGGCCATCGTCTTGGGTCGTTCTGCAGACGATAGAATCTTCGCTCCACCCTTGGTCTCGCTTCGTACTGGTGTACTACGGTGGCCCATGTTGTAAGACGAGGACGCATTCTCTTTTCCGCCGTGCTCGTGGTCCGGCGGCAGGTAGAAGTACGGCGTAGGATCACGTTCGCTTGCACGCTTGAGCTCTCGATTGCTGTCTCTCTTGCTCTCACGCTTACTTTTGCGCTTGCTCTGCTTTTCGGTTTTGCTGTACCTGTTGCTAGAGCGTTTCGTATCGACGCTGTCAAGATTTAGGGGTGGTAGCGTGAATTGGCTTTGCGTGACGGTCTTGCGTTGCTCGGCTTCTTCTATGTCACGCTCTTCGGCAGAGTACACACTGTCGCTCATCTCAGCGTCCTCGAATACTTTGCTTCCTAAACAACTTGTCACTATTGCTTGCTATACAGACAGACACACTTTTGACTTACCGGTAAGATCATTGAGACTAGCCTTCAAATCATACGCACGAAGACTTGTACGTGTACTGGCGCGACGACGGAATTCGCCAAAAGCTGCACCAATGGTCGTGCCTGGTCTGTTGTATGACTTTTCTACTCGGCTGCGTGGTGGTGAGATTGCTGTATGTGGCCGGTTCGTCCTGTATCTACGAAGACTTCCAGGAAACTCCTGACTAGATGACTCTACTAAGGCTGGTACATCTGGCCTATTCTCCGCTTCGGTGGGGGTATTTTTCTCTTTACCTTCGATGACACTATCATTAGGCCTGACGATGGTATTTCGCGAAAGCGGCGACAGTGCGTTCCTTGATGCAGATCTTGCTTCGTTGATGAAAGCAGGCGGCGATGTGTAGGTGGATGATGATGCCCTGAATCCAGCGCTGAAGAAAGGTGATTGAGCAGATGCTCGCTTCCTGATATAGGAACTGCGCTTCTCGTCAATGGTCCTCTGGTCCTTCAAACTGCTACGGCGAGAGCTTGGCACGACCCGAATACTGTGGCGTAGGTCGGTGGGCGTTGTCACAAAAGTTTTGTGTTTCCGCGCCGCGGGCGACTGTGGAATAGCCGAAGGAGCCATGGAGAATATGCTTGTGCGTCTGGTAGTGTAAGAACTGCTACTCATTGGTCGTCGGGCAGATGAGAAGTTTGTATTGCTTCGAGACGGGGAGTAAGTGTGGCGCCCATGGCCCATTCCTGTAATTCGTCTGTTCACGGCCAACCCTGTGCTTCGATGTATCTGATCTTGATATACCGTCGTAGTGCGACGCTTATGCTTCCGGAATTCATTAGACCTCTGTGACCTTTTCTTTGCCAGCTCAGTAGACTCCTTCCAGGAATCATGCGGGTGTTGTGATGGGGTGATGTCGTTATGGATTCCAAACGATGACTCATCGAAGATGTCAAGTATGCGAGTACTATCGTCGCCGATGGTGTCCGTAAGCGAATGGCTGTCCTTTCGATGTCTGTTGGCAGCCAACTGGAGGTCAAGCTTTGGCGGTTGCTCTGGTGAACGCGCCACATCTGGTTCGTGTGCATCTTTCCCCTTTTCAAGATCATCGTCCCCATGCAGGTCCATGTCGTTGTCTGGCCATCCATACGGTATGAACGTTGGTCGACTGATCTCTGACTTTCGTGGACTTCTCGGTTGCTTCTGTTTGAAATAACCTCCCGACTTCTTTTTCTTTCGACACAAGCAAACAGCAAGAATACCCAACAACAGTGCTGCACATGAACCACCGATTACAGCCCCAGCGATCATACCATCTCTGTTCCTCTTTGTACTTCCATGTTGATTATCAGAGGTGCTCACGGCTCCAGACTGCGGAGAAGTAGTTGACTTTAAAACGTTGATGTGGAATGATTGTGTGTTCTGCGAAGTACCATCTGCAGACGTCGCGGTGATGACACACTCGACATTCTGCGCTGCGAAGCTCCTTGGTATAGTACCAGAGATAGTGAAAGTAGCAGGGTCGAATGTTAGGTCGTCTGACAAAGTCGAGAAATCAATCGTGATCTGTTCGTCACCTGTGACCAGAATGGTTCGTGGCACGACGTAGCTGAAGTGTGCACCAATAATGGCATTCAAGTCTCCAAGGTTGGCTGAGAAGAGTCCCGATTCAAGGATCAAGTGGATCGTGTATTCGGCAGAGTCCCCAAATTGGTCCTGCGCAGTGATGACCAAGTTTTGCAATGTCGCATTTGCAGGTGCGCTGCCTGATACCGCAAGAGTCTCATTGTTAAAACTCATCCAGGATGGCAGGTCAGCTGAACTAGACTGGATCTGGTCGTCTCTGATCACAGATCCATCAAGACGCAATATTGACTTGAGGTCGGTTACGATGATGTCCTGCCCGCCAGCAACATTTATTGTTTGACTGAACGGTTCGAATGCCAGAGTATGTTGGCTGGTCAAAATTGTGAACGAGAAGGAAGCGTCAGCAAAGCCAGGAGTAATATTGGCGATGAGCAGAACTTCGAGCGCTTGCGCAGACGTTGTCGACAGTGTGGTTCCAGTGAAGCGCATCGATGAAGCGTTGAAGCGTATCCATGCTGGAAGTGGCGTATGGTCCGACAGTATCGCATAATAGGAGAGTTTGTTTCCGTTCGACTCAAACGAATCTGAAGGGAAGTCGATCTGGAATTGCTTGGACGGCTTCAAGTTGACAGTCTTGGGCCCAGTGAGTTGGCCCGCAGCAGACAGTGGCGCTGATATGTCCGCTTTTGCGACGGGCCCATCATCCATGGATATGTACAATTTCGATTCCATACTTGCGACGGATTCATCGTCTCCAGTAGCCGTAATGTTGAACGTTGCGAATCCTGCATCGTTGGGCTGTGGAATGCCACTGAGGGTTCGACTTTCGTCGTCGAGCGATAGCCACGATGGGCTTCCAGCCAAAGCATAGTGTAGTATCTGCGATCCCGAGAAGGTTGTCGGTGCGAACTGGTAGGTGAACGGCGATCCCACTCTTGCAACTGGAGGAAATTGCTGATCCAATGGGTAGTTGATTTGCGCGTCTGCGGCGGCCAGTAGCGGCATCAAGGCGATGCAAAGTATCAACTTCGCCATCGCTCTTTCGCTATGTTAGTATCGCTCAAGCGGTGTGGTGCATGCGCTTACAGCAAGAACACCATCATGGCGAAATCTTGAGGGCGTGATTGAAAAGAGATGCATACATGTTGGAAGTATCCCGCGCACACAAGCCACCTCTCCCAGGAATTCAGGAATTCGATCTCGCGCTCATAACGCGCAATCGCGTCAAAGTGTGCGGCGCCTTACATTCTCCCCAGGAGATATCTCAAGAATGTGTAGAGGGGTTGCCACGGCAAGGGATACACTCCTGCCACCTCAACACCCGCACATGATGTCTCGGATCTAGACACGAGTGCCACGTCTACAGGTTCGAGACTTGATAAAGTGTTCCAGTGGAGTAAACTACACCAGCGACGGAAGCAAGTACATTGCCAGCGTTTGTCGCGTTTAGGGATGAAGTTGGGCAGATGCCCCCCATGTGCGCTCATTCTCCGAGTTCGAGCACCAGCCTCAATCCTGATCTACCTTCGGCATAGTAATCCGCGCGAAACTCAGCTTGCTGAAAATGGCATGACGCGTATAATGCTCTCGCTGGTCCACGGCTCTCGTCCACCCACAGATGAATAATTTGACAGCCACTCTGCTCCATTTGGGCACGAAGGGCGAGCACGAGGCGCTTGCCGAGACCTTTCTCCCTCTCTTGCTCGACAACACAGAGCTTGTGGAGCCATACCAGCCGCTTCATCCGTTGGTACACGAGATATGCGACCACGTTGCTGGAATCGCCCTCCTTGATAGCCACTATAAGGCCAATGTTCTTCTTCTTTAGCTCCACATCGTAGTTGAAATGCTCGATGGCTGGGAAGATTTTTCTCTCAAGCTTCGCGACCTTCTCCGCGATAGGTGCACGTTCTTTCGCGGGAAAAGATGCAAAGTCCCGGAGAACGAAGTCGGTCATATTGGATAAGGCTTGCTGGTCAGGGTTTGAAAGGCTCGGTGCTCTGTCCCTTTAGAGTACACACTCTTGGTGTTTGTTGGCGCCCAGGCCCGTCGCTATGCTGCACTTGGCCCCAGACTATCGGCGATTTTCAAGATGAGTCGTGACTGCATGCCGCACTGATCAAACATGGTCTGATCGCATGGTTTCGATGCTGGAGGAGTGGTGTGGGGTGAAATCAACCTTGGAAACCATGCAATGTGGAGAACACGTGCTAGCGCGATGCTCTTTTCGCGTTGACGCGTCTACGTCACGTCAGAGCAATCACTGTCGACAGATCAACAACAAAGCAGAGTCACGGCACTCTAAGTGGCCTTCATCTTGGATGGAAAGCTATGAAACGATCCCATCTCTCTCTACGTAGGCTTTGAGCCTCGAAATCACGAAGCAATGCCAGGCAAACGGAAACGGCCGTATTCAGACATTGATTTTACTCTCAAACGGGTGTTCAAGAAGCCTCTCTTCCGGTAACGCATCAAGTGAAACGAAATGAGAATTAGCTGCTGATTGTAAATCGTAGGCCATTACAGCGTGAAGTCATCACCGCAACTCTAGAAGGCGAAGATGTTTTCCTCCAGGCTGCGACATCATTCGGCAAGAGTCTTTGCTATCAGCTCCCTGCTGTCGTTGACTTTGGCAGTGAGTCGAGAAGACATATCGTGCTGGCTTGTGCTAACCATGACCGAAGTCACAATCGTCATTTCTCCACTACTGGCGTTGATGAACAACCAAGTCGCATCCTTGCGTCACGCCAACATCCGTGTGGAGACAATAAACAGCACGACCCCCACAGAAGACCGGACCAGGATCCTCGAAGACCTCCAATGCGGACATCCTCTCACCCGTCTCTTATATGTCACCCCAGAATTCTGCCAGGGCGAGAGTTTCCGCCGTATCCTCCGCGTCATCCACTCCCAGCGTGAACTCGCCCGGATCGCCGTCGACGAAGCCCACTGTGTCAGCGAATGGGGCCACGATTTCCGACCTTCCTTTCAGCAACTCTCCTTTTTCAAAAAAGAGTTTCCAGATGTGCCGGTCATATGTCTTACAGCAACAGCAACATCCCGAGTCCGCGACGACATCATCAAGACACTCGCTCTCAACCCCCAGAAGCTGAAAATGTTCCGCATGACAACCAGCAGACCAAACCTCCACTACGAAGTCCGATTCAAATCTGAAGAAGGAGGAGACCACTACGATGACTTCCTCTCCTGGCTCCGTGCCGCACACGCTCGTCGCGCTGAAAACGCAGCTCGTGCATCGCAATTAGCATCTACCAACCAGCGCTCCACCAACGTACCCGGCATAATATACACCCTCTACCGCCGCGACTGCGAGTCTCTCGCCGCCCGTCTCCGTGCCGACGGCATAGGCGCAAAACCCTACCACGCAGGCCTCCCACACACGGAACGCGCCGACGCACTATCCGGCTGGGTCGCCAACAAAGAAGGCTACGACGTCGTCGTCGCCACCACAGCATTCGGCATGGGCATCGATAAAGAAAATGTACGCTTCGTAGTACACTGGCAAATCCCCAAGTCCTTTGAAGGCTTCTACCAAGAAGCCGGGCGCGCAGGCCGTGACGGCAAAGCCAGCGTCTGTATCCTATACTATGGCCGCGAAGACCGCGATCGCGCCGCGGGCATGCTCTCACGCGACCAAGCACGACAAGCAGGCGGTGCGTCCAAGCAACATGCCAGTCTGAGCACACAGCAGGGCATGCTGATGAATCGAGCCAAGAGCCTGCAGTTCCTGGTCGAGTACTGTGAGAAGACGGATGCGTGTCGGCATCGGCTGATTGCAAAGTATTTTGGGGATGAGGAGGTGCCAGAGTGCGATTTTGCGTGTGATTGGTGCAAGGATGCGGAGAGGTTGGTGATGAGGAAGGAGGGCGGGTTGGCGAGTGAGGAGTGGTGTAGTACGCAGAGGGCGGAGGGGAGGTATGAGGTTGATGAGTATGAGTGAGGGGTTGGGTTAGTTCATGTTGGCGCTCGTGGTTATGTGTATGGGAGTATTAGTAGGCGTGTATATGGTTGGCATAGGGAGTGGTGGTTATCATAACATGCATTTTGAAAATCTTGGGGCCGTCTACATGCTTCAATGACTATCCCCCTGGCGCTCATCGACGCCACTCCATGCAGTCTTTCTTGCTCATATCTTTCGTAACCTTTTACCCGTAACATCGTAACCGTTAGATAGAGTCTCCCTCGTCACTACTTCTACTCTTGAAGCTGCCATGACTTCCATCGAACCGCTCAACCAACAATAAGAGCCGCACTAGGCACCATACCCGCCTCCTTGAGCGTCATACCAAAATCCGACCGATCATACGTCTTCTTTGGGAAATTCGTCGTGAACGTCTGCACCGCCAGCCCATCCGCCTCCAACGCATGCGCAACCTCAAACAACGTTGTCTCCACAGGGAATGTCTTCATGACTCTCCCACCACTCGTCTGCAACGCCAGCCTCGCCTCGGTATACGCGCTCGCAGGCTTACTCGTCGTGGGTCCCGAGGAGGTGGCAAGCGGTGCTTGAGCGGGCGCAGGAGGAGGCGCCTGACCAGCCCTTGCCGCCTTTTCAATCTCAGCTTTACGCTTGCGCTCCTGTTTGTCTGCCTCAAGTTTTGCCAGCACGCGCTTCTTTGCCTCTTCATCTGCCTTTTTCTCTGCACGTTTGGCCTGGGCCTCCTTCAAGCGCTCCTTCTTCTGAAGTTCTTCCTTGATATCCTGGCTGTCCTTTGTAGCCTTGAGGCGAATCTGCTCGTTCCTCTTGCGATCTTCTTTATCTTGCTCGGCCTGTGTGGCGCGCTTGAGTGCGAGTTTCTCTTTTAGCTCTGCGAGGCGCTGTTTCTTCTCTTCTTCGGTCAAGGGGGCGATTTCCTCGGTCGATTCGGAAAAGTTCTCGTGTCCGGTTTTGGAGGCGTGCCATTCGGCTTGGGCGGTGGAGCGCAGTTTGCGGCCGCAGTCGTCGCAGACGAGGGATTTGGGCTCTTCGCCGGCGGCCAGGGCGGGGGCTTCGTCCGAGGTAGAGGCGGAGGCGGAGGCTGCTTGCTCGGATTTGATCTCGTCGAGCGACTTGTCTTGGTTCTTCTCTAGCCAGTCGAGGGCGCCTTGGAGGTTGCCCGAGACTTTGTCGGCGATGGTGGCGCGCTCGCTGTCGAAGCCCATGCCAATGAGCGTGTCTAGATCGCCGGCCATGATGGGTGATGTGTGTGTGATGGGTGTGAATTATGTGAGGTTTGTGAGGTATGTGGTCTGGTCGAGGAATGGTGGAGCAGCTGTAGCTCGAGGTAGAGTAGCTATCAGAGCTATGGTGGGGCGACTCTTGGGCAAAGGTGGAAGGCGTGAGGGGCGAGTGGGCTTCGGGTACAGATGCAATATTTATAGAGTGGTAAGGTGATGTGGTCTTATACTTAACGCAGGGTGAGTGCAGTAACGTTAGCGGGGCGCGTACTGCAGAATAATGGCAAGTGATGGCGACCCGTGGAATGGCCGGGGGGCTGCCGTGGTTGTCGGGTCTTCACGAGGGACAGAGTATTGGCGGCTGCATGTCAAGTTTCCATTCAACGCAATATATCTCTCTATTGTACCTGACAATGCCAAACGGCAGAGTCCACATGACAGTTGCGTGCTGCCGAGCTGAGCTGGGGTGACTACATACAAGCGGAACTGGCTCAGCCAGCGTCACTGGTTTCGTCATGCTTGGAAGCCGAAGCGAGACTGTTCCCCAGCATCCAACACGCTCATCCCAGGTACCCTGTTGCCGCCTACTCTCCCACCCACCCCGCCGGAATCCCTCTATACACACACCTACCTTTTGCGCGCGCCTCACTTCCCGCAGGCCAGCGCTCCTTTTGACTCTGCCGTCGTATCCTCAACCCGTCCACTGTACCTGCCCACCGCCCTCGGCAGTCGCGTCGATCCACTCCCCATTACCAACATCACCCGCCGCCGCCGCCGACCCACGACCCACGACCCGCACATCCCGACCATGTCTGTCGAACTCGATCCCCCAGAGCTCGGCTTCAAGCGTGAGTAGCGACGACACACAATTGGGGGGGCCCAGGGAGATTGACGATTGGCCAGGCCCGTTCCAGCACGAGGTCTCGCAGACGCTCCGTCTGAAGAACCCGCACTCTGACCCCGTCGCATTCAAGGTAGGCTCCCGTCCCCGGCACACTGCAGCACTCTTCCGCATTGCGCCACGCGTCTTCAACGCCATCGCTGACATTGCCAGGTCAAAACCACCGCTCCCAAGCAGTACGATGGCCGAAGCCCCTTCTCCACGTGTCACCCACTGACGCCCAATATTTAGATACTGCGTTCGCCCAAACAGTGGGCGCATTGAGCCTGGCGAGCATGTCGAAGTCCAGAGTACGACAAGCCTTCCATATGCCTAGTCTGCGGGGTGCGCACAACAGGCTAACACACGTGCAGTCCTGCTCCAGGCCATGAAGGAGGACCCGGCACCCGACGCCAAATGCCGCGACAAGTTTCTTGTCCAATCAGTCCTCGTCACCGCTGACAAGGAGTTCACCAATGTTGGATCTCTGGTGGGTTGGCTCCTATATCATGCAGACAAGCGTACTGCTATGTTACAGTACTAACCAACCCTCTACAGTGGGCGCACATTGAGCAAACCTCAAAGTCTTCGATCCAGGAGAAGAAGATCAGGGTCCTGTTCCTCCCCGCGGACGACTCCGCACACACGCCAGCCAAGACCAACGGAGTCAGCCGCGACTCCCTCCTCCCATCATCGCCTTCGCCTGAAGCCGTCACTCCCCAGCGCGGTGTGTCGGAAGCTTCTGGGCCTGTTTCTGTACCTTCAGACCGGCCAGCAGACAGCAAAAATCTGGGCCAGATCCAGCAAGAGACCTTCAACCCTGCATCGTCCACTGCGAGCGTAAAGTCGACCGTCAACGCAGCTGCAGCCAGTGTTTCCAATGCTCTCCCGTCGTCAGCGACCGTACAAGCACAGCTTGACGAGGCCAAGGCACAAATCGCTCGGCTTACGCAGCAACTCGGTGAAAGCTCTGGTCTCCGCCAGCGAAACGTAGCCTCCAGCAGCAGTGCGCAACCGTCGGCTTCCCTCGCTACAGCAAACCCACCTGCCGCCGCAGGAGGTGTTCCAGTCCACATTACTGCTGCTCTGTGTCTGCTCAGCTTCTTAATCGCCTACTTTTTGTTTTGATCATTTCCATTCAAGGACTCCGATTGCATGAGCTAGGAAGACCATGACCCCGACATGTCCCGGATCTGCGAGACAGGAACGTGGAGCATCTAATGACGTTCGTTTGGGCAACGCTTACCTTTTGGAGACGGAGTGTGGAGTGTGGAGCTGGGTAGTTGGGGGAGCGCAGGGCATTGGTTGCTGTTTAGTTAATTTCTGTGTGGGTAATTGGTTGATGGGGCTAGATTGGTAGTTGGTTACGTACACGGATCCGCCGGTATTCTTCGCCTATGACAGACAGACTTTGAAGTCTGACATGTGTTGTGAGGCTTGTCGTTGTATCAACATCGTGGCAGTATGTCTAGTTGCAAAAGGATTCTTATTTGTGTAGAGTCTCTGTACATGTCAGCCTGATACATGTGACAGCTCGCATGTTTTCTTTCGTTACCGTCTTATCGACAAGAACGCGATTCAATCACCAAACAGCCACAAGAGGCAAAAACTCAATAAGCGAACCGACGGGCAATGACAGAGGAACTTCAGACGCAACAAACGCGCCGCGCACCGCGAAAAGACGACCCGTTCCCCTGGACTCGCCTCGCCTCACGCGTCATGCTTGCATATCTCCCGCGGATAGATAGCACGCCCGAAAGCGGTTAGGCTGGAGGGGCAGCCACTACCGATGCGGGCGCCGTAGGCCAGGCATTTGACGGACGGCTTTCTGATAATTTCGAACAAAAGAGTCACACGCTGGGCGAGCCTTATCCTATATCTTTTGGCAATCCACAGCTTGCCGTTGACTTCTCCTTCCCTCCATACAGACCTCAGATTCAAACCATATCGCCATCATGTGTGGTATTTTTGCGTGTCACCAGTATGCGACCACTTTCCTATGCTGGTTTCTCCCCACCAAAAGTTTATTTGTGGGGGTGGTATCATGGGCGTACTGATGCGGTTGCAGGCATCCTGATGTGCAGAAGTTCAAGCCGACGGCCCTGAAAATGGGCAAGGCGTAAGTCTACCCCGTGGGATTTGTTGTGAGGGTGCAATTGACTCAGTGTGCACAGTGTCCGACATCGGGGTCCCGATTGGAGTGAGCCATCCTTTGAGGGATTATATTGCGCCCACGAGCACGAATACTGATGTTTTGCAGGTGGCAACCATATCGCAAACCACACGAGTGAGTCATGTGAGTTCAATTGCCCCCGACTGCGGTACTGACCCTGCGTAGTTCTCGTTCACGAGCGTCTGAGTATCGTTGGTGTTGGTATGTAATGCCACCTCGAGAAATTGCTACAACATCACCTTACAATAAGTAGACACTGGCGCGCAGCCATTGATCAACGATGACGAGACCGTCTCCTTGGCCGTCAATGGCGAAATCTACAACCACCGCATCCTCCGCAAGGGCCTCAAGAACCCATACAACTTCAAGACGCATTCGGATTGCGAGGTCATCATTCCTCTGGTGAGAGTGATGGGAATTCTGCAAGGAGGGCTCGACTGACCACAGCAGTATCTCGAGCATGACATCGATGCGCCCCGCCACTTGGACGGCATGTTCTCCTGGGTCCTCCACGACAAGAAGGAGGACCGCGTAATCGCCGCACGCGACCCTATCGGCATCACAACATTCTACATGGGCCGGTCGAGCAGCACACCTGGCGCTGTCTACTTTGCTTCTGAGCTCAAGTGCCTGCACCCAGTCTGTGACAACATCATCTCCTTCCCTCCTGGCCACGTCTACGACTCAAAGACGGACGAGCTCAAGCGCTACTACGACCCCAAGTGGCTTGTCGAGCCCGAGAACATCCCCACGAAGCCTGTAGACTACAAGGAGCTGAGGACATCGTTTGAGCGGTCAGTGCGGAAACGCATGATGGCGGAAGTGCCCTTTGGTGTCCTTCTCTCTGGCGGTCTCGACTCGAGTTTGGTTGCGTCAATCGCACAGCGAGAGACTCTGCGCTTGAACGAGCAGACGCGAAAACGCGCAGCTGATAACAAGGGCGCCACACAAGATGTCCAAGGCCAACTTGTCGGTATCGACGACTCCAACGAGCTGCAGACAGATCTTCTCCTCGGTCAACTCAACTCCTTTTCCATTGGTCTGCCCAACGCACCCGACGCCATTGCCGCACAAGAGGTCGCCAACTTTCTTGGAACAAAGCACCACACCTTTACCTTTACCATTGAAGACGGTCTCAACGCGCTGACCGACGTCATTTACCACCTCGAGTCCTTTGATGTAACGACCATCCGCGCCTCAACACCCATGTTCCTATTGAGCCGAAAAATCAAAGCCATGGGCGTGAAAATGGTCTTGTCGGGAGAAGGCAGCGACGAAATCTTTGGCGGATACCTGTACTTCCACAACGCACCAGACAAGTCGTCTTTCCATCAGGAATGCATCCGCCGCGTCAAGAACCTGCACTTGTCCGACTGCCTACGCGCCAACAAGTCCACATCTGCCTGGGGCGTCGAAGCACGTGTTCCCTTCCTCGACAAGGAATTCCTCAACGTAGCCATGGCCATTGATCCCGAGGAGAAACTACACAAGAAGGGTCGTATTGAAAAGTACATTCTGCGCAAAGCCTTTGACACCACCGACGAGCCAGACACAGCGCCATACCTCCCCGAGAAAATCCTCTGGCGCCAAAAGGAGCAATTTTCCGATGGCGTGGGCTACGGATGGATTGATGCGCTCAAAGATACGGCAGAGCTGCACGTCACGGACGAAATGATGAAGAACCCCAAGCCCGAATGGGGAAGCGATATTCCAGATTCTAAGGAGGCGTACTGGTATAGGTGTATGTTTGACGAGCATTTCCCGAGTTACTGTGCCAGCACAGTGATGAGGTGGACGCCGACGTGGAGTAACCAGACTGATCCTTCTGGACGGTATGTATTTGTTTGAATCTGGTGTGATAGACAGGACCTTGAAGGCTAATTTCGAAAATAGTGCTATTGGTGTTCACGAGAAAAAGTACAAGGACGCGAAATAGAAATGACGCTACATGGTTGCAAAATTGAAACACTCGTCCGTTGCAATATCATCTGGTGCTTACTGATAGATGAGAGACTTTGGGACCTTTTCGCGGATCAGATATACCCAAGATGGTTGGTCCGCTCTATAGAAATAAAATATTTCACCACGGAATCTTTTTTTCCTGAAATCAAATATGCTGCTGGATATTGTTGCATTCTGTCCCATTGGCAATGGGAACATCATATGCTTTGCCCATCCTATCTTGACATGAATCCAAGTCAAAAATCTCAAACCCGCATCGCTCATGCAATCTCAGCTGCGTCTCTCCCCTGTCCTTGGTCATCTCATACTACAGTATAAGGTCCATGCGTGCTACTTTGATAAAAAGGACACAATATTTGAGCTCCTTGGTCGGTATTCCATTCATTCATTCATGCATGCAATCATACTCTTAACCATCCTACTCTACCCCGTCTTTTATTTCCTTTCCTTGTCTTCCCCACCAACCAACACAACATCCCCACTCCATTGTCGCCCCCTCAATCCAACTCAATCCAATCCAACCCAATCGCACCATTTCCATCACCTTCAAGCCTCGCAGATTAAATCAAACTCTGGAAAGTTTGGGTCCGGACCGATATTTGTGCTGGGTATTGCGGAGTGGAAGTCTTTGACTGGAGCGGATTGTTGGGCTGCGTTGCATTTACCTTGGTAGTTATGTTAGTAGTTTTTTTCGGAAGGGAGGGAAAGGGAAAGGGGAGGCACGTACTCTTTTGCTCATCGCATTGGTTTACTGTTAATCCTCCTTGGTTGTTTTGTCTCTTCTTGTTGTTCGCATTGCCATTGCCGTTCCCATCTCCGTTCCCGTTCCCACCGTCTTTATCATTGCCATTCCCACCATTATTATCATTCCCATTCCCATTCCCCCCTCTCCCCCCACCCCCCCTTCCACCCTCCCCTCCTCCTCCCCCACCCCCACCAACCCCATTCGCAACCTCAGCACACCCATTAAACTGTGTATCACAACTCCTCTGCGCGGCATTTTCAAACTGATCAAATGTATCCCCACCAACAAGAAACGGCCTCTCGGTATCTCCAGAATTCGTAATCGGAGATGCGGGCACGCCACCTAGCGCTCCGGAAAAAGTTTGCAGGTCGGAGAGTTGCCGTAGGAAGAGTGTGTGGTGTGGGACTAGGGAGATGGCGTGGGGGGAGGATATCAGGGCTGGCGAGGGGCTGGCGAGGGTGGCGTGGATGAGGAGGAGGAGGGTTGGCGGGAGGAGGTACATTTTGGTGGTGTGGTGATGTGGTATGAGTCTTTTGGTATGGTGGGTAGTTTTGGCGTGGTGATTTGGCGACGTGTAGTAGATGGTAGGTATGCGCACAGCGCTCGTCATACACTGTTTCTATCCAGACCAATGCGCTGTTGCAGTTGTAAATGCCGTTGTATAATCCAGCCTCGCCTCGTCACGTCAAATCGAATCGAATCGCGAAACTCAAAACCAAGAAAACCTCGCACGCACCCGCAAAGCCTTGCACAATATGTAGCCGTGTTACAACCGCCTGCTCCTGCATTAGTGGTGCCTGTCGCGTGTACCTGCAGTCTTACCTCAGACCAATGTCGTTTTGGCGCTGGACCTGCATGACGACGGACAGGGGTGTATGCGACGAGGCTGAAACACGACACGAGCGCCTTGGACGTATGCGTTGGATACCAACAACACCGCAATCGTCGCAACGCCCCTGTCATTTCAGAGTCAGAGCAGAGTACATAACGCTGATGTGGTGTGACGGGGATGTACGTGGATAGAATGACGTACGGGAAGAAAGGAAGGAAGGGATGTAAATGGTTGTTTGCTGGGGGTTTTTTTATTTGATTGGTTTGCTTCGGTTCTTAGTCTTTGAGGGAGGGCTATGCTATGCCGGGGGTAATAGAAGTAATGCTATGCATGCGGAATTACAGCTTTATAACATGGCACAATCGAAGCAAATGCTCCAACGCCGACAGGGAGTGAGTGGACAGGAGGATGTTGTTCTTCCAAGCAACAAGAAAAACTTATGTAAAACTAAACCTACGCTTGCGCAACCCTTGTGGGCCAGGTGCTGGGGTTGGTATCGAGGCGTGAATTGATCGCAATGCTGAAGGTGGGGGAATATGTAGATGGACTTGTGAAATCGCTGCGCTTGCTATGCAATGCACCACCTTGAACAGAGATGGAAACCAACGAAATGTCTGCCCTGATGCAAAAGTATTACAAGCCGCATTCTAGTGGCGTAACTGTTATATACATGGCGCAGGGTCCAGACAGTGTAACATCGAGTCTCTCTTGATAGATGGTGGGGAACGCCGCAAACTGGATAGTGTCGTTGATATCGTGAACGATGACCTGGCAGTCACCATGGGTGTACGTGTGCGTAAGCAGCATAGCTTAAAAGTTGGCTGCGGCATTGGGACGTCCACCTGGATTGTGATATTGCTCGAGGTTCGACTGGAAAGGCGAGGTGCCGGTTCCGTTCTGTGACTTGTCGCCGAGGGCGGCGCCAGTACCCAGGGTCATGTCTTCATCGTCTTCCGAGACACGGTTCTGGCGCTTCTTCATGCGCCAGAAGACGAGGGCGATACCACCAAGGAGAAGGGCACCGCCCACGCCGCCCACAACACCGCCAATGACCTTCTTGTTGGATTCGCTCAAGCCGCCACCGTTGTCTCCAGACCCTTCCTGTGATGTGGGGACATCGGTGACGAGGGCCTGGCCGGTGGTGGTGATGATGCTGCTGGTTCCAGTGGATGTGGCAACAATCTGCTGGCCGTTGCTCACAGTGGTGATGACGGTGACATACTCTTGCAGCGAGGTGGCGACGAGAGCACTAGTCCTTACAATGGCAGTGGTCCTGGCTGATGATGGTGCCTGGGTAGTGGAAGCAGGTCGATTCGAGCCTGCGGGGGCAGACGACGCAGGGTTGTTGTTGTTGTTGTTGTTGTTGTTGTTGTTGCCTCCATTTGTCGTGGTCGCGGGTGCCTGGCCCTCTGAGGTGGGCGCGGGGGCTTCTTCGGATGTGGGCTGGGGGGATGGGTTGTTAGCGGGTGTGCTGGCCGGCTCTTCTGATGGTTCTGGTGCCGGTGCAGCTGATGATGGCGCTGGTGCCGGTGCAGACGACGCTGGTGCCTGTGATGTGGGCGAGGGAGCGGCGGATGTGGGAGCGGCGCCGGTGCCGCTGGCCTGTCGCCTCTCGCCGTGGTGCAGGTACGCCTCGATGCCGTCGATGTGAAGGTCGTCGAGGCTGAAGGCCGTCGAGTAGGCCGCCAGCGCAAAGACGGCGAACAACAACCACAGCTTGCGGAACATGTTTCGTTTGTTTGTTTGATGGTAGAGGATAGCAAAGGAAAGGCGGAGAGTCGCGGGTGCGAGGGATGTGGTCACTGGTGTCAGTGGGCCCAGGGCCGTTTACAATGGGGCTGACGCGTTTCACGGCCGAGTGTGCGAGTGGCAGCTGGCTGCTAAAGGAGCTGAGGGTGCAAGCGCCTGGGGTGTGCTCTACTGGGTGTATGTGTATGTATCAAAGGAAACAAGCGAGGGTGCAGACAGACAGACAGAAAAGTAGAACAGGTGTATGTGGACGACGGTATGTGAATGTGTATGAGGAGTCTACAGTGCAATAGAAAACGAAAGACGGAAGACGGGCGTGTGACCTGGGCTGAGTGGCAGTGGAGCGAGCGAGCAGAGCCAACAGGCCAAATTTAGCTTTGCGCACAGGGGCTCTTGCTGATGGGACCCTGCATTCGGTACGCCCTCGTCCTCGCGTCCAGAGGGCCAGAAGCGTCCCCTTGAGAAATTCCTGCCCCCGGGCCCCAACAGAAACACTGGCCACCGGCCGCATCGCCAACAATGCAAGACATACTTGTACTATAGTAGCAACAAACACTCTCTGTCAGGTTGCTCTCCCGTCACCTGCTCGACACGTGCTTCCTGCCCGAGTCTCGCTTGGGTCCGCCATTGGCTAGCCCTCTGCATTCCTATTCCTATCCCTATCCCTATCCCTATCGGCGCTACTCGTGTGGGAAGCATCTCCGCCTTGGACCTGCGTCATAGTTGCTGGGAATTTTGCTTCGCTGCAACAGCTGTGGAGCGTCCTTTACCAATAATTTAGCCTCAGACCTCTTCGTGTCGTACAGCGCGCAGCTCACACATGATGGCCGCCATCATGTCACACATCCCGGCATTAACCACGCAAGAAGCGCTATCGGGCGTATTTGGCTCCATCTCTCTGGCTTCATGGGTCTTTCTTCTGGTGAGTAATTCGCATCATGCATCACGCGACCGCTTCCAGACATGCATACTAACACATCCAGGTCCCTCAACTGATTGAGAACTACAAGTCTGGCTCTGCAGATGGCATCTCTCTCACCTTTCTTTGCGTCTGGTTCATCGGCGATGTCACCAACCTGGCAGGCGCGCTCTGGGCTGGTTTGGTACCTACCGTGATTGCCCTGGCCATCTACTTTTGTATGCACACTTCAAGCACAGAGGCTATGAAACATGCACTCATCTGACTTGATCCAGGCTTCGCTGATCTTGTCCTCATCTCGCAATGCGTCTACTACAACATGAAAAACTCCAAGCGCACGCGCAAAACATCCACCCGCAGCACCGATAGTGTCGAGGCACCACTGCTCGGAAGGCGAGACTCGAACAACGTTGGTCTCCCTGGAAGCCTGCGTCGCGACTCGGCCGCCAGCCGCAGGCGCAGGGCCAGCTCTCTGCCTACCATCTTGGACGTCGAGGAGGCTGGAAACGAGTGGATCAAAAACTCCCTCAGCATCATCGGAGTCTGCGTGGTCGGAGCTGCTGGCTGGGCAATTGCATGGAAGACTGGTGTATGGGCACCGCAGCCCAAGCACAACACTGAGGATCCAGGCGAGATCGCGCTCGGTGCTGAGATCCTTGGCTATGCGAGTGCCATTTGCTATCTTGGAGCCCGTATCCCGCAGATCATCAAGAACCAGCGTGAACGATCCTGCGAGGGTCTTTCCCTGCTCTTCTTCATGTTGAGCTTGTTGGGCAATGCCACTTACGGTGCAGGAGTGAGTACAACGCTAGACCTACGACTGATGTGTCTTGCTAAATGGTATAGATTATTTTCCACTCCCAAGAAAAGGAGTACATTATGACCAACCTTCCCTGGTTGATTGGCTCTCTCGGGACCATGGTTGAGGATATCACCATCTTTATCCAGTTCCGTGTCTTCGGCAGCGGCGAATCAACCACGGCTCTTGAGAACTGAACAATCAATCGTATATCTGGCACATTGTTGGCATCACTGAGGACTTGTGAATGTTGTTGATTAGAAATGTATCCATTGGTAATGGCATGACTGATGTAGTAGATAAAAGGTTGGGACATCGAAGGCTTTGCGATACCCGTGTTACGCAAGACCAGTAGTCTGCGATAAGTGGCCCTGTAGTATACGCAATATGCATATTGACTAGAGCATGATGACACTGATGAATCTGATGTGGGTTTGTGGAAGATACTTCATGAAGAGATCAAAGATCTGCCACACCTGCCGAGGCAACCACCAGACTTCTCTAGTGAACCCTACTGTGGTTCTGCGCACGTAGTGTATGCAGTCTAGATGTGTTCGAATATATTGCCTGATGGAGCATTGATGAAGTTCACGTGGTCGTGTGCTGATCCACGACGCGACCTTGACGCGTCAAATCCCTGCTCCATCTCTCACAACACGCCTATTGGCCAATCAAAGCCTTCCTCCACCACCAACGTCGACTTATACTCCAAATCCAGCTGAAAAATTCAGTTTCGGGGTGCCAGATGCCTGAGATTCTTGTACACAACTGGTGGACAACAACCAGTCAAAATGTTCCAGTCACGCAGACAGTTTTGCGAATCAATTAGTCTCAGGATATGCGGTTCCAATTCCATATGATCTCAGCAAGAACAGAGCCGAAGCAAACCTCATCTACCTAAGGATCCACCCATCGCATGCACCATGCCACCCAGTATTCCTAGGATTCGCAAGGCCCTCAATACGCTCAAACCACCCAAGCCTCCCGCAATAACTGCAAAGGCGCTGACAAGCCTACTCTCACGAATTGGTTCTGCCTCCTCCGGCACCAAGGCTATACTACACTCCCGCTTTATACGGGATTTGCAGACATCTCGCCTGGGAAACAGCCATGCTGTGTGGAATGCCAATCAAACCCCAGACCGGAACAGGAAGCTACGAATCATGAGTATAGACATGGGAATCAAGAATCTGGCTTTTTGCGATGCCGAGGTATCCTATTTAGGGGGAGAAAGAAAGGGTGGCAATGTTCGGAAGAAAAAGGATTGGCATGCGACAATGGAGGTGTTGCAATGGGAGAAGATTGATCTCGTAGCAAATGCACGGGATCTACGACACCCTCTTTCCAAGGCCAGCGGAAAGGCCAAAGCCAGTGAAAAAGCTGCTGCAACGGACGATGAGGATGAAGAAATGGATCCATACTCCCTCAGCGTCTTGTCAGAAACTGCATACCAGCTCATCAGACGCACCATTCTGACTGGTGCACCAGACATTATTCTCATCGAAAAGCAGCGCTGGCGGTCGGGTGGTGGAAGCGCAGTACAGCAGTGGACCGTGCGAGTCAACACGCTTGAAGGTATGCTATGGGCTGTTCTCGCGACATTGAAGGGCGAGAAAATTTGCATGTCCGACGCGGACAAGAAGGCGTCACCCCACACCATGAAACCGTACGACGTATTTGCTGTCGATCCAAAAAGAGTCGGACAGTATTGGTTGCAGCAAGACACTCCAGAGGAAGCAGAAGAGGAAACTAAGAAGGTCCCACGTAGCAAAGCAGAGAAAAAGGCCAAAATCAATATTCTCCGCTCGTGGCTTTCGGCGAACCCGATATCTACCGCTCCTACCACTGGCGCTACTACACCGACAATCACCTTCAAACTCGGCACAAGCGCAGAGCGTATACGGAAAGCTCTCTGCTCACCTACCAAGACTCTTCGACGGAGTAAGAAGACAAAAGTTGACAAGGAGAGTGGAGAGGAAGTGGACACTGGAGTCAAAGTTGATACAGAGTTGAGGAAACTGGATGATGTTACGGATTGCTTTCTCCAGGCTGCGGCGTGGGTGAGCTGGGAATTAAATCGCTTACAGTTACTGGATGTGCAGGAAAGATTGAGCGAGGGCAATGAAGCAGTGAATGAGGTCGACAATACGGTGTTGTTAGAGATGGTCAAGGAAGTTGGTGAGGGTTGAGGATTCGATTCTCCATATGGACACGATTGTCATGAGCCACGACTTACGGAATGCGGTCCCGCGTAGGCAGTTCTGTTGAGTATGGGGACGAGTTACAGCACGACGTCCAGAACGAAGGAAAACTCCGCGTCTTCCCTTCCCTGCTACGGGCTAGCCATCAAATTACCTCTCTGCATCCACAAATTTGATTTAAGATCCGCAAGAAGCAAGTGCTGTCGTTATGATTATACTCGCTCCGCACATAACTGATCTCAAAACACTTAAGAGTCCCTAGCACAGCACGGTACATTACATTCAAAAGATTAAACACAAGACGCTAGACTAGCTAAACATGCACAAAGATAAATCAAGACTACAATTTAAACCTTCTCGACCTTTTTCTATCATTTAAATCTAGATTACCTTGACCGTCTTGAAGTTGAATCGTACTACTAACTAAAATCCCTCCCCAAACGCACAGCCCAACACACCCCACCCCACCCACCAGAAAAATTCTCCCCCGCCACCCCTCACCTTTCCACGTCATCTCTCCACTCCCTCCCTCCATCTCCAATCTCTCGCATTGATGAAATCATCGAATTTATAAACTCGCAAATTCGAAAATTTCGTCAGAAGTCTTCATTTCCGCATTGACGGTCTCGGTGGCGCAATGGTAGCGCGTTGGACTTCTACCAAGAATTAAAAATTGCTGTTTTCTGTTTGACAGTACATCCAAAGGCTGCGGGTTCGAGCCCCGCCCGAGATGCTTTTTGTCTTGTTTTGTAGGCTGTTTTTTTTGTCGAATAGTGGTGGTGTTGCAAGGGGTGATGCATGATGACGGATTTATTTTTGACAGTGCGGCCTGGTCGGTTGGTATGGAGAAGACCTTCAAAGTAAACCGACGGCACAGCAAGCTAAATGTAGTGACACGGGGTTTTCAATATGAATATTGCTCGTACGCGTACTTTGTATTGATCTCTTATTGCTTGTACAGATAGCGGTTCCTACTCGTGAACTGCGCTGTCTCTCTTTCAAGTCCAGCATCCTTCATAAGTCAACACTCAATATCAAATATTCTCGACGATCTGTTCCTCCAACATAACTTTTTCGTAAAAAGGTGATAAAAGCGCAAACATTAGCTGCAGCGGTCGAAATTTGCAGTGAAATAAATGTCAAGTAGACCCTGGCCTAATCTGATCGTACATTACGATATCCATGGGTAATAGGGCGAAAGAGAAAGCCATCACAGAGCCAGCCCATGCGCGTCTGAATAAAAGATAAAAGGCGAGTTCACTGGCGCTCGCGCTCTTGGAACCGCTCCACAGGATCCGCAAAAGATCGTGATAGGCCTACTGAGGCCCAGAAGTCGTCGCTAACGTCTACCCGGCGTGAGAGTCGCTCAAGCAATGATCGCGCATCACGGAGCTCCTGGTCTAGAGGTGGTGTGCCAGCCGATTCGATCGGAGAAGTGACATCCTCCCCAGCGCTCGTGTGCTCTTCGAGCGGTCCGTCTAGCTGATCTAGTCGCGCATTCTCGTCACTCTCAGGAGCCGCGCGGGGGCTGTAGAAACTTCGAACATATGCGCTTGCATCTCTCGAGCGCTCGAGTACACGTTGCGAGTACCGGTCCGAGTCGCGCATTGGAGGTTCGTTGGAGAAATATGAGGGGCGCATGCGGCGGCGAGACTCGAGAGCGTTTTCGGAAGCCTGGCGACGGGATCGTAGCTCCTGCGAAAGCGCGCGTCGGCTTCTGTAGTCCATCAAGGGTCGCATTGCTGGCACAGAGGACCCGTCGGCTGGCTCGTCCTCGTCGGTATCAGACGCGGTGTCGTTGTCTGAGGATTCACAGGCGCGCATAAACAGCTCGTTTTGCGGTAGGGAATCTCTTGGCGAGGGGACTGTGAGGTGTGTTCGAGAGGATGTGGCCGAGTTGGAGCTACCGGCTCGTGAGCTGGGATGTGAGTTGGAGAAGGAGGCTGATGCGGCGGCGGATGCAAAGGACGACTCGGCTGTGGGCGCAACGGGATCTGGCACGACTGTACCAAGGAACTCGTCCCATGGCGCGTTTTCCTCCATGGGGCTGATGCTGCGTTCGCGGTCGCCCAGGCCGCCGACTGTGATGACGGGGCTCCACGACTCGCGCAGGGAGCTCGACGGCAGCGGTCCGTCGGCAATGGTACGGCGACCCATTCTGCGCAGCGGGGGGAAGCCCACGGCGTTGTTGTCGCCGTTGTCGGGCGCGTCGTCGAATGCGTCGGGGGTGTCGCCCCTTGTTACGGAATCGGCGCGGGCATTCCACGAGCGCCCCAAGCGCGGCGGTCCGTTGCGAGAGTAGTCTTGGGGCGTGCGCACTGCAGGCAGGAGCTCAGTGTCGACGGCTGCGGCCTCGATGAGCTGCTCGTGCAGGCCGGCTGCGGGCGCAAAGCCGGGCGTCAGGGCGGGCAGGGGCTCCAGCGCGTGGGAGCGATGGTAGGCGCGCATGAACCGGTCGAGGCGATTGCGCGTGCGACGCAAGCTGCTCTCATCGCGCTGCAGAGTCGGCGGCTCGCGTGAAGGCTCGTTGGAGGAGCGGTCGTCTGCCCTCGACACCTCGGGCACGGGCGGCGGGGCCAGTCGCGTGCGCGTCAAGTACTCGTGCTGTGCGGCGCTCCTGCCTGTGGAAAACACCAACAAGTCCCTGTCGGCTGATAGACTCTGCGCCCGGGGCGGCCGTTGAGGGCGCGACCGACGCCTGATGGGAGATCGCCCGCCCGTCACATCGGCGCGAAGGACGTCTTTTCCCTTGGGCTCGTCCCTGTTGATGTTCCATCCGATTGGGATGCCCATGGTGTGATGGTTTGGGTGGGCGGGTATCGAACAAGCTGGGCGTGGTGGTGTCGTGGTGTCGTGGTCGTGGTCGTGGTGATGGACGCGCCGGGCGATGGTTTGGGGTCGAGGAGACTGAACCTGAACCCGATCCTGGGGAAGGCGTTCGCCAACACCAAACCAGGGGAACACGTCGACACAATGGCCACCACAATGCACTTTGGAGAAACCTGTGCACGATTTGATACACAATCGCGGAACTCGCTTCACCATGTCTCGACACCAACGACCATAGAATCCACTGCCAAGACATGGTTGCCTCTTCCGGGCGGAGGCGATGCCACCTGCAGCCCTAGGTAGATCCACTCAACACCATCCTACATCTGGCTTGACTCACCGTTGCCCATGTTACCATAACGAGTTGCAGCGGCCATGGCCATGATCCAGCCCGGCTTGCAACGCATCAGCCAGCTCTTGAAAAATGTCGACTTTCCGTGGAAGGCGATACACGTCGCCGGTACCAATGGCAAGGGCTCCGTTTGCCATTATGCATCGTCCCTTTTGACCAACAAACAAATCAAATGCGGCAAGTTCACGTCTCCGCATCTCGTAGATAGGTACGCGTTCTGTCACGTGGGTGTCAGTCTGAAGTTCTAATTCAATCACAGATGGGACTGCATATCCATCAATAATCAGCCTGTCGACGAAAACTTCTTCAAAAGGGTTGAGAAACATTTCATCAGGCGGAATTTGCAGGAAAACATCAACGCTTCACCCTTCGAGATCCTCACCGCCACCGCTTTCCAGATCTTCAATGTCAAAAATGTCGAGATTGGCGTGATAGAGGTTGGCATGGGTGGAAAGCTCGACGCCACCAACATTCTACAGAACCAACACATTTCAGTCATAACCAAGATTGCACGAGACCATGAAGCCTTCCTAGGCAACACGCTGGCTCAGATCGCTCTGCACAAGGCCGGCATTCTCAGACCCAACATACCTTACATTGTCAGTCCCTCAAACCCGTGGAATGTCCACAATGTGATTGATGAGTATGCCGAAGAAATCGGTGCTGGCCCTCGTCTCACCGGCGATGCGCCTGAATTACAACGTCTATACAGCTCATCAGGCTGGGTACAGTTCGCCAGCCGGCTACAGCCTTTTCAAAGAGACAATGCAGTATTGGCCATGGTAGCAGCTACGGAAGCATGCAAAAGCTTGAAATTCGCTGACCAGATCGCTAACAAGCTGTGGATCTTCGGGAAGGAGCCAAACCATGGGCGATGCGAAGAGGTCCATGTTTTGGCAGTGTTTGGCCACGGTGCGAATCCAGGGAGAAGGATTCTCGTTGATGGCGCTCATAATCCGGATGCGGCCATTGCCCTCAATGAGCATGTTGATGTGCATCAGAGGCAGAGGACTATCAAGGGACAGCGCCCGCGCAAGAGTGGCTGGCCAGTAACATGGGTGCTCGCTATGACCGAAGGCAAAGATGCACGGCGATACCTCCAGTATCTACTCAGGCCAGGCGATAACGTCATTACTACATCATTTGGTCCAGTGGATGGCATGCCATGGGTCAAGCCCATGGATCCGAAGGAGCTGCTGGACATTGCGCAGTCTGTCGAACCCGGTATCTTCGGTCTACATATCCCCCAAGCCGAACCACTTCGCGCGCTTTGTGCAGCGAAACACCTCGTCAAGGGTGAGCAGCCTATTGTCTTGACAGGAAGCTTATATTTTGTCGGTGACCTTCATCGCGAGATACGATCCAGGTCACATCCGGAATATTTGACGGGGAAGAAGAGCGAAAATGATAGGGAGATGTTCCAACGCATACTAGAAGAAGAGAGAATGAGAGTCAAACAAGCTCTCTCGCGGGCGAGCGTTGGAGACTCTGATGTCGACATAGGTGCCTCGGTCCAGTTGCATCTGAGCGAGGAGCAGCAGAAGCGTCTGGGAGATCGCGAAAAGCGAGAACAAATGCTGCTAGAAATCCGTGCGCTCGATGACGAATTGAAGCGTGTTGAGGAGGCTGAACGCACTATTCCGTCACCGAGCGTTTTCCATGCCGAAAGACTTGCTGCCACGATGATCACGGCCGACGGCGCAGATTCACAAGAGGAACAGTCTGAACCGACATCGACGTCCTCGTTGAAGCAGCAGTATGGTAAAGCTTTGGGTGAGATACGAGCCAAGTTGCGTGCGCTACAAGCTTCTGCGGAGGTCGC
Organism: Plenodomus lindquistii; assembly: GCA_025504975.1. Classification (NCBI taxonomy): domain Eukaryota; kingdom Fungi; phylum Ascomycota; class Dothideomycetes; order Pleosporales; family Leptosphaeriaceae; genus Plenodomus; species Plenodomus lindquistii. The sequence goes on from JANUWI010000011.1 coordinate 183,005, forward strand.
CGCTCCCACGGCTGCTGTCGACATTGAGGCGGAGAAGATACAGGAAACAGCATCCGATGTGCCAGAGGAAGGAGTAGAGGAGCAGAACCAGGAAACGCCTGAAATGATGACGTCGCAGGATCAAGACGATAACAAGAAGAATGAGACCACATAGAGCGATGGCCTTCTCATCACGAATGAACATCTTGTATGTATGGACTTATGGTGTGACAAAGGCTGGAGCCATGTGAATAGATGTAGAAGCTGAACCGACATACCCCACTCAACATCTTCACATATTCGCACTCAACTACCACCTTAGCAAAAGACCTCCAGCGCTCCCACCCTACTCCACCGTCTCCCCAAGCCCAAACATCTTCACTGAATTTTTCCAAGCCCTATCCACGTATTAGCCTACTACACGTTTTCCTTATCAAACCCATAGAGTCGACTTACGCTTCAGTAACCTCCTCTACACTTACGCCCTTGATCCCAGCAACCGCCCACGCTACATGCGTAATCGCCACACTCTCGTTCCGTCCCTTGACCATACACCCTTCGACAAACTTTTCCTTCTTGACTGCTTTCGGCAGCGGCGGCGCGTCCTTGAGATATGCGGCTGAGGCGTGTGAAGGACGCATTTCGCACCATGGACCGTCAGTTTCGAGATGCAGGTGTGTGAGGGGAATTTCTCGGACCACTGCGATGTTTTCTTCCGCTGGGAGGGGGGCTAGTCAGACTTCAAGACCTGAAAGCATAGAGATAGTCCTCATTTGAAGGGAGGGGAAGGAAGGGGTAAAAGGAAAGACATGACGACGGCAACTACAACTGGACAAACGTACTCTTCATACTACACCCGTTGACGCCAATATCAAACCCCAACTCCACCAGCCTACGCATCTCCTCCACAGTTCCTGTAAAACTATGCACAAGCCCCCTCTTGGGCAACTGCTCCAGTTTCTCCGTCAACAAGCGTTCGAAATCCTCGCTTGCGGCGCGGGAATGCAAGAAAAGCGGTAATTGCAGTTCGACGGCTAGTTCGAGCTGTGCGGCAAAGTACTTGAGTTGTTGGTCCTTGGGTGTAAGGAACAAGCGATCGTAGTCTAATCCGATTTCACCGAATGCTACTGCATATCCACTCTCCTTTCCTTGAACAGCTACCTCGCGCAAAGCAGATATCAGCGCATCAGGACCGCCGGGGAAAGAATCAAATTGGTTCGCGGAGCACGGGTGCACGCCCACTGTTGCGTAACACTGTCCAGAATGTTGTTGGGAGATTTCAATGGCGTGTTTGGATTCGGCGAGGTCGGAGCCCGTGACCATGAATTTTTGGCAGCCGGCATCTTGAGCGCGTTGGAGGATGGAGGGGAAGTCGGGCGCGTGGCGTTGGGTGCCGTGGTAGAGGCCTTGGAAGATGGGGTCTGTGAAGTTTATGCCGATCTAGGGAGTGGTGGTGGTTAGTTGAGGGGATGGTGAGGGGAGTGGGTTCTTCTGACGTCGATGTAGCGAAGTGGTTTGGAGGTGGTTGGTTGGGGTGTGGAGGTGGTCATTGTGGAGAGAAGACGATTTTGGAAGTCTACGAGAAAGTTAGCAGAGGTTATCATAAAGAAAAAAAGTCGTAACATCTGCTCAATGTACTTAAATGAACAGATATGACAAAAACGTAGAAAGCAATTTTAGAGAAGGTGACGCACCCGAAGAACTGCTCGCTAACGTGGCAGGTTGGATGGACAATTGCAGCGATCGACTTGTCTTCCGTATACAAGATACACGATTATATTTTACTGCTCTCGGAACAATTGCAAACATAGATGTGACTAGTGGGTGAATGTAAGTGACTGGTCGCTGGTCAAAGTTGCCAAAAGTATATGCGGCCATGCTCTTTTGGGTCTAGCCTCTGAGCTTGCTGGCAGACGACAACCTGGGCCTCTTCACATCTTGAGCTGACAACATTGATTCATCGGGTTCAACTTCTAGTCTTTCTATTACGGGATTGTCGCGATGGCTCTAGAAAACACATGGCACTTGCGGCGCGTTGCGGATAATGCGTCCAAAGCCTGCTGGATCTGCTACAAACCAACGACGAGCGTGCTCATCACGCCCAACAACAAGGTTGGTTCAGAGTCCCACCATCAGTCCACAATACTCAGATCTTATCAGGACTTCTTCTATACATGCCCAGGTCATTTGACAGATCGAGGCTTCTGCCAGCCCGATGCGGATGAGGTGGCGGAGATCGATGCCAAGAAGAAAAAGGAACAGATGGACCGCGAGATTGAAGCAGTGAAGAAAGAGTACGAAGAGAAGCAGAAAACTAAGCGGGAAAAGCGGAAAAATAAGGAAAAGGAGAAAGATAAAGAGAAGGAAAAAGAATCGAAGAATAAGGACGAGGAGGAGGATAAGCAGGATGAGAAGGCAAAGGAAGATAAGGTAAGCGACGTGTCACGTCCTGTGTAGTATCGTCTAACAGCAACACCAGATCAAGGAACTCACCAAGACCAAGGAGAAAACAGAAGCAGAGTTTAGTCCTCGCATCTTCCATCTCAACAAGTGAGTTCTTTACAACGTCACAGCATATCTATTGGCCACGCCCAAATCACACTCTACTAACAACCCACCTAGAAACTTTTACCAGATGCGTCTCGACAAGATTCGCAACGCGGAAATTGCAAAACGCAATCGTGAGCGCCTCTCCAACCCTGCAAACTTCCCCTCTGTGCCTACAAATCTACCTTGAGCTGGTATGCCCCCTCCTCAAACTCCCCATACAATGGATCAACAAGCCGCACAGAAGACATGCTTTCATCGCCGAGAGTGATGCTGTCACTTCTCACTCTTACTCTCAGGATGTACACGGCAATCCGGTCAAGCATTCCAATAAGGTGGGGAATGAAATGTCTCGACAACTTGGTCTACGCCAACCGAAGTGTGTTGGTTTGTTGTATATTACGCTATTTATATACGAATAAGCTCATAGTTGTGGAGTCACAAGCGCTAGAAATACCAACTATTGATACGTACACAACGCACCGGGAGGCTGACAAATGTGTTATTAGCTTGTATGCTATGCTCATGACATGCTAGAGTACACAGCAGCATCATTGTGCTTAACTGATTGCGCATAGTCACCCTAGAAGTATGTGACTGCGGTATTGTACGGCGTAGAGTGTGCGTTGAAACATACGAACTCCTCCGTAACCTACCGATGCTAGGCTATTCCACACTCTTACTTGGTGACTGGCTGGATGAATATAAATGTGTGTGCGCGGTTCGTGGTGGGTGTACTCGATCCTTCCCGTTTGAGCAATGCAGTCAGCAATTAGTATCTGGTCGGGTCTGACATACCCACTCCTTGCGAGCATACCGGACGGGAGAGCTATCAGGTGGTACAGTGCGTGGCACGATATATTGATGTTGTTTTTAGATATAGCTACGTGTGAGTGGTTGCAATGGGTGACTCATATCGCGGCGGGGGTTCAGTTGCCAGTCACCTGCTCGTCTGATGGGTATCGCGGCAATTGGGTCCGGGGAAAGGGTAGTCCTTCTTGTGTTTGTGTGTCACCTGTCTCGAGTCCCAGGGCTATGGAAATGCCATATATCGTCGATCAACGATTGCTAGAACGGTTCCACGGCTCTACGGACCACAGCGTGGAACGTTTGTACCTCGTGGCCCCCACATTGCGGTCAAGTCATGGTACTACGATTGGTGACATGTATTCCCCGTAGTCGTCCATTCACGGCCGTGTAATGGACAGGGCATCGATTCCCACGGTGAATGAATCGAGACAAGCGTATGTGTGTGCCCCGATGCCTTTGAGTTACGCTACATGCTCGTGCATGGCCAAATCAGTGTCGTCGCTCGCGTTCTGGGAAAGGATTCATGCGGGTAGCCGACCGGTATCTGATCCGTCCAAATACTAGATCAGGACTGTCGTGCAATGCATAATTCTTCCAAGTACACATGTCGTAAGAGCGGGGCATGATGGACCTCAGCTTTGAATCCCTTGGACACGGTGATGATGTGGTACAACTCACCGATTTAGAGTGTGTCACAAGCAATGTTGATACCGCTGTCTAATCAGCAATACTACGGAGATCGGTAAGTGATCCATTGGTTAGTTGTCATGAACGTGTCGTAAGGGGGGAAAGTATGACATGCATCCTGCGCTGAAACAGGAAGTCATTACTGGACAACGGAGGGAGTTGAGACTTATATTGTAGTTGGCGTCAATATGTATAAATTGGCATGTATATAATTCATGATCATATCTTCATATATCCGTATGCGAATGTGTGAGGACGTAGTGTATGGTGAAGGGTCGACCCATCATATTTGTCAGCAAAGAAACTGCTGTAATTGTATCGCGTAGGCACGCTACAACCAGCAGATTCTCTCATGCAAGGCGCTGGATGCAAGAGGAGGGGATGACCTACCTCATCCCACCGCAATACGCCAAACAAATTGTCCACAAGCCTCAGCCCCAGCTTTTATGAGCAATCAGTTCTCGTCTACCCTCCAATTGGGATTTCCTAGCTTAGCCGTCTCAGGTCTCCACCAGTTCTCGTCCCCAGATCTAAGCTGCGCAAACATGCGGCAAAGCCCGTTGACTACCCCTACACTTTGCGAGTACTAGTGCTCACCTTCGCCATCAGGCCCAATTCTGCCGCAAGTCCGATGCTGACAGCAGTCCACTTCTTACGCATAAAAAAGCATACGCACATAAAAGTCACCATAAGCTCAAACCCACACGAAGTGCAAAGGATGTGGAACCTCGTCAACGTCGGCTCAGATATGCACACGATTTGTATACGCCTACACACACCTTCCCCTTCCGGCATAGCGTACATGAAGTTGCATGTGGTACTCTACGGCAGCCGGGAGAGTAAGGACATATACAACTAGCTCGCCTTACGGCTGGCACGATACGTCGCGCCACGGTTTCGGCGTCACCGCATGATATGTACATTATCACATCCACCATCCTTTGCGCTAGTAGGAGTTGACCTGCCTTTGAGCTGCGCGGCTTGCACGTCTCTTCCCACTACGCGTGTCGATGCAAACCATAGTATGTGAACATCAACTGTGTGGTTCAGGAGAGTTATTTCTTCACGACCGTCGTGAGACAAATTGTATATAGGATGGATCTGGCCATATTGACGTCTCGCTGTGTGGTATGGAAGTTCAAGTTTTGACGCCTCGTTAGGTAATCGATTGGATCATTTGTATCAACGGCCATCGTTGCGAGCCAAGAGTCCTGCTTGTTTGACTTTACAAGTACTGCACGAACGTGTATCGTCGTGCGCGGTACTAGATGATGCAATGACTTTCCCTGCCCTTCGAGGTTCTGTGTGTCGGAACTCCACCACCCGAAAATCACATCCTACGGTACCAGGAGCAGACATGATTAGTCGCTATACGTGTGTCGTGTAGACCAACCCGTGGTTCACTCTAGATAATGATACTTGGGCACCTTGGAAGTATGCTCACCGAAAAATGTATTTCCATGAGGAAGGGAACGCTCCGGCCAGGCTGAATGCAGGTCGAGGCCTGGGACACCGCAAATCACGGTATCGAGCAGAGGATCGATCATCTCACGCATGCCTGATATTTCTACTACAGTGTGACCGCTTGACGAGCCGTACGTGTGCTGAAGCTGACGACACCTATTCCCCAACCACTTGAGATTGCGCCCTATGCACGCCTTGGGCCTGGCATCTCTTACCCCAAACTTCCCCACCCCATTCTGTAGGGTTTCATATTACATTTGGCGGTCGTCGTGAGCAGAGTTGACTGCGAGGGAGTGCGCGATGTAATTCTGGCTCAGATCGCACACGGAGGCTCGTAAGGGGGGCTGACGAGTGCATCGCACTCTCGTTGCTGATCGACAGAGCGCCGTGTAGTAGTGGATGGGAGTAAAAGCAGGGCGGTGTTAGGCTGATGACGGGAGAAGTTATTCGACCTAGCCACAGTAAGATATTTGACCTAGCTAGAACCCACGAACTTCACGGCTTTACAAAACCACCACTACAATAGATATGCAGATATCTGAAAAAGCAGATCTAGTATTTTTTACCTTTTGCAGCGATCAGACGAAAAAAAAAGATAGGGTTTCAGTGAAAATACGCAATTGTGGGGCGTTAAAGTTGGGAGGAAAAAACCGATATCTAACGCTAAGCAGGGGCCTGCTACAAGCGCGATATGTGACTGGTTGAAACACCGTATGGCTAGGTCAATTATCTTACTGTGGCTAGGTCGAATAACAACTCCCGGCTGATGACTGGAAGATAGTGTGGAGAGGAGCCAATTCGGAAAGATCCTAGCGCTCGAATCTTTGGTCCTGGGCGGTGCATGTCAGCAGATGATTTTCTGATCCAAAAGGAAAGGTAGAGAGCGCACTGTTGAGCACGGCTATACAAGCTAACAGCTGATGCTGAATGCCGATGCGTAGTCTGATGTAAAGACATCATCGATCTGGGTACCGCCACCGCAATAGGCACATCGAAACGACGAAGGCCGTTCCACTCGCATCGAGCTACTCATCGATGTAGAGTACAACAGACAAGTTGCATAGGTGGGTCAAGGTGGCGAAGATAGCTCAAGATCGTACTTGTATATTAGATGACGCACTTTTTGAATAGTATGATAGATCGACGTTGGGGATATGATCTCAGATTTAACACACCATGGGAAGATATCCCGTAAGTCGTCTAGATGACGCCCGCTCAGTGAACAACGCCCCTAGAATGCAGCAAAACCCGTTGTCGAACATGTTGTGAAAGGTCTTCGAGTCATGCTGTAATGCCTCTCTAGTCGCATAGTACACGGCCGTTGCCCATCAAATTCGTCATGCAAGGGAACACAAGCCTGGCCCGGCTATTGTATCGAATAGTTACACGAACTTTTCCAGATATGATAACATGCAGATACCCGCTTGAGGGTGCGGTAGTGAGATACACAGGCTACATCGCCTGTCACCAATGGCGAATAATACTCGAGAAGGTGCCGCGGACAACATCGGCCCCAGGAAACATCGCTAAATGCTGCGCTTGATCAATACGCTCATGATTCGTTGTGTACTTCGTTAATGACACCCGACTTGGGTGCGATTGGCCCACTTGGGGGACTGGTGATCGAATTTATGGAACCGGCACGGTCTATTGGGGTTGGTGGCGGCTCGTCTCTCATGCAGGCGTTCTCCAACATGTTCGTCCATTTACCACTTGTACCAGCATGGCTGTGTTTCAAGTGCTGGCGAAAGTGGTCGGCGCGGAAGAACTTTTTGGCCTGATTGCATTCGCCAAATTTGTGCACGTGATTCAAATGCTCGGATCTCGCCTCCCAGTCTGCGGGATTGGGGAATTCCTCGCCACAGTATCCGCACACGTCGGCTGCGGCTGGTCGAGTTGGCGATGTGTGGAAAGCAGCTTGGACGCCAGCGAGAGTTGCGCACGACCACGAGTGCCTGCGTAGATGGAGCGAATTTTGATGACGCTCGGCCTCATTCTTATTCTTGAACCGGTTCGGACAGTACTGACAGATGTACTGCTTTTCTAGTTCGTGCAGACTAGGGTTTGAATATCAGTTCATGTTCGGGTAAAAGTGGGCTTGGCCAAATGGCGGTGGGGAAAGCTCGGATGTCACTTACCGTAGCTCTTCCTCGCTGTCAAACTTCTTGGGCTTCTTCGGACAGCATTCGCAGATGTAGGCGCCCGGTATGCGGTTTGCAATAGAGTTCTGTCGCGAATGCATCATGCTATCTGTCGATAATTTGCGAATTTGAGGGTGTTCAGTCTCCGAAAAGCCTCGTTGATGGGGTGGTCGCGATAAAGACCCACGGGGACTCGGTTCCAGTGACCTGCTAGCTGCATACGGCGAGACAGGGCCCGAATCCGTTTCGCCCAAGGGCGACAACGCATTAGGTGAAAGGCGCTGATCTCCACCGTAGCTTGTCATGCTACTCGCAGCTGTCGAGAAGCCAATTGAGGAGCCGATAGACCCAGTGCGTGGGCCGAGAGAGCCATTCGATGACACCGAGCCTGATACTGACTGGAAGCGTGAAGCTGTACAGTTGCGGTTGACTAGCATCTGCTGTGAGCGGCGGTGATACAAGTCAGTATGACCGCTAGTAGTAGGGCGATCCTCGCGCGCGGCTTCCGCAGGTGGTGATGAGGCGCGGCGTTTCAGGCCACCCTTGGGGCCCAGATTATAGTCGTCCGCATCCGCGGGGATGCGATCGTTGATGTTTAACTCGCGAAGACCGTTCTCTTCCATGGCAAATTCAGGTTCAGCAAATATACTATGATCGTAACTACCGCGGTGTTGAGAGGACGAGTCGTCAAGAGGCCCAGGCGTGGAGATGCTTCCGAATCGTGCTCTGTGTGACTCGAGCGAGCCCGCGTCGAAATTTGGGCTGCGGAAGCCGTTGTAGCCTGGCGAGATTGCACCAGAAGGCGGCCACTTTGGACCAGGCGAGTCAATGCTTGGATGTCGTCGATCAGGCACTGAAAGAGGCTTCAGTTGCCCATTGAGCTTATGCAGTGGGGCGTGGGGGTCAGATGGGTCCTGCCCGCTAGTAGAGAGAGGTGGTGCGGTTGCCCGGGTGGGTGTATTGGGGCCGCCGATCTTGGACAGGAGCTGCTTGTCGTATGCGTGGGATGAGTTTTGAAGCGCTTTTTGGCCAAGCTGTCGCTCGCTGGTGAATCTGTGGCTCGTGTCGATCAGCGACATGTGCATGTCTGAGAGTGTGGATCCTGGCCGGGCATTGTACGTGCGCCAGGGTAGATGTTGTAAAGTGAACAGAGACAGGCGAGACGAGACGGAGAAAGGAAAGAGAAGAGCGTCATATCATTCATACCTGTGGTTTCCGAGAGACGGGCGAGTCTTGACGGAGCGGTCCTCGTCGCTGTTGTGTTCCAGGCTGGTCTCTGAGCTCATGTCGTCGTGGGACCGCGAGATGGAGGGCTGGCGGTCATGGCCAAAGATGTAGTCGACGGAAGGCTCCCGCGGGCGCGGCTGGTTGCTGCTGGCTCCACTGCCTAGCAAGCTCGAGCCAGGCCTGACAGTCGCCAGGCGATTGCCGCCAAAGCCAGTATCCCTCGGGCTGTTTGTGTTACCCCATTGCCAGCCGGGATCCTGGCCGCCTCGGACGTCGACGTGACGCGGAGGAGGCAAGGGCGGGGGGATGTCGTCGCGGGCTCTGGGAATAGCCATGGCGACGGCCGGGCTGGGGCCAGGACTCGATGGCCGGTGGTGGTGTGGCAGCGTGTAGCGGTGGGACTCCTCATATACCCGAATGCTCGGGGTTGAACTCGCAGGCGGCATGACCGTGCCAGTCGTCGGGGCAGGGGGACCGCCACTCACTGGCAGCTGAAGCGCGCCCTCGCAGCACACTGTCACGGGCAGCGCAACTGTGGCGAGCAGCACCAGCAGCAGCAGCAGCACCCGCTCCAGCACCAGCGGCAGCAGCAGCAGCAGCAGGCCGAGGGGGGATCTCGCAGGCTCGAGGGGGGGGGGGCAGTTGCAGTGTCGTGCACAGACCTGGCGTCTCTACATGGGGTTAGCCGGACAGGACGGCATGGCCGACGCAGGGAAAGCGCTGGCAGCAGCAGCGGTGCAGGGCAGCAGGCGGCATGGCAGCATGGCAGCATGGCAGCATGGCAGCTGAGGCATCGAGGGAGAAGAGCCGCTTACCTGCGAGGGAGAGGGAGTGTGCAGCGCAGTAGATGCAGTACTGTGTACACGGTATACTGGCACGCCAATCGCCAACGGCCGCCAGGGAGTACGTGCTGGCAGCTGCACGGATACACCGAGTAGTCCTCGACGGGTGAGGCTGCTGTAGGGCTGATTGTCGGATCCTGAATACAAAGTGCCAGCTGGAAGCCACCGCGCTCAAATCAACCCAAGCCGGCGCTCCGCCCAATGCTCACTGCGAGTCGGACGCGCGCTCTGCATGCAACTTACACGGGCAGCCCTCGCTCAAGGTCCAAGTACCCGCCGGGAATGCTGCGGCGCCTTAGCGTAGCGCAGGAAACGGGTAGTGGGCGTGGGCGTGGGCGTGGGCGTGGGCGTGGGCGTGGGCGCGAGCAGCGGGAGCAAAAGGGAGACAATGTCGAAAACAAGCCGGCTACCGTAATCCTCGTCAGGAACAGGTGCAGTCGAGCAGAAACAGCCTCGACAGACGGCGATGGCAACAATGGCGAACACAAGAGAGCAGCAACGCCCTTGGCCGGGGACGCCTCAGCATTAAGCAGCATGCTTTTGCCCTGTGCTCCAAAAGTCGGTGATTGGCCATGTTGCCCACAGCTAGCACCGAGCATAGTGTAGTGGAGCGCGCGCAGGGGTTGCTCATCCTTACTCGCAGTCACACCAGCGAACCATGCCTCCGGGGCATTCGAGAAGTCTGCCGAACATGTCGTCGTCCGAACTCGCTGCACGCCAATCCTGCCTTCCTGCCTCGTGCATGGAGAATCTATGGGTTGCACCTTACACAATAGCTGCCTTGCTGCTGTCGCCTCTGCTTCATGCTTCATCGTCATGGTATTGGTGCTGGTGCTGGTGCTGTCCACTGTCGAGATTGCTCTTGCGTGCAGCGTCCTCACCAGAGACCTCACTCTGACCAGCAGCGCTTGGCTACGGTAGAGCAATCAATCGCTCGCTGGATTGGCGCCCGCCCGCGCCCGCCCATCCGCCCGTCGTCGATTCTTACGCAAACCATGGCCGATCGACACACAGTCAGGCGCGAGTGCAACGGTGAGATAGAGTAGTGTACATGGGTCATGGCGTCTTGTGCGGGCTGATCAACGTACAGGCCGGGGATCTCACCATGGCCAGCATGCAGCACCACGCTGTACCATAATCGGTTTTCCTTGCGGGTCCGATTGGAGAGGAGCATCTCCTCCGCGGCTCACCTTCAGCCTTGCGCCGAATACTAAGAGTCCTCTGGCTGGCCATCTCCGCAACGCAACGTGGGTCTCGGCCGTCCTCGCGCGCGGGTAGACGTACTGAGGTGGTCACAACGATCGATTCGCATGCACACTGGCATGCACCATCTCCGGTCGCTAGTCTGGCATTCAGCATTCTTTTGTCCGCTCAATGTATTTTTGGTCGTTGTACAACCAATGGAATGTAGGCTCCATGTGGTTCGCTCACGTCCATTGGATTCTTCTTTGGGATCCCAAGTGACATTGAACACAAAGGCCCCAGCAACACCATTCAGGCCAGACGTTGCTTGTAAACCTTACGCGTGTCGGTGGGCATGCGCTAGTCGTCTTGAGTCTGCACGTCTTGTCCTCGCCCCTTGGTAGACTGCAGCGTCGTGCTCTAGCATGGTGGTGGAGACCTGATAAACAGTACTCCGCCGTGTGCACATGACACAAACGTCGGTCCAGATGATGGGATCTGGGGGCTACATGCGCCGAGGAAGCTGCACCAGTGGCAGCTGCGTCGTCTCCCCACTCTTTCATGCGCGCCTTGAATGTTGCAGCCAGAGCTAGAGCAGCCTGCAGTATAGCCAGGCATGTTCTGTGGTCGTGCGTTGGAGGCGGAACCTTCCGTTCGCTAGATGGTGGAGCAGTGAGCAATACACCGCTTGCTTGAAATTGTACCATGTAGACACCAGGGATGCCAGTTCTGTACGCCACAGGCTCAAGCTAGCCGCTGCATGACATGTTGAGCTGTCAACAATGGTGCGGTTCCAGAACGTGAGACAATCGATACAGTGGTCGTTGCTGCGGCCAGGAATAGCGAGACTGCTAAGTAGGGCTGTGTTGTGTGGCGCAGCACCCCACGAGGGCCTGCCTTGCTTGCAAATCTCGTTCCCATTGCCTGCGAGCCCCTGTTGTCTTGTTGTCGTTAGCAATCGCGTACACTGACTGACCTTGGCTGTTGGCTCACCTTGTCCCAAAGTGGGTGTGTGTGTGAGAGCGTCGGAGCCCTGAATTTTCACCGAGGTTTCCAACCCACAAGCGTGCCTCCGTTGTCGACAAACGTGGTATCCTATCCAGAACACCCTCCAATCTCCGGTGCCCAACCCTTTCTGGTCAGCCAAACCTTAGCAGTCATGGCCCTCATCGACAGAGTACCCGGTGATCTCAACCTGTACATTGGTGGGTACGTAACAGTAACGCCATTATCGTCTCGGGCAACCCCTTGGTCCTCCACTGTCCGGGGTTTGAGAGACCAACTAATGAGCTATTCGCAGAATGTTTACTCTACGACGGCGCGAGGCCCTCCAGCAGGCCAATATCACCCATGTTCTGTCCGTATTACGCACACCTCTTGATCAGGACCTGTTCCGCCCCTTCAAGCACATGGTGGTCGAAGTCGACGATGTCGATGATGAAAATCTATTGGAGCACTTTCCAGCCACCAATCGCTTCATACAGGAAGGGCTTGATGCGGGTGGCGGAGTCCTCGTGCACTGGTACGTCAACAACCTGGTCAAGCTGAGCCTTGCATACTCAACCTTCCATCTTCACCAACGGTTGCCCTCCTTGGCAATTTTGCCATCTTCAGAACATTCGGTGGCTTGCTTATCCTGCTCACTGCCATGCGGCACAAACACTTATTTCTGTTTTCCACGCGTCCTGCATCCGTCTTTGATGGAGAATTCTCCATCCTTCCCCTTCTCCTTCTTGCAGCCCCATCTAAAGCACACCGCTCCCTTGCCACTCTCTCTCGTAGCCACTCAGGTCATCATGCCAACCAACCTCTGTTCTCTAGTGCCATGGGCAAGTCTCGATCAGCTACCGTCGTCATCGCTTATTTGATGCAAAAGCACAACATCAAACCATCGGAAGCTTTGTCTCACGTTCGGCAAGCGCGATCCATATGCGAGCCAAACCATGGCTTCATGACGCAACTAGAGCTCTATGGCGACATGCAGACTCCTGAAAACATTGAAGAAACCCCGGCCTATCAACGCTGGGTATATCAACGAGAAATTGAGCTGAGTCGCGCTTGCGGGCAAGCACCAGAGGCGGACAAGATCCGCTTCGAAGATGAACATGTCACCGATCAAGGCTCTGGTTTCGAGCTGAGATGTCGCAAATGCAGGTGAGTGGAATTGCCTGGTAGGGAGTCGATGTGACCATTCGACGTCTGCTGCCGTCTAGCTCGCCCAGCGCTTACATGACCCCAGACGGCCACTTGCGACATCTCAATACCTACTACCACATACATCAGCCTCCGGCCACAGTAGTGAGAGCACAAAAACGCCTCCAGTCACCGCATCTCGAGATTGTGCCCACTATTTCCTTGACCCATTGTCCTGGATGCGCCCCGAGCTCGAGCAAGGCAAGTTAGAAGGACGCCTCGAGTGCCCAAAGTGTCACACCAATGTGGGCAAGTACGCCTGGCAAGGGATGCAATGTAGCTGTGGGGAATGGAGGGTACCCGGGATCAGTCTCTCGAAAGGACGAATTGACGAAGCGAGGAAAGCCAACTTTGGCATTCGGCGGCCCCCAGGAACTTCGGGCCCGCCCCCCTTGAGCGAAGCGCCTGTGAAAGAAAACCTTTAGATTTGCTTTCGAACCTCCCCCCCCCCTCCCTCCCTTCCCAAGACGGTTCAAAAATTATGACCTCATGTCAGTTACAATTTCTTAGGCGCCAAGAGGCGTGGGCACATTACCCAGTGCTCAAGATGGACATATATCCGATTTATCGGCCCTCATCTGATAACAACGGCGATCCGCTAGACGACCATCCGTCTAGCCGTCTTAACATCGCGCATTATAGGTTCTCCAGTCGCAGTCACCAGAATCAGAGTCAGCTTGTGTCTGTGCCGCGTGGGAGCGAGGCTGGCTCTAGGCGACTGCTACAGGTGGATACCGCGTTTTACACACCGCCCGAGATTTTACAATTAGATGATCAATTTGCGTCTTCACCAAAATGTCTCACCCCACGCGAGCACACAAGTAGATCGTTCCCATTGTCTTACCCGCTTGACTCGCAGCTGGAAGTTAAGGCCATCATTCATGCTACTCGGGAATTCTGTCTTCACACCGCTTTGCTTCCTCGTATGCTGGTCATATGGAGGACAAAAAATCAATTGAGTGCGAATCATGCAGGACACCCGCAATAGTCAGAGTCCATCTGTAACATGCTCAGCAACAACACTGTTCAAATATTGCTACATCATCGCACAGGGAAATCTCACCGATGTACCGTGTTTTACGGATCCGCTCGTGCCTCGCACACGGCCCAGTCGCACTCTGACCAAGTGCTTACTCACTCGTCAAGAACCTGTTACAGAGAGCAGAAGCGTCAGCTACTGTAACTTAATATCCCTTTGTGGATATGACGGATGCCAAAACACCTCACACCAAGGGTTGAAAGGGGCCTATTTCAGCTCTTAGCAATGAATTGGCTGACTGGCAGCTGCAGCAAACCGTAACTTGATCGCGGGCTCATGCCATCGTGACGGAAAGGCGACTTCATTTAGATTTGTCAAAACCACAACAGCCCTCAATGGATGATCGGGTGACCATTCATCGAGCGACAACTACTCGCGATGCATGCATGTCAAAGATGTTTCTATGCTGTTGATATTTGTCTCTTCTACACCATTATGAGGTTCACTTTGCTCCAGAGCCATTCTATGTCACCCTTTCCCTTGTACAAAACTCATCAAACGTTGATCCTCCCGTCCATTACCATCGCCCTCATAGCCTCAATACTCATATCCACAGCCTTCTTCGCCATCTGTCGCCACATGTGTTAGCAAGCGAACTCCAAACACACCATTACATTCGCCCATGCCCCGACTGAAATGAATAAAGAAGAAAACACACTTACCCCTTTCAACCTTGCAAGCTCCTTCTCCGCCTCTGGCGATCCTCGTTCAATCTTTGGAAACCGGAATTCAAACGAGTACGTCATGTACAGATCGTGTTCTTCGCCCGAGGATCCAGACGAAATAATATTGCGGATGTGAGATCCATCTTCTTGTTCGAAATCAACCTATCACAGCCCCTCGAGTTAGCCCATACACATACACATATATAGTCTCTCTCTTTCTCTCTCTGTCTCTCGTCCCTCATCTTCCCTCATCAAAGAAAGGAATAGAAAAAAAAACTCTTACCCAAGATGGCCAAAACCCCCTAACAACCTCCCTCGCACTCTCCTTGGGTCCAGCACCCTCTTTAAACTTGACCTCTCTCGTCACAACCGTGCCTTGATCCCCTTCATCTTCCTCACTCAAGACAGTACAGCTCTCAATCACGGGTACGAATTCCTGCGCAAAACGGATTTTGCGCTGCAGGCCGGCCCAAATTTGCGCTTGGGTGAGGATGGGTGTGGCGGAGGGGGGATTGATGGGGGAGGTGTGCGAGAGGTATAGAATCACCATGGTTGCGGGAGCTGGGGTGTTGTGTTGGGTGTAGAGAAATAGGGTTTTAGTGATGGTGATGTTGGAATGCAAGGTTGTATGGGACGATGGTGTTCACTATGTGTGTATTCGTGATTCCAAGGTTTCTGGTACGGGGGAGCGATCTGTGGATTTCGGAAAATGTGGTAATAGTGGTAGTGTCTTTGAAAGTGTGTGTACCGCGGAGTCCAGTAATTATGTTGACGTCAGTGGCTACTTCAGTAAAGGGCAAAAATCAAATAGTACTCGAGATGAGAGATTCGGATCACAATCTTGATGGAGCATTTTATACGGGCTTCGACATTTCGCTGCGCAGGAAAGTGCCGATATGTTGTCATCTGCTGTGATGGTTCGGCCCCATAAACTCCGACCGGCGTAAGGCTGATTACCTGATTACACAAGCACCAGGGATGCGTAAGACACGAGCTACCGAGCCTTGTGGGGATACGCTGTTCTGTACGCTGACGAGATCCTAATGCTGGGCATGCATGATAAAGACTTTTGAGGAATTAAGGACGTGATAGGGTTGAAAGGGTTTGTGATTGTGTGTTGGGAAGCTGTCGTGTACCATATACAGGCTTTGTAATATTGGACTGAAACTATGCGATGGAGTATCACTCTGATGCCTTGTACCATTGTGCATCCGAGACAATGTTGTAAACAATGGGCTGGATCGCCGGAGAAAGTACTGTGTGAAGATCATCCGACATGGCGGGCATGATATGTCATTGAGGTATCATTTCACTAGCCTTTCGCTCTCGATAAATGTAGTAGCTACTCAGCGCAACCCGCCGGAACGCCATTTTGGTATGCAAGCCCTCCATGTCTGTCATTTACTTCTGCAGTCCTCCACTCTAGTTGTCCTCGACGACCTGGGTGTGCAGACCCTTGGGGTCCTTGACGTTGACGGCCTGGACGTAGGAGTAGAGCTTCTCCTTGGCGCCCTCCTCGTCGTTACGCTTACGCGAGATGCGGACACGGAGGCGGAATGGGACACCCTTGATGCCAGACTCCCAGACCTTCTTGTTCAACTGGGGGTCAAGGCGGACGTCCTTGGTGCCCTAGAGTTGCACCGTTAGCAAGTGCACTTCTCCACGGGTCGTGGCCAGGCCGTCCAGCAGAGCCCAAGTGTGTTCAACGTACCATAGCCTTCTCAGCGAAACCACGGATTTCCTTGATAGCCCTGGGGGCCCTCTTCTTGAAAGCTACGCCATGGACCTGAACCCATGTATTAGCCTCATGTTCACCTTCAGTCTTCCGCCCGATGCCTGCATCGCCAAGAACGGGAACTCGACAAGTGTTTCATCACCACTCAAGTGCCCATCCAAGACTCTGCGAGACCATCGATGGACTTCACAAAACTGAATCAACATACGCGCTTGTGGAGGTGGATGGTGTATTCGCGGGCGACGACATCGGCGATGGCGCTACGGCCGGTCTTGCCAGCCTTCTTGGTCGAGGTCTTTGCGGAGGGGGCCATTGTCTGGAGGCATTCGTGTTAGCTTGTGTCTCTCGCAAATGCGGACGAGTTGCGCATCGTGTCGCAACAGCAGCGGAGGCCCATTGCGACAGAACGCGAGCGGTTGACAAACGCCCCGGGGTAATTGTACGTACTGACAGATGTCTTCGCTATGGGGTTAGTCGACGATGAGGGTGCGAAGTGCGGGCTTGAAGTTCGTCAAGTCAAAGCGGTTGCCGGAATTTCGATTTCTGAAGTCGCTTAGTTAGCGTGGTGGGGCACGGACCACTACATCATGGCCAAGTGACAAGTCCACCAACACCAACACCATGTACTCCTCGACTGCCAAACTGCCTCAAAGACAACGATGAGGTGGGTAGGAATTGTGACAAGTTTGCATGAACCATAGATTGCGACCCAATCAAGGCTCATATAACATACTCTCCATGCAAAGGGGTCTGCACCCCAGACATCTAGGCGTTTACCCCAGTACTGCAAACACCTTAACACCATGTTACTTAATCATGCGGACAAGGTTTACTCCCTGAAGCTATCCTTCAATCCCAGCTGCTGATACCCCAGCATAGCCCTCAGCCTCAGAAACGTCTCATACCAGCTGAGTTGCAACTCTACGCGCATATGTCTTGACCATGCACTGAGCCAGATGAGTAAGTTACGTGGCCACAACACGCTTCCCCGGAGGTTGTCAAGCTGCTCCTCATATACCGTGCGAGAGGCGTAGCGCGCCAGAATCAGAAAAGTACGCATGGGTCCCTGGCGGGTTTGGAGGCCTTCGTCAAGGGAACGCGCTATGATTTGGTTAGCAGGTCGGCTCCCCATCTCCACGGTGGAGGATAAGACTCACTCAAATCATTCGTCTTGAGGATGAGCAGAATGACTCTTGGCACTTTCCCCAGAAGCTGGATCAGGCTTTCTAGCAAGCCTTCTCCGAGCGCATCCCCAATGACCTTCTTTTCCTCATTCGTTCGCGATGTCATGACGCCTCCAGTGCCGGCCTCTTTCTTAGCTAGCACAGTGTAGTCGCGCCCAGTAATTGCAGATGCAAACAATGGAAACTGTTCTTCGCCAATGCCTGCTACTTCGTGTGCATACTTGCGCATGCCAGCCTCATCAGCATCCAGCACCGCAAGCCAGAGCTTTGCGTAATCTCTCCTCAGTTGCAGGGGAATATCTCGGTACAGTCCATGGTCGTAGAGTACCACGTCGAAATTGACACCCTTTCTATTAGGGTTGTATCGTATCGAGATATTTCCGCCGTGGGGATCGCAATGCAGAGGTGCATCTCGGCCAAAGATCATCTCGTTAAAGACCCTGGCCAGCGCTGCAGACACTTCGTCCCGGTCAATGCCATTCGCGTCCAAGCTCTTCAGGTCATCTGTTCGGAACCCAGAAACATATTCCATGACCAGTATCCGCCTCTTGGCCCAGATGACTCTTGGAATGACGACTGGCGCATCGTGGACGTGGGAAAAGTATTCGCGTGCTCGCATAGCATTTCGACCTTCAAGTGCAAAGTCAAGTTCTTGGGGCAGAGACGCTTGCATCTCCTCAGATAGCCATGTGAGATCATACTCTGGGAACCAGCGCTTCAGCGTGGTGAATGTAAAGCTTGTCAAGGCCAAGTCCAATTGGGCCCACTCGTCCAGCGCCGGGTGTTGTACTTTGACTGCGACTTTCTGGCCTGTCTCGCGAATTGTTGCACGATGCACTTGGGCCAGCGAGGCCGCTCCGATGGGCAGTTGCTCGAATTCGGAGAAGTAGTCTGCGAGCTCACGCCCAGTATCATTCCGCACCATATCTTGTATCGACTCAAAGGAGGATATTGGACATTGATCTTGGAGTGGAATGAAGGTGTCGCACCATTCATTGGGAAGCAGATAGTTCATGCTGCTCAGATGTTGTCCTAGCTTAATGAAGATGGAGCCGTTCTTCTCAAGGGTTCGCAGAGTCCGTCTCGCGCATCGTAGGTGGCAGGCCTTTAGTTGCTCGGGGTAGTCTGAATCGGTGTCGTGCTTGAGAGTTGTGCGGTAGCTGTGAGCAGGATGGGTTAGCTACAGACCGACCGCAAGTAAGCTTCTCTGGTTGTCGTACTCCTTGATGTTCAGGACCAGCGTAGTCAAGACTCGGTAGCTGCGCTGCGCTGCCACATATGCGTGCTTCGCATCGTCGTTGATTGTGACGACGCCGGCACCAAGTGCTATGCCACCTCCGGTAATCAACAATCTTCGTCTTCTCTTGCTGCTCTTGCTGAAGGCTTTGGTGGCGGCATTAGCGGTCGACTGCGCCTCGGTCGTTGTCTTGCTAGCAAATGCTGCTCGTTGCTGTGCGAACAATGCCCGCTGCTGCAATGGGCTCTGTCGTTGCGGAATCGCCTGGCGTTGCGATCGGAGGCATGCTCGGCACAACCACGAGCGTCGCAACAAGGAAGAAAAGGCATGCATGGCCGGCATTATGCGTGCATGTTGACAGTCGACCGAGAACACAAAAACCCACGCTGAACTCAGACACAAAGATGCTGTGTGGGGAAGGCGACCAAGGCGGGCGCGCCATGTATGATCTCGTCCGACATTTTCTCAGGGTAACGTTCTAGCGCACCTCGGGACGCCACAGACGCTGAGGGACCCTTGCAGCCAGCCGGCATGTCTACCCTGGCACTGACGCATCAAAGTGACCACCGACTCGACAGATGACGACATCTTTATTGTACTCGCGCATGTGGGTATAATCTCCCCATCTAATAAGAGCCATGGCATGCAGAGTACCGCTGTACTCGCTTCTTCTCACAGCCACCTAGCGGCATCCACAGTACACCCATACCTCCTTCTAGGAAGCTGTTCCGACCACCACAACTCTATACAACTTCATCGTGGTTCATTCCTCTATGACGTGGTAACACCGATTCCACCCTGACCAATGCCTTGACAAACTGTTCCACACCCTCAATCCATGGCTACTGCCATCAGAAGCAGCAACACAAAAGGCATTGTCCAAGTCTTGTGCCCGTTTTGTGTATGAGCATTTGCAGGCTCAAACACCGGCTCCTTGCCGTCTCTTGTTCTACATATCAACCGTCTCGTTGAAGCACAGTACACCGTTACCTTGCAGATAACCGTCAACACCATCTGGCATAGTTTGTCGACGTGGATGGGCGATAAGCGGGTCCTGTTGTGCTGCGCTCTCGACTGGGGAGTCCGTTATATCAGTTACAAGGACAAGACCGGCCGTCTTGATCGATTCAATGAGAGCGGGTGCAAGTGACTGGCCATTGTTAGCCTAGTATATCACACGCATCTTCAATCAAGTACTTACAAGCAGGCGAGAGCTACATATCAAGCCCATAAAGTTGTTGTCCCGCGCAATCCGCACAGCCTCCTTGACCGAAATGGTAGTACGCCCGCTGCTCTGAACCAGGTGCGTGTTGCCGGAGGGTGATTGTGAGCTATCCGCGCCGAGTTCATTGCACAATAAAACCGGATCTGGACAAGCGTTAGTATCAGGAGGTCTGGACTTACAACTGCCACTTACAGTTGGGCTGCTTCCAATTGATGACTGTACATATGTCCTGGTTGAAGGAACTGAACAGCACGCTTCGTAGTGTTCCGTCGACCTCGCCCGCTCCGCGCTGTCTCAACATTCTTGCGTGTTCAAACACGACAGACAGTATTCGATCTGCAAATGTGTTCATGTCATGTGTTGGACCGAGTCTGAGGCGTTCCTCATCAAGTCGTGAAGGGAACAAGACATGCAGCTCCACATGTATGTGAGCTGGTAATAGCGCAAGAGCATCTTTGAGTGTGATGTACGAAGACGCCAGAGCCTGGTATACTGTGGGTATGCCGATCGAATTGTCCTTGGCGAATGCGTCCGCGAGTTGACTAGCAATCGAAGCGTTTTGGTGAGAGCCAATGTCTGCGAATTGTGCATAAGTGAGGATGTTCACGGGAACTTCGAGTCCTTGGTGGTTGATCTTCCATCTGGGGTGTAGTACAGGTACACCGTCGGCGGTCAGCTGCACGAACAAACGTACATAGTCCCCTGACAAGCTGGAACCTGTGATCAAAGTGTGCGGCTGCGAGTCAAGTTGACTCGTAGCTTTCCAATAAGTTGCAAAATGTGTGATCTCTAGTGGGATTCCGTGGAATGGCTTCACCACCTGGAAGTCAAAAGTGACTCGGCCGATAGCCCGTAACCTTGGGTCAAATAACTCGAGATGCCATCGACCAGTGCTCTTTGACAATTCGGTGAAGACTTTTGACGATGCAACACTACGAGCAATGACTTTAGAGCCGATCGTAGGGTAGACGTCAAAGTCAATGGAGAAGCTTTCGAGATTCTCAATCTGGAAAGAAATGACCTTGAACTCGTCCTGAATCGGTAGTAGTATGTTCCGTGGGATTAGATCCGAGCTCTTCGAGGATATCGTAAGCCTAGCAGCTGGATACTTTGACTCGTCGTAGAATCTGATGGCATCTTTGCCAACCTTCTCGAAGCTGATGACGACAAACGTTTTCGTGTCCAGGAAGTTGTGGCCGTATCTCCGGAAAGGAATGATTGGTGGCGGCAGGATGAACTCAGGAATGCCATCAGCATCCTGCTCCAATTCCATGGGCGCAGGCATCGAGCTTGACATCTGGCCAGCAATCTGGGGCGATACCTGCTTTTGTAGCTTGAGTCCAACACCACGACCTACTGAGGCAAGCAGTGACATGCATTCGAGGTGTCCTTCCCAGGTTGCATAGTACATGGCGGAAAGACCTTTCTCGTCTACGATGTCCACATTAACTCCACAATGAAGCAGAGTCTGAAGACATTCCACGTGGCCCTCGCTTGCCGCATGGAACAGGGGCGTCCATTGATACAATTTATCGGGCTGGTCAAGGTTGGCGCCATACTTCTGCAGCATGAGCAGAGACTGTGGTGTCTTCCCCGATCGTGCTACAAGATGCTGAGGGAAGAGCCCTTCGGCGTCCGGCAGCATTTCAGACGACCGTTGCAACAGAAGCTCCAGTATCTCGAGTGACGCGTACTGACAAGCAAGATTGAGAGGAACATGCTCTCCCGGCCCCAATCGGCTAAGGTCAGCACCTCTAGAGAGCAGTGTCTTTACGCAGGCAAGTTGCGAGTGTACGATAGCATGTATAAGCGGGGTAAAGCTGTCCTGATCGCGGAAGTTGACAGTTTCTGGCGCAGCGTCGATAAGATCTTGAACGAGTTCCACATAGCCGTGCATGCAGGCGTAATGTAGTGGTATGCGACCGTAGACATCGGTTGCATGCACATCTACATTGCTGGCCAGACCTAGCTTCAGCACCCCGATTCGCCCACTGATGGCAGCCTTATGAAGGCAGTTGCGCTCATTAATCTCATCCTCCTGCGCTAGGTTAACGAGCCCCGAGTCCAGCAGTGTCTTCAGCGCAGATTCCGGAGCCTCTGCAACCGTGCTGAGAAAGGCACGAGAGATGTGATCGCGTGCATCGGGGAGAGTCGACAAACGAGCAAGACATTCATCTATCTTGCTCTGATTCGCCGTGTTGATTGCCTGTACGAATTGGTTGTCCAGCTCGAGCTTGGCCTCGAAGGCGGGTTCGGAGACGCGCGGTTCAGCAGTGGGGTGTGGCGCCTGAACCCCTTCACCCTCGGCCCATCCCGAGAAATCGAGGAGTGCTTGGGTGGCTTGGTCAGAAAGGATGCTGATGACCTCTCGGTTGAAGCATGGCTGAACTTCGACTGCGCGAGAGAGGTAAAGTTGTTTTTCTCTTGACTGAACCAAGGTCAGCTGCAGCGACCTAATCGTGGGCACAAGTGATCTACCTTGGAAGTTTTGTCCCACTGCAAGAGTCAGCATGCTGATGGAGATGTGATGAGAGGAATTGTCAAACCTTCTTCAGGATTTTAGAGAACGCAGTCTCGTTCACTTCCACAAATTGCTGAGTCTGGTTAGTTTCACGGAATTAGCAGTGCACGTGGACCAATCACCTCTAGTTTATTGAGATCCATACTAAATTGCTTGAGTCCCTCTTCAAGAGCGACGTACCGCGAGGACGTCTTCGAAACCGAGTGGGGATGTTGTTGCATAACCCTCTTTTTATCGAGAAGTGTAGTCAGACGGAGTCGCAACTGCATATATTGTGAGAAAATAGCCACGTCGTGGGGCGCAGCTTATCGTACTTCGGCCTCCTTCTGCAGGTAGAAAGTGTTGACCTTCTCAAGCTCGCGTTCCTGGATGAGACATCAGATGTGCTCCCGGGATCACGTAAATTCGGATGCATACCACTCGAAAGAAAAACGTAGCCTTGTTCGCCTGCAAGGAGGTCTGCGGATCCAGTGCATCATGTCCATTGCTACTGTCGCCTTGCGGTGGTATTATCGGAGTAGCACTGAGCTTCTTGATGAGCTAGAGCGGACCATAAGCCAAAGATCAGAGACAAATTGTGGAAGTTCACGACCTTCTTTAGCGCTTTGTAGTCGACAAAGCTGGCGGCATATTCTGGAATCTCCAGTTGCCGCTTCTGAATATGTTTCCCGAATTTCCTAGAGAAGCGTGCTGAGTCAGTGGAGTCTTCCTTTGATGCTAGACTTGTCGACGAAGCAGTTTTCCTCAGCACCACCAGCGATTGGAGTTGAAGTGTCTCCATATAGAGGGAAAACGTACATTGTGCTACCACGGGCGAAAAAATCCTACGGCAGCCGCTCTGAAGCCGTGACAGCGATGCGTAGGATGATGCACAAGCGACAGATCCTAGCCTGATTATTGTGCAGATCTAACCATACAGGTCCCGCTATGACAAGTGCGCGGTGGGCAGGGGACGCCTATTCGGCAACAAACACAGGAAATGGAATGAGACGGAGGTGAGGCTCCTCAGCGAGAGTCCAGAAACGAACGTGCGCAGTTGGTCGAGAGATGTGAATTCGATCAAGTGGCTCGCTTGGACCTGGTCGGGCTGTGTGTTAGCAAATGGGTTGCGAGGACCGGGTGAGGGGCCAGGCTTCACTGCGAAGCCGAGGGCTCATTGCGAGAGGGCTATGAGACTGTGCATACGTTGGCTGAAGAGCAGTGTGCCCATGTCGTTGAGACGGTGATGGAAACCGACGAATGGGAGGTCGAGTAGCCGCCACGGGCTCAGCAGCTGCACTCGTGCTGAAGTCGTTAGATCAGCAGCAGGGAAGTGGGTATTGTGCCGACTCTTAGGTAAAGTGAAGGCTGCCAGGAGGCCCAATCGAAGAATTAGCTGGTGTAGCTTAGAGGCGAGGCTAGGTGGTTTTCGGCGCGGCAGCCGCTATACCAGCTTGGCAAGTTCAGCCGCGATGCAGCAGCATTCACCACGGCCACAGGCACGTCGCCAAAGCGCAGCGGCCGATGCTTGGAGTAGCTTGTGGTCGCGGTTGAGGACAAGGGCGACAGGCGGGGTGAAAGGACTCTGAAGCATCTCCACGGCACGAAAAGACAGGCCAACCAGCAAAAGTCGCGTCATGCTGCAACAGGCTACGCACTGTACAGAGTACGTGTCCGATGCATACTTTCACATACTATAGGCGCAATGTGGAACGGCCCGGACATCAAACGTGCAGGGAACCGCAAGACCGGAATCGTTATGATGTACGCACTTGCAAGCAGCTGGCCAGGTATATACAGTACGTCGTTCAGTTGCTCGCGTACGAGGCCCTACACACAGGATATCTTCGCACCTACACTACAGTCCTATACTTTTTTCGCCAACTCGGGCAGGCTTCCCATCAGACCAGCTATATATCCACGCGGCAAATGAAGTGCTAAAAATCTATAGGCTTGAGACCGTTTGCACAACTTCGGCTCAGGACATGAATGCTATTGCGCAGCGGACGTAAAAAGCTACACCAAGCAGATGCACAAGTGTGACAGTTCAGGCTCCTTCGTTGCGTATCATATTCCATACGCTCCCCAGCCATCGATATCATCCAGTTCCTCACTGTTGTTCGCTTGGTGCAGTGAGGACGAGACGTCGTAGGGCGTGCGTGTTGCAACATTCGCATCCAGCTCAATGTCGAGTCACAACTCGTCATCATCCATTTCTGATGGTTTCAATAGACCACCCACCTTCATGGCTCGTTCCCGCTCTTGCTCTTTTGCTGTCTTGGCCGCTTGCTCACGTTCCTCAGCAAAGAGTTCAGTATTGTCGCCAGAAAACTCCTTCAACGAGATGAGGAAGTCTCGTAGGATGATCTTGAATCGGTTGAGGTCAGAGTTGGTGGCGAACAAACCATCGATGAAAGAAGCGATTTGGGCGCTATTCATAGTTAGTATACTATATCGGTACCAGGAGAGCGAGGGGAATATACGTTTGGAGATTGGGGAAAGCAGTAGCCAGAAGATTGCCAACAAAGTTGCGCAAGAATTCGCGATTCGAGGTGCCTGCTGGTGCCATGTCGGGGGAGGTGTATATTGGACCCTGTAACTTGTCCGAGTCGACGAGCCAAAACATCTTCGCGAGTAGCATAGACTGCGCCTTGAATCCAGCTTTGTGGTCGCTATCAGTGACAACGAAGAACACGTCTTGCAGAATGGTCGTGAAGAACGTCTGGAAGAAGGTGTTACAAGTTTGCTGATCTGTGTCGGCCATGTTGGAAACCAGCTCGAAGCACATAGAGAGGCCAGCACTCTCAACTTCCCGGTTATCATGCTTACTTGCCCACATGCACGAATCGATGACAAACTTAAACGACCGCGCATCGAGTCGTAGAAGTGCCGGGAAACACCGGAGGTTGATTGTTCGTAAGAGTTTGAAAAACTCAACGCGGTGTTCAGGGTATTCAGAAAAGTCCTTGTTGATCATTTCCAGTGTGCACTCGAATACGCTATCCATGATATTGAGGATTTGGTCTTCCATCATGCTCTGTGCACATGTTAGCAAATGTTACGATGGGTGTTGGGCAAGTTCAACCATGTGTTTGCTTAGATTGGGTCTCCAACGTACATGTAGCTTGTTGATGATTGTGGTCATGACATTCAAGACTTCTGCTTCACGGGCATCCGGTACATTGTTCTTATAGTCGATTAGAACAGCCTCCAGTAGCTTCGGAACGATGTTGTTGTGGATCATCTCGAGATCATCAGCCTTCTCAACGTAAGTGTTGATGAGCTTCAGAATCTCCTTTTTGATCGTGCGAAGACCGCGCACTTTGGGCATCTTGGTAGCGATGTTGCCTGCATCCATTAGTCTCGATGTGTTCCAAAGAAAGCCGAAGTAGACGAACCATCTCGCTGGACTGCCTCGTCAATGAGCTGTGAACTTGCACGGTACATTGTGAGCATGTCGAAATAGATCCGTCCAATCTGTGGGTAGAAGTACGATCCGATCGAGCCACATGCGGCAACATTCGTCTTCATGATGTTTCCCACAATCTTGATGACCTCTGAGTCCTGGAGGCATGCAGGGTTCTGATTCGCCTGAGCAATAATGTTGTCCCACTGCGGTCATGTTAGGTAAAGATCTCTACACCGGTCAAATTTGAACTTACAGCAGAATTTGGCAAAGCCATGAGATCGTTAATCAATCGCTCTTGCATCGACTTTTGTCCTTGCGCACTGATCATATAACCGCATGCCTCATAGAATGTGTGGACTTGTTGAGGCAAGAGATCAGCGGTGATCTTCCTCAAGTTGCGCACAATCTCATCGATGAAAGGTTCCGTCTCTCCTGGTTGCAGCGCAACAAAGTGTCGCCGACACTTGTTCGCAATCTTGATGAAAGTGTCGCAAGCCATGTCCTGTACACCCTCGTGGGTCTCGTGCATGAATTCGAACAGCTTGTTCACCACAGTCTTCAGGAACTTCCAATGAGCCTTGAGGAATCGAGGATATTGCCCGACAATGTACATGATATTACTTGCGACGACTGCCTTGTTGTCTTTGCCGCGCTTCATCTCGGTCAACCCCAGCAAGTCCTTGATCACAGTGACCAAGAAGCGCTTCTCGGTCTCTTCGTTCATGGCGCCGGAGATGGATCCGATAGCCCAGCAGAGGGTGTTGCAATTCGCCCAGGACCACTCAGTCCCATCAACTTGGCGTGCCAGCTTCTCGGACATGATCTGCTCGGTGTCGTTAACATCCAAGTGCGTCAAGAAGACGAGGCATTCTCTTGTAGATTTGTAAAGCTGAATGGTGTCGCTCTCCTTGACGAATTCGCGCACAATCTCGCCCTCGTCGTTTTCGACAATGAGCACTTCCTCAGGCCTGACCATCTTCTCGATCATTACAGTTCGCAGGTTCGACAAAATCTCGGTGTACTTGTTCTTTCGCAAAGGATAGTTTGCGAGTTCTCGTGCACCATTTCCGGGAATGCCCATGCCCAGGAGTGGATTCATGTCGGTGATGGGGAGTTGCTGCATTTCGTCGTAGAGCTCGGAGACGAGCTTTGTCCAGTACTCCAGGCAGATCTTGAATATTTCACGATCATCGATTTGACTTATACGAATGAGGTAGAAGTGACCATGTGTTAGGAAGTCCCTATTCATCAAATTCTCAATGACGTTCAGGTGCATGGTGAAGAAGTTAGTCAGGAATAGTGCAAGATTGAGTACAAACTCCTGGTCCCGACCATTACTCGATGAGTATGTGCTCTTCAGATCTAAAGACAGGGGAATGATCTTTGAGATTGCAGTTAGTGTCTCGGTGAACATCTGGACGAGCTTATCGTCGTACGCGGGCTCGGTGTGTAGGCCTGCGATCTCGGTGAGACACTTGAGGGTGATGTTTCGGAAGTCGGGCACTTCGAGGAATCGGCTACGCAGAGTCTCGATCAGACTCTGGCCGCTGGGCGGGGTCTCGAAGATGTAACCCAAAGGGATCCAGTTGAGGAAGCGGAGCAATGTTTCCAAGGTCGCTTTGATCAAAGACGCTTCCGTTGCAGTCCGTAGCACTTCTGAGCAGAGCTGGTAGATTGAGGTGAACTCGTCACACATACTCTGCTTGAGTTCTTTCCGCTTTGCCGAAGTCATCTGCTCCTCCGAGTAATCAAAGACTTCTTCGGACAGCAATCGGAGAATGACCATGTTGTTCTCGCAGATGCCCAGACTGCTATGGCAGGACGAGATGATCTCGTTGATGAAGGTGGGCCAGTTATGCGGCCATTCCTGCTTGAGGACAGACACGAGTGTAAGGTTCAGCTTATGGAGTAGGGTGCGATCGGTGCGGCGGCTATCATCGTTGTTGGAGAGCTGGATGATGAAGTTGACGATGAAGTTGCGGATTCCTTGACACTGGTCGCGCGGTAGGACCTTCCATCTGGTCATGATGACATTGTCAAGCACTTGCAGTCCGAGGTCTGACCTGGGTCAGCACCATGTTTCTTCAGCCTCGGCCCATGTCTCTGCTTACACTTTGTCTGCGGATACTGCGCATCGGACAGAATCTTGTCGACCAGAAGCCAGGCATCTGGGTTCTCTTTGAACTATGTTGTTGTCAGTGGCGCTGCATGGTGGGTGGTGGTTAGTGTGCTGGCTCACCTGATTCAATGTAGCTTGGGCTTGTTTTTGCTGGTGAGAAGTTTGTGTCAGCCTGCGTGCACACTAGAGGATACGGCGACTCATTCAACACGTACAGTCTCTCCGCGGCCCTCGTAGAAGGCGCGCACTGTGGCGTCGAGCTCTTCGATTGACAGAGACATGGCGGGCTGCTGCGCGGCGGGAAGAGCTCCCAATCAGCCTGAAGAATCTGCGTATGTCCCCAAAAAGCTTCGTCACAAACTGTTTCCCGGGTGCTGAATGTACGGGCGCAGTGGGCGGGCGCGAAGAGGCGGCGCGCAATGGTCCGTTGGCGTGCAGAGGAGGGAGAAGACGATGGCGGGGCAGCTCGGCGGCGGGGAGACGATGCGGGCACCGCAGAGAAGGCGACGAGGGGGCGGCGAGAGGTGGGCGGGCGGCGAGAGGGCGGTAAGACTGGTGGATGGGCTCAGTTGCTTGGGTGAAGCTTCAGGCTGACGTCGTTGTTGGAGGCACAGAGAGGCGTATCAAAGTCGACAACGCGCCGTGCCGAGACCCAGATTACGCGCTAGGCCAAGGAGGACGTATCCGACACTGCGCAAGGCCCACCCTTACAAACACTGCACTGTGCCGCTTTGCACACGTGAGCTCCAGAGTCTACTCTACTCCGTGTACTCTACTCTTGTTATATACATGTACACGTGCGTTTGCAAGGACGTGCAAACTTGTTTGCGCATTAGGTACTTGTACATGGTCGATTGCACATGACGCACACTCAGCAACGCTGCTGAAGCAAACACAGTCGGCTGCCGCCTTATACCCTCGTTTTGGCATCAATCCGACGTGTCCGCGGTTCCGAGGGCGTCACATTGTATGTGTGCTTGCGGCCCATATCCAGTCCAGGCCGTGGACATGGCGACATGCAAGACACGCGTACGCCAGACACGACGAGTATGTGACCTCTGCTGATTCCCCATCTATCAGTACACTCGGAACGAGTCAATCCAGATCGGGTGCCCAGCCATGGGCCTAATCTCTTGTACGCGCAGCGCGAAAACAGGCTCGTCATGGAAGACTCGAGGCTGCCGTTAAGTAGTGTTGTGTATGCTGGCGGTGATGGGGAGAAGAAGGGAGCGAGGAATCTGGGATTTTTGTATGCGACGCTCGGGGCGCCGGGTGAAGCTAGCGACCAACTGGGACTAGCGCTCGATTTGTCCAAGGTGGCCTCGATTGACCATGCACTCGGACGCACCGCAAGCTGGACAGACGCAGCAACACTGTATTCCTGCCGTAGCCCTACGCGAGGACAGTAGCGGACACGTCGCCACCATCCCCACCACGTCTCGCTGCGACTGCTGCCCTCACTGCTCCTGCGGCCGTCCACACCGCCCCGCCAAACCCAAGCTGTGGCCGCCCTCGGTCCCACCACCACCCATCCATTCCCCACGACACATCTGCCCACCGTCAATTCACCATGGCCGACTTCGAGGCACTCAAGGACCAGTGGAGCGAGATTGAGGACAGAGATGGCGTCCGTCTCAGCTGGAACACGTTCCCCAGCTCACGCATGGTAAGCAGCGGGCCCTCTGTTCGTCTCACGGCATGCTAACATGTCATGCAGGAAGCTTCGCGCCTTGTTGGTATGCGCTACCTGCCAGCTCTGCGCACATCATCGCTGACCGATTGCAGTCCCCATCGGTGCTCTGTATACCCCGTTGAAGGAGAAGACGGATACCCCATTGCTTCAGTATGCGCCAGTTGCTTGCCGGCCCCCTTGCAAAGCCGTCCTCAATCCTTTCTGGTAGGCTATACGCGACGTCTTCCGGTGTCATGTCTGCTGACAGTGCTCCAGTCAGGTTGACATGCGAGCCCGTGTGTGGATATGCCCCTTCTGTCTCCAGCGAAACAACCTGCCTCCGCACTACAAAGACATCTCAGCCGAACAGATACCCCCAGAGCTGCACCCAAACAGTACCACCATCGAATACCGGCTCCCCCAGCCTGTTCAGACCCCGCCAATCTTCATCTTCGTCGTCGACACTTGCCAGGAAGAGGACAGCCTAAAGGCGCTGAAGGATTCCATCATCATGAGCCTCAGCCTGCTCCCACAGTACGCTCTGGTCGGTCTGGTCACATATGGCACAATGGTATGCACACTTGAGCAAAGTGCCAGGCAAACTGTCTGACGATTCTAGACCCAAGTCCACGAACTCGGCTACACCGAATGCGCCAAGTCGTACGTTTTCCGCGGTAACAAGGACTACTCCACCAAGCAGGTCCAAGAGATGCTCGGCTTGGGACAGCTAGCTGCTCGTCCAAATGTCCAACAGCAGCCTGGAAGACCCCCAGTTATACCTCAAGGTGGCGCTGGTGCCCGATTCATCCTCCCAGTGTCGCAATGCGAGTTCCAATTGACCAATGCTCTCGAGCAACTGCAGAGGGATCCTTGGCCAGTCGCCAACGATAAGCGTCCGCTAAGGTGTACAGGTGTTGCATTGAGCGTAGCTGCAGGACTCTTGGAAGTCCCTCCTTTTGTGAACACCGGAGCGCGCATCATGCTGTTCAGTGGTGGTCCAGCTACTGAAGGCCCCGGGATGGTAGTTGGACCGGAGCTTCGAGAGCCCATCCGATCACACCACGATATCGACCGCGACAACATCAAGTACTACAAGAAGGCTCTGAAGTTTTACGAGGGTCTCGCGAAGCGCGTCTCACACAATGGGCACATCGTTGACATTTTTGCCGGATGTTTGGACCAAGTCGGTCTACTCGAGATGAGGGGCCTTGCCAACACGACTGGAGGACACATGATTCTGACGGATAGCTTTACTTCGTCCATGTACAAGCAGTCCTTCGCACGAGTCTTCAACAAGGATGCTGATGACAATTTGCTCATGGCTTTTAACGCGAACCTCGAAGTTCTTACTACCAAGGAGCTCAAGGTCACGGGTCTTATCGGCCATGCAGTATCGCTCAACAAGAAGTCGGTGTCAGTGGGCGAGACCGAATGTGGTATTGGCAACACATGCGCATGGAAAATGTGTGGTATCGACCCAGAGTCATCCTATGGTATCTACTTTGAAATTGCCAGTCAGGGCGGGCCGAACCAAATGCAGGCGGGACCTCAAAAGGCGATGATGCAGTTCCTCACATATTACCAGCATGCTGCTGGTCAATACCACCTACGAGTGACCACGGTCGCCCGAAACCTAAGCGGTCCTTCAGGCGATCCTGCTATCGCTCAATCATTCGACCAGGAAGCCGCAGCTGTGCTGATGTCAAGAATAGCTGTCTTCAAGGCTGAGGTTGATGATGGTCCCGACGTTCTACGATGGGTTGACCGAATGTTGATTCGACTTTGCTCTCGCTTTGCAGAGTACAGGAAGGATGACCCTTCATCGTTCAGGTATGATACGACGTATATCCCAATTCGGCGCAGTCCCTAACTTCTGCAGACTCGAGAAGAATTTTACGCTCTACCCGCAGTTCATGTTCCATCTCCGACGATCGCAGTTTTTGCAGGTCTTCAACAACTCACCAGATGAAACCGCTTTTTACCGACACGTACTCAACCATGAGGATGTCAGCAACTCGCTTATCATGATTCAGCCTACACTGGACAGCTACGGCTTCGACCACGAGGGCGGCCAACCGGTCTTGCTCGACTCAAGCTCCATTCAGTCTGAAACAGTCCTTCTCCTCGATACTTTTTTCCATATCCTCATCTTCCACGGAGAGACAATGGCTGAGTGGCGGAAAGCTGGTTACCAGGAACAGGAGGGCTACGAGAACTTCCGAGAGCTCCTTGAAGCGCCTAAGGAAGACGCCAAAGATCTCATTCAGGATCGTTTCCCATTGCCGCGTTTCATTGTGTGCGACGCTGGTGGTTCCCAAGCACGTTTCCTGCTTTCAAAGCTCAATCCTTCGACTACACACACTACCGGCAGCTACGGTGGTGTGGCCCAGACTGCGCAGACCATCTTCACTGACGACGTCAGTCTGCAAACCTTCATGGATCACTTGATGAAGCTTGCGGTCTCCGGTACGAGCTAGACACGGAGCTGACAGATGGATGACAAAGGGCACGCACGGGGCAATATGCGATTACCTCGCCATCCAGTAAGACTAGCGATGTTGAGATCCTCATGGGAGTGATGAGTTAAACTCTTTGGCGACTTCAAGACCTTCACTCGGTTTGGAGAGCACTGAGCGTTCTTAGCAATACACGATAATACGCAAGACATCTATAGTCCCTCAATTAACTTTGCGTGAAGCATTAGAGTCGGTTTGGTTCAAGTCCAGACCAGCAGTACAGAGCTATCTTTGAACTTCGATCTCCGCTGGCTGTGATACTGATCTTTAGACGTGGCGTTCGGAATGCAAGAGGCGTCATATCAGGCCACATTCATCCCGTCACTCGGTTTTCCGTCTTCCACCTTGATGCACATCGAAGAAAAGAAACAGAAACAGTCGATTGCCAGAGCATTCAGCAGTGACGAGCTCCTCAAGACTGAAATGTGGCTTGGACGCTTCGCACAACTGCCGTGACCAGACACATAATGTCCGTGGTCTATACTTTCAATGGTCTATAGGTAGTAAGCGTTTTCAATTGAAGAGGGCATGGCGGAACTCCATTTTGAGAATCTCCAAGGAATGTTAGGATTTACCATACTATGCAGCAACACATTTGGAGCCAGATCCATAGCCCAAGAATTCAGGAAAGGTCCTCGAAATTGAAAAAAAAAAAAAGTCCAACGAAACAACCCAAGCCACTGTCACACGTCATCCGTCAACTGAAGCCCATAAATCCCAAACGACTTCCCCGACCCTTGATGCAAGCCACGCTGTAAAAGTCTCCTAACCCCCGAAGCCAACGCCCATCATCTAGCGGCCAGTCTCCACAACTCCAGGCAACACACACCTGAATGAACCTCCACCGACCGCCAACACCATACGTCTAGCCCCCCATACAGGACGCCATTCTGCAGCCGAAATGACGCGTAACATAGGCCCCATGCGCATACTCCACAGTGAAGCACCCACCACCCAGCATCCCCACGCGCTTGTCCTTCCACCAGACATCTAGAGCGTCCGAAGGCTGAGAAAGCAGAGGCACGTCGCTTATCCAGCTCTGCATATCAACAAGTTTCATGTATGTGACACTGCATTGCCTTGGTCACGCTAATACTACCGTTTCCTCCAGTTATGGGAGTCAAAAATCCTTGCTTTATCGCTAACAATCGTTTAGGGCTCTGCGGATGTAGGCGAGGGATGTCTGACCTGCAGATGTAGTGACCGTGTTCCCGGTCCTCGGAGTCTGGGTTTTGGGGTAGAGGAGGGGCTGGGGCGCGAGGAGGGGGTGGATGCGGAAGCGGATGTAGACTAATGCTGGTTGTAAGAAGGCTGCAGAAGTTGTGAGACGTGAGTTATGCTGTTTAGGCGAGGGGAGCTTAGGAGTATGGACTTGGTCAAGAAACCGTAGTGGTCTGCGGGATGGGTGGATTACAGATGAGATGGTGGAGGGGTGGGGAAAGAGGTATATGGACGGGTTTCAAGTAGAGCATCGAGCTTGACATGTATCATGTACTGTGGTATGTACCTAGAGAACGAGCACAGCCTGCTCGACGCCGTCGTAAGGTAATACTGCGGTGACTTGAGACACTGCCGAGTAGGTGGGTGGTGCGGTACGAGCCGTACGTGTAGCTCCACTGCTGTGTTCAGTGGTGACAGGAACTTCGCAGTATGTAGGAGTAACGCCAACATCGGTAGTCTTGAAGTGGGGACCGTAATTGAGGATTTGAGATAGAATGACAAGCAGGTGACATGCAAGATCTTCCGAAACTCCATCTCAGGGCATGCAAAGGCATGTAGCTTACTGAACCACCCATGCATTGCGAAGATCAGTGGCTTCCCGATCTCCGACCTGCAGCAGCGGCAATCGGACTACCAGACTCTACTGTCTGAGCATTTCCTATTCCCGGTTTGGTACAGAATAGCCTGATGTGACAAAGTTGGAATAAGCGATACATGGCATGGTACCTGAAACTTGCTCGTTTTGCATGTAGAGGAACCTCGCTTGCCCAAAATCCTGTGTCGCTAAGCTTGTCTTCACTCAAACTTGAATGACATCTGACATCTATCACAGTATCACTCCACCGCTTTAGTCTATCACTTGCCCGTCACACAACGAGCCACCCCTGCGCCTTGTGTAGCACAAGATACCCTGCCAACAGCAGTGCTTCACTGCAAGCATAATGTCGTACAACTGCGGAGACGGCGCCAGCCATCTTTAATAGGAAGCCGCATGGGTGAGCTGATGACGATGATGTTTGCGCCCGGCAGCTTGAGGAGCATGAGACATGGCGCTTTTCTGGAAAGTAGTGAGATCTCGAGTGGTCGTGCGTTTGAGTCACGGTGGGAGTGGCACAGGAAAGGAAGGTGCGTAGTCGATCAGAGAGTAAGGTGCGTACGAGTATACACATGTGCAGCACGGTAGAGGGGCCAGAGGTTACAGATGGGATACAGGATCATGTAATTTCTGTAGCTGCCAAGAGCACCGTGAGGTGGACCGATGGCACGTCAGTATTGGACGACCGACTACCGGATACAATAAGTCGTCCTTCAGCGGATAAAAAGAGGATAGTGAGGCATAGGTTATGGAGGGTTTCCATTGATTACTTGGATCAAGCTCAAATGCTATTTAGAAAAAACTGTGCTGCGCTTACAGGCGACTTCGAGTGTCACACACAAGCGAGCGCAACCGTCCCACATGCCACTGATCAGGTCCCATGGCCAGATCCCATGTCCCCCAAATAAAGATTATCAATATTGAAGCCCTCTGACAAGGGTCGCGTTTCCTTTTGCAAGGGTCATTCGACCCGCGACTGCGCTTGCCCCCTCGAGTCCCAGACAAGGACGAGTAGGTATAGCCGCCGAACAGAGTGTAGCACCCTCGCCACTTCAATAGTGAGCGAAAGCAAATAGTGTAAATGAAAATGTGGCTGAGAAGCCGATGTTGCGCTGATCATGGGGATATGATACTCGCACTTTATAACCCTTCTTGATTTTGAACCCAAAATAAAAGCCCCAGTGAAGAGGTCGGTGACAGCAAAACCTCGCTGTGCTATAATGAGCAGGAAAGCCCCTCTCTAGGTCGTTATGCAACAAAGGAAATTCGTAATTTTGGGGAAAGTAATGTATAGTCGTGGCTCGAATGACCGAGCCAAGCGTCGTCATACAGTCGTACATCGTAAACCATCTAATCGCGGTGAAGCGATGTAATGGTACATTGGTGCAATAATGAACATTAATCGCACGCGAATATTGACAGAGAGGGAATGTGAAAGGCGCCGCGGCCCAGGGTCTACTGACCTCGGACGCCAGCGGAAGACCGGCCCAAGAGAGTACCGGGGAAACGCAAGTCACTAAGGAATTTGAAAAATGCGCGCTTGCGCGACGGTGTCCTAGGTAGTAGCGCTGCAGCTTGTTGCATAGGACCGACAATGTCCTCGTCGCCAAGCTTGGGGAACTTGCCCGCGCTTTTAGGGTCATTAAGTGTCGGCATCTTGCTGAGGGGTCCAGGTTCTGTGGGTGAGGTCGGCTCCAGGTCTTGGCCGATAGCTACTGCGTGCGACTTGGCCAGGTCGTGGTTCTTCTTCCACTTCGCATCGATTTCGGCCCACTTTTGCTCCGTTAAGAGGTAGTGCTTGGATGTCACACCGTAGTGTTCCGCTGTTCGCACTTGGTGCTTCGCATAGCTGAGCCGAGCTTGCGTCCAGTCCTCCATTAGGTTTTTGACAGACCCTGCATGGCAAACTTCGGGCACATAAGGTTCAGGGAGTATGGTAAAGTTCGCATGGCCTAATTTGGCAGCCCAAGGGTCTCCAGGGTCTGCCAGCATCATTGGCGGTATATCTGCGGAGGAAGGATAGCCGTTCCGCGTCGCTTTGAATGATGCGATGGAGGGCTTTGATGATAGTGGTGGTGTAGGGAAGGCGCACTGAGGCGGGGTACCCAAGGGGGTCGGGGCTATTGATTGAGTCGCATCTGCAACGGTGGGTGATTGCAGAGGTGAGGAAGCCGGTAACGCTTCGTTGCGGCAGTTGACCAATAGAGGAGGTAGAAGAGGGGTTGTCGCGTATCGCTCGCGCTCGACCTCTCCCACGTCAATCTCGATGGAATTGGCCTTGACGATGTCGATGGCCATGGGTGTTGGCAGATTATCATCGAGATGATCATTGCTCGCCAAAGGTGAGACTGGTGCTTGAGACGCATGGTCTTCTGTAAGATCCACTGTAGAGACATGACGGATAGACCCAGCGAGCGAAGATGAACGAGTAGATGGTACCCGTGACGGAGTCGCGCTGCGCGCAACTCTGCTGAGCGTGGAGCTGCGATCCCGCACTTTGCGCGACAAGGATGGAAAACGCCTCTCGAGTTTGCCGGCAATGCTGTGTGCAGAAGCTTCTAGTGACCTTCGTCGCTTGGCGAGGCGCAGCTCTGAGTCGCAGGTGGTGAAATACTCATCCTGTGGGTCGTATGCCCGCGAAATGCGACAGTCTTGGGTATGTCCATAGGAGTCAAGATCGCCTGTGGTGATATGAGCATACCTGGTTTTGACACGGAATTGCAGCTACTTACATGAACAGTAGTACGGGTCCTCGCTGCCATAGTCGTACTCGCGCTCAATTGGTTCCTCTGTGAGCTTGGGCAGCTTCCCTGATGCATTTGGGGGCTCAATGGGGTCGTGGGTGGGTGGGCTCGACGACAGTGACGAGATGGAGCTGGGGAAGCGCAAGTGCCCACGCGAGTAGACGCTTGGCGTGGGAGGCGTGGAGCACTCGGACGCCGAATAGAAGCCAGAGTCGGCGTTGGAGTAGATTGACGAGGTGGGTTCGTCTGCCATGTTGAGGGAGCTCTTGGAGGACTTGCGAGCAGCTACAAGCTTGGGCAGGACCAGCGGTTTAAGATCGTGCATGGTGGTGTTGTTGGCGGTGACGTGAAGTTTGGCCAAGGGTGCTGGGATCCCATACCAGTTTAAGAACACCAACTGCGCGCGCAGTGTGGCCAGCGGGGCGCCGAGTGGGCAGAGGCGGTTGGGGGGCAGAGGCGGTCGCGGGATGTCTGGGAGTGCCTGGGGAGGTGCCACGAAGGCGACCACGTAGGTACTTTTTGGCCTGTTTGTCCAGCGAAAGCAACGGCCTTGGGGGCAGAGTCAGCGGCCGTCGGCTGGCGCTCTCAATTGGGACGGCACGTGAGCGGTGACCAGGCGCAGAGGTACCCTTTGGGCGGCGTGCTGGAAGGGCGGTGCGGTGCACACGGGGGGCACTAGCGAGCGACAACGCAGCAATGCTCAGCGAGACTGACGTGGGCGGGCGAGAGAAGTGGTAGGTCGGTGTGGATGGGCAATGGGCAATGGGCGATGGGCACGCTGGACCATTTGTGTGTGGGCAATGCGCCTTCCGCCGTGCTGGGACGCCCGCCAAGCTCGACTAGAAAGCAGCACAACTCGACGCTGGCTAGAGAACAACGGGCGTAGACTTGCTGTGCGGCGGCAGCGTCGTGGGCTCCCCGGTTTCAACGATTCAGGACGGCCCGCCTGCATCGGTGCACAGGGCCGTGGCATTCGGCGTCACGGTCCACGGAGCGTCGCCCTGCCTTGTCGCAGCAAAACACTCATCGCCCGCCGTGTTGCTGCAGCAGGCTCTGCCTCGACTCAACAGCCCTGGATGCCGAATTTTCGGCGGCCAACCAAAGAGAGCACGACGCCGTTGGTGGAGGCGTGGGCAGAAGCTATCCCTGGCCAGTTCCACCTGGCTCAGAGAAGAGCACCCTCGGCTCCTTGTGACTTGGCCATCGAGTCTTCTACTCTATTCCTCTACCACGTCTTGACATGGAGGAGTCCCCAAACAATCTACATGGAATTGCGCCATGTTGTCGTGCTACCAACGCGGCGGTTCGGATGGGCTGTCTACCACTCAGTGCCCATGCGAGCGTAACCGTGGCTGCGAATTGACACATTATGGGGCGGTGCAGGCTGAACCGTGGTCCGGCACCTGTCTACCGCCATCTTTTTGCTGTGTCGGAGCAATGACATCGACAAGCATCTGCTGGTAAACGGTAAAGTAGAAACGACGTCGTTCTCCCGCTTTTCTCCCGTCCCCCCACCGATTGGCTGCAATAGCTGGAACTCACGGGACATGGGGCCAACTGAGGGAAAACAAACACGCCGTCGCCGTCACATCTTCAAAAGTTCCAAACCCCGATTGCTTGCAGCGTCTTCGTTTCGTCCATTTGTTTTGCAACTGACTCAAACCTTGACACAATCGACCAGCCCAAACAGAGCGTGCGTGACATGGTACCTGACCGAGGCGCCAGAGGGAGGTTGGGAAAACCTTCAGCCCAAGCAGAAAATGCTAACAGATTCTGGGCGAATCGGCGAGCACGACGACACGCTAGTCGTTGTAACTGCTATTTATTCGCGAGCAGCCGGTGACCAGTCAACTATCCCCAATAGACTTATTTTTGCTGAACAATCGGCTATACGTTTGCTTTGAAAGCAAGCCTCACACGGTACACCCTCACACCCTTACGGCCAGCGCATCAGTAGTCAAACGTTGTCGCTATGTATGCCTTTTTCCTCTTTTACACACGGGTTCCTGCGCAGCGACTACAGCTCTGTCTCTGCCCCACGGTGTTTGCAAAGACAAGCACAAAACAGTGCTGACTGATTCGTGCCGGTTTGATCATCATTATGGTCAGGTACGCCTCTTACGATGGAGCCCAGTCGACATTTCTGGCAAAGACCTTGCCATTCTCGCAGCGCTAGTAAAGCCATCTGAGCTTTGGTGACGCGCTCTCGGATTCGCAGGATGAGCAGCCGCGCTGGGTCAGATCATGACGATAGGCGCGCATTAGCATCGGTCCGGTCTTGAATCGGCAAGCAGCCCGCTCATTCATGGGCTTCCAAGAACAAAAGGCCTTCTGTCACTGGCGACAACTTACAAGGCAAGGCACGGCAACTTGGCCATATGCAAAGCGGGCGGGAGAACGCCGTTTGCCCAGCAACGCTCAACGTGCATGAGGAACAGCCGGTGAACGTGTGCTGATGGCGGTGCTCCTAACCGATAGCCAGAATGTACCTGTAGAGTATCTGTCATGCACACGCTCTAATTCCACGTACTTAGCCAGACGGTGAACAGATTCTGCAATCTGCCAGATCAACAATACATACACCTACAGTAAAGAGTGCGCAAACATTCCGACAGGCCAACCGACGGCTAGTACACCATGCCGATTTTCGCATTTCAGCGCGCCAATTACAGCTTGCGCACAGGCCAGGTGGCAAACAGGGGTTTGCAGCCAATCAGAGGCCTAGAATCTGTCGCTTCACCTCACCACCCATATGCTCAACACCACTGATTTCTACACTTTCTACACCCACAACACCCCTACGATGCCTCATATCAAGCAAAAGGGCTCCGTTGATGTCTCCCGCGCCTTGCGCGCTGCAATTATTACCCTTAGAGTCGTTGCGAAGTACTCTTTTGACGCAATCCACGCAGCTTTGGGCATCCCAAGAAGCACCTGCAGCAGCATCTTCGCTCGAGCAGTTGCAGCTACCGGCAACGAGGATATTATTGACCTTCTTGACTATATCCACAAAGAGAACAACCGCCAGGCTTCTGGGCTTGCAGTAATCAAGGTATGGCCAAGCTCACCAGCCTCAATTGCTATCCAAGATGCGGCTTGGTGGTACCCCAAAGAGACCTGGGAGGAGGCCGTGAAGAATCACACTCCCTTCAGCGAGTTATCACGCGCAACTATTGAGAAAATCTGCCGTACTCACCCTCATCCAGGCCGCGATAGACCCCTCACCCGAGTGCTCGAGATCCACAAACCCTCACTATCCTCTGAGCTCCGCGAGTTGCGCGTTGACTACGCCAACTGGTGTCTTTTCTGGCTTGACAAAGGAGCACTGTTTGTCTTCACCGATGAGACGTATATCTCTGCCGGCGGCCGCCCACACAAGCGACAGCGAGTTACAATCGAGCAGGGCGAGCAGCCAGAGTCGCGCAGCCGCGGCACTGACCCTATCTACTTCAAGATCATGCTCTGGGGCGCGATCTGCGAGGACACTGAGATACCCTTCCCGTCGCTCTGCTGGGAGTGGGAGACGCCTGAGGAGAAGGCCAAGCACCAGCTTGAGCTAGATCTTGAGAACCTCACTCAACGCCAGATCGCTCTACAACACCAGATAGCTGCCAGGCAAGCCGGTACTATAGAGTCACAGATCCTCGGTGAAGTGAACAACAATAACCAGCTGTACAACGAGCAGAGGCGGGCAGCTGGCCACACGAAAGGCATGCGTCGTCGGCGGAAGCCCGAGCAAGTCTTCAAGCACAAACCTCTTGAAAGAGGTGAGAAAAGCAAGGGTATTGACTGGTTCCTGTACCGCAAATTTGTCCTCCATGATAAGCTATTCCCATACATTCGAAAGCTCCATGAGAAGTATCCCGGCCGGCCTATCGTCGTTGTAGAGGACGGCGCTCCCCTCCACACCAAAGCTATCGGCATTTGCGAAGCAGAGTACGCTGCAGAAGAGATTATACGCGCTCCCCATACTCCTAATTCACCCGACATGAATCAAGTTGAGCCTGTGTGGGACTACCTCAAAGACATGCTTGATGGCCGCTTTGATCGCTCTATGAGCAAAGAAGCTGTGACTGAAGGTAGAGCTTTAATAGCAGACGAATGGAGTAGAACTGGGCCTAAAGCAAAGCAACTTTGCTCCTCCTTCAGAGCTAAGTTACTGCGGGTAATCAAGCTTAATGGCGGCAACAACTATCATGGGTGAAAATAGCAGCAATATAGCTATACAACGGTCTCAATTTCATCGCAATTGATCAAGTTTGGAGCTCACAATCTGCCGTCAAAGTTGCTCAATTTTGATTCTCTTCATGAGAAGTCCCAAAAGCTCACCCCATAGATTTGCCACCAAGCCGGAGGGTGAATGTTCATTGGCCGAGAACCCATGTTTGCCACCGGGCCGCCCCAACGCTGTAATTGGCGCGCTGAAATGCGAAAATCGGCATGGTGTAACATCTGGCGGTCGAGACCGCGCAACGTGGAGCGTTCTGATTTAGTGTTGTTGATCTTTTCGGACGTTACTCCTGCGACAGCGCTTGGTAAGTACCGCGGCTTGTTCTTCGCACAGTGCTAACCACAACAAATCAATTTTGATTTCGAGCCCGCGGCTCGGTCGATCTCATGCGACAATGCAATACTGTTCCCTGGCACACAGGCTCTCCTCTGACAGTACGTGTGATCGGTCAGATTCTTCTCGTTGCCAATACTGTGTACATTGTAATCTGCATTTGATTCGTGTCGCTGCACCATCCTGTATGCCATCTGCCAAAGTTGACAGGATATGCTTGTTTTGGATACATGAGTATTCCTCTGTTGTGCTCGCTAGCGATCCCGGAAAAGTCAACAAGAAAATACTCGGTTAGCGAGCTATACAATTCCTTGCTAGTCTAAGATCCCTGTGTTCGCGCGAAGAGGGCAAACCTATGCTAGACTCTTCAAAGCCGCGAGCTGCGAGCATGTGCTCGGCAACAGCTCCACGGTCGCTCATCTTCGTAGAGCATTGCAGCCAATCGTAGCGCCTCGGATGGTCTACACCATAACCCGATATCGTAAGAAAGCGTCGTAATCGACGATGCATTTCCACTAGACTACGACAATTCCGTTCCAAGCGGGCGTCCCTCAAATCATATCCAGTATTGGCTCCATAGCTTCTTTTGCTCGTCTGAACCTTCAAACTACGCTTCGGTTAACATGCACCTCCACGCCTAGAGCTGCATCTCTTCGCAAGCCACAGTTGTGTAGTACGTACCTCAAATTCGGTCATGATGATATCTTCGAATCCTTCCGATATTCTGGGCTCGCGGTACATGGAGGCGAAGCGAGAGAATGCGGCATGCGGCAAGATCGTGCGCTTCTCTGGGTTTGTCTGCGAACACTCGTTAGCATCGGAAGTGGTCCGTCTCGCTGTCGCAAGTAAATGTGCCACCTGGTGTACATAAAAGCCCCATTGAGATAGTGTAACGGTGATTCTCAGTAGCTCCAAGCGAGACCGAGCCGGTGCACTAGAGTACAACGGGGAGTCGGGTACTGCAATTGTTGGGAAAGCTTACGTCTTGATCAATATTCAGTGCGCGGAATGTGTCATTATGCTGGCACACATGAATAGGCGCAGTAAAAAGAACACATTGAATGGGGACCTGCAACTTCTGCGCTAGGTTTATCCAGACTGCTCTGGTCTCTGGATCTGCATTTGTATTATCTGCCAACATTAGTCTACCAGGATCTCAACACCCAAGATCTGCACACGGGCTGGGTTGGGGTCCCGAGCAAACCTACCGACGACCACACTGGTCCCCTCTTCGAGGAGCGCAGTAGCTGCTTTGACACACTTGTCGCGCTGTTTCAATAGGTTACTCGATGCGCCTTGGAAGGTTACATACCACGTGCGAATAGAATGTCAACACTCACTGTCTTGAGGATATCTTGGTTCACCCTTGCATAGCCCAGTGGCTGCAGATGCTTCCAGTAGAATGACGACTTCCCAGCCCCCGGACTACCGCAGAAGAGAATGATTCTACCACTCTCCGATTTGCTGAATGTGACTGCATCTATGATTAGATTTCCAGTCGTTGAGCAATAAAGTCTTTCGGTCAAATCTAAAATACCTGTACTTAGCGATCTCTCAGCCTGCCCTCTGAGGTACTGTGCAGGGTCGAAGCTCCTGACGAAGGGTCTTGGCTGTTCGTTGAGAAAGAATTCTTCGGGGGTGTGGAAAGGTATGCCAACGTTTGCTGCAAAATCTCTGCTTGCTGTTAGTAAAGATGTGATGTGATGTGTGATGCATACGCTCGGAATTTTATATACCTGTCAACACATGAGTGGTCCTTTCCTACCCCACCAATGATGGCCTCACGACCCCCGGCGTCTCCAACAAACACTGAATGATCCAAATCAAGAGAGTCTGCGCTATCGAAGTCGAAGTCGTCGACAATCTCCTGCCACATCCCAATCCTAGGCTTGCGATATTGGTCTCGGCTTGTTGCAGCGTAAAGCGTGATCGGTAGATCTAGCTGGCTGAAAACCGCAGAGACCTTTGCTTTGAAATCGGCAAGGCGTTTCTGATCTGACTTGATGGTTTTTGGGTCAGGCCGAAGACTTATCCCCCCCTGGTTGCTGACGATGGCTAAGAGGTAACCATTTTGATGCAAGTCCTTCAGACGACCAGGAACACTGCTGTGCCACCATTTCCAGTCATTAGCATCGCGACCGAAGGTCTTGCCGGAAGCAGAGGCGATCAATGTAGAGTCAAAATCGAAAGCAGCGATTCGCCTTTTGCTTAATGAAGGTGCTGGGGTTATCATTGCGCCATACCGCCCAACGAGTAGGCTATCCTTGACTATTCGCCAGATCATCTTCTCAGGCTCCTTTTTGGATGTTGGAGTGAAGAAATTAGCGACAGCTTTGCCTGAGGCTATGTCAGTGGTGGAAGATCACGCGCTGGAATGTGCATCGTACTGGTCGTTGTTGACTGTTGTCGTCGCTTTGGCGGCGGCGGTGATACTTCCTTGCTGTTCGAGCTTGGCCGCTTTCCCAGACCTGGCCG
Organism: Plenodomus lindquistii; assembly: GCA_025504975.1. Lineage (NCBI taxonomy): Eukaryota > Fungi > Ascomycota > Dothideomycetes > Pleosporales > Leptosphaeriaceae > Plenodomus > Plenodomus lindquistii. Next base: position 226,977 of record JANUWI010000011.1, read on the forward strand.
ATCACCCATTTTCCGATACTCTGACGGTGACTCTAATCACGTTTGGGCAATTATTCAGTTAATCATGATGTCTCGAGATGTAAGTCCTTTGAAGTTGAGGATCTGCCAAGCGAAATCGCGAAACGCGTTGTCGCGCTAGCACGTGCTTGGAAACCATGCTGCGCGACTGCCTTACTCATCAACTTGCGAGACTGTGGATGGACGTCAGACGCATAAAGTACAACAGATAGAGTATTGTGTACTATAGTTTACATTATTGCGACTGACGTTATTCAGACTATGGCCTAGCGCCCAAAGACTGGCCGATGCGATTCCCTTCTCCCCATCTCCAGTTGAGTACCTCCAGATCCGCAATGTGTATGCTTAGCTCTACACTAACGTCAAACAGAACACGGTGATGTCTTCTTGGACCATGCATGATTTGCATCCTCGTGCGCGGAAACGTTGGGCAGCCTGAACCAAGGAATCGGCGCTATATAACCTGCCTGAGTTGAGAGCTGATTGATATCCCGAGTCTGCCTTCTCTGGCCGCATACTTCAGGAGAGCTACGTCTTACGATATCAATGCGCAATGCCAGGCTCAGCGATTTCGCATTGGAGCAGCCGGTGCTTGAGGAGGCTTGTACTTGACCCGAGGATCGAGCGTAAGGCGGTCAGGCACGAACAGTTCCACGCAGCCCTTCATCTGCGTCTGGAACTTCTTCAACTCGCTCACTCCGCTCTCCAGTACACTGCTGTTGTGAAAGTCCTGCACGCGCACCTTGGCCTCGAGAACATAGACGCCACTCGGGTCGAGCAGACTGAGGCCAGCATATGACGGTAGAGTGACCTTTGGCGCGTCTTGGACACTACGGACCCCAGGCTCGTGGAGGACGCGGTGCAGGTAAATGACCACGTTGCCGTGAACAAAGCGATGGCCTTCGACGTAGTACTCGGTGATGAACCTGCACAAGGTCAGATGTAGCAAGAAGGAACCTGGTCGAGATGCCTCACTGGTTTGGACCAGCCGCAAGCATGTATGCATGTGGATCCCCAGACAACAAATCAGTGCTGTTTATGTATCGGATTGAGACGCCTCGGTCGCCAGTGTCTGGTATGTCCTCGAACAAGGCCGACCACGTAGGCTCCTCACCGGCGGCTATGTCGGCGGACAGGTGCTTGCCCTGCTCGTGGGGCAGGCCATCTTCTGTGCCAAACTCGTCCTCGGCCAGCTTCTGGACGAGTCTGGTGTAGTACAGTGTGGCAGCGGCCGTCTGCTTGACTTGCTTGACTGCAACTGCTTGAGAGCCCCCGCGACGCAGGTTGGCGCCGGGTTCTTCAGGCTCGCGCGTCGGCTTGTAGACGATGCAACGCTGCAGGACGCGACGAGGCTGCATCGCAGCGACGCCCGCCAGAATCTTCAGGACCTGGCCATGGCGGTCGACAGGAACCTGCCCATATAGCAGCAGCTCGTGCATGGAGGCGAAGGGGTGGCGGCGTGGACGGGCGGAGCCGCACTCGGAAGACACAGCGATATCGATATGCAATATCCGCCGGTCAGCGGGGGAGGACGTGTCGTGGGGTTGGTCGATAAGGCGGACGCATTGGCCGCCGGGAGCTATGGCCTGGGAACAGCTGCCATGAACGCGCACATGCGGAGGCCCGCGTTGGGGTCGCAATGGCTTAGAAATAGAGCAAAGTCACGCTCAGCTCGCGGCTCGTTCGATGGTGGGCTCATGCAATGGCGCAAGAGCACGCCCGTGTTGCGTGGGAGGCGCCGCGCGAGAGGTGCTGGGTGCTGGACGCTGGACGGCCTCGGCCTGCGCGGGTCGCCGTGAATGCGAAATATTTATGCCCCATGGTCACCACCCGGCTCCCCCTCCGCCAACACCACCTGCACTCACCTTCTCAACTGACCGCACATTGACTGCGCTGCAACCCTCCCCTCGCGATGAATGCAACCAAGATGCTCGCGCGCCAGCCCATGATCCGCTTCTTGGGCAAGCGTAGCACTCCCACCAGTATGAGACCTGCCTAGTCCTTGCCAGGATCAATTTGCTCATGTCACGCACAGAGGTCGACCACACCCCTCATGCCCACCCGGCCTCTCCCACCCACGAGCTCCCCTCATCCTTTGCATCCTACCGACAGAAAGCCCAGCAACACGGCCCTCTAAACACAGTCAACAGCCCCGCCATTGGTGGTCTTATCGGCGGCAAGGCTGGCAGGTCGCTCGGCCCCATTGAGGCACAGAACGGCATGTACTTCGACCGCTCCGAGCTTCCCGAGCGCTTCCAACGGCTATCATGGTCGCAAGCTGAGATTGAGGCAATCGAGTCGGGCGGCGCCAGCCTCTTTGCGTAACCGATTTTCGATTGCAACACGACCAGTCGACATGGTCCTTTCAAAATGTGTTAATACGGGTTGACTGTTTACATACCTGGCTGCTGAGACAGTGCCTGAACGACAAGAGTTCAGACGAAATTGTCGAACAAGGATATAGGTCGAGTCACTAGAAAACGAGGTGCATGAGTGTTACTCTCGTTATATACCCTATGAACGCGGCTTTTGCAGCCCACGAAATAGTTGAAGGAGTTAGCGGTGGGGTCCAGCCATAGTGGCTTGGGATGAGACCAGGCACGACTCATGATTGTATAGAGTACATGTACATCAACTACGCAATCCACATCATACATCAGAAACATTTCACACCACCGTACTGCATTATCGCGACGTCAATTCATGCGTTATAAGTCGCTGTGGCTTAAATGTGCTGAGGCGCTTAACTTGGAAGCAAGCAAGGCAGCACGTCACATGCAACCCTCAACGGCGAACTCATTCTGCCAGTAGACTGCAGGTGGCATATCAACCCCAATACACAAGGGACATTCACGTCCGAAGCACATGTCCCTCGGCCAGTCTTCGGCGCTACCGGCATTCCCACTTCAGCTATACCTCCCACATGTCCATCATCTTTCCAGTTTCCGCCTCTCGCATGCACCAACCCACACAATCCCATCCGCCGGCAAAAACGCCGGCAAAAAATCTGATACTGTAGTGCAAATTCCTGTTCCTGGCAAGTGCAGGATTCAGGACTGTGGATTGTAGTGTGTTCCGGCGGTTAAAGATGGTTGGATGTGGAGCATTGAAATTGGTATTTGGTTAAGGCTCAACAAAGTCAAAGGAAGCTTGGTACAGGGAAGATCCTGATGGTGGAAGGGCTTGAATGGGCAAAGTAGAGGCACTGTGGGTGATGGAGATGTGGCATTGGAGAGAGAAGGAGCGTGACTTGCGTGCGTGATTGAGTTGGCGTATGTTGAGTGCGCTGGAAGTACTCCTAGGCTGCGACTTTCACGATGCACTGTGATACACGCACTGTGACTAATGCACCCATGGCTCCAACATTAGAATATTCGTAGAGCAGTGCAGCCGTCAGATATTCAAGAGGCATATTTGACGTCTGCTAGAATACGCCAGTCGAGCCTTCCTTATTGACAGAGGAGCCTCGTTCAGTTGTTACTGCGTGACAATCCTGGAGCATCACAACCATGTATTTCCCGGTTTGGGATCCAAATTGCACCTTTCTTCACGATCCCAATTTTCTCCTCCTCGCAAATGGGGTTCGACATCACAATCAGCGCTCAAATGCCGCCCCCCAGTACAAACCATGTTACGCGCCAGTACACCACGTGCATCCCCAAATAGATCATCACCTTCACATTTCCAAGTCAAAGAAGCTCCGAACCATTATTGTGTGAAACAATCAACCCACTCCACACCCACAGATGCGACCTCGGGGGAACTTTCCCCAGCCCCTCTCACCACCCCGTGGCCATGCTCCTTTTAAGGGGCCCGTTCACAACATGAAACAGCAAAGCATCAGGGAACAAAGTATCAGCACAGGCATTGTTTCGTTTGCGCTCGCTCTGTCACCATTGTCCGCGTGCTGTGTATGACGATCGCCATGGTTTAGCGACCCGTGAATGTTATTTTTGTTTGTTGTGATGTTGATGAGCAATGTGAGCGACTCGTGCACGGTAGTGTTGCGAGGTAGCTTTGGCGAGTGTGTGTATTTTAGAGGAACAAGCATTCCGAACGCTGCCGGGCACACGAGTGTAGACGTGCGCAGACACAGCCACACTAGAAAATCACGCAGGCTAGTGGCGTGGATACGCAGCTTGCACAATAGGAAATGGTCAGTGATACCAATCAAGCAGAGGCAGTCAATCGAATTGCGAAATCACATGAGCATTTAGATAGCAATGGTCATGGTTTTGATTCGCGCAGAGCGCGCTGTCATTTTTAGTGGGTATATGTCCTCCAATCCAACGAGTGGTATGTGGGTATCCAGGATATTGTCCCACAAACCAAGCCAACCCTAAAGTTGTGTACAAGAAGTAGAAAGGTAGGTCCCCAGATGCCGGTGTACGCCGACGCTGGATCAAAGAGTGACAAGAAGAGAATCGCAAAAGCGTGTGCCGTCAGATGCGCAAACATCCCCATATACAGCATAGAAACTGCTGCGCAACATGAGCAAGAAGATGACCAGATCTATGAGCTAACTGAACAAGCCCCCAACCTCCGGTTGCGTGGTAAAGATGGCATGTGAATTTTCTAATGAAACTCCTGGGATCTCTGTGGTCCACTTCGGTGAGACGCAATATAAAACAATCGTAACATGGTCGTGCAAAGCGCTGACCGGCCTGCGCTAGCGAGATGGAAAACATCTTTGGGTATATTGATCATGGCGTGGCTTCGCAGAAGGCTCGCACAGAGTCCTCTGCGAAGTTGAAGCGTAAGTGGGTAAAGGGAACGCTTAACTGATCTTGGACCATGAGGCCTTGAGACGAGTCTTCTCGTCGAGACCAGTGAGCGCTTTCCACGCGGCAAGGGAGAGATCGATGTCGTTGCCGGAGCAGCCAGGGCACAAGTCCATGATCTTAGCTTCGATGGTGTTGCCTTGGTACTCGACCTGGATCTTCTGTCCGCACCATGGGTTGGTAGCAGCGCCAGTCATGACATCGTAGGTAGAGGCTCCCCAAGCAGGCTGAGCAAGAGCGACAATCATATCGGTGTCGTGGAGCTCAGTACCGCAGGCGCCAAAGCCACCGTTGTTGTCGTAGATGGTGATGTCGACATTGGTGAACTGCTGACCAGACGAGGCAGGCTTCTCAGGGGCAGGAGGAGCAGAGTAGACAGGAGCGGCAGGCTCAGGTGCGGGAGAGGGAGCGGCAGATGGACTTGGCGCGGGTGCAGGAGAGGGGGCGGCGGATGGGGTTGGCTCAGGTGCAGGAGGGGGAGCGACGTAGGCTGCCTCAGAAGAGGTTGGCTTGGGCGCCTCAGACGTGGGCGCAGGCGCAACGTAGGTAGGGGTGGGGGTCGGAGAGGGAGTCTCAGGTGCAGGAGCGGGGACCGGAGTGTAGATGCTGGTGGGCTTCTCTACGGGAGCAGGCGCAGCGGACGAGGTAGGAATTACTTCAACGCTGGAGCTGACGGGGGGCTGCTCGTAGAAGAGACCTTCTGGAGTAGGGGTAGCCTCGGGCACATCGTCGTCCTCGTAAACGGTAGTGAAGACAACCACGGTCTCGTAGACGACCTCGGTGTGGTAGACGAGTGCGCGCTTGTCAACAGGCGCAGCAACAGCAGCGAGGCTGAAGAGTAGGGAAGCGAGGACAGCAGAGGTCTTCATCTTGGTGAGAGGAGTGAGGTATGCTGGATAAGCAGGTGCTGGAGGCTGAGAGCAGCTGTTGTTGGGCTAAGTCCGCAAGGAATGACTGAACTGGCTAGCAGTTCGAGTGTTGATTGATGTTGCGTAGAGACGGTGGGTGTCAAGGAATGACAGTTGGAGATGCGATATCTCAAAAGTGGGGTTGGGAAAGAGAGTGAACAAACGCAAGACTTCAAGCCTATAGAGAGTGAATAGGTGGTGAAGGTGCGGGTGGAAACTTATAAGGAATGATTGTGGGTTGTTGAAAGGAAAGACTGGAGCGAGAGCAAAGGCACGACTAACAACGAAAGCGCCCCGGGGCACTCGGCGCTTGGCAGCTACCGGACTAGCGTAGAACGACCCCTGTCTGGCGGCGCATCTTCCACGGCACGCGCACGCACCACCTGGGCTGGGCAGTGTCCAGGAGAGTCCACGCTACCGGCCCGGCCTGCAAACAGCTGAAGTGGAACCTTCGTACCATGGTCCATGGCATGGTGCCCTCAACAGGCCCATCAAGACGAGTCGGCGCTGTCACAGTCGACAGCGCGACGCCGCTCTGTGCTGTGGCCTGTGGGCTCGCACTGTTGGCACAAGTGTCGCCGTCGCCCCGTCCGACCGCCTGCAGACCGCTGCGACGCACATTTGGCCATATCGCAACACGATTGCTTCCAACAGTACAGCATGCGCCGACACTGCGCTTCGTGTGCTTTTTTCACACACCTGGAGCAGAGAGCTGACGCCCCTTGCTTGCCGAGCCGTGATACCAGGGGTAGCCGGCCGACACACAGCGAATCACTGCACTGATCTTCAGGAACGCGCCAGGGGAAACGGCCGGGGCTGAGCAAACGGCGAGCGCAACATGCTGGAAATGGCGTCTGCGCCTCCCACCATGTCATCACTGGAAATGAAATGCCCAGATGGGCGTGTTTCAACCTCTTTCACAGCCCAACATGTTTGTCTCCGTGTCTTCTTTGGCCGCAGGCGCCCACGTTGTTCGTCTGGGGGAACAAAGGAGCTTTCACCATGTGCGTCCATGACAAAGGTCCGGCCGCCCACTCACAGCGTCCGGCGCGGTGGACTCGACTTGTCATCCAGATTTCGTTTCTCCATCTCTGCCATTGGCTCTCCCAGCTCCACCAGTGCCAGCGACTACTCAAACCTGCTGTGCGCCGATCCGCGACGTGGGACCGGTCGACGAAGCGTGACGGCGTCAGGGTGACATGTGTCGCATGCGTCTGCAAAGACAGCCGGATCGCGCCATGTGAGTTGTCGTTCGCTCGCTTCGTTGGCCAGCCGTCTCCACTGCTTCTGGACTCTCGATGATGGCATTGTGAGTCTCGTCAGCGATGCACGGGAAATGAAAAATGGATCCCATGCAAGTTCGTCGGTTTTCACTGGGCCGCAGCGGTTCCGCGCGGCAGCCACGTGCAGAAATCAGAGCCCTACCTTATCCACTTATCGATGGCGATAGCTATCCATCTCCACAGCCGTTGCATCGAACCTATCCATGGTGGACTTTGGCTCAGTAGAGTTTTACCTTTGGGCTTGGACAAAATCTTCGCTGACAAAATCTTCTCTGTACCTCCGGAGCTGCATACATGTCGAGTAATCCCTACATTCACCCGCTCAGCCCATTCACGCGACGTCACAGTACTTTCCAAATCAGCCCCAAGCGCAATCAGAACATGTCGCCGTCTTGACAGAGCGCCTTTTTGGCGAAGCGGGGTAGATTACACATCAAGGACTGACTAGAATAGAGTAGAAGCTCGTGGTTCGACGAACAAGGCTGTGTAACGTTTGTCGGTGTTTTGGTACACTACACCTATATACTATCTTTTTGCGCCGCTTGCTGTGCAGAGTCTAGACTTTTCGCAATCCAGACTTCGGCAGTGCCTGCATTGCCTTCATCCGTTTGTGGAATGGTGGAGACGTTGAGCCGTATTACCTCGGACACTCGGTGCGAACCAGCTTGCGCGGAGTAGTTCAAGCGTAGGCTATCTCACTGGTGCATGTGTCTTACACCTAGACGTAGTGTCACTCACGTGTACATTAGTGTGCAACAGATATACGGTATACAAGTCTGCTATCTGAAATCAACAGAATAATGCTAGCTTGCCTCGATCGTATTTTGTACCTGCCGCGCTACTAGTCCTTGCCTGGGATAAGTAAATGTCTACTATTACTACACCCACATCTACCGCATCGGCAAGTAGTATACTCAAATCATCGGGTGTGTTTGTATCATAGCTGGAAGTATTTGTTGGACTGTTCAAAGCGATTCGGATACTTACCCAGAGTGCAGTGCAGTGAGGTGACTCCGTCTTGACGACTTGTTTCGTTGGAGGTTACATGTGATCAAATCCGTCCCAGTCTTGTCACGTCGTCGAATTACCAATCCTGATTGTTCTTTGAAGCCATCATTTCATCATGCTTGCCTCGCAGGCCCCTTCCTTCCTCACTTCCGTGTCATGCTCGTAGTTATGTGTATCTGTGTGTGCCTAGTGTATATATTGTTGAGAATGTGTTTTAGACTTGGAGACTTTACATTCCCAACGCTACCAAGTCTTTTCACACCAGCGTGAACAGCGACAGTGTGTGGTAAGTTGGCTGATGGTGTCTGCTCTAGACGTATAGCAAGATTTTCAAAGTAGGCAACAATGAGGGCAAAGTAGGCATAAGTTAGGATATGAGATCAAGATTACAGAGCAGCACTGCTGAACCCGGCGAATCGATTATGTAATAACTGCATTTCATCGCATGTCACAAGCTTGTAGAAAAGGATCAAGAAGTTAGGGGAAAGTGACCAACAACCTATGAGGCATAACAAGGAAGTACATGAATAACAATATCTCGCCTGGGTTGTCTAAATTATCGTAATAGACAGTGGTTTCTGCGACTTCTTGCTTGTAAGTGTTACAGTCGACAGTTATTAAGTCGGATTCTCTTCAGTCTTGTTGCAAGTAACTTTACTCGCCCAGACGCAATTGCAAGGATGCGTGGAGAGAATGAAGTATGTCACACCTTAGTACGACAAAGGGTAGTGTACGAATGAGATTGTTACGATTAAGAACTCAACGTCAGCACCGCTGTTCGTCACAATCACCAGAACACACTCGAACTCGTTGGGCATTGTTCACGGGTAGCCCTGTGTTCTCTACGGATAGTGAAAAAGATGCTAGATCATGCTTCTGTAATTCACTCTGTTGCCTCCTAGCTACTACATAGGATCAAGCGTTCATTTCACTTGCTCAAAGACAGTAAGCGACATTTCACGAAAAGACTCAAGTATAGTAAAATACATTTGACAAGAAATCTCCACACCAGGTACCTGACGGAGTGACGCGTGTAGTACAAAGCCCAGCTGCACTACCAGTACGAGACAAGAGCATCACAATCGCACGGCAGATCAACATGACTCGGAGAGGTGCGAAGAACGGGGGGCGAATGAGATGGCAGAGAGCGGCAGGGCTGAAGTGTGGAGGTGTCGAGGGTGGGATGTGGTCGATCAGAACTTCGACGTCAATCTTGGCACGGCTCTTGTTAGGCTGCAGGCGGCAGGCGGCAGGCGTCATGCTCCAGGCGAGGCACGAGCTGACGAGCCGGGACTTGGAAGACCTCTGGAACCCCTCCCCAGCCACGCAACACGAAGCAACGTCGTCGCCGTATCTATTCTACGACGACGGCTACTCTGTCTATTGCACGGCACTGCACTCGGGCTTACCAATCCACCGTCCCCCGTACTGCAGTTGTAATCACCACGGCTGGGCTGCGACGGATGCCTCTCGCTTTGCCCTGTTTCTCAGCTGGCATCTCTTTCTTGCCTGGGACTCGCCGTCCGGTTGCGGCTCGTCAGTCACACCAGAGCATCATCCCCGAGGACGTGCTTTGTTTCATCCACGGCCAAGTAGAGTACATAGGCCTCGCGCACACTCGCCGCCTCTTCACGCAGACAGCACCCGACGCTCTTCGCACGCCATGTCTCTGACCGACTCGGAAGTCGACATGGTCAGCACGCAGCTGCAGCGCGAGACGGACGACATACCCGAGGAGCCCGACATGATGCAGTCGTCGGACGTGGAGCAGGGCCAGTCCTTCGCGCCGCCCCCGCGCATCGCCGCCCGCTTCTATCGCCATGCAAACAACCGCCGCAAGTCGTCGGCCGCCTCGTCGCGCCGCAACTCGCTCTCGTCGACGCACTCGCACACGTCGACGCGCTCCTTCCGCAATGTCTGCCACAGCCACCACATTGCCCAGCACCTCCGCCGTGCCTCGATCCTCGAAGACCGCAAGGCCCGCCTGGCCGACCGCGCTGCCCACGCCGAGCAGGTGCGCTTGCGCGCTGCCCTGGCAAAGGCTGCCCCACGCGCCTCCAACAGCGAAGAGCGCGCGTTGGCTGCACAGCACGCCCGCGAACGCCATCTGGCCCAGGTCGCCGCCTCCTGCGCCGAGGAGGTGAGGCGGGCCAAGAAGATTGCAGAGGACATGAAGGAGCGCAAGGCCGCCGAGGAGCGCCGATACCGCGTCGAAATGGAGGAAAAACTCGCAGAGGCGGAGAAGAGGCGGCTCGAGTACAAGCGCAGCCCGAGGAGACCGCGCACGGCGAGCTCGCCCCCGGCCCATGCAAAGACAATGGCCGAGCGACCTGCCGTGACCTCAGAAGACGCTGCCATTAGGATACAGTCGGCGTGGCGGGCCAGGACACGAAGCAACATTGTCAAGGCCTGGCTGCAGCTGGGGCTCTGCATCGACATGGTCCACGAGACCAGCTTCGAGGTCGTTACCGTCATGCTCGCTGACGAGAAGCTGCTGAAGACGACCGAGAAGATCATGACCCTGTTCGTCTTGCTACCAGACGCCGACCCTGCTTCCCGCAGTGCTGCCGTTCGAACCTTCCTCTCTGCCTACCTCATCTTGGGCCACCCCGCACACGTCTTCAGCCGAGATGGTGACCAGGAGCAGGATCTCATCACAAAGGCCAAAGACCTCATCATCTCGTTTGAATCCGCTTTGGCCAAGCTGTCCTCCTTCAACTCTTACACGCCCTCGCCTACACGGACAGAAACCGTGCTATTGGCCCATGGAACATTCTTGACTGCCTTCAATGACTGGAAGGCTCGAGACTCTTCAGCCCTGGTTGAGACCATGGTTGCATCTTTTGTCAGTCTTGATGAGATCTGGCAGAGCGTCAAAGACGCCACTGTAGACGAGGTCGCGAACGAGTATAGGAACGGCATTCGGGATAACCAGGCAATCTTGCTCAGCAAAATCAAGAAGCTGGCCGGCCCGGACAAGGCTCTTACTCTTATTAGAAAGGCTATTCGGGAGAGCAGGAGACTACGGCCAAAGAAGAAGCCAGCTGGAGCAACAGTGCGGCCTCGCGTTGCTATCGATACTTCGCCAGCTTCGCAAGATTCCGCCGAAAGTGCTGTGGTGCAGGCAGAGGCTGCTTCGGAACTCGCGGCGTCTGGCAACTTAAGCCCACCCGATTCGTCATCCGAGGGCCATCAAGCACAATCACTCTCTAAAGTCTTCACGGTCGTTCCAGACAATCGCATCTTGGTGCATGAGTTATCTATCGACAAGGAGTATCGCATTGATGCATCACCGACAGCTAATTTGAGAGATGCGCTCAATCGTGAGCTCTGCGATGCAATGCGCAGCGGCTTTGAAGCTGGCGATAGTGCCAATTGGACCGCTGCCATGGCAGAAAACATACGCGCCAAACTCTTGCGCCTGCTCAAAGCGGGCAACTCCATGCACACCTTGATTTCTGAGACGTTGGATCCAGAGCTCATCAACAGGCAGTGCAGTCAGGGGCTATTCTCCTATGGGAAATTCTTCGACTTCATCGCTGGCATCTTGCCTAAGCTCTGTGCACCCTTCCGCGACGCTCAGGTGCAAGCTTTGGCTGAAGAGCTACAAGAAGAAGGACAACTGCCGGAAATGGTCGAGAAGCTCTTCAAATTGCTACATGTCATTGACCTCCTGTCTCTGGACTACTCCAATTTCCTTCTCATGAACGCGGCACCAACTCTAATCAAAGAGGCTACTGGTTATGAAGAGCGCATGTTTGCTCAAGACCTTGAGGCAGGTACCGTGACGCTTGGTCGTACGCGACGATGGTGGCACAGCGCGGCTGTAAATATGCACACGGAAGCAGACCGTCGGGATCCATGGAGTCAGGCCAATCCAGTGAATCGCCCTACAGCGCACAAGATCTACGCTCGTGGCTTGGTAGATCTCGCAGTGGCTACACCACCACTACGAGACTCGGAACTGCCAGAGACTCTTGAGCTTGATCGTGCTCGAATTGCTCGAATTCGCGAGGATGCTCTACGTATTACCACAATCGGCGGCATCCTGCTCACAGCAAAGAATCTGCTCAAACGCGATGTCCGCTCGCAGTGGAAGTCGGAAGCCAGCAAGATGTGGTTAGTTCTCAAGGATGGCTACATGAAGGACCCCACGACGCCCGCAAAGATTTCATCACTGCTTGAGTCTTCTCGCAACATGCCTCCATCAACCAGAGCGCAGCTCTCTTCCACGGTAGCTCGCCTACTTACCCAAGCAGAGTCTGGCAAACTCTCTGACCCAGTGCTGAAGGTGCTCTTCCAGCGCTTGAAGACTCACATCTTCAACCGTGTTTCAGCCAGCAGCTCTGGCGAGCGTGTCAAGGCTGCCAGTACGGCGACGGAAGGTCTTGCTACGACTGGCCTTCCAGAGTTTGCCTCCCAAGTTGCCGAAATCTGTGAGCAGTTGAGCAAGGTCGGCGAAGTTGATCGCAAGAGCCATGGCAAGTGGTATGAAGAGATTGCGGAAGAGATGGAGCAGTTGGGTCTCGAGGGTGAAGAACTCTCCCGATCGTCCACTGCTGAGACTGAAGGTTCCGCGCCAGATGCGACCGCTTGATGTGTTCTATATTTCTTCTTGTTCTCCTGATGTGGGCTTCTTGGTATACTCTGAGTGTGGCGTCACATTATTTCCAGCACTGTTTCATTCATTCTCAATTTTCGCTGGCATGGGTCGCAAGGCGTTTGGCAGGCGTACTGCATTGACTTCGCGGCATACGAGGCACTTGAACTTGGATCATACGGGCTCGGTACAGATATCATTTCACTTTTTTGGTTCGAGTTGACCTACGACTCCATTGTACACATTGCTATTTCTTAAATGGCCTGCTTGCACAGCAATTTTGCCCGTGGGTGAAGTAAGTCTCTGGCGAGAACGACTGCTGTGACGTTAACGTGGCTTTAATTTCTCCATCAACGCCTGTTACCATTATTGTTGGCCCTACACGTGCATCGCGATCGTAGCTGCTTGTCCGTGAAATCTAGCCCCGATTGCCACCCCTAGCTTCCTCCCCATTGGTTGCCCGGGGCGCAGCGCATCAAACAACGCTATTTTTACCAAACTTCGACTGCGCTTACTGCACTTGCTTTCCTAATTCCTCAAAGAGCCGCAAGCAAGACCATCCTCACATAGCTTAATCCCTCCGAGTGGTCTCTGGATCGAGGAAAAATAGTGGTACGAGAGTATATCGACAGAAATGGCTCGTGGAAACCAGCGCGACAAGGCAAGGGAGAAGAACCTCAAGGCTGCGGCCGGAACGGTATGTCATGTTTTCTACACAAAGTCTGGTGTGCACGAGAGCTCTGTCCACGGCCACAGAAAAAAAAAAGAATACGTATGCTAACGACATTGCAGAAAGCCAAAAACACCGTACGTTGTCTTGTTCCGCTATTCAACAAGAGTCGGTGGTGGCTAACTCAGACAACCAGCAATCCGGCACAGAGTTCGCCCGCACAAAGGAAGACCAGGCGGCGATTATGCGCGCAAAACAGGCAGCTGGTATGTCATCTTGTATTCATAACGTTTTACTATTGAGCAACGATATATGCTTCGTATGTTACTGCGGCTTACCTGGATGCTAATCTTTGCCTGCGACAGCTGAAGCGAAGAGGCTCGCCGAGGGGGGTGCCGCTAAGAAGTAAGACTGCGCTGCGCTGTCAGACCGTCAGCCCCTTGGGCACCAACGCGACCGCATAGTCATGCCAGCGGTGTACGTACGACAGCTGGGTGACGAGACTAGATCGAAATGATCAATGGCGTTTTCATGTGGATAGGTGGGAGCGTGGGTAACGAATATACCAATTTGTGATTTGCAAACGTCGTGATGTGCCCATTGCGCCAGTCTGCACTCCCCTTGCAGTTCTCTTTAGTGTTCGGCGTGTGCAAGTATTGTAAGCGATTATTGAGAGAGGAAGGTGTGAAAATAGTGCGATCTCTGGGATCTAGCTCTGGTTCTTTGTATACATTTTACAGCTTCATACACCTCACCACCGCGCTATGCGTATACGGTGCTGGGTACGTCGATATAATGCAAAACGCCCTCTTGTAAGGTCCTCGCCAGCAAATCAAAATAATGGTATAAAGTACGTCTTGAACTTGCCAATCAGCCCTAGCCCAAGCCTGTTCCCATCCCGGTTCACCAACCACCTTAATCCACGACACATCTCATGCTCGCCACCCATTACTATTCTTCTACTGTCGTGTATCGTTCGTCGACTGAACGTTCTTATGCGATCATACCGGCAAAGCCACCGAAGTTGTTGACAGCAGCGTTGGCGGGGAAGGCGTTGACGCCGCACAGGCACTGGCACGTGCAAGCCTGTCCCTGACCATCCTGGCCGACACCGTCAACAACCTGAGCGCCACCTGGTGGTGTACCAGTGGCAACTGCGCCAGCACCGGCTTCGACGGTGACGGTGCTAGGGGCGGCAGCCGCGCCGGGGTCGACGTTTTGGAGGTCACCGGGGACGAGCGTGGTGCCGTTTGTGCTAATTGCGAGTTGCTTGAATGCGGCCATTGTCTTGTCGCCAGTGGTCGCGGCGTTGATGCTCATTACCATGCCTTTGCCGCAATGGATTCCGTTTTGTTGTTTGCAGTAGAACCCTGGGGATGCTAGTTAGCACAGTGCAATGAGACAAGGTATAAGCATAGATGTAGGCTTACAAAGAGGATCGGTTGTCTCAACAGTCATGTTCCAGGTCACGCCGGCTTTGCCTTCGGGATTGGGCATGAAGCCAGAGTCCATGCCTCCGTCCATCTTGCGGCACGGGTCTTCAAAGGTGGATTGCGTGGCGGTGTGGTTCTTCTGCATAAAGACGAACATGACCGTGTCACCGATGGCGGCGGTGATGGATTCGGGGTTGTAGCCTAGCACTGGTGCCATGCCCGTCTCGACAGGCTTAAGACCACCAACGGTGACCTGTGAGGGTTAGCAAGATGCCGAGCGGATGTTATCTGAGCGTTCACTTACAGTATGTACCATTGCGCCAGCTGGTTCAGCTGGGGCAAGGCTCATGACGTGCATACCTGACTGTGCAGCAGCAAGGCTAGCTGCGATAGGTAGTGCTGCGAAGTACTTCATTATGAATAGATTTGCCGGTTGCTTCTTTAGAGTTCGTGAAAAAGAACGTAGACTTGCGCTGCAAGTAATATATAATACGTCGAAAAGATAATCTGTCTGAAGTGGTGAAGGATTGAAAGGGCACTACGAGGGCCGGCTCGGACAGAGTGGTTGAATAGGAAGAATGAATGGAATGAGAGTGAAGAAACACCGGTACCGAGATGATTATGAGGCAGGAATGTAAGTACAGACACTATAGTTGCCTGGGACATCTACGACTTATATCAGTGCATGAAATTGGGGCTCTTGTTGGGTGCCGGGCTGGGCCACGCATGTGGCGAAACATTTACACCGCAGCAAACGAGAAAACGGCTGCAAGAATGATCAGATTTTGGCGATGCGCACCCGGTTTGAGTGTTGGCGGGGGTGGTTCGAAGCCGCAACTGTTGGAGGTGGGTTCGAGAGTGTCGCGGTAGTGTCGCAGATCTGTCTCGCTTCACGCTAAGTGGTCCCTGACTGGACACCGAAGTCATTGTAGCGTCTTAACACAAGGACATAACCAGTAAAGATGCCTAAAAGGAGAGGCTGGAAGAGACTTTGCCGCATGAAGAACTGACAAGCATCATTTCGCAAACTGTGTTCCCGAGCGTTGTGAGGCAGATGTCGTCGGCGATCAGCCACCTCGAAGGAGCTAGACATGGTGCTCTATCGTTCTCATTGGTTCAAGGCAGGGATGATAAAGCCTCCATCTCTTCGCTGGTCCGTCCAGTGCTGGGTATATTTCCAAGATCGTAATTCTCCTGTATGCGTCTCTACGAGTTGTCGTGTTCTGCGCCATTTGTCGACTATTGGTGCGGTGTGGCGTCCTTTGATACTTGTTGCTGTCCTGCATGCAATCCAGTATAATAACCAGCATAGTACCACGACATCATGATGTTTTTAAGATTTTCATCCTGAACTATCAAAACTTAGCATGTTCCGACTGTCAATAGTGTCCCCACAGCGGTCGGGCCAACGTCTGTCAAGTCGGAAACATACCTGATCCGAGAAGAGCCTGGGGTATGGAAGCACCAAGATTTCCGTTTTGGAGTATGGGGGCCGCGATAGCTGGCGATTGGTTTTGCTGAGGCTGGGTAGGTTTGGGTTCCTATTTTGGTCAATCCATGACATGCAGTCATTCGCTGCTTGGGGGGCACTGTACTTGTTGAGGCCGTATGTGACCGGCACCGTGATCTTCCTCGCTACTTTCTAGATCCATGTCGGCACCTTCTTCTTCCGCATTATCGCTGGACATTGCACTGCCTAGAGGTGTATCGACAGCATCTATCAGATCTGCATGATCTCTGGTCCGAGTTAGTGTCAGTCTTCGTAGGTGTCTAAAACAGTCTCACACGCGCAATTCTTTGAGTTCCTCCTCGGTGAGAACGTCTTCGAGCTTCTTGCCAGACTTATGGATGCTGTGGTACTTCTGCTCACGTGTCAGACGTCGATCAGACCAAAGAAACTTATGGTATCACCTTGTACTCGGCTACAGCATCGTCCCAAGAGTTGATGAGTAGTGAATCGTCCCAGGCATTTGCATCACCCATATCAATGCCTGGAGACATGTTTGCGAAACTTGGCTTGATTGATAGGTGTATGGTTGGTGATGGAGGTGCTATAAGAAGTTATAAGCGAAAGGCTTCTCTAATTGTTGTTGTTGTTGTTGGAGAGTTGCGGAGTAGCTTTGGACTCGGGTGAATAGATGTGGAAGCGCAACTGGCGTTGGCGTGTGGTGATGGCAGCAGTGGAATGCCCGTAGGCTGCACAAGTTACATGGACACGGACCTTGGCGAGGGTGCGCTACCGGTACCTAGCGCGCCTGCCCTCGAAAAAAGTTATGGGTCCAAGCTTGTCCAACTCGAACTTTTCGAAGCGCGCCTGGACTTGGGCACACGAACCACAACCACGCCAATTGCTCACCACCACAGACAATGGCTGCCGAAGACACCAAGGGCAAGAAGCGCAAGGGTGAGTGCCTGGATAGCCTTACGGGTACGTTCGTTCGTGGGTTCTAATCATTCTCTACAGGCGCCCCAGCTTCATCGCCGAAAGCGAAGAAGGCGAAGAAGTCTGCGGAGGATGCCGTCGTCGCAAAGCCAGCCAAAGCCGCAAAGGCTGCCCCCAAGGTCCCTGCGCTCACCGAGACCAAGCCGGCTAAGACCAAGGCTGCGCGCAAGCAAGCAGCGGACTTCATGGACGTCGACGATGCGCCCGCACCTGCACCCGAAGCTGCCACCAAGACCAAGGGAAAGAAGGCCAAAGCCACCAAGGAGGCCATCGCCGAGGTACCTGTAACCGCCACCACGGACACCCAAGTCGTGACCGTCGAGGAAAAGCCCAAGAAGCAAGGGAAAAAGGCCAAGGCCGTCGCTGCTGAGCCTGCGCCTGTAGCGGACGCCCCAGAGGAGGAGCCGAAAAGGGCAAAGAAGGCGAAGCAAGCAGGCCCAGCGCCTGTCCAAGAGGATGAGGCGCCTGCCCATGTGACAGTGTCCAAATCGAAATCCAAGAAGGCAAAGGGCAGCAAGCAGGTAGAGACTGAGGAAGTCGTTGCCGAAGTCGCAACTGCAGCAGACGAGGCGGATGATGATGACGACGACGTTGACGATCAGACCGCTGCACTTCTTGCCGGATTTGGAAGCGACGACGATTCCGACGATGTTTCCGAGGACATCGCCTTCGACGAAGACATTGCCGTGCCTAAGCTCAACGCCAAGCAGCGCAAGGCGATTGCAAAGGCAGAGCAGGCAGCCAAATCAAATGAACCTGGTGTCATCTATGTTGGGTATGTACATCCATCTAAGACGACTGCAACAGCCTACTGATGCTTTATACAGTCGCGTACCTCGTGGGTTCTTCGAGAAGCAAATGAAGCAATACTTCTCGCAATTTGGCAAGGTCAACCAGTTACGCCTCTCCCGCAACAAGAAGACCGGCGCATCGAAACACTTCGCCTTTGTCGAGTTCGCCTCGTCCGAAGTAGCAGACATTGTCGCGAGAACAATGGACAACTACCTACTGTTTGGCCACATTCTCAAGTGCAAGCTGGTACCAGCAGATCAAGTCCATCCTGATCTGTTCAAGGGTGCAGGACAGCGTTTCAAGGTCGACCCCCTCAACAAGAAAGCTGGCCTCGCCATGGCCCGCGGTGCGGAGCGCAAACAATGGGAAAAACGGGTTGCCTCGGAGAAGCAGAGGCGGCTGTCAAAGACCAAGATGCTGCAGGAAGAACTAGGCTACGAGTTCACCCCTCCTACCCTGAAGACCGTTCAGGGTATCCCGGCTCTAGCATCTGCTCTGGAAGACAAGGTACAGCAACAACTTCTTGAGGAGGTACCGGCTGAGGATGCACCCGTCGCCACGACCAAAACTGCGAAGAAGACCAACGGCACAGCTGAGGCCTACCCTGAGCCAGTCGAACCCGCCATCGGCAAAAAAAGCAAGAAGGACAAGAAGCGAAAGTCCGACGTTGCCCTCGAGGCCATCACTGTCACAGAGGAAATAGTCCCTGAACAGGCCGTCTCCAAGAGCAAAAAGGCAAAGAAGAACGCAAATTCTGACGTAAGCATTGAGGAGACCAAAGTGGAAATCGTTGAAAAGCCCAAGAAGGTAAAGAAGGTAAAGAAGGCCAAGGCTTGAAGTCGTCGGACTTTCCATCATAAAGGACCTTCTGAACTTTTCAGCACAGACTCTCATGACTTTCAAAAGTGTTTGCACGAAGCGCATGCCACTTCTTCCTGTATATTTACAAAGCGCGACAGACAGCGCTATATCCTCACTTGAGGCCTTCAGAACGCCAAGGTAGCCAGCCGTCTCCAAGTCTTTACGACCATTGATTGTTTCTTCTTATTGCGTTTGCTCTCAGTGCTCCCATTCTAGTCAAAGGCGTTCAATGTCAGCCCATAACCGCCCCACTTTGCAATCATTGATTACCGCTCCGTCACATGTTTCTGACGTTGACGTTTCTCCGCATGCGGGGTGCATCCGGGACGCAGTCACGTAGAGGGGTCCAGATCTGTTGAGGTGGCGTGAGATTATCGTTCACCACCAACATGGTATGTATTGCGTAATACGGATTCCAAAAGTATGGTGATCACGACCGAGAGATTGGGAGATGGGCGTGATCCAGATGCAGGGCAAATGTGGACTGATGTTGCGTATTCGGGAAGTAACCAGGGTCAATGTGATGACTCTGAGCTTAAAAGGACAAGCTGGTCCCGCGTACTTTATACGTTCCAGTGAAACTATCAATACATTTCAACTACCCAACACGAACGCACATTACCAGATCATCCGAATGGCTCAAACGCAGTGGCTCACACCCACAGTGGAGAAGACATCTATCACCGGGTCCAGCTCCGCCCCCACGACTATCAATGCTACACAAATTCCTCAACAGGATAATCGAGATGCATCCTGTACGGAAGACTCGGCCATGTCAACGAACGCACAAGACCGTCCACAAGATCAGCCCAACTCGACACAAAGCTGGCGACCATCAAGCTCAGGAAGAGATCCATGGTTGTCACCCCATACAGCTGAGCATCAGAAACATGCATGGCACACAACTTCGCTGGGTATGGGGTTGAAGAGTGTAGGAGATCATTGGGGCTTCCACAGTGCGAGTGCTTCGAGGGAGCACAGTCCTTGTCAGGCGAAGTAGGGTCAGGGCGAGAGGTCGAAATTGAGGGACGAGCGAGAAGACGGGCATCGTCGAAGAAATCAGGAAAGAAGCAAATTGTAAAGAGTTTCATCCAATGTATGATTACAGGCGCTCTGGTCCAGTAGAGCAATTTGTTCAACGGAGTGAAGGAAACAGAGTCTCGGGTGGGGAAACCTTGGAGGTAGCATCACGTCGGAATCCCAGAGGGAGCTGGAGTTTCCAAAAGATCGATTGTACAAGAATTGAAGTACATCTAGAGCCCGCATATTTGATAACCGTCTGCTATGATTTCCCCACAAGATGCTTTTGCACGTCTACTTTCTGTACCACATCCTCGTAATCTTGGTATGTCTCATCTTCTTCTGCAATTGGAAGATGCCGTACATGAGCGCCTCAGCAGTTGGCGGGCATCCAGGCACGTAGATATCGACTGGCACGATCCTGTCGCACCCTCTTGTGACCGAGTAACTGTAGTGGTAGTAGCCTCCTCCGTTGGCGCAGCTGCCCATGGAGATGACCCATCGCGGTTCGGGCATCTGATCGTAGACCTGCCGCAGCGCTGGTGCCATCTTGTTTGTGAGTGTGCCGGCTACAATCATGACGTCGGATTGTCTGGGCGAGGCACGGAAAATGATGCCGAGGCGATCCTGATCGTAGCGTGGAGTGGACAAGTGCATCATCTCTACGGCACAGCAGGCAAGACCGAAAGTCATGGGCCACAGCGAACTCTGGCGCGCCCAGTTGGCGACTTGGTCGAGTGTGGTTCTGTATGCGCATGTCAGTAAGCCGTGCCCATACGCGCCGCTTCCCAGCCACGTGTGTCTTGAACGTACAGCGCATATTGCATGGCACCCTTCTTTCCCTCCTGGCTCGGCAATGGCACCTCCCGCCGCGCCTGCTTCATGGGTGGCGGTGTTCCCGGGTTGCCTGGGATGATGGCCGGCGATTGCATGCCCGTCGCTTTGTCCGAAGAGCTCGACGAAAGGAAGGCGGCGTTTCCGGCGGCGCGGAGGGGCATCAATGCCGTGGCGGGTCTCGCTGTAGGCAAAAGTTAGCTTCGAGCGCGGGAAGCTTTTCGGACGGCCGTGACGGACCTCGCAGGGCCATTGAGGCCGCAGACCTTGTTGTCGACAGCATGTTGGCGACGGACACAAGGAAATTGCGACTGGGGAAAGGAATGGAGAGGCAAGGCGTGGGGTGGCGGACGGGCGTCTCTGTCGTGAGGTCAGTGATGGCACCAGGCAGGCCAGCTGGAGGCGCATGCCAAGCCCGTCGATTAGCTAGCCCATTTCACGGCCCCTTCATTGGTCGAGCGGACGCAGCACCACCCCCACCATCACCTTTCCGGAGTAGAGCCATACCCACCAGCAATCATTCTGTTTCTCTTTTCTTATTGGAATCCGACACGGCGCCATGACAGGCAGGTGAGATACACATACTCGACCGTCTCTCTTGCACGTCCGGCACTGACACCGCCCAGGGTACCCTCCATCGCCTGCATAGGGGTGATTGGCAAGCACGTGAGCTACTTGCCTCATCTACGTCTACTCCAGGTCTGAGAAAGATGACAGAACAACCCGCTACACATCTCTCTGTTCCCGGCAGAAGAGCGAGCACCCTTGGAATTCCAGTTTCTGCTGTCGTCATGCCTCGACATCTTCGAGGCCCGCCTCCCTCACAAGACAGCAGATCAAGACTTTGGACTTCTGCAAGCTGTCGATGAGAGACTAGCCATGTATGGCTGGTTGACCAATACCGGAGTCAAATTCGTCATTGTAGTCGACATGGAGGGGAGACCTGCGACCAATCTCGACAGCAAGTCTGCGGCGGCTGTAGGTCTACGAGATGCAGACATGAAGCCAGTTAGTGGGATTGGTCATTGTGCCTAGTATCTTTCTGACCCTATCAGGCTTTCCGAGCACTACAAACCGCATACATCATGTTACTGTAAGCGACTTCCACATTGAGAGATGCTTTGAACCCACGTGCTAATTGCAGCGTCAGACGAAACCCGTTCTATGATCCGGCAGAGCACTCGCCCATTACAGCTCATGCTGAACATAGGATAGGCTCCACTCAAATTACCAGCCGGAAGTTCATTCGAGAGGTCAAAAGAATCGCTGATGCATGGTATCCAAGCGTTGCCAGTATCTGATCTGCGTTTGCTGAGCTGTCCTGCATGATACCTGTATGCATTAGCCGGCGTTTTAATCGACTTTTTCTCCTGCACGTCTTCTTACATTCAAGACGAACTCTGTCATTTGGTTTTGGTAGACATGGGGATCGGGTGATGCATCCACTCCACTCCACATACACACTAGTCTCGATTCGAGCCTAGTCTAATGAGAAGGACGATCGACCATTGGGAATCTTGAAGCCATGTTCCATCCAATTCTACTCTTACGAACCAATGCCTCTCAATGTCTTCTACCGGTGTAACCATCACGAACCCGCTTGTACTCTATCGAAGTCTCATAGCCACGCAAAAGATCCGCCCTGATCCTGCACAACATCGCCTTGGTATGCATGACGTCGACCATTCTCCGGGTGCCAAGACTGATCACATCTGCTGACTTTACTTGCAGCACTCCATCTACAGAAATTGTATGACCGCCTGATTGACTATGAACCGACCACGGAGTACTCGAAACGGCTCCAGCAGCTCAGTCGAGCGGTGGACAGCAGCAGCAACGCACCATTAGCACCTGAAAACCCGCACGTGAATCGTTTTGGCCGGCAAGGCGTCTGGACATCACTACTTGCTCAGAAAGAGAAAAGAGACTCATTGGCTCTGACGAGAGTTCTGACGGACCATGAGCAAGCTATGCAACTGCAGAGTCCGAAGGGACTCATGCTTCATGGAGAAGTCGGCACCGGTAAATCGATGCTCATTGATCTATTTCAAGAATGTCTTCCCAACCGTAAAAAGCGGCGATGGCACTTCAATACCTTCATGCTGGATACCATTTCGCGTTTGGAACAGCTACGTAGGTCTCGATCACTGATGGCCGGACCGGGAGCGGCTCAGGACGAGTACTCGCTGCTTCTTGTTGCGCGTGATCTTATTGAGAAGTCACCAATCTTGTTCTTGGACGAGTTTCAGTTACCCGACCGTGCGGCGTCAAAAATCTTGTCGAACCTGATGACATCGTTCTTCCAGCTCGGAGGAGTTCTCATTGCCACCAGCAACCGCATGCCAGAAGAGTTGGCCAAAGCCGCAGGCATGGACTTCGCACGACCAGTTAACAAGTTCAGTAGACTGGGCTGGAGTCTAGGGAAGAATTCAAGTGAAAGAAGAGATGACGGCGCTGGACAATTGGGCGAGTTCTCGGCATTCTTGGAGGTTCTGCGGGCAAGATGCGAGGTTTGGGAGATGGAAGGTAAGAGTGATTACAGGAAGCTCGAAAGGGAAGAGGCTTCAAAGACAGCGAGTGTGCAGACTCAATCGCTCGAGAACATTTCGTCTTCTGGACCACCGTACATGAACAGTACGAATCCTTCCACTCTTCAACAAGATGCTCCACCCGTTGCCAACGCGACAGAAGCAGTCAAAACACCGTCAACAGTCGCAGTCCCCAAGAACTACTTGATCCAACCCACCACAGCCGAAGAGATGGTCACGTTTGCCGAGTCCTTCAACACCCTTGTCGAACGTGCTACCCAGCACACATACCCTATCCCCTGGGAGCCTGCTACTTTGAGCGTCTACGGCCGCACCATCAACATCCCAGCGCAGTACAACAACGTCGCCTTCTTTACATTCGAGGAACTCTGTGGTGCGACCCTGGGACCAGCAGATTACATCACCCTTGCCTCGACATACCACACCTTCATCCTTACCGACGTGCCAGTCATGGGCTTCTTGAACAAGAACGAGGCAAGACGTCTCATCACGCTCCTCGACGCCATGTATGAAGCACGATGTCGTCTTCTTGTCGTTGCCGTCACAGGACCAGATGACCTCTTCTTCCCCGAACCACCGAAATCAGCATCGAGTAATGCAGGCCCAGACACTTTGACAGAAGACGCAGTGCACTCGGAAACGTTTTCGGAAATCTACCAGGATCTCAATTCTCCCTTTCGACCGAACGTCTCGTCCTACACATCTGGATCCTCGCTGTCTGATGATGCACTGGAAGATGATCCGCCGAATAGGACGCGCCGTGAAGGGTCGTCATATACGGATGAACGGTCCGGAAGGATGGGCAGCAAGGCGCCTAATTTTGCGAACATTAGGGGGTTGACGGGCGAGGATGAGGTGTTTGCTGTCAAGAGGGCGGAGAGCAGGATCTGGGAAATGTGTTCGGGGCGGTGGTGGGACCGTGCTGGCGTGGCTTCGAGTTCTGCGTCTGAGGCTGGGGTCAATAGCGATGGGGTGGAATGGTGGCGCCCTCTACCGATGGAGTCGAGACATTGGGAATATGGTACCACCTCTGCGCTCCCTAACTTGAGTTCCGTCTCTGCTTCGGCAGCCGCCGAGCAATTACCACCCAATGTTAAGATCTTGTCAAAAGAGGAACTGGAGAAGGATAAGCAGAAGGAATTGGAGGACATGTTTGCACATGGTGCCAGTCCGTTTCGGACGCATCCTGATGCGCCGCCAAAGTTCAACTGGACGCATGCTTGGGGCATGATGACCTGGGGCAAGAAAGCCGGTGCATGGGGCAAAGGACCGGATGGTCTGGGTGAAAGGGACAAGCCTGCAGAAAGTGAGGAGGGCGATGCTAGGGCGAAGGCGAAGGATAGCAAGGGGAGCAAGTAGATGTGTGAGCACCAAACATGCCAGCAGCGCTGATTCGAATCTAACATGCATGGGACTTTTATTGGTATGGCTGTTCTATTCAAACCAAGGATCTAGTCATTGGATCTTCCCCTTGTTCACAACGAACGCTTCGATGGCGCTGATAGCAGCCCACAGCCTGTTTTCCGCCTCTCTGAATACGACACTCCTTGGCCCATAGAAGACCTCATCCGCCACCTCCTCGGGATGGCGTGGCAGGCAGTGCATGAAGGACCAGTTGTCCTTTGCGCCTCCACGACTCGCAAGGTCCGATGTGATTTGGAACCCTGAGAAGGCCTTGAGACGCTTCGCCGATTCTTCTTCCTGGCCCATGGAGACCCAGGTATCTGTGACGAGGATGTCGGCGTTTTTGCAGGCCTCCTCTGGCACGGTGGTCTCGATGAGCCGGCCGGCGCGCGGGGAGGTGGAGGCGGCGTGGTTAATGACGTCGCGCATGGCGCTGGGAATCTCGTAGCCCTTGGGCGTTGCCACCGAGATGTCGACACCCAACTTCATGGCGCCAATGGCTAGGTCAAACAGCACGTTGTTGGCATCGCCGATCCAGGCAATCTTCATGCCTTCTAGTCCGAGCGAGGTTGACGACGAAGACGGGTTGATCTCGGTGATGGTCAGGAAGTCGGCGATGGTCTGGAGAGGATGGTAGAGATCGGAGAGGGCGTTGAGGACAGGGACGGATGAGTGTTTGGCGAGGTCTGCGACGTCAGAGTGGGGGCCCACGCGGGCGACGATTGCGGCCGTCATGCTGGAGAGGACGAGCGAGGTGTCGTAGAGAGATTCGTTGACCTGGACAAAGTCAGTGATGAGGACTCGATCGAGGGTGGGAGAGGGAGGGAGAATGTACGCCCAGCTGGATGTCGTCTTTGCCCAGAAACATGGGAGTGCCGCCCATGGTGGCAATGGCGCCCTCTGTCGACACACGGGTGCGCGTGCTGCGCTTGCTGAAGGTCATGGCGACCGTCTTGCCGGCCAGGGCGCCGCGCAAGCTGTGGGGGACTTCGCCCGTCGACTTGATGGCGGCCTTGTGCGACGCGGCATTGCGGACAAGCGCGGTGAGCTCGGCGGGGGCGAGGTCGGCAATGGAGAGGAGATGGCGGGGGGCGAAGGGGGATGTTTGCGGTGATGCTGGCGGCGTCGAGTAGCAGCGGCGCAAGCTGCACAAGCGGCGCAAGCTGTGCAGGGCTGCAGGCGGAGGGCGAATGGGGGGCATGTTGGTGTGTGCGAGCTGGGAATCGGCTCCCTTGCGAGCTTCAATGCTGAATGGGCCACGGCAGCAAGAGTCATGCGGTCGTGCTGTGACAGGGCGCCATTTTTTGGTGGGCCCACGGTTCCTGACGCACAGGGCGATTGCGATAGCGATAGCGATAGCGGGCGGGCGGCGGGCCGGTTACAGGCATGCCAATCACGCCAATCCAATCCAATCTAATCCTGGGGTTGGGGTTGCGCCTCGCTCTGCCCAGCTGGTGGCTGAGCTCATGACGAAGGCAGTCGTCCCATGTCCCTTCACCTCGACCCCATCACCATCACCATTGCCATCCCCATCCCCATCGCCACCTCCACCCCCCTCGCCGACGCATGACGCCCTAAACCCCCTCATCATCGCCGCCCTCACGCACCCGCAACCGCCATGGAGACGCCCGAGGCGACGTGGGGCTCCACCCGTACGCCCAGTTCGCGACCCGCCTCCCGCAAGTCAACCCGCTCCTCGCCCTCGGCGCGTTCGCACCTCTCGAGCCGCACCTCGAGCCGCACCACAGAGCAGACGCCGCTGCTGGCCCAACAAGACGGCAGCCACCATGGCGACGCCGACGCCGACGAGCGCACGCCCGCCACCCGCTCGCTGCTGCGCACCCTGGGCGGCTCCCCCGGCAGCGGCAAGCTCCCGCTGTGGAAGCAGCGATGGCCGAGCATACTGGCGCTGGTCCTGCTCTGCATCGTCGTCGTGTGCATCATGCTCGGCTTCCTGGCGACCGAGGGCATCGAGGAGTACGCCATGCAGGCCGCCGACTTCAGGCCTACCCGGCTGTCCCTGGACGGATTGACCGACCACGGCGCAAAGGTACACGTTGAAGGAGACTTCCGCATGGATGCTTCCAGGGTGCACAAGAAAAGCGTGCGAGACCTGGGCCGCTTTGGGACCTGGATTGCCAGCGAGGTCGAGAGCGGGCCAACCGACGTCGACGTCTATCTGCCAGAGTACGGCGACGTGCTCATTGGCACCGCAAAAGTGCCTGGCGTCAAGGTCAACATCAGGAACGGACACACGACGCATGTCTCTTTCGTTGCGACACTGCAGCCTGGCTCGCCCGACGGCATTCGCAACGTTGCCCATGACTGGATCGACGGGCGACTGGGGCAGATCAGGCTCAAGGGCAAGGCTGTTGTCCCTCTCAAGTCTGGCCTCATCAACATCGGCAAGCAGTCTGTTGAGCAGTCCATGGTCTTCCATGGGGGCGACATCCCTACGCTACCCCACTACAACATCACAAAACTGAACTTGCGCGAAGCAAAGCATGGGCACAAGGGCTTGGGCGCCGATGCCTCGATTGTCGTGACAAACGACTTTCCCGTGCAGATTACACTTCCCCCTGTCGCAGTGGATGTACTCATTGACGGTTGCGCCCCATCGGACAAGCACATCATGGTTGGCACGGCTGAGACTGGCGAGTTGAGAGTGATGCCAAAGTCTGATGTCAAGGTCGATGTGACTGGCAACGTGGAGAGGCTCTCAGAGCCTTTGACTGAAGTGTGCCCCAACTCGGCAAAGTCTCCCCTGGATGCATTCTTAGGCGACTACATGAAGGGCGAAGACGCGATCATCTACATCAACTGTTGCAAGTTTCCCGACCCAGCAACACCCGCATGGGCGCGTGAGCTGCTACAAGACATCACTGTCCCTGTCCCATTCGCCGGTCGAGCCATGGGCAACCTGATCAAGAACTTCTCGCTGGCTGATGTGCACTTCTCCCTACCAAGTCCGTGGGCCGAGCCGGGCACTCCTGATGCTTCGCCAAAGATCTCAGCCATTGTCAAGGTTGACATCGGACTACCTCACGAGATGAATTTCCCGCTCGACGTCAATCAGGTTAAAGCGGACGCTGACATATTTTACCACAAGAAGCTGCTTGGAAAGCTAAAGTTGGACAAGTGGCAGAAGGCGAACTCGACAAGAATTGAAGCTCATGGGTCCGAGGGTCCCTCGCTGCTCGTCGAATCAGATATCAGAAAGGCCCCAATCGATATTCTCGACGACGACCTGTTCAGCGAAGTTGTGCAGGCTCTCATCTTCGGTGGCAAGTCTGTATTGATGGACATCAAGGCCGCAGTCAGTGTCGGTGTAGAGACACCCATGGGTAAACTTGCGATTCGAGAGATTCCCGCAAAGGGAGTCGTACCAGTCAAACGTTCGTAACCAGTTCGTGATCCATGTTGGTCCGCCATGCAACACAACTGCTAACCTCTGTCATGCAGCGATTCGCAGCGGCGGCAACGATGATAATGAAGACGGTAGTGGCAGCAAGCTGAGCGGCTTGAATCTCAAGATTGGCAATCTGTCCATTGAGGACACCTCGCCCACTTCGATTACGCTTAAGGCGCACGTCAACTTCACCAATCCTACGAATTACTCGGCCACTGTGCCATATTTTGATATCAACATCTTGGTCAATGGAACGCATATCGGGCATGCTACTGCAAGAGATGTCGAGGTCCACCCAGGCAACAACACTAACCTTGTAGTATCTGCTGTATGGGACCCCTTCACCAATGGAGGCGCAAAGGGGAAAGAAGTCGGCGCCGAGCTTCTCTCTCAATATGTGTCTGGTATGTACCAGTTCATCACACGTTCATATACGTACATGTACATTGACAGTCTTGCCAGGCTTCAACACCTCTGTTACCCTTCAAGCGCACAATGGCACTGTACCCGCCCAACCTGCCCTAGGGAACCTCCTCGCGAACTTCCCCATCACATTGCCCGCACCTCATCTCTCCACGCCCAAAGAACCTTCAGATGACCCAGACGAGCCATCTGATCCGGAAGACGATGGGAAAACGCACTTTATTCACGATGCCACCATGCACCTCATCACGTCGACTGCTATTTTTACCCTCGCCTCGCCCTTCTCCGCAACAACAATGTACATTACTACGCTCAATGCCACAGCCTACTATGACGGTCAGCCCTCTGGCAAGATCCTGTACGAGTTGCCATTCGCTGTTCCACCTGGTCTGAGCGAGACGCCTAGGTTGCCGGTAGATTGGTCACTGGGGTCGGTTGGTTACGGAGCGATAAGAAAAGCATTGGGTGGCAAGCTGAAGTTGAGTGCGTTTGCGCATGTTGGCATTAGAATCGGGGAATGGAGAGAGACCATCTGGTTCAAGGGCGGGCAGATTGGAGCGAACGTGAGGCTATGAGCGTTCTGTTATGGTCTTGGGTATAGTTTGGATGGGTGTTAGGTCTGGTTGTACATACATCATGTGGTATACATGTGCCACTACGGGATGCCGTTTCGGTCGATCCGTCTTGACAGGGTTGTTGGGTGCGATGATCAGGACTCAAATTGGGCGTTTTGGGCTGCAGGGCGTTTGGCAGGGCGTTTGAAGCACTGTCAACTATGCACGTGTTTGCCTTGGTCGAGTCTACACGCACATGATGACATTGGCATTCCCAGAAGGATCCGCAGTAGAAATTGCAATTCTCCTGATTTCACCTACAACGAACGTGGGTATGACGCGTGGGGGTTGCCGACTCCGGGCGCCAAGGCTAGAAAGAATGGGGTAAGATGCCTTGACGGGCTAAGCTCCCTTTTACTGATCGTCGTGAGGTTTCGCGTGTTGAGAGCTGGCACGGCATCACGAGACGCAGAGAACAAAATGCGCGGCCGTAAAGAGCAACGGCACAGAGCCCGCGCCTCGATCAGAGGCCGTGCGGTTCACTCACATGTCCATGGTGTCGTTGCGGCGTTGGCGGGGAAGAGCCCAAGTGCATCTGCCATCGGTGCAATAAGGCCCGCAAAAACGAGGGTGGAGCAGCAGAGCCGCGAATCCACATGTGCAGCCTGACTTTCGTCATCCCAAGAGCCATGTCCCTTCAGACTTTGGCGCTCCACAGCCCCAGCTCCCAACACTCTCTCCTCGCAAACCACTCCGGATAAATCTCTTTTCACCAGCGCGACGCGCAGCATGTTGTCGTAGAGCGTTTTCGAGGTATGCAGCTCCCCCTCTGGAGATTTTCCGTTGTCCGTTGCGCGGCCGTTGGTTTGGACTAACATGGAGTGTGGTGGCTCAGGCTTGAGCCTCAGCAGATCAATACCGTATTGTTTTTTGGACCGTATACCTTGTGCATTGACGCGAGCCCTTGTTCTCGACTTGCAGCGACTATTTGACATCTCCCACGGCGGAGCATCAATCTCCCCTCTGAGGACACACTTGCACCATGGCTGCCCGACGAGGAAGCCGCTTCATCAAGCCGTTGCTGTACACAGCCGGTGCAGGAGCAGTCGGCGTCGGAGCGCTGTACGTTACACTGCGCCCTCGCGACATTCCTGGCACCGAGGCCGCGGCTGTCCCCCCTCCTACATACGGCGAGGGGGGCATCTTCCGCCCTCCAAAGTTCCCCATTGCGAAGAGCCGCGACGAGCAAATCGCCGACTTGAAGCGCAGCAGCGGCATCGTGGGCAAGATCTCGGAAAAGTCTAGACAACTCTTCGGCGGCAGCTCTGCGGATGCGCCACCGGAGAAGCCAGAAGACGAGCCCTACGATCTGCTCGTCATTGGTGGTGGCGCCACAGGAACGGGCATTGCGCTCGATGCTGCCACCCGAGGACTGAAGGTTGCGCTGGTAGAGCGCGATGACTTCAGCAGTGGCACGAGCAGCAAGAGCACCAAGCTGGTGCACGGAGGTGTGCGTTACCTCGAGAAGGCCGTGTGGAACTTGGACTACAACCAGTCAGTCGCCTCACAACTCGCTAAGCCGTGGCCTCGATGGCTAACTTCGCATACACAGATACGCCCTCGTCGTTGAAGCCCTCCGCGAACGCCGTTACTTCCTCGATACCGCACCCCATCTGTCACAATGGCTACCCATCATGATTCCGCTCCAGAAATGGTGGCAGGCGCCCTACTTCTGGGCGGGCACAAAGTTCTACGACTTCCTCGCTGGCAAGGAGAACATTGAGAGCTCATACTTCTTGACCAAGAGCAAAGCCCTGGACGCATTCCCCATGCTGAAGAAGGAGGGTCTGGTCGGAGCTCTGGTATACTACGGTGAGTCTCCCAGTAAGCCTCTTGGCGCAATCCAGGCTAAGTGCAATAGATGGCGCACACAATGACTCTCGTATGAATGTCTCCCTCGCCATGACAGCTGCGTTGTATGGCGCGACCGTCGTTAGCCATCTCGAAGTCACTGGCTTGGAGAAGGATGCCAATGGTAAGCTCTGTGGCGCCCGCGTCAAAGACTGCATTCCTGAAATGGATGGCAAGAAGTCTCAGGAGTTCAACATCCGGGCCAAGGGCATCATTAATGCTACTGGACCGTTTACAGACTCTATTCGCAAGATGGATGATCAAAAGGTCGAAGAAATTGTCGCGCCCAGCTCCGGCGTGCACGTTATTCTTCCTGGATACTACAGCCCTGCTAACATGGGTCTCATTGACCCCAACACTTCTGATGGGCGCGTCATCTTCTTTTTGCCTTGGCAAGGGAACACAATCGCAGGTACCACCGACACTGGCTGCGAGATCACCAAGGACCCTGTTGCAGGTGAAGACGAAATTGATTGGATCCTAAAGGAGGTCAAGCGCTACCTCCAGCCCGAGATCAATGTCCGTCGCGGCGACGTTCTGGCCGCATGGTCTGGCATCCGGCCCCTTGTTCGTGACCCAAAGGCCAGCAAGACTGAAGGCCTCGTGCGCAACCACCTTGTCACTACCTCTCCCTCAGGTCTACTTACCTGCTCCGGTGGAAAATGGACCACCTACCGCCAAATGGCTGAAGAGACGGTTGACGAGGCAATCAAGGAGTTTGGTCTTCAGACTAAATCCATCGACAATGTCACGCTCGTCAGCGGCACACACGTCAAGGACGAGCTTCCTCTCGACGGGACATGCCAGACGCACCGTGTCCGTCTCGTGGGCGCTCATGGCTTCTCCAAGACCCTCTACATTAACCTAGTCCAGCACTATGGTCTTGAAACTGATGTAGCAAAGTACCTCTGCCAGGCCTATGGCGACCGCGCATGGACTGTTGCTGCCCTCTCCTCGCCAACAGAGCTCCGCTTCCCCGTCCGCGGCAAGAAAATCTCAGAACTTTACCCCTACATTGACGGCGAAGTACGTTACTGCGTGCGCCACGAGTACGCGCAGACTGCGACAGACGTTATTGCGCGTCGCATGCGTCTTGCGTTCCTCAATGCACAGGCAGCTCTTGAAGCGCTGCCCACCGTCATCGATATCATGGCCGAGGAGCTCAACTGGTCCAAGTCGCGCAAAGAGAACGAGTGGAAACACTCTGTCGCCTACCTCGGCTCCATGGGCCTTCCCAAGTCCAAGCTAACGCTGTCGAGAAAGGACGTGGAGAGTGGCCATGTAGGCAAGTACACAGACGAGGATTACCACCTGTATGCTCGACATGGTAAGTCAAGATCCGATGATGACGAGTGTGCGAGTTTGTTTGAAATGGGGATTGCGCTAAATGCTGGGATGATTGCAGATAAACCTGATGAGTTGCTTGAGAGCGATTCAAAGTATGCGAAGGGGACCAACCCAGTGATTGGAGCTGGTAGCAAGGCGAATAAATAGAAGGTCTTGGAACCGCCTTCTAATGGTCTGGCTGACAGGGACAGACGTTGTTGGGTAGACGGGGAAAATTGGTGTTGGAAAGGATTGTGTAAAAATGGGGTAAAAGGGTTGACTTTCATTCATCAAGCCAGCGCGGCGTTGTGATGTGATAGTGTGCTTGTCGGTATCATTTGTATATATGATTAGTAGATCAGTTTACGGTCGGTGTAACATGTGATAGATTGGATGCTACTCGTAAGCTTGGTCTCTCGAACGTGAGCATTTACCATAACTTCGAACGCGTAGTTCGTGTTCATTAACTGCATGCACTGTTGTCGGAAGAAGGATATCGGGCGCTTGCATGTCCGGCAGCAGATGCCCAGGTTAGCGGGAATTGGATCGACCCCAAGACCGGGATGGGATTGACCTCCTCTGCAATAACAGTGGCTGGGTTATAATCTTACATTCAGAAATATTACTATGCAAGTGCGCCTCTGGACAACATACAGAACAACAAGGTGATGCGGTCATAGGTAGCAAGGGTCTGATTGGATTACTGGAAAAGGATACAGTGTACGATGGGTGTGGAATGTAGCAAGTGAACTGTGGTTCTCTAGGCCCAATCTCGTAATTCACACAATGGGTCGTTGACCGCATATGTACCCTGACAACGTTGTGAAACTGTCACATGGGGCATCTTTCACCACAGGCGTTGAAGGCAGTGAGTAAAGTATGGCTCGTGAAATTGCAAAATGCAAGCTCCTTCGACGCCACCCATACGCACTCTAGGTAGTGTAGTAGTAGGGGGTGAGCTAGAAGAGGTAGTGTAAACACGGGTGGGAGCTAGGTGTGAAAGGTTGTTGTTAGTGGAACGGGTTACGTATAAACGTATATATGAGTGGGATAGCTATACGAGTGTTGCATAATGATGAGATAGGGCACGCATATGTATCAAGGGGAAGTGTTACACCTGTATTACCACTGCGGATGCTTGGGTTTTTCAGATGCTGGTCGAGACACGATTTAGTGTAGGATTGAAGAAGTGAGTTCCGTGGCGTTTTCGCTTTTCGATGGACATATGCTGGGTGCTTGCAATGTATGGGATGAAATTCGGAACGTGCCTGACGCCGTACTTGGTTTCGTTACATGTAAATGTATAGATGATTGCGTATATTGTACGCGACACGTCTCTCGAGGTCATCATCAGGAATCTCAGACGCACGAGTCAATATCGTGTCACTGGAACGGTTCCTGAACGCCGATCATATACCAGAATGAGTATCTTCGAAAATTGCGTCGATTGTAGCGACTGAAAGAGTGGTTGTCGCCCACGCCCCCAAGATTTCTTCCGCTTGTAGTGTCAGCCGAAGCACAGATAACCGGTCAGATTTGGCCTCGTGTTCTTGGCTGGATTCCGTGTAAGATTTACATTACTCGAACAGGTAAGATGGGGTGCAAGGCATGGGTTGCAGCATTCAGAACTGTGGTTGTTGCAACCGCCTTCTTGAACGCTTCATTTACTAGTCCCATAGGAACAGAGCGGCATAATGCATACCATTCAGAGCCTTGCCGATCACTAACTGCACTATACCGTACTTTGACCAACCATAATGTTCCTGTAAATGGAAATCAACCATGGAAGTGTCGATGATAGCAAGAGATTCATGGTTGACTTGGGTAAGGGGCGCAAGATGGCGTCGAGCATGACAGGCAAGATCCCTTGGATCAAGTGTTTCAGATCCACGTCCGGAATAACCCATGGAGGCGTGCCGAAGAACAATAGATGACATGTGTGGTTGAGCGTCGCTGCATGACAGCGTGGAGGGAGCAAACCACGGTTCGGGAGAAAAAGGGGTACCCAACATGTGCATTTTTCTTGCAAGCACAAGCGTAAGAAGGGTGACGTCTCCCAGTGGCAAGCTGTGGCGTAGACGCGCCATGTGATGCGCTCCAGCCACAGACGAGGTAGGAGCACTCTGGTACCAGCTACGTCGTGGGCCTTGTGGTTGGAGCTGCGAGAGGAAACTGCGTCTTTTTCGCGACCCATCCTTCCTGGTCCTGATCCTGATCCTGATCCTGATCCTTATCCCATGAGCATCCTCTCCGCCTTTATCATCGACCCTGTGGTCCGCCATGTCCGGCGAGTCTCTGGCGTTCGGGCAGCCGAAGCGAGCGACGAGGGCGAGGCGCACCGTCCAACGTTGGCATGTGATAGCCACGACTCCGCAAGCCATCTACCACCAACCCGCCATGCGCCTCGCGACTCCGAAGCCGACCACCCAACCATCCAACATGGCGACACGTCCGACAACACGCGCAACGGATCGGCGACTCTGATTGCGCGCTTGCGTGACGACGTGCCCCCCAACCAGCGGCTGCGCGATGCCGTGGTGGACGACGAAGCGGGCCATGACGTTCTGCCTAGCCCAGCGACCACGGCACCACTAAACATCCCCCCCGTCGACATGTCCTCGAACCCAGCACACACGGCCGCCGATCAGCCCCGGCGCGTGGACGTCGACCCCTCGCTCCTGAGTGCCCCTCCCACGTCCTCGATCCGCCGCCCGACTGCAACCCACGACGGCCAGCATGCGGGCGCCATGTCCGAGTCGCTCCCCGCAGACGATGGCATGGCCCATCTGCGCATGCGCATCCACGACATCAGGGACCTCGATGTCTCGGACCAGGAGCGCGCCCGCATGATCCACGCCCTGATGACGGAGCGCTATCTCACCACGCGCCCGACATCACCCAGCAGCTTCGTAGGCGCGCCCGCCTTGTCTGAGTTTGGCGCATCTTCACCATACTCGCCTGCATCCGACGTGGACCCGTACAATCCATATAGCCTCCGTCCAGGCGACACCAACCCTACATACCGACCCAACACGCAGCACAGCGCCGAACACGCCGACGAAGACGAGGACGACGTCGCCGAGGGAGATGTCGTCTTGGGCTGCCAGCACTACAAGCGAAACGTCAAGGTGCAGTGCTACGAGTGCAAGCACTGGTACACATGCAGACACTGTCACGATGCAGTCGAAGACCACAACCTCAACCGGAAGCGGACGCAAAACATGCTATGCATGCTATGCGGGACGCCCCAGCGAGCGTCAGAGTATTGCAAAGTCTGTGAGACAGAGGCAGCTTGTTACTATTGCGACATTTGCAAGCTGTGGGACAATGACAGCAACAAGAAAATCTACCATTGTCCCGATTGCGGAATCTGCAGAAGAGGCGAGGGCCTGGGAAAGGACTTTTACCACTGCAAGGCATGTTGGCCTCTTAGTGACAACGGCAACCACTAACAGCGCACAGGACTGCAATGTCTGCATCTCCATTTCACACGCTACATCCCACAAATGCCTCCCCCGGGCCACCGAATCAAACTGCCCAATCTGTGGCGACTACCTCTTCACCTCATCCATCCCCGTCGTCTCTATGCCATGTGGACACTACCTGCACAAGGGCTGTTACGGCCTATATATGCAAAGGGCATACAAGTGTCCGTTGTGCTCCAAGAGTGCAGTCAACATGGATCTTCAATGGCGGAAGCTGACCCAGGCCATTGAGAGCCAGCCCATGCCTGAGCAGTTTGAACACACCCGCGCAGTCGTCAAGTGCAACGATTGTTCAGCCAGATCTTCAGTCAAATACCACTGGCTGGGCAACCAATGCGGATCTTGCGACTCGTACAATACCAATGAGATTCGTATTCTCAATGGACCTCAGAGCGAGCAAGCTGCCAATGCGTTGTTGGAAGCAGATACAGAAGTAGGGTCCCCACCTGCGGCCCCTGCCAACGCGGGCTCTCCGGCTTCCCAAGCGCCTCTGCGTTCTCCCAGGTACTACTTCACACCAGATCAGCCAGAAGAGACGTGGCTTCCCGGGCAACTGCCTTCTTTCCCGTTTCAGATGCCGCGAAGACCTCGAATGCCGCAATTTCCCTCGCTTCCTCAACTTCCACCACTCCCCAACATGCCTCAATTTCCACAGATGCCTCAAATGCCTCAGATGCCAGATGCAGCCCAGCAGATGGTGGAACGAGTGCGCAGATCATTCGACGCCTACCTAAACCCAAGTGGAGATGTTCGGGCAGAAGATGTGCCCTTTATAGACCTGGGGGGCGATGACCGTCGTGAACGTCGAGCTACCGACGGCACCACGGTCGAAGAGCCATCTCTCCCTCAATATGTCTTGGAACGATTCACATCGTCGTTGGCACGCTTCAGGAACGATTTGAATCCGGCCATGGAGGACATACCGTCATTAGATCTGTCCGAGGACCATGACCCAGAGGGACTGCAGTTTTGGGGTCAAGGTGGTGGCCACTTAAACGGCTTCATTTCTGGGACCGAAGACGAAATGTCGGACGAGAGCAGCAGTGAGGAGAGTGAGCACGAGGAAGAAGAAGATGATGACGAGGAGGATGAAATGAATGGTAGGAAGCGCAGCAAGGAATGGGATCTCCCTGGCCATCGGTGAGTCGAGGTTGACAGGCGGACTATGTATGTCTAGACACGACGATAATGGTGCTATGACCGAGGCTGCTTGTAGTTGGATGACGTAGATGATGGGTGAAGGACTCTTGGACGACGCCAAAGAATACCCAGACGACTGTGTAAAACATGGCAAGTATTTTAGAAGTTGATATCGGGACGCAATCCAACCAAGTGTGCTTGTGTCTTGAGCATCACAGACTTGGTTGACAAGGCTGGCGTAGAATGGTTGACCAGTCCAAACACAGCGATGGCGTATGCGTGCCCGGTGGTTCATGCTCAACATGACTGGGACCCACATGTTGGCCGGAGCAGGACAAAGTCATTGGGCGCAGTAGGGGATATGGACAGTGGCAGTGCAAAGCATTACTGGTCAGCAATTGCAAAGGGGTGAATAAGCCGTGGCGGGTCTTGCTGGTCGATGCCCGGTTGCTCAGCCTCGAACCCTCGTCCCTCGTCACATTGACCGACGGCCGAGCACGCACGAGCCCGCCTGCGAGACAGACGAGAGGCAGCCTCCCCTCGCCATACCCACGCCGCGCGCTCTGAGAGCCGCATCGCGATTCGCGCCCCCCGCACGCCTCTCTTCTTGTTACTCTGCTCCTGCTCCTGCTCCTGCTCCTGCTACGAACACTGCTGCTGTCCGCCGTCCGCCGTCGCTCGCTGCCCGCCCGCGGCATCATCGCCATCACAAGCGCGCATCATGGACGCCGCCGGCCAGCCCAACCTGCGCATCACCAGTGCGAACCCCCCTCCCTCCCCGCCCACCAAGACGGCGACTGTGCTGACCCGCCTGTAGTCATTGCCGCCGACGGCCTGTACAAACGCGATGTCTTCCGTACGTTGTCCTGCTCCTCCCCATGCCCATCCTCGTCCTGCTCCCCTCCCCATGGACGCGGCGCTCACACAGACACCCCCCGCAGGCTTCCCCGACCCCTTCGCCGTGGCCACCATCAATGGCGAGCAGACGCGCACCACGAGCGTCATCAAGAAGACGCTCAACCCCTACTGGAACGAGAGCTTCGACATGTACGTCATGATGCCCCCCCGGCGCCATGGCAGCAGAGCGCTAATCCACGCACCACAGGCGAGTGAATGAGGAAAGCGTCCTGGCCGTCCAGATCTTCGACCAGAAGAAGTTCAAGAAGAAGGACCAGGGCTTCCTCGGCGTCATCAACGTCCGCATCGGCTCCGTCATCGATCTTGACGCAGGCGGCGACGGTAGGGCGCACCCCTCGACGCCCACCAGACACGCCCCATGCTAACCCGCGCTGCAGAAATGCTCACCCGCGACCTCAAAAAGTCAAACGACAATATGGTTGTGCACGGCAAGCTGATCCTCAACCTCTCCACCAACCTCAGTGCCCCCATCAGCCAAGGCGCACAGAATACCACTCGCCCGGCCGCTTCGCCCCACCCCTCGGTCAATGGCGCCATCCCCGGCGCCGTCTCGACACCGCAGCCATCGACCGCCAACCTCCACCCGCCCGATGTCTACCCCGGCCAGCAACGGCCCGCTGTCTCTGCCCA
This sequence comes from Plenodomus lindquistii, assembly GCA_025504975.1. Lineage (NCBI taxonomy): Eukaryota > Fungi > Ascomycota > Dothideomycetes > Pleosporales > Leptosphaeriaceae > Plenodomus > Plenodomus lindquistii. The sequence goes on from JANUWI010000011.1 coordinate 265,377, forward strand.
GCCCAGCGCCCAGAGACTCAGCCAGGCACCGCCGCCTGGCCCGCCCACTGGCCCTCCTGCAGGGCCCGCGCCGAGTGGAGCGACACCGGCCCGCAATGGCGGTGCATACAGTGCGTTCGAGGATGCCCAAGGGAGATTGCCAGAGGGTTGGGAACGTCGAGAGGACCATCTGGGCCGAACATACTATGTCGATCACAACACGCGGCAAACCACATGGATCAGGCCTGGCGCAGGCTTCAATGAGGCAGACCAGCGCACCGCAATGGCAGCACAGACTCAGCAGGAGCGCACCAGGCATCAAAACCGCATGTTGCCTGAAGACCGAACCGGCGCAAATTCACCCACTCTTGCTGAACGCCAGCCCTCTCCACCTGGTGGTTCCGCAAGCGCCGTTAGCATGATGGCTACGGGCGCAACAACTGCTGGTACAGGAGAGCTCCCATCGGGATGGGAGCAGCGACATACCCCAGAAGGCCGCCCGTACTTTGTGGATCACAATACCAGGACCACCACGTGGGTGGACCCGCGCCGGCAGCAATACATTCGGATGTACGGTGGACAAGCCGCCAACGGTAGCACCATTCAGCAGCAGCCCGTCTCACAACTAGGACCGCTGCCTTCAGGATGGGAGATGCGACTTACCAACACAGCCAGAGTCTACTTTGTCGACCACAACACCAAGACTACCACATGGGACGATCCCAGGTTACCCTCTTCCTTGGACCAGAACGTTCCACAATACAAGCGTGATTTCCGTCGCAAGCTGATTTACTTCCGTTCGCAACCGGCACTTCGCATTGTGTCTGGGCAATGCCACGTCAAGGTCAGGCGAACTCATATCTTTGAAGATTCCTACCACGAAATTATGCGTCAAAGTGCGGCGGATCTGAAGAAGCGACTGATGATCAAATTCGATGGCGAAGACGGTCTTGATTATGGAGGTCTTTCGCGAGAATTCTTCTTTTTACTCTCGCACGAGATGTTCAATCCCTTCTACTGTCTGTTCGAGTACTCTGCCCATGACAATTACACTCTTCAGATCAATCCCCATTCCGGCATCAACCCAGAGCATCTGAACTACTTCAAGTTTATCGGACGCGTCGTTGGTTTGGCCATTTTCCATCGTCGCTTCTTGGACGCATTCTTCATTGGTGCATTCTACAAGATGATATTGAGAAAGAAGGTCGCACTGCAAGACATGGAGGGTGTGGATGCCGACTTCCATCGTAATCTTGAGTGGATGTTGTAAGTTTGGTACTGCTCTCACGTCAGAATCGAACTAATCGTCTTAGGAACAATGACATTACCGACGCGTTGGAGTTGACTTTTGCTACCGATGACGAGCGATTTGGTGAGACGGTCAGCATCGAGTTGAAACCGGGCGGTGATGACATTGAGGTCACAAACGAGAACAAGCATGAATACGTTGAGTATGTATTACCACCAAGTGTAGTCAATGACCACTACTGACTGTGTTAGACTCATTACCGAATGGCGTATCCAGAAGCGTGTCGAGGAGCAATTCCAGGCCTTCATCACAGGCTTCCATGAGCTGATCCCTGCCGATCTAGTAAACGTCTTTGACGAACGCGAGCTCGAACTGCTGATTGGTGGTATCGCAGATATCGATGTTGAAGATTGGAAAAAGCACACAGATTATCGCGGGTACACAGAGAACGATGAGGTCATCCAGAATTTCTGGAAGTGTATTCGCAGCTGGGATGCTGAGCAAAAATCGCGTCTCTTGCAATTCGCTACTGGTACTTCTCGTATCCCCGTCAACGGTTTCAAAGATCTACAGGGTAGTGATGGGCCGAGAAGATTTACGATTGAAAAGGCTGGTGAGCCGAATCAGTTGCCCAAGTCACATACATGGTGCGCACATCCCTCGAATCACTCTGACTTGTCACGCTCAGCGCGCTAACAATGACTCCAGTTTCAACCGCCTTGATTTACCAGCGTACAAGACGTACGAAGCTCTCAACGGCAAGCTCACCATCGCTGTGGAAGAAACCGTCGGATTCGGTCAAGAGTAAGCAACGTTGGCCCAAGATTGAGTCGAGGTTACTTTGGCTGTAACTTGCCACGACTGGGATGTGAAACTACGTATTGATGTATAAAAACTCTGCAAGGGCGAAGAAGACAACTGGGAGCAGCGAGCAGTTGAGCACGCCCTCGGATCATATAAGGATATTTATTGGTGGTATGTCTAGTTTCGGGCTGAATGCCACACATGTTGCATTTTGTCTGCAAAGGGCGTTGAGAATCCAGAGACTAAAGCGCTTTTCCTTGGTTCGAGCGCACAGCTATATACATGGAACTGGACGGGAGCAAGATTCAGACCTTCATAAGACTCTCATTTCCACAAAGTAGATCAGCGGACTACTCTCGATGCTATTGCACGTGTTTGCGCGATTATAGGCGCTGGTTCCACATGAGACGATCATTCGATGCGAGGCGAAATTGTGGGCCGTCTTCAGAGTTGAGCATGCAGTCCGAGCTTTCGGAATCATGTGCATCGCGTTTCACTGCTTCGAGGTACAGTTCGAGTGAAGACCGAACAACGCATACATATATTTGCTTCTTGCGCAGCGAGCCTGCACACTGTCGAGTTTGGCTTTCGTAGCACGGGAGCAGAGACGATGTCCTCCGACATGATCAAGTAGCAAACATGCGGCAATATAGCTGCAACGGAAATCTTACTTGACTCAAGTACTTCCGCTTTCCATTACAACCCCTGTCCCTAATCCCGTGCGAATCATCTGGATACTTCCGCGCGTGTCAGGCAAATAAATGGACGAGGCTGATGACCAACCTACTGACTTTTGTGATGCCGTCCATGGCCACGATGCGCGTCCCTTACTCCCCCATAGAATTCTTCAGTCATGGTTGCAGCATGTCGTGGCACCAATACCAGCAACGAGAGCCACTCGTCAGAGTCAGTATCAACTAATTATAGGGGAGCTGGAGCATGCCCATAAAGCACGGAGCACGTCCTGTCCCACTAAACGTTAATCCAACGAGCGCTAGACTACCTTTGGCGCTAGCAAGCGCGTGTGGCGCAGGGGTCATCACCCGGGAATGAATGCTTTTTGGGCGATTCAAGAGTCAATTGAGGGGGTGGAGCTTGTTTCTGGAAAAGGATGGCAGTGCGACCGGTGTGTTTAAAGCTTCTCGAGTCCCGCTGCTTCGCGACCTTTTTCTCTTGATGTTTACATTCCTCCGTCTGGTCGTCCTGTCAACATTGCCCGAATCCCGACTTCAACACTGTCAGTGACCATCACTCGTTTTGGGCCTGTCTTTTTGAAACTACCATTATCTTAATTTGACCGACATCTCCTGTCCAGCGCGTGCGATACCCTATCAACCTATACAAATCACAGTCGTATAGTACCATTTACACCATCTACCGGACTATCTACACACTACCAAACATGCGCTTCTCCGCTGCCGTCGCCATTGCCTTTTCGGCCACTGCCAGCCTTGTTGCTGCGCAGGACAAGTGCGACGCTCAGAAGTAAGTTGTATTGTCCGCATTCTTCAACTAGGAGCATGTCATCATCGATGCCTCAAGCCTCATTTCAATACATCAACCACTGTCATGTCATGGCCACTGCTAACAGTCTTGTCCAGCATCCTCGACGCCTGCGTCTCCGGCTACAAATCCCGCATCGACGCCTGCAACGAGAAGCCCAATGACTTCATCTGCCTGTGCGATACTTATACCGACGTCTTGGTGTGCTACAACAACTGCCCCGATTCCAACGAGAAGTCCCCCGTTCAGAACCAAGTCACACAGTACTGCGAGGCGGCTAAGCCCCTACGTGCCGCTCAATCCGAGTCTGTCGCCAGCGCCGCAAGTGTTGCGGCCACACAAAGTCGCGCTTCTACTGCGGCGAGTGCGACGGCAACTTCGACGGAGAGCGCGACGGGTAGTGCGAGTGAGTCCAGCCCGACTGCGAGCACTTTCGCTGATGCGGCGAATGCTGTTGGTATGTCGGCTGGTGCGGCGGTCGCTGCGTTGTTCGGTGTTGCTGGTCTTTTGTAGTTGGCCACTGTACAAAGAAGAAGAGGGGGGTGGGGTGTGTGTAACTGGGAGGATGACGCGTATATATACATACATATTGGATGCGATAATCTTTAATCGGTTCGGGCTCACTTTGTTGACTTGAAGTTTCATGTGACGGTCGATTGTGACGTTTTGCTTAGGATACTAACACGGCGGCCAGCGGTTTCTCTGAGAAGTATGAAGAGGCGCACTAGTTATTACCAACGAGGGTCGGCGCTCGATTGTACAAAGCGGGGCTCGAATTAACCAGGTCCCCAAAGTCACAGGCGCTTTCTATCATACTTAGCACGCCATACCAAGAAGTCTACTAAAAGCCATCAGATATATTATATGTATACCCTAGGAGTTCAAAGCTGTTCACATACCAGCGTACATTGGTCAAAACAAACCAAACTAGCGAGTTTAAAACATAGGTATCTGATTTAGGGCATCTTGTGTTCATGATCTTGGAAGTCTTCATAAGTTCGCAGTACAGGTCTCTAGAGGCTTGCTGTATTATTCATAGCATGCATTCATACCATATTACAGCTCAATAAGCCTTCCAGATGCTATCTGTCAGAAGAAAGCCACCATATGAAAGCCTACTGCATCTAGGCCCTGTACCGGCTAGGCAGTGCAGCCTTGAGCAGTTTGGGAAAGTCGGGCGTACCCAGACCAGACACGGGGTCCCATCCTCTGGTGGCATTCCAAGACGCATATGGAATGACTGGGCTTCCGTTGGGCGCACCGTGAAATCTAGCGTGTCCATCGCAGCCAGTACTTCCACCAAGTACAATGTCGTTCAGCGCATCAGGGTTAGAGTACAAAAGCGGATTCAGGAAACCAAGAGAAGGCTTCTTCGCCCTCAGTCTCGCATCGTTGAGAAGCGCAACGACACCGGCAAAGGCAGGCGCCGAAGCGGACGTTCCTTGGTAGCCCTTGAGAACGCCCTTGTCGTAAACACGGAAACCATAACCTTGAGCGGAGACATCAGGGAAGCCACGACCATGGCGATTAAAGTAGGGCTTGTTTTTTTCGCCGAGCATGTGAAAGTATGCCTTGATTGCGTCGTCTTGGTATGAGGGGCGCTTCCAGTAGTCGGAGAAACCGCCAGAGGAAAAGAAGGTGGCGGTCTCGTTGAGGTAGCGGGTGGAGCCGACGGATGTTACAAACGGGCAGGCAGCAGGGAACTGCGGCTGGAACTTCGTGGTGTTCTTTCCATCGTTGCTTTGGCAAGCAGAGCCGACGCCACTATCTCCGGATGAAAAGACAACAGTCACACCACGGGAGCCCAGCTGGGCAAAGAGGTTGCATACAGAGAGAGCGTAGCTTTTGGGCACGGACTGCTCATTTTCGCCGTAGGACGTCGAGATGACCTGTGGGAGATCCTGCTGAGACAGCTTGAGAACACCCTGCAAAAACTCGAGGTAGGGCTCGTTGGCACTGTCTGCCAGGTCCGGTTGATCGAGATCCTGAACCCAAGGCCCGCGACCCCCAGTGCTGAATTCGGTGACGGGGAGGGGAGAGCTGATGCCTACGATATACTGCAAGTCCAGGTTAGCCTCGCCGCTGTCATCACTCGAGTTCTGAGCATTGAGACCGCCGTTGAATTCAGTGACGGAAAAGTTTTGGCCCACTGCCTCAGGGAGTATGTTTTGTTCGAAGAGAGCGAGGTCGCTGTAGCGTGCATACTCTTCGAGGTAGCTGGCAAAGGCGACCTTACTGCCGCTGTTTGGATCAGGTTTGTAGTCGATCTTGTAGAGCGTCTTCAAGCACTGCGGCGTGATTGTGGCATCACAATTGACGGCGTTGTTGGCAACGGCAGCGAGTTGCAAACCCACAAGCTCGTGTTCCGTCTCGTGGTTAGCCCGGATGCTAGCGAATCGAGTGGTAGGCTGTACTAAGTTGATGTGTTGAGCAACATCATCTGGAACCGAGTACTCGAGCGTACGAAGAATCTTGCGGGGCTTTGCTTCCTGGCTAGTATACCATGCGAACTCGGTGTCGAGCATCTTATTGGCCACACCAACAGTGGTCGTAAATGTTACCCAGTCGGCTTCCTCCTCGAAATCAGTGATGCCGGCCGACTTGAGCCAGGCAGATACCATGGACAAAGTTTCATCGCTGGGTAGCAGCATCCGCTTCATCTCCTCGTGAGATTCAAAGTGCAAGCCGTACTTGGGGTGGCTAGGGGTAGACATCTCCAAGACGGTCTGCTCAAAGCCCTGAGCATCGTTTTGCTGTAACGCAATCTTGAGCTTGAGCGTCTGCTCATCTGATGCGGCACCTTGGAGCTTCCATCCTGGACAGACGTCAATGTAAGGACGAGATGTATTATGGGGAGCATATACCTTCAGGGGTACCAAATAGCTTCTCAAATGGCTCAGCAAGGCCACGCGCCGCCAAAAGAGAACCAACAATGAGGCAAAGAAGAGGCGCCATTCTTGCCACTGGAAAACTTATATCCAAAACGAGAAGAGCGACAAGCGATGATACCTCATAACGTCAGACTCGATGCGTTTATATACCCATGCTACGAACCAATGGCTCAAGCAATTGTCAACTCCGACATGCCTTCTTGAGTTAGTAAAGATAACTGTGTAGAATCACGCAGCCATCCAAGCATAGACTAGGAAGCGACAAGCCTCGACACCCGTACCTTAGCGAAGCTTGACTCCGGTCGTTGGTGGCCCGCCTGGAGGTGCTCCTGCCTTTTCAAGTCTAGCGGTGATGATAATCATCTCCGCTGTTTCTGCAGGCTAGGCTCGGGTGAGGGTGATAGTGACAGGTACAATTTGACGACTTGGTCCTAAGAGCACAGATCTGGTACGGCAGTGTCGCCGTCTCGTGTCATAGCCGAACCATTGCTGTTGGTGTGTGCGCACCTTGCAGGAACTTGATACGGGAGCCGCGGCAAATTGGCCGCCAGATCGGGTGAGTTCTTTTCAACTTTCAGGATGCTACCGCCGATAAGATGAAGATACGTTATTCGGCAAGCTGCTGCAGTGGAATATGACCATACCTCTGAGTTGGGGATACTTGTAGGTTATGCCAAGCAGATTGAGTTCTCGCTGGATAAGGCTCTGGGAGCCGGAATAGTACGTACGTGCGTGATGATATAAGTAGTTTCCACAACGGAACATATCAACCGTGTACTCGAAGTTACCAGGTAGAGTAGGTGCGTGTTGGGCTTGTTCGACATGCTCAGGCATCCCCTAGGTGCGCACGTGTATATGCATGACGCTCCATCTCACGAGCACAAGATTGATAGTGTGTGATATCGCAACTTCAAGATTGATTGAGATATCACTCCAGGTAAAACAACACGTAGTCCAAATATTGGATACGCGCTCAATCACCTGGGTTCTACGACAAGTGTCGCATCTATATTCCCTACAAAACGCCTTTGATGACCTTGATCTGTACATGATGAACGCCGATGTTGAGATCGTCCATACACTTTAGATCTCCATGCCTTTTGATTCGTCCAACGACCCATGATGTAGGTTGAACTTTTGGGTATCATAATAACGTCATACACACATTACACGGTGGCATGTTGATATGCCACACGAAGCGACTGCATTGATGAAATGCAGTCTCAAATGCCAAATGGCTGAAGAATTTAAGAAGAGTACTTCTCACGGTAAAACTTGGCGGCGTTGACAAGGTTGGTCAGCGCGGCCTTGGTCTCCTTCCACTGACGTGTCTTCAGACCGCAGTCAGGGTTGACCCAAAGTTGCTCGGGCTTGAGGTATGTGAGCATCTCGGCGATGCGGTCCTTGATCTCCTGCTCCGAGGGGATACGAGGAGAGTGGATGTCGTAAACACCGGGGCCAATATGGCGGGGGTAGGCCTTGTCTTCGAAGACCTTGAGAAGTTTAGCATCGCTTTTGCTGTTCTCAATGGAAAGAACATCAGCATCGAGCGCAGCAATAGCATGGAAGAAGTCCTGGAACTCGGAGTAACAGAAGTGAGAGTGGATCTGAGTAGAGTCTTGGACGCCAGCACAAGAAAGCTTGAATGAGTCGACAGCCCATGCGAGGTACTTCTCGCGTTCGGTGCCGGCACGGAGGGGAAGACCCTCACGAAGAGCGGGCTCGTCAACCTGGATGACGTAAATACCAGCGGCTTCTAGGTCGACAACCTCGTCGCGAAGAGCGAGGGCAAGCTGTTGAGCCTGAACGGACTGGTGAACGTCGTCACGGGGGAAGGACCAGCGCAAGCAGGTAATTGGCCCGGTAAGCATACCCTTCATGGGCTTCTTGGAGATGGATGCCGCATACTTGGACTCCTTGACAGTCATGGGCGCAGGGCGGGAGATGTCACCGACAATGATCGGAGGGCGGACACAGCGTGAGCCGTAAGACTGGACCCAACCCTTGGTGGTGAAGACGTATCCGTCGAGTCGCTCACCAAAGTATTGAACCATGTCGTTGCGCTCAGGCTCACCGTGGACGTAGACATCGAGGCCAAGCTCGTCCTGGATCTTGACAACATCCTCAATCTCCTTCTCAATGAACTTCTCGTACTCCTCGGCAGTGATCTCGCCCTTGGTGAACTTGTTACGAGAGATGCGAATTTCCTTTGTCTGAGGGAAGGAGCCGATTGTGGTGGTGGGGAAGGTAGGCAGGTTGAGGTGCTTCTTCTGCTGGGCATAACGCTCAGGGAAAGCAGACTTGCGCTCGTGCTGCTCGGGAGTAACGCTAGCCTGACGGTCCTTGACAGCTTTGTTGTTGGTGCGGTCGGATGAGGCACGCGCTTGCATCGACTTTGCGTTGGCCTCAAGCGCCTCGCGGACGGCAGCAGGGCCATCATTTACAGCCTTGGCGATGACAACAACCTCGGAGACCTTCTGAACAGCGAAGGAGAACCAGTCCTTGACTTCGTCGGGCAGCTTCTTCTCGCTGTCGAGGGAGTGTGGGGTGTGGAGAAGGGAGCTGGATGTGGCGACGATGACACGGTCCTTGCCGAGCTTCTGAACGGCCGTCTCGACAAGCTCAATGGCGTTCTTGAAGTTGGTCTTCCAGATGTTGCGGCCATCGACCACTCCGGCTGACAAGACCTGGTTGGAGCCAAGCTTGCTGATGACGCTCTCGAGCTGTTCGGGGTTCCTGACAAGATCGACGTGGATAGTGCTGACGTTGGCCAGGCTGGGGAAGACGTCGAAGTTGTGGACGATGTCTCCAAAGTATGTGGCGAGAACAAGCTTGGGCAAGTTGCTGCTAGCGAGCTTCTCGTATGCGGGCTTGAAGGCATCCTTGACCTTCTGGGGCAGATCGTAGACGAGGACAGGCTCGTCAATCTGCACGTACTCGGCGCCAGCCGCCTTGAGCTTCTCGAGGAGCTCTACGTATACGGGAAGAAGCTTCTCGAGGAGTGTGATGGGGTCGACAGTCTGGTCGCGGTCGGCCTTGCCAAGCGCGAGGAAGGAGACGGGACCGACAAGGACGGGGCGGGTGATGATGCCAGCCTCCTTGGCCTCGAGGAACTCGGCGACGGGCTTGGGGTTCTCGGAGAGCTTGAACGTCTGGCCGTCCTGGAAGGTGGGCTTGACGTAGTGGTAGTTTGAGTCGAACCACTTGACCATTTCCTAGAGACGTGTTAGCTAGGAGAGGAGGAGCTTGTGTGGGGACTGGTGGACATACCAGACTGGGAACGTCGACGCCGTCCTTCTGGTGGCCGCGGCCCATGGCAAAGTACTCATCGAGCGAGTGTAGCGAATTCTTGGAGTAGCGCTCTGGGATGACCTGGCAGAGGAGGTTAGCACTGCTGTGAACCGCCAGAGAGGGCACGGGGGCGGCTTACATTGAAGAGCTGGATGTGGTCGAGGAGGTGGTCGTAGAAGGCAAAGTCGTTGCTGGGGATGACGTCGACGCCAGCGTCCTTCTGGATCTTCCAGTGCTCCAGACGCAGGCGCTTGCCCTCCTTGATCAGGTCATCGCGTGAGAGCTTATCGGCCCAGTATGCCTCGTTCGCCTTCTTGAGCTCACGGTCCGCACCCATGCGGGGGAAACCGAGAACGGAGGAGTGAACCATTGTGATTTGGGGGGTGCTGCGTGACAGCTGTGCAGTGGAAGGGTGATGAAGGCTGAGGTGGAATGGGGGGAGGGGGAGGAGGGGGAGGAAGGGAGGTGAGGGAGGGAGAACAATAGCAGTTGGGCGGGATGGTGTGCTTTTGTATGCACCAATGTTTTTCTGCGCGGGGTTCACGCTTAGCACGCTAATCACACCGCCTTGGACACGAACGGGGGCATGTTTGCAAGAGCTGCAGCATCAACGTCGCCCTTGCTGGCACACTCGTGACAGAATGACAGATGATGCACCAACATGTGCGGTGCAATGTCCATTGACAGTCTGGCAACGAGCCTTGCTGTGCTGTTGGCGGTGCTCGATTGTCAAGGAACCTTTTCGGGTTCCGACGTCGGAAGGCGAAGTGCTAGGCATTCTACTCTACTCTCCATAGGTTCTGCCACAGCCAACCCCTCCATAACTTTGTAACTTTGTGGGGGGGAAGAGCCAGCCACCCTGATAGGCCCTGAGACAGTCGTCGTCGGGTTCTACATGACATGCCTGCATGCAAAGAAAGTACTCGCACCACGTATGTACCCTCTCGATGTGAAGATGCACGGCGTCAGCTTGGTGGGCAGATTCGGTGTGCTCACTGTGCTGACGGTGGGCGGGTTTGGCCCTTGGGCCCTGAAGATCATCACCATCACCATACTAGCGGCTCAACACCTGGGCACGCCGCACCACGGGTCTGCGTGACCAGGCAGGGCAACTTCACAAAGCTGGTCCACACTCGTATGGAGACGACTAGAGTCGAGTGCAGCCTGGCCATGTTCGGACCAGGGCCGAGCCAGTCGACGAAGCTGCGGCGTAATGGCCGACGTGCTCCTCTGTGCGGAGCATAAATAATATTCATTGGACCGACCCCGCCATGCAGACCAGACAGTGCCGCAGTGAAGTGACCCAAGTCTCGACATCTACAGCAACCCAGACCAAACACAACAATGGCAGCCAGGCCCGCGCACACACGGACAGCGTCGACCAATCTCGGCAGCAATGCCAGCCAACGGCCCTTGGAGGGCAGAGTGGCCATTGTCACGGGAGCATCGAGGGGTGCGTCCAACCCCACTCATCCCACTCGGGCCCCGCCACACTGCTTACAGCCACAGGCATCGGCGTTGAGATTGCACGCAACCTCGCAAGCAAAGGCAGCCACGTCGTGCTCAACTACACGTCCGACTCGTCCACACAGGCAGCCCAAGACCTGGCGGCCGAACTGGAAGCCGAGTATGGGGTAAAGGCCGTCAGCGTGCAGGCCAGCATGGGCTCGGAAAACGGGCCCAAGCACCTCGTCGACGTGGCCAAGAACAAGCTCCAGCACCCCAAGACGGGCAAGTTCCAGCTCGACATCATCATCAACAACGCAGGCGTGGCGGGCAACAACCTGGTTGAAAACGTCGACTGCGACGACTTTGCGCGACAGTTCAACGTCAACGTGCGAGGTCCCTTGCTCCTCGTGCAGGCTGCTGTGCCATATCTGCCTACAGACCGCTCGGGTCGCATCGTCAATCTCTCGTCGGTCAGCTCGTCGCTGGGATACAAGGGACAGTCCATCTATGGCGGCACAAAGGCCGCGCTGGAGAGCATGACGCGGACGTGGTCTCGCGAGCTGGCTGAGCGATGCACCGTCAATGCCATCAACCCAGGACCCGTCGCGACAGACATGTACTGGAGCAACGACGACGCCTTCATTGCGCAGAACAAGCCTTTTATCGAGACCACTCCGCTGGCAGCGCCGAGGAAGGGCATAGATCCAGAGAGGATATACGAAGCGTCTCAGAACGCTGGTGGACGACCGGCGTACAGCGAAGAGGTTGCCGGCGTGGTGGGCATGCTCTGCCTGCCCGAGGCTGGGTGGACGACTGGGAGCGTCATTTGCGCAAACGGAGGCATGAGGTTTAGCGTTTAGGTCCCCATCCACATAGTACTCTGTATACGGCATGCACACGGCATGTACAGTATCATGTACATGGGCATAGAGACGGGATGATCGATGGCTGCACGTGGCGTCGTTGTCAACGGCCATGGCAGCTAGCAAGGGTCTGTCGAGCCGATCTTTGCAACTATCGCCGGCTAGAACGATGCACAGCAGACACTGTACTGTGTAGGAGTACATACATACTGTGGAGGTAGCCTAGATAGACGAACCGCAGCTCTGGCCATGGACGCCGTCCCCAGCTTTTGGATCGTCTGGGCACGTGCTGTCCCACCTACCAACCTCCCGATCCCTTGTTGCTGCACTCGTAGTCTCGTCTACTTTACATATGACACATGTGCTATCGCATCGCATCTCAGTCGGCCCAGCATGGCCAAGCAAACTTCCAGCCCACTCCATATGCCGGTTCCAGACTGGTTGTCGACTCTCACATGTTGCCGGCCGCAAGCCCCGATCGCGACGTTGCCCGGGGCGACGTTGTCTGTTTACGCTCAGGCATGTCCCGCACGCAGCAGGTTTCTGGGGCGTGTGCCGCATTCCAGACCAGACGCTCCGGCGTCGTGTAGCGCCCGTCATTGGACGCCTGCTGACCGTTTTGACGGCAACGAATGCGCCCAGAGTAATGCGTTGCGCCATGGTAAGGGTTCTGGTGCGGGATGGCTGGGGGCGGCCACTGTTTACCGACCCAGTGTCCCGCCACCGTGTGGTCCCATGCGTGAACTGAAGTGCGCATCTGGGCATACCCATACCCATACACTGCCTGCCCGCCTGCCTGCCCGCAGAGTCGACCCTCGCAGCATCACCGCCGTCCTCCTGTGCTACGCCCTCGACCGCCCTCGACCGCCCTCGACCGCCGTCGTCTCGCCCTCACCTCCCGCACGCTGCATGGAGCGTGCTCGAAGGCGCTCGCCGTAGAGGTCCTGGGCTCGCATGTCACTGTCGATGACGACGACGGCACCGTTCCGCCCATCTGCCATGCCTGCGCTGAGGTCGCCGCAGACAGCCTGCGCGCCGTGGCTCTTGCTGCTGCTGCTGCTGCCGCCGCTGCTGCCCATGACCGTGGCCCAGATGCCCTACAACCCCACTAGACTGCTCCGCCACGATAGTCTCCTCTACGTCTTCCAGCCGGCGCCACAGTCGTCGACGCAATTCCAGCTGCGCTCAGTAGATCTGACGGCCAAACTCACAACTGCCGACATCCCGTACGCGAACCTGGACCCGACGCTTCCCTTTCTCGACGAGCACGACCCCCGCGCCTTCACGCCTGTGCTTGGAAACGGCGGCAACCTGTCCGTCTACACGGGCAACTGCTCCCAGGGCGCGGCGGGAGGCCAGGTTTGGAGCTTCACGCCAGATCCCTCCAAGGAGAGTGGGACGGGAACCTGGCTCCAGGAGGATGTTACCGTCACCGACAGCCAGTACGCAGCTAGCATGGGCGCCAACTATCTCAGCGGCGGAGTCGCCTTCTCGTCAATTGTTGGGGGCGATGCTACCAACATGGGCGCCTACATTTTTGGGGGCATGTGCCCGAACAAAACTACCACCTCCGACGACTGGCAGTCTGCGGCCGCCTACTCAAACCTCATGATGACCCTGAAGCCATCTGGTTTGGCTGGCAAGGCCATAAATTACGATCTCGACACGTCACCAAGCCGCGGACCTCCCATTCCGGAGGCTGGTTTCACCATGACAGGCTTGTCACCGACCTTCTCAAATCGAAGCGATGGCACGCAGACGCAGCAGCAAAACTTTGTACTATTGGGGGGCCACACCAGTAGCGCCTTCATCAACATGTCGCAGATTGCCCTCTTCTCACTTCCAGAGCAAGGCTGGACGTTCATCGGTGTTCAGCAGCCAGATACCTCCCGTACCGATTCGGACATCCGTGCAGATACCAGCACCGTAGACCCTCGCTCAGGACACACCGCCGTTCTGACCCCAAACGGACAGCAGATCATCGTCACAGGGGGCTGGGTAGGCGATGTTAATACACCAGCTGATCCTCAGCTTGCTATACTGAACGTGGCCGACGGATATGGAGGGCAAGGTCACTGGGAATGGATCGTGCCTGCCACGTCTGGGAATGGTATTCCCAGCGGCTTGGGTCTATATGGGCACGGCGCAGTCATGCTTCCAGGCGAAGTGCTTATGATTACTGGGGGTTATTCCATACCGGCGCCCAGTACGCGAACAAAAAGGGCAACATCGAATTTCAACACCCAGACATACTTTTTTAACGTCACATCTAGAGCGTGGACAACGACATACGTGCCCCCCCAAGATTTGTACCTAGCAGAGCCTGGTTCTTCCGGACCATTGTCTACCCCTGGCCAAAAGGCAGGCTTAGGCGTGGGCCTGGGTTTGGGGGTAGCCGCCGTCTGTGGCTTGTTTGCTTTCTACATGTGGTATACTAGACGCCTGAAAAAGCAACGCGATGTGCGGGAGAAGCAACTACATGATCTTAGTTTCACGACGCAACGATACAACATCGAGGATTACTCTCCAAATTTCGACGGCCGCTATAGCCATACTGCGATGTCTGAATACCCGGATAGTCAAAATGGCTCGTATTATTTCCCTCCACAAGCTCAAAGTGCTCAAGGGTGGCGAGCGGCCAATGGAGGCGACGCAGAACGAACTGGGTTACTAGTCGAGATACCCAGTCCGACTAGGGGACTACGCCGCAGTCTCAGCGGAAGGCCAGCATACGCCATGGGACGAGCCCGCGGTCCAGGCCAGATTCACCCAATCGATGAACTCGAGGAAGAACCAGATGAGGAGCGGCCGCGTGTCGATACTGCTCCAACCAGACGAGCGGAAATGATCGAAAGAAAGTCTTGTCAGAGCGATGCTCTCCTGGTGTCTGCACCTGCCTTGGATCTGTTCACCGATACTCATGACCAAAGCAATGAGCACAGAAGCGCCTCCCATCCCATTCGCACATCATCTGCTACCCACACACCGACGTTATTGGCAGGCTCCTTCTCAGATCATCCACTACCCTCGGACACTGCGCAGAATCGAAGCAGTCCAACGTCATGTGAGGGGCTGCACCCAGAAAAGTCCTCGTCAGAACGAACAAGCTCAAATTTAAGTGAGAGGAGTACGCGATCTGACTTGTCATGGACTTCCTCAAGTGCAGGCGCGCTGCGAAGCACGTCCGTGCATTCTGCAGCTATCATGAATAATGCAGCTCATGCCAACCCCTTCAAAACCCCGACAGGAAGCCCGACTCGTGACAGACCGCGCAGTAATAGCGAAATTGACGGGCATTCACTATGCGATCCGAGAACGCAGTCATTAACAAGCACTCGTAGTAATTGCTTGGGAGAGCAAGATGTTCCACATGAAGCTCGCTCATCCTTCCCAAATCTCCAAGCAGAGGGCGTAGCCTTATTGGGCGGGAATCCTGAGCGAGCCAGGCCCGGGACGTCTTCATCATATGCACACGCTCATTACGACACCGATGGCAACAATAGTCGTGCGAATACCGCCACCCCCACAACGTCATATGCGCTCGATACGTCCGCTGAATCACAACCAGCAACTCGAGAGCGACGTCGGAGCTGGTTAGGCAGTGTACGTAGAGTGCTGACGAGATCCGCCTCGAGTGCTGAGCGCACAAGATCTCTGACTACAGCCATTCCACAGCTTGAGCCTTATCGAGATGTGCCTTTGGCACCCTCTGGCATTCTTACAACCAGTACCAGGAAGTCGTTTCCGGCTGCTGAACCGCAACCACGACGTGCAGCCTCTGATGCTAGCTTCTGGCGAAATAAAAGGGGCAAGCAGGACTGGCTTGAAGAAGAGCAGGACCCTACTTGGCGACGGAATGCGGGAGATGACTGGGGCGCACCGGAGGATGTTGCTATGGCGCAAAGAGAGCGCCGACGTCAAGAATGGCGAGAACGAGGAAATCCGCTTGTCAGTGTTGATAACGTCGATCAACAACTCCCCACCCCTCTCACACCGATTGGGCCAGAGCATCTTGGCATACACACTTTTGAAGAGCGACCTTGTACGCCAGCCAGCGAAGCGGACTGGGACGTGGAAGCAGCGGTGGAACGGAGAGTAGTCCAAGTCATGTTCACTGTGCCCAAGTCCAAATTACGCGTTGTCAATGCGGATATTGATGGAAGCAGTGTGCTATCTATGCCATATGATAGCCCAAGAGAGGGTGATGGCCTCAAGGAAGGAGGAGGAAGCCCTTCAACTCGGGTCAGAGACCTCGCTGGGAGGTTCGAACAGATGAATGAGCCGAGGAGATCGCCGCGGGCATCTCCCAGGCCCTCACCATCGCCCTCCATCAAGTCAATGAAGATCAGAGCGAAGCGCAGTACTGCATCGTTGAGTCAGCAGGGCTCAAGGATGGGTAGTGGTGCAAGTCAACAGGCCAAGGGTAAGGAGCGGGCAGATTTTTGATTACTACAACTAGGAATGTTTGATTATTTTTCTGCATATGGATTAACATGTAAGCGCGCGGCGTTGGGGTAGGTGTCTCGGCAAGACATATGTCCGGGACTAGGACTGCTGGATCAGGGTACATGTGCCCCCTGAGCATGGCTATAGATGCTGATGAGATGGTTGAACTAGACATAGTTGACATAGTTGACACAATGACTGCAGATGTACACTCTATGTCGTTCCAATGGCAATGGCTATCGCTCTTGTGCCTGCCCACACCAGTGCAAAGCTAACTTGCACTGCGCTTTGCATGGTCCAGTCACAACGCGTAAGATGATGAGTACGGATGTGGCATTGAGTGTCGTTTCTGTGCAGCGCTGTGTTGGATGGCTCCTAGAGTAGAATAGGTAGAGTCAGACGCTGAGAATGGCTCGGCAGGCATGACACAACCACACCGAGTGGACCGTGCGTACGTGCACGCGGACACGCGGACAGCATGCGGGGCAGATCCATGGATGTACTGTACAGTCACCATGGCTGATATGGCTTCACGTGTTGCAGCGTTGAGAGGGCTTCTGCCCGAGTTCGAGTCGGTACTGCATTCCTTCACTTCGTCGGCCGCAAAGTTCCGCGTAGTGCAAACAGTCAACGCGACCACGACGCAGCCGAAGACTCTGTACATCCTCGATTCATCCTTCAATCCGCCCTCGGTCGCCCACTTGGCTCTCGTCACAAGCGCGTTGAAACAACATGCCTCTTCAGCGCCCGGTCCATGCCGGCTGTTGCTTCTCTTCAGTACGCATAACGCAGACAAGGCGCCGAGCCCTGCAAGCTTCACGCAGCGCATCGCTCTTATGACCATGTTCGCCGAAGACGTATCGCGCAGCTTGCAGACTGCGCGTCCGCCCCTAGATGCTGCCGTGTCCAATGTATCCATTGACGTTGGCTTGACCAAGGAGCCGTACTACAACGACAAGTCGGCCGCAATAGCAGAGGCTACACCGTCCTTTTACCCATCTAGTCCCAGCCACGTGCATCTTGTGGGCTACGACACCCTCATCCGCTTCTGCAACCCCAAATACTACCCAAATCACGAGCCACCGCTGTCTGCACTTGAGCCATTCTTCCGTGCCAACCACAAGCTCCGTGTTACCCAGCGGCCCTCGGATGCCAGTGACGCATCGTCAGCAGGCTTCGGGACGCTCGAGGAACAGGACGCGTACCTACAGAACCTCAGAGATGGTGGGCTAAAGGATCAGGGCTTTGATTCCACGTGGGCACGGAACATCGACATGACGCAGACCGGCGCGGCTGTGGGTGTCAGCTCCACACGCGTTAGGTTAGCTGCGAAGGAGGGTAACTGGGGGGAGGTCCGCCAACTCTGTACGGAGGGCGTAGCGGCGTGGATTGAGCACCAGCGACTGTATGCAGAAGATCCGTCAGGGCAGAAGATGATGAGTTAAGCTATGCATCAGTCGCCGGCCTGATAAGAACAGTCATCCCAGGTTAGCTTCGGGGCTGGCTGGGCAGTGCCCACCGTTGGCCACCACGTACTTGTGATGCCGCAGCGGTGCAGATGCCCACTATCTGGGCAAGCTGGGCAAGTGTGTTCTGGCGACAGGTGTTGGCATGTGGCAGGTGCGTGAGGGTTGGCTCTTGCCCAGTTTCCAACACAGCAACCCACAACCTCGCTTGACCATTATTTCAAGCTGCCACTCTTGTCCAATTGTGACTGTGCTTTCCCTCACTCTGAAGCACCTGCCGTCGTCACTTAGAAGATGAGGCGCAGCCTGCACGCCCCATCGTCTCTTCTGTCCCGTTCACGTTGATTTCGCAGCCTCTGCCTCTCTTCTCACCATCCAGACTCTCGTGAGCCATGGCGTCGAAGCTGTGCTGCACGGCGGAGGAAGAGGGTCGAGACGGCTCACCCGAGCTACCTAATGCACGCGTCAGTCAGGTGACGCCCGCAAACCGACCCTTGCTACCGAAGGTGGACGGCTCTCCTGCTTCTCGCTTTACGAGTGCGCGCTCTGAGGATCTTCACGAGCTGCGTGAGATATTCGACTGCGCCCAACACCGCTCTGACGATCGCCCCAAGCCCTCGCCAATACCACGCTCACGCTTTGGCCGGCCCTCCATGCACAGCCTTCGCAGCTTGCACAAGATGTCGAGCATGCGGTCCATTATCAGGCGGAAGTTCTCTAGAGACGATTCAGGACACGAGCTTGTCAGCCAAAATGGGTTTCCTCGGATGGATGATAAAACCATTAGCGAGGAGCCCGGCACCATGGTCAGACAATCGAGAGGCAGGCCGGACGAGCAGCTCAAAATTACCAAGAGCAATCTTCGAAAGGATCTCCTCAGCGATAAGAAGCCTGACCAGGGTGGATATGACCCAGACGCGGAGATGCTGGACGACATTGCCAACAGAATCGGCAAGAAGACATCAGGTAAACGGCCTAGCATCCATAGCATCGATTGGACTCCGTCCACTGGAAGGTAAGATGACAAGCCGCCCTT
This sequence comes from Plenodomus lindquistii, assembly GCA_025504975.1. Taxonomy (NCBI): domain Eukaryota; kingdom Fungi; phylum Ascomycota; class Dothideomycetes; order Pleosporales; family Leptosphaeriaceae; genus Plenodomus; species Plenodomus lindquistii. Next base: position 284,354 of record JANUWI010000011.1, read on the forward strand.
GGATCAGCCATCAGCTGATGAGATCTAGCAGACCTACGCCCACTTCTTCTTCTTCCAAGGAAGGAAGCACCTCAGAGATCAAGCGCAATCTTCATCCCTACACTGTGCAGAAACCAGGCCCAGTATCATTCTCGAATCGGTTCAACCAGGTGTTCAGCACGCCCAATCTCCGGGCAGCTACTCCTGGCGAAAAGGACCGTAGGCTAAGGCGGTCGCACTCGGCTACCTCCATGGGCCTACCAAAGCCGTCTCCAATCTCGCCACTGAGGCTTCCTAGTCTGTCCAGTCACGATGCTGACGGCGTACCATGGTCCGAGGCCATGCACAGGAGTTTACATCTCTCGCAATTTCCAGTTCCACCACGTCACGTGAGCTCGAGCCCGAGACCGACTGAGACAAGGTCAGAAAATTGCCAAGTTAATGTGGCCGCCCAGAGCGATGCCGCTATGGCTTTGACTGGTGAGGCTCCGGACTCATTCATAGACCATTCAGCCCACACCGTGGAAATCCATGTGCAGCAGCCAACATCATTAGACAGCCCACGGCCGTCAACATCAGTTCGGAGCACCGTTCGTGGAAACTCTATACCTTCAACTGCCAAAGAGTTGTCCCTCGGTCCAGGCGATAACGACGAGGATAATCCCCGAAGTTCTGTACATCTCTACAGCATGCGCATTTCGCATCACCTACGCTCGGGTTCATTACTATCGTGGGATCAGCTCGCCGACACACCTGAGCTCCCCAAATTCCCTTCTCTCTTCCGTGAACGTGCTGTCTCAGACCAAAGCCGGCACTCAGACATGCAGAGACAGGCCCTCCGGCACGACCGTCAAACCTCGAGCTCTGGATTTACAAGCACCAAAATGCCGAGCAGATGGGGTAAAGTAGTTTCAAGCGATCGAGATGTTCGACCGGACGCGGCATCCTCCCTTTACTCTAGTAGACCCCAGAGTCCGCCAGAGAGTTTCGGTGGATCCATGGTCAGTCTCCCACAAGGTACAGACCATCGTGCAGAGCACTGTGATTTCAGTGCCTCGCCCTCATATCACACCAGGCCGCAAAGTTTAGACTTCCCTCCACCTGCGGATGACGCCGCTCGGACGCCAATTCCGCCATGTGGCCTAGGTGAACCAACTTCTGACCGCACAACCAAAGCCGAGAACTCAAGGCCGGCTCCTCTGAACCTTTTGGTACGTAAGAACAGCGTTGCTGACACCAAGACATCCAAATTTCGAGAGGAGTTCAGTTCATCACCGTCGAAGAGGAGGTTAACACCATCGTCATCGATCGCCAAATTCCTGAGTCCGAAACGGCTTAGTCTACGCAGCCAAAGCGAGGCAAACCTACAACCGAACTCTCCCATCATGTTCACAGATGGCCCAGCTGACACGCTACTTGAGCCCGTCGACAAAGAACGCCGTCAATCCCGCTCACTCGTCAGCCTACAAGCTGAGCAAGAGGCTTTTGGGAAGAGCAAAGGCGCAAACCAAGTATGGGATCGTGCTTTACAGGCTCATCGTGAAGAGAAAGCGTCTATGTTCCTTCACCGGGACAAAGAGTTAGTGGTACACAGCAGTCCCTTTCGAGAACGTAGTGGCAGTACCGCACCCCGGCGAAATAGCGCGATCGACGATTTGGATCCGTCCTTCTCCGTTCCCAGTGGAATTGAGCAATCCTCCAAACCGTTACTTGCATCGAGTATTGAGCGTCGCCGCAGCCCTGATACACACCTAGTCTCCATGTTTCGTCGCCGTGCCATAGAGGGACGACGCGATATTGACTCCGAATACGACGTGTCGGCCGCTTTCGAGAAGCAGGGCGACACTGCTGAGGTGGTCGGTGCATGGGGACGTTATCCATCCCATACGCGCCACGACCGCACCTCCTCCGCAGGTAAACTGGACCAAGTTGAAAGTCGTGATTTCGCCTTGGAGGCTGCAATCCGATTTGCGTCAGCGAGGAATGATACACATGACGACGACCTTGTTGATCCTGCTGAACATTTACCCTCGCCAGTATTGTTGCCTGGGGAGAAGAAGAGAAAGAAGAGGATCGGCACTAGTCGCATGACGAAGAGTAATTCGATGACGTTCGGTAAAGCGTTGATGAAGAATTATACGAAGATGTTCCGAAGCCAGAGTACGGAGTTCCGTCGTCATGGCAGGGGCCATCGCAGCTCCATCGTATCGGGTGGCATATTGGAATTTCCCGAGTTAGAGCTTGTGCCCAACGTTTGGACTGGAACGGAGAGCCAAAAGGATGTCGAAGATCGAGGCGGACGCGGCAATGACTCGATGGCAACGCTGCGCCCACGCCGCAACTCCTCCGCACCGAATCTTACCGAGCTATCATCTCGTGATGGAGCCAATGATTCGGAACATGCACAAGATCGAGCACGGGTCTGGTCAGTGTACTATGATGACTGTGTGCCGTCGTATCCTCGCGTCAGTACCGAAGCCGACCGTGACTTCCGAAACCATGCGCTACCAATGCGGCGAAGCATAGGCGACGGATGTATGCCCAGACACTCCAACACATTCCCATACCAAGGGCCCAAGCATTCGCGGCACCCAAGCCAGTTGAGTCGCATGAGTACTGGTAGTCTTCAGAGCGGACGACCGAGCTTCAGATTGACTGGCGACGATGGTGGAGCCCGGGACGATCAGAGCATGGCAAGCGTGAGACGTAGCACAATGGATCTCATCTCCAAGTTCAAGGAACAAGAGGCTTCGGAACACGAGCGCGCGCTTGCGCTCACAAGATCTGGATCTGGCCGGGGGGCGCATGGTATCAGGGCACTGTGATGGCCGATACGCTGATGTGTCACGTAGGTATGATAGAGAGGTATGTGCTATTACGGTCAAGACCAACTATCATCGCTCTGAATTGAACATGTATGCATGAATGCGGCACTTTACGCAAAACGCACTGAATAACTACATTATTTTCTGCTGTTGTAATAAGCGAGTATCATACTCAAAGTGTTTCAGTATGTTGCTGCGATCACTGGTGACGTAGATGTCCAGGACTACCTAGTAACGTCTAAATACTCTCTGCGATCTGCGAAGCGCTCAGCGACAAGACCACCAATACTAAGAAAAGAGTGAAGTATTTGTCATGCTATCAAGTCTCAGTTCTTGGATGGCTCATGGCAAAGCAAGGGGACTACATTGCGATTTTCGTATAAGTATCTTCGATGATCTATAGCGAGGCTAAGAACTACCCTTGCTCTACCCTGGGTCGTGCTTTGATATCCCTCCTTGAAACGAGCAGACCGCGATCCTCAAGGACTAATTCTAACTTGGGACTACCTCTATGGTCAGATTTGATACAATGAAGGGAAAGGCAAGTTACTGCAGAATGGCTTTCATACTTTCGTTGTTGTTGTAACAAGGGGTACGGCCTTGCGCAGTGATGATCCCAACGCAGGAGAATTTCCCTCCAGCATTGCATTTTTTAGGCGTATTCTCACCGTGCTGGAGCAGACGTGAAGCACCTGAGCAGACGGCAGTGCAGTCTGACGTATCGCCAGTCTGGGCGTTCTTTGGATCCAGATACATATCAGCCAACGAGTACGAGTAAAGGCAAGGGGGTGGGATCTAGGCAACTCACCGCGCCGTACACGCAACAGTGTGATCCGTCACTGAACGAACATTGGCATTGCCGTGAGCCGCTACAGCCAGCAGCCTCGCCGATTGCGGCAACGCCGAGGACGACGAGAAGAGTAGTAAGGAGCTTCATATTGATGATAAAGAATTTCCAAGATTCAAGGATCGAGGATCGTGCGTTGGTTGTATTGACGCTGAGTTGTCGGGAAGGTTATGAGGTGTGAAGAGTGAAGAGTGACGTTTGTCTGTCTGTCTCTGCCCCTACTCTTTGTACGGGCCCTCGGAATTGACATTTGCTCGACACCGGACATCACGACTCTGCTATTATGGTCCATGTAATAGATGCTACCAAAACTTTCCTGTATCTGGTTTAGCTTTGAGGCGACGAGTGTTCGCTTAGGGCACTGAGTCGTTGAGGTGCCCATTGTCCACAGGCACACTTTCCAAAAGTTTGTAGCGACAGTTAGTGAGATTATCCTTGACTAGCCTTAATCGTGTTATCTTCCGGTATATTTTTGGGCCTGACCTCGCCTAGTCAGCATCACTGCCCACACTACCATCTGTGAAGGAGGCTGAGCTAGTGTCCACTTCACGTCTGGCCGACCATTACCCCAGGGCATCAATGTCGCATCTGCACCAAAAATGCTCCCTTCACGTTTTCGGGCAGCTTATCTGAGTCTAATCCCAAAGAGCGCATCTCCACATAGGTCGTTACTATGAGACATCGCGTACTTCTAATGGTAACGGTGAAAGTACTGATCAGATCAACCAGCTTTAACTTCCACCAGAACTCCGTTGCTTCTGCTAGAAGATTGCCTCTAAAGATCGCCAGATGTGATCAAGAACCAGCCATACTACGTAGAAGCGTTGAGGGGCCTTTGGTCACTACTCGTACTACCATGGATCGCTCCGGTCGTTCAAGATCTTCATGTCTGCCGTGCCACATCTTTTAGACAGAGAATCCGGATCTTAGACAGCTGGACAAAGTCTCCGCAACAACAGTGGCTACTCCGATCACTGGCCAAGGGGTTGCGATGAAACCAGTACTCGTACTGAATTGGGTTTTGCTTCCGGCCAAGGCATGCTGGCTTGATTCAGACAATGGTGCGCTGACCGCCACCCCCAGCCTCATTTTGCCGCCGATCTGAGCGTGTCTGGTCTTACTTCCAAAATTGGGTATCTACACTGCAAGTCCATACGTCTGACCAAGCTTCAGCTTTGCTTTAGCTTTGCTTAGCGTAACTTCTTTAACTGACTCATGGTCCATGTCAATGTGCATGGATGGTGTTTGAGTAACGTCGTCAGCGAATCCTTCGTCAATGGCTCGACCATATGCCATCGATGTGACTCCACTTTCAGTAAGTTTATCCAAGCAAACCCCTTAGAATGCTGCATGTGCCTCCTCATTTGCAAAGGATTGACTTGTTGCGGTGGTCATTACACCGCTCCTCGGTGTCCACATATATCTATCAAACGAGTATCCTTTTCGAAATTGAGGGCCCCAACTGCAGGTTACGCGCCGACCTGGCCTACCACTAGAGAGAGATTTCATGGAAATGCATGCTCCTTGGGCTGACCGTTGGAGCCCTTATCTTCATGTTCTTTGCTTCTCACATTGCAATTTCGGCAGCGGAACTAAGATCACGACTTGTGAACAAGAACTGGGTGTTGACAATAGGCTAATCGCTCTTGTGATGGATTGGTGAACATCATGCCCATCGGTGCACCGTCTGTGGAGGCAAATTGTCGCGTGAAGATCGAGGACTCAAGAAGAGGCGTTATATGTAGACCGCTTTGCAGTTTGTACGCACGGGCGATGCGATTCAAGAAGGTTCGAGAGGAGAGGATCGTTCCGTGACACACGTCACAGCAGGAGATGCTACCATTCTCGGCTTTCTTTACTACATTGCCCTTTCTACAGCGCCCATCCTGATAGGCATTGTATTACATCATCGGCATAATGCCCCGTACAGTACGGAGCGTTCCACAGAGCTTGACAACGATTCAGTCTGGCTCATTCGCAAATTGTCGTGACCAGATGTAGAATTGTGGATACACGTGGTGACATGCGTAGCTCTAAGACTACAGGCCAAGAGTGTGGATATGCATACGATACGGCCCGAGTGATCGACCTGGATTGTGATCCTATTGATCTCCACTGTAACGTAAGTAGTTTAGTGAAGGAGGGTGCCGTCCGGAAACGGGCATAGGGAGTAATACCGAGGGGTGTGCTCTCGTTCCCAGCGAGATCAGTCCTAACTATCCACTGAAGCCAGGTACTCTTTGGCACGTTGATTCTGTGCGGCTGCTTAGGTATCAGACGAGGTACCAACGGACCCGCATAGCAACGTAAGACCATTAGCGTTCAAACTTCTTCTTTGAGATATCACATATCTCGTCAGGGCTCAGATTTACACGTCACCTGCGATACCCTTTCTACAACTACTTATTCACGGTCCAAAAGTTATTCAAATCGCCTTATCTAGCCCTCACTTCTATTGTCATTGCTAAGATGGCCCGCTTCTCTGTCGTTACGCTTCTTATTACCCTTGTTGTCGGGATCCAGGCCGATGCATTGTGCCAATGCCTATACTCTGATGGTTCGCATTGTTGCGTTCAGGTGAGTCACCCCATGCATTCTAGAAATGAAGGGCTTACCAAGTTTCACCTGCAGGAAAATAACTTCAAGGGCAACGATGAGGGTTGCGTAGACGTTTGTACGAACGCGGTCTCCCTCGCTTCGCGACAACGATGCAACGCTGGTGGGAAGCACTCCTCGGTCAGCTTGTTCACCGGCCTGAACCGAGTTGCATGCAAGTAGAAATCGAGGCAAGTTATCTACGCCTTACACAATTTACATTCTAACAGAACGCCGTAGCGTCGCACGGGGATTGTAAAAAATATCATCAAAAGCCAATTTCATCTTAGCGCAAGTTTTACAGTGCAGCATAATTCAATATCACATCCTACTACGATTTGCTGTAGCCGACACAGCACACGAAGCAGTCTACTAAACGTGATTAGATTACATGCGTAGTCTTTAGAAGCAGTAAAGATAATATTATATCAAACTTTAGTGCCCTTGTTGTCTTCCTGCTGCTGTATAGGCTTAAGCGTTATGCTATCAATGCAGGATAGGGACACAATAGAAACGAGCTCTCTCGTAAGGTGCAAGATCAGGGGAAAGAACATCTTGTGGTCTGACTGGCCTCCTCAATAAATTCAATTAATCTCGACTATGTACTCTGGGTTTGACATGACTAATACACTTTTGCTAGCTTGCTACGGGCGCGAAGCTTGTGGCCGTATTTGAACATGACGAAAGGAATTAGGCTCAAGAAGGTGCCAAGCACCGCCAGGATCAAGCCAGCGTACTGACTGCCGACGTTATGAAAGAAAGCAGATGCGAACAGCGGAGTGACAGCGCCTAAAGTATTCCGCATCAGACCCTGACCAGCAATGGCCGATGATGAAGCCTCGCCGTAGCAGTCTGCTGTGTACGAGTAGGTGCTCTCAAAAACAAAGAATATGCCAAAAGCAATTGGTGCCAACCCAATGACTGGACCGACCCAGGAGAGGTAGCCATACTGGGTGAAAGAGTAGATGAACAGCCCGATAGGTAACCAGACAGCACCGAACATGGCTCCGTATAGTCGATGTTCTGGCACGATACTGACGTCAGGATCTGCCTGAAGCTGATTGTACTTGCGCATCTGAAGGTGATGCGCAGCCCAACCTAGAAAAGTCCCAACCGCGAGAGAGATGTAGGGAAGTCCAGCAACGCCCTCGGACCAGCCGCGCTTCTCCATGAAGGTAATTGGGATGACGGAGAGGAAGAGGAAAACAACAGCCCAACAGAATGCGATCCATAAGCCAAAGGCGAAGACGACGGGCTCTGTAACCAGCATACGGACCGCCTTAACGGATGAAGCCTTCAACATAGACTTGATATCAGGCGTGTAGATGTCATCCTCAGCAACATAGCGTTCATCGCCCGTAACCTTGCGGAGTTCTTTGGCGCGCTTGTGTAGCCTGGCTCCGCCGCGAGTCTCGGGAAAGAACAAGAAGATTGCAATTAGGAGCGGTACGTTTGCCAGACCCTGTATACCTTGGATCCAGCGCCAGCCAATGGACTGGTCGATGAAACCTGCGTAGATGGGAGCTGCAACAGTACCGAAAATCGCAACGAAGCTGAACATGGCCATAGGTCGGCCGCGCTTGTGAGGCTCATACATGTCGTCGAATGTCCCACCAACTAAGATGGTACCGACACACCCAAACAACCCAAGTAGTAAACGAAGACCGATTATGGTAGAGATGTCCTTCGCGAGGGCCAAACCAATGAATATCAAACTGAAACACAAGAACGCGCTGGAGTACACGATCTTACGCCCGACCAACTCGCAAAAGGGGGCCAATATCATTGGAGCGATGGCGCACGAGAAGTTGAAGGTGAAGAGACCCAGTTGACCCATGATGGTGGGGACGCCAAAATCCGCGCACATGCTGTTGATGCCAGAACTGTACGCCGTTGTTGCCAGCCCAATGAACAGGGTCATCAAGTTCAGCATGGTGGTTATGCTTCGCTTATACCACGGGTTCCAGTTGAAGGGATTTTCCTTATCGCCCGTAGCGAATGTCAACACAATGTATTCCTTGTCTTCATGGTTGACCATCTCCGTGAGTGTCAGCGGCATGTCGCACTCCACTGTCTTGATCGGGCCGCAGTCGGAGTCGATCTCTTCAGTATCGGCGGTGATGTACTTGCCGCCTGCGACTCGTCCTATCATCGCTTCGCCCTTCTCGTTACGCACAATCTCCGAGTTCATTGATGTGCGTTCTGTTTCGGGTTCTGGTTTATCCTCGAGTCTGCTGTTCACCCTGGACAGAAAACCTGGCGTTCCAGGGGCACTGTTCGGAGCGGTATTGGCTGCAGTGTTGGCTGCAGTGGCTGCCGCAGTGTGTGCTGCCGTTGTGCCCGCGATTGTTGCAGCAATGGAGCCATTTCGAGGAGTGACGATCGACCCGTTGCGAGGAGTGACGGGATTGCTGTTTGGCGCGCTGCGGGCGCCTCTGTAGGTCGAGTTGGCTCTTGATGCTGCCAGAGACCCGGGTCTGGAGGGGTGGGTATGGAAAGATGGTCCGTAGTATCCCGACATATCGCTGTCGTTTCCAGGGGGGAATGAAAAGAGAAGAGAGGTTAATGGACGACGAATTTTGGAGTCTTATTCTTGTCTATGCCGGTGGCTACCGGTGATAGTGGGCCATGGAGGGCCGTGTGGACTGACAACAGTTGCATGATCCATCGCTTGCCCGTGTTGCCCGTGATCGCCTGATAGATGAGACTCAGATCTCAGTCGCGACCGCCATCACTAATTCGCTGCGCAGGGAAACTCGGAAAGTTTCTCAGTTGAGCTGCGACACGTTACCTGCACCATCCCTGAAGTTCTGTCCATGGCCGCGAACAGCAATGACGCAGTATCTGCTCTAGTGCATGCAGAGATTTTGGTGTTGAGGCTCTGCGGAAGCTCGGGAGACCCATTTAAAGTGTAGATCAGTTCGGCAAGAGTAGACAGGACTAGTTCCAATTAGGCACATCTTCGATGGGTCGATGACGTATCAAGTATGTGTTTGAACGAATCAGTCACTTTTGGCACCGAAGACCGAAAAAAATCCATCCATATGTGCAAAGTCTACGGCAGAAACATCACAACCAATGCCTGTACGAAAAGGTCTGTTTTCATGATATTCAGGCTTATAGATAACTACGGTTATAACAGTGCTTAGGTTGTGAGATTGCTGAAAGGTTCGATCAAACTCTGGAGACAGTATAGAGCTGGTAGTGTCACAGTGAAGCTAGCTCTGGAGAAGGGCAGCCCTGGCCAAAGCTTGATTAATAGGAAGGGTCTCGTGCTTCTTATGTTACTATTGTACCTTATTAGCACGATGCGGGAGCCTATACAGTAGTAAAAAGATAACAAAAGTACAGGAAGCTATAACATTGTAATTTCTACTACTGGTCTACTTCTAGAAAATTCACGTAAAATCTAATTACTCTAAGTAGCATTTTATTGTGTTGTGGTGGTTACAGTGAATAGTGTAAGTGATTTTAGTGACTCATTCCATACGAGCTCCTTTGTAGACTTCTTCGTTGATGCTTGACTGCGTCCATGCTTTCTAGACATGAAATTTTCCCCTCGTGGAGATTTGCCCCGTTGTATCCACATGTTGCGGGACAGATCCATTCTTTCACCTTAAATAGTAAAATGTATATTACTACCATATTCTACGAGCACTATGTGAGACGTGGAGTTGCTAGCGTGTTTAGGTTCTGTAAACTGTCAACTGCGACGATGCTCCTTGTTCGCACCTACTTCACCACCTTTTGCGTTAAAGCATCTTTTCAAAAAGCTGTCGCGATTTGGCACAATAAGCAGCTATACAACAGCAGAAATCTTGAATCCGCCAGGTACCAAGTGCTGGAAAACACCAAAGGGATCGTACTTCTTCGCTGCTGCCTTCATTTTCCGTACGGACTCAGCACCATAACTTGCCAGGGGATCCTGTGCCCCATCTGCATAGTCCAGATATAGATATGGGTTATCGGCGCCAATACTGCGCGCGTATTCTCGTATCCTATGGATGAGTTCTGCGCCTGCACCCTGAAAGAGAGCGTCCTGATGCGACCCCTGCCATGAGATATATGGTTGATACACTGTTGCGGTGGAATTAGACCTAAACTTGCTTTTTGCGCATACATTGGGCTTACAGCAAAGAACTTGGCCGTCAAATCGTTCCAAACCTAAAACATTGCCTCCTCGGCTTGCACTCGCCCTCCAATACGCTGGTGGCAGCGGCTGGTAGAGAGCATATATACTCCAGTCACCTGTCGCCTTGACTTTTAGATTGGAAACTACGTCGAGATATATAAGGTGCGCCTCGTTCATAACGCGCAGATCGTTAGCAAAAGTCAGCGTCCCAAAATACACCCTTAGACAATGATCAGCGAGAGACACAAAGGCATCTGGCAATACTCACCTATGGGTAGTGACACCTGAAAGTTCTTCAGCCAGTGAAGACATGTTTCGGAAGCCAGTGGTGTCAGAGATATTGCTCGGAATGGCCAGGAACTCGTCATACGCAGTCGGTCGTGCCACCGGTGCTGCATAATCATATGCATTTAGGATCAGATCTGAACCGACTGCGCTCTGGTAAACAGGCATGACGATCACAGATGCCTTGGGGGAGCTATCGATGTTGTTTGCAAAATTTACGAGCGCCTTGAAATGGTCCTCGATGGCGGTCTGCGGATATACCACCAGACCACCCCACATTCCATCATACTTGAATGTCCGGAATTTGAATTGCGTGACTATACCGAAGTTATTGTTGCCGCCCTTTAAGACAGTAAACAAATCCTGGTATGATGTCTGCGAGGCAACGACAATGCGACCGTCAGCAAGTACAACTTCGAACTCCAGAACGTTATCGCAAATCAAGCCATACTCCGCAGAGAAATACGAGATACCTCCACCCAATGTAATTCCTCCAACGCCTACCGATGATGAACGACCACCGGTTGTGATGACTCCTAATGGCTCGAGTGTGGGAAAGACATCGCTCCATTTGGCACCTGGTCCTACTTTGACAAGGCTATTTTCCGCATCGTACTCGACAGAATTGAGGTACTGTAGGTCGATCGTGACACCATTCTCAATGTTAGACGCGCCAGAATACGGCGTATGTCCACCGGAGCGAATAGCCCACTGGCAAGGCTTGATGAAACTTGCTGCCGTAAGCAACCGTACAGCAGTTGCAACTTCCCCGCTACTTTTTGGTAGGAAGATACAATTTGGAGTCAGCACTTGTTGTTTGATATCGAAGTAAGACTTGATGCGATCGCTGTACGTATTTTGACCGGGGAAAATGAGGTTGAGGGAGTTTGACGATAGTGCCGTACACTACACAGATGAAGCGTCAGCATCCCACGGATACACTATGTGGCCAGGATGGCCGGGCTTACACAGATATCTACTTGCTCCGAGACTGTTGCGGTCTTTGAGGGACCACTGTCGAGGCCTTGGACCAGCAGCAGGCTGGGGACAACAAGCAAGCTGATGGTTGCAGACAACATTTTGAGCATGTTGTGTGATATCGTAAGCCTGCCAGGGGATCTCCTCTTGTCCTTCAGTTTCTGAGCTCTGCTTCTTCGTTTTGACAGTGCGGGGCATAGCGGAAGAACCAATGCCGCAGAATGACCGAGACCGTGAGTTCGCGGCTCGTAGCTGCAGCTTCAAGGGTACGCAGAGCGATGGCGCAGACTTTGAGGGATTGAATCTCATGGATCATGAAGTATACTGTGCGGCGTATTTAGACTTGGCTTCATGATGTATGTTCATTATTACTACATGCCATAGTGAAGTTTAGCAAACTGGCTCATGTTTAGCACCCTAATCGAAGCCAACCTTAAAATTGTTAGAGGCTGTCTACCTACTCTACCTACCTTACGTCTGTTGTTCCGCTACTTGGCCCCACGATGGATCGATGAGACTTGGACCTACACTGGCAATCGCAGTCGCAGCAGGCATTGTAGCCAAAGGCACAGCCTGGATCTGACTCCGAGTCCGAATTGCCCTTACCAGAGCGTGAAGTGTTCACCTGAAGCCCAAGTGGGACCGTCTGGCAGCTTGAATCTTGGCAGCATTAGTGATGCCAAAGAGCCCTCAGATGGCGCAAGTGGGCGAGTGAATGGCATCACGATTCACTTGGGCGCAGGGGAGATGGTCATAACACAGACCACGGTCGATAAAAGTGAGGTGTCGCAAGTACACAGTACATTCCCAAGCAGTGGCCGAATATGTGAGACGAGTTTTGCGGTAGATTGGCCGTTGGACCCTGCGTGCCGACTTCTTCGCTCTAGCCGGGTGTCATTGTCTGACCTCGCTCTTTACCTTATTAGGCCTAGTATTGGTTTATAGGATACATTAAATAAGCATTACCAGACAAGGACGACGGTAGGTGAGCGTTAGAACTTCAGATAATATCACACGAATGCGTGAATCTATCCAAACGCGTCGTTGATGTATTGTTCATTGTTCTTGCGGTGGGCATGGTAGAATACCACAAGAGGGCGAGGTCAGGCCACAGCTCCCGCTCCAGCCGTGGTGGCGGGCGGGCCGCTAGGACGATGCGCCCCCTAGCATGTGCACTTATCAACATCGGATGTTCTTCCCTTCACATAGGAAATGTAAAGTATCAACAAAATCCAATTGTCATCACAACCATGCCCGCAGCCCGGATCGACCCTCAATCTGATTACCGATTGCGCATCTGTTAACAGATACAGAAGCATGTGTTACCTGCTCCAGGTAGTCCCGGCATGCCTTCTTCTTACAGCCCCAACTCCCGTGCACACGTGGACCGCGCATCGACATCGAACATGCACGGCGCGATAGCGAATGTGTTGCACGTCCAGGCCCAGAGTCCTTGGTTAGATTTTCCTGATTGGCTGGGTAAGTTTAAACTGCGAAGGGATAAGACGGCAAAGCCACCACAAGGATGCCCAACTCCGAATGCCCGCGCCGCAAGCCCGCATGAGCATCGAGAGATGGCTTCCGGAATGATTCAAGGCGCCTCCCCATCAGCGTTTAATGTGTGTCAAAAGTTCCTCGAGGTATTCTCTCTTCGCCCGACAAGAGTCAGACAATCGCTCGCGCCACTCCAGCCGGCGCAGATACACTTTGAACCACTAGCACAATATCGTGATGGTCACGCCCTTACCCAGTCCTTCTTTCACCCACCATGGCATCGTCAAGCGATATACAAGATAATGATACGAGCGCCCATGAGCACTTCACGTCAGATGAGGCTAGTTCTTCCGGCCCGTCGCTAGAAATTGATGTACGCCCATAGCCCCTGGTCTAGCATGCCACCTTCCCCTACTTACAGGTGCGTTGGTCTAAAGAGCGATGATCGCGACTCTGCATTAGGCGACAGTCAGTCCTCGTGCGTCTCTCCCAAACATCATCGTTTTTACGGTATATAATGAGCTGAAAAACCGAAGCTATACCATGTCTGCCACTTCTTCCGTTTACAACTTTCGCTATGAGAACGGAAGGAGATATCACGCATATGCTGAGGGAAAGTACCCCGTGCCAAATGACGAGGTACGCTCAGTGACTCCGTCACGGCACATGCCACACCGATAGCTGACGGGCTTCGCAGGTGGAGGCGGATAGGCTGGATCTCCAACATCATGCCTTCCGTCTCTCACTCGACGGTAAACTCCACCGGGCGCCGATTTCGCAGAATCTGCAAAACGTGCTCGACGTAGGCTGTGGAACTGGTATCTGGTCCATCGAGTTTGCCGACGAGCACCCGTCCGCTCGCATCCTCGGTACCGATCTGAGCCCTATTCAACCAGCACAAGTCCCCCCGAATTGCGAGTTCCTCATTGATGACTGTGAAGAAGAGTGGATTTATACGACCCAGTTCGACTACATACATACACGTGCCATGGTTGCAGCTGTCAAGGACTGGGATCGATTCTTTGTCCAGGCATACACAAACCTCAAGCCAGGCGGATATATCGAGTGTCAAGAGCTCACATTTCCCATTCGGTGCATGGATCCGGGCGTTACCGCCGAAAATTCGCCTCTGGTCCGATGGTCAGAATTGTTCATCGAAGCTGCCAACAAGATGGGCCTCGACGCGACGGGGCCTCGTCATTTCACTCCAAAGTTCCACAGTGCGGGCTTTGTCGACGTCAACGTCAAGACTAACAAGTGGCCTGTAGGTAAGTGGGCGAAAGGCGCAAAGTTCAAGCTGCTCGGCCGCTTCGTGTATGAAGATCTGATGGGGTGGCTCCCTAGCTCGTCTCTGGGGCTGTTTACTCGAGTGCTGAAGTGGAAACATGAGGAAGTCGAAGTTTTCCTCTCCGAGTGCAGGACGGAGGCTAAGAGAAGAGACAGGCATTACTACGCGGATGCGTGGGTTACATCCAAGGACCTGTTTTCACAGCTTACTGATTTGATACAGAATCTTTTGGTATGCTCGTAAACCTTTGGTTGCAGGGCCTCTCGATGGTAGCAATGACGCGACACGGGAGGAGGAGACGCTTGAATCTGACGAGGAAGAGAATTCGGCAACCTCAACCACGCTATCGCCCGAGCGAGCGGCTGCACCTTCGTCGGATGTTTCGAGTGGGGCTCCAGCATCAAGATCTGATGTGCCTTCTCCACATCATAAACCTGAAGATGCTCGTGATTCTTAATTTGAAGCCCAACATAGCAGTACTCGTAAAGACAGTAGCTCTAGCACGTATATTCATCATCAGTCACAGGCGTCCTACCTACTAGGTGTTTGCCTCTACCTCGATCATCGTACTACAACAATGATTCACTACAAGGACATTACTTTTCGTGATGAGGAGAAGCCGATGTTACTAACAGCAAAATGTCATATACTCCCGGCATTCAACGAGGCTATACGGAAGAGCCCGCACGTTTTATTGCATCCCCTAGCCATACATACTACGATACGCTTCATGCTTCCTAGTTTAGTAGATGGAGTAGTTGTACCACCACAATTCTGCTGTTTCACTCTACAATAAACCAAAACTATAACACCAAAGCTAGACACTCTCTCGTGGACTCTTTAGCTTATTATGTCAGGAGTAGTTGGCAAGGTTCTGGAAGTGGGGAGTAAAGAAAGCACAAATCCTTTCGTAAATACCTGCCTCCTGATGAACAACACTCATAAGCTCTTACAACAACACCCACCACTGGAATACAATAGATACGCAGCCTGGAATCTTCTTTTTCAGATGTATAATGTTGGCTGTAAAAAGAGCGGAGCAAAATCGCCTTCCAACTACATTTGTGATGGTTGGTATGCGGAGGCAGGCTCGGAGTCTATCACACACTGCAGAAACCAATCAACTTTGGGATAACGGTGTCACCTCACCACCCTTGATCAGAAAGACGACAAAAGTGGTCTATAACACATGGTGAGCGAGTATCGCATCTTGAGTCAATTATAAGACTGTCTATTGTGTGACCTTGAATCACTAGATACTAAAAAAAGACATGTGGAGGACCAGAAGGGTTGGTCAAGAGTATGTGTGACCCAGCCTGAAACTGTGCCTTTCCTGACAAACGCTACAACGACCCGGTCCGGCGAAATACTGACAGGACTGTATCGTAGCATTATCTCGGAGGCCGTGTCCTCGACGTTTCGCGAACGTGACAAGTTCTGCTGCATTGACACGGTGGTGGCTCGGCGATTACCGTTTCTCCCTCTCCGTCTCTCTCTCAGTCTCTCTCTCCGTCTCTCTCTCTCTCTCTCTCTCTCTCTGCGTTGGGAACCTTTACGATGTCCTGTCAACAGCATATCTGTATGAAGAAGCAGATTTGCGTGTCTCGCAACTGGAAAACACCCTGAGCTTCGAATGCGGTGTAGACGCAAATAGCGGCCTAGTAATCTTATGGATACTGCTCCTGCGTGCATGTGAATTGCGGGACGGAGCTCCGCATTCTTGGGATGGATCGTGAAAAGCCGTAGGTTGTGATTGTGATAATGCAAGAAAGCTTCGTAATCTAGTTTCCCAGCCAGTCCAGGAACTCGGGTGTGAAGTAGCTGACAATGATGGAAGCGCCAGCACGTAGAATACCCTGTGTTGCTTCCTCAGCCATTTGCCTTAGATCAAAGACGCCAGCGGCAGCGGCAGCGTGAATCATGGCGTACTCGCCAGACACCTGGTAGGCGGCAATGGGCATGTCTTTTCCGATTTCCTTTGCATCGCTTATAATGTCCAGATACTGGCTTGCTGGTTTCACCATAATGATGTCGGCGCCTTCACTGATATCGCGCACGATGGCTCTGCGGGCAAGCCCACGGCCACCAGGAGGGAGCTGGTAACACCTCCTGTCACCAAAGGACGGCACTGATCCGGCAGCGTCACGGAAAGGGCCGTAGAGGCAGCCTGAGAACTTGGCGGCGTAGGACATGAGCACAATCTGATGGGCGATGCCAGCCTCGATGAGCTTGAGCTTGATGGCGCGGATGCGACCATCGTTCATGTCCGAGGGCGCAATGCAGTGCGCGCCCGCTTGGGCGTAGGACATGGCCACGTCGCTGATGCGCTCTACCGACAGGGCATTGTTTAGGCTGCCGTCGTCGCGCAGGATGCCACAGTGGCCGTGCGAGGTGTATTCGCAGAGGCAGACATCGACGACGATGAAGAGGTCGGGGAAGGCGCGGCGGAGCAGACGGATGGCCCTGATGACGGGGCCCTTGGGGTCGTCGGCGTTGGTGCCGAGCGCGTCTTTGGCGCCGGGGGCGAGGGGCACGCCGAAGAGGATGACGGAGCGCAGGCCCTTGGCAACCAGCGGGGTGAGGTAGGGCACGACCTTGTTGAGGCCGCGGCGGTGTATATTGGGGAGCGAGGGAATCAGCGTCTCCTCGTCGGGCTGGTCCGAGATGAAGAGCGGGTAGATGAGCATCGACTTGGTCAGCTGGCGCTCGGCCTGCCATGCGCGCGAGAGCGGGTGGCTGTACCCGCCGTGCAGCTGGCTCTTGATGTCGCCGGCAATGCTGACGCTCGTGGCCGCTGTGCTGGCGTACGAGCGCGTGGAGCGCGCCTCCGAGGCTTGCGACCGCAGGTCTGGCCGCTCAGGGCGGTCGGCATTGCGGTAGGCAATGTCTGACACGAGCGAGGAAAAGGACATGGCGGCGAGTTGGTGCTGCTGAGACGGTGGGCAGCGTGAAGCAGGGCCAGGTGGGGAGGCGAGCGTGGTGCGAGGGGTGGCGGTCGAGCAACCGAGGCAGTGACGTCGGAGGCTGGCCTGCACTGAACACGCAGTGTACTATTTGGGCTGTAGTAGTAGGTGTAGAAGCAGAAGAGGCAGAAGAAGTAGAAGAGGGGTCACAATGCTGGCCAAGGGAAGAGAGCGTCCAGCGGTTGAATTCGAAATGCTCATGTCAGATTCATATTGTTTCCTCAGTCGCCCATGCCATGCCTGTCGCCTCCGAGACTACTCCGCGGCCAATCGGCGCCTCGAGATTACCGAGGGGTCGCTTACCTAATCCGTCCGAGTTCATCACAGGCCATACTGACTACTCCAGACTACTCTACGCTGAAGGTATCGCGAGAATCACATCCCTGCCATCGCTTTCAAGATGCGGCCTAGGCACTGGGCCACTCGTTCGACTCAAAGTTTTCACATAGAACGCATTTGCACCTCATCTTGTTTGATTCGTGTGACCGATCTGAAGAAAGGCCGAGAAGATCGACCCCCGTCTACGTAGAGTAGTAAACAGGAAACACCTTTCTGTGTTCCTCTCTCTCAACATTGCAGTAGCCTTTGTCCTGAACAAGCTACATTGTTGAGAAATGCATGTATTACACGGTTCACACGCCCTATAGACCTCAACCATACGACTTTGCCGCACTGGGATAACTCGATTGGGTTTGCAGGAGTGCCTCACCATTTACCCTGCCAGGCGAAGTTACGGCTGACCCGGATATGATCTGATACAGCTCGGCGCATCTGCAAAGCACCCTCCTTACCTAATCGAGCAACCTACTGTGTAGATAAAGTAAACCCGCTTATCGCCCATATTCTGCCCTGGTATCCAGAAGCTGTGTCCCAACATTGGGTATTTGTCCTCCCCACGCGTCGGAGCGATAGTTTCAAGTCTTTGAACTACTATCACTCTAGCATTTTGAATTTGTGAAACAAGCACAGTGGACTCTGGAGCCCAATCCATGATCAAAAGTGACCCATCGTAAGTCCTGATAGACACAAAGCCATGGTCTGACAGCTATTCTGGTGAAGGCTACGCTGCGTGGCGCCAGAGAACGAATCTAGACCATCCCAAGATTGGTCTGCGGGATGAGTTGTTGAAGCAAGCATATCAAGTAACAGTTCCCGCAGAAAGAGCGGTCAGCTAACGAAGTATATAGAAGTACAAAGTCATTGCGGTGCAAGCACAATATTTGGCACACGTATCCAAAACCAGCAATCATATCTCACACCTGCCACGATCCACGCTGTCATCGTAGTAAAAATGTGCTCATATACATACTCGTGGTATTGCTGCAACCACGATTACTACATCTGGTACAGTCCCATCCCCCCTCGATGGATAGTACCTCCCTGCATATGACTAACCAAGCCCAAGGGCCAACACAATGGAAATCTGTTCTTCACGTCTCTTGTCTGGTTACTCCTACGACGCGTGGAGCATCGACATGTGCCGAAACATGACTGTCTCGTGTGGTGGCTTTTCGAATTACTATTGCACAGAGTGCTCGGAAGATGTCTGTCTAGAGTACCAGCTGGACGAGTGGTAGAGTGAGCAACAGCGAGAGAAGGTCAACATCGGGCATGTTGTAAATGTTCGCTTCACTTTATCGAAAGACAAAGCAATTGCTGGGGCGCGGGTGCGGGTGCGGGTGCGGGTGCGGGTGCGGAGGAGGCGTGTGCGTATGCACGATTGCACGTGCGATGTGCTGGCGAGCTGCACGACAATTCACATATGCTTGGGATGAACCAATGAACGTAAACCCACTGTCTTGCATTGATTCACCGCTGGACATGGGTTTCATGAGTAGCTCACCGCCTTCTGTGTACATACGCGGGAGCTTGAAGTCCAGCCAAGACAGTCGATGCACATGTTGGCATGCAGATGTAGTCTTGAATACGACGCGGATCTGCGGGAGTACACTTTAGAATAACCAAGTTTGACTTGTACAGTCATGTTCCAACAGCCCGACTTCTTGTACTCAGGATTGCGGGCGCATAGTCAAGTTGAACTGAAGCCATGTTGAGTGATTATCCTGTGTCTCACTCAACCTTGACAGCTTCCACGTCGAATTCTGGACGAGCAACAACGCGAAGGGAGCTACTCGGTCAAACTCTCTTCTGCAGTCTTTGGACTGACTCCATAGCCTTCCTCGAGAGTGCGTCTAACCTGCTGGGCGCGTCGCCGTGCATCAATGTACATCATGAATTCCTGGTATGTCCGCGGCATGACACGAATGTTCTTGGGCACCGTGAAAGTGTAGTTAAACTGCCCAGTGGGCTTAGAATGGCCATGTTCCACATCTCGTACTTTGGAGTCCACCCGTATCTGGACTCTGGTGTACTCGTCGTTTTGGTCAACCTTCTCATCGGGCGCGCCAATGAGAGGTGGGTCCGTGTATACGACAGTTGCTGTCAGGTACAGTATGCTGCCCACGGGCACAGGATTCTGGAACGTAGACGGATCGAGGGAAACGAAGGTTGGGCGGGCATGGGCGAAGGCAGCGGCAGCTGTGAAGGCCAGCTCAAACGTCTGCTTGAGGAGGAAACCACCAAAGATCATGAAGTGGTGGCGATTGCGGTACTGCGGTTGCATAATGGTGGCAGTCTGCAGGCGCGTCGCGTCCATGTGGACGACATTGTCGGGCTTTCGAAGCTCATCGTAGGGGTCTAAAAAGCGCTGTGAGGTAGATGGACAGTCGTTTTAAGAGGCAGACATACCGTGAAACTGGAGCTGCTTCTGCCAAAAGGCATGTATAAGGTCGCTTTCGAGATCATTGGGCGTATGCTTGAGTAGAGATGTATCACGTCGCTCCTTGCGAACCTTGGAGTTGCGCTCCCCAAGGGCATACAGCCGTTTCTCCTCCGGCGTCTCGACAACCAGAGGGTTGACGTTGACGGGCCTGCAACTACAGTCAGCCCGGCCAATTACCGCCATCTCCGACGCTCAACGCACTTCTTGGTTCTGGGATCCAGCGAAACCATGGTGAAGGTGCAATTGATCAAGACATCAGCGTCGCCGACTTTGCTGCCCGCCTTGGGGGCCTTGGCGACCTGCATTGTAATCTCCAGGCTGCTGCGGCCGGTGGCATACGTGACGCGGCCAGAAAGCTCCAGGTCGCAGATTTCCGTCAGCGGCGAGTGGATAGTGATGCGATCGCAGCTGGCGGTGACGGTTGTGACATGGTCGCCCGTATGCTTGTAACTGTAGAATATTCAGACGACGCCGAGCAGTCGGCGCAGCATGCGAGGCTTACGCAATGATGCCGGACAGAGCATCGAGATCCATGAAGATGGTGCCTAGGCGTATATGGCCCGATGAATTGAGGTATGTATCCAGCAGCCACGGATCGCGCGCCAAGGGCAACACGACAGCGTGGTAGCTATCATCCATGTGCTTGGGCGTCAGGTCGGGATCTTTGGGCACTTCGGGCTTGCCAGACGCCTGCGCAGAGCTAGAGCCCTCGGCCTGTTGCTGTCGCAGCGCATCCACCCAGGGAGTGCGCACGCGCATCGACGTCAGTTCGCGAAAGACGCCGTCTGTGCGACACGGCGGGCTGGTATGGAAGCTGCTGGTTGAAGGTGACGCCGCGAGCATTGCCAATGGCTGTCGCAAGCAACCAGTGGAGCTCAATGCTCGCGCGGCCCTGGTCGCAAGTCTCATATCGGCTGCCGAGGATGGGATGGGGTTGCGGAATATGGGGTAGCAAGACATCTGGGGATGTCTAGGGTAGATGCTTGCCGAACGATTGTCTTGGCAGGACCAGCCACCCCTGCGACATCCACCCTCGAAGCACCACTCTCTGCCCAATGACACTGGGTCGCCCCCCTCAACCTTCACCATTGATGTGGAAGGAGCATGTCGCTGTTGCGGACATTCGAGCTCGGCCGCACTGTGCTAGCGTCAACGAAATTCGATCTCGAGCTTTGGCTTGCAGCCTTCGTTACTCTATTGATACCACAGGCGAATACCGAGATTCAGCAGTCAAGTACGAGGTCTTTGCTTGATCAGCTGTCATCTGGGGCTGTCTGGGTCCCGCCCGCACACGACTTGCACCTCGTCATCGAACCCACCCTGGGTAATGAGCCTTTTACCGACCACCTTCTCCAACACTTGAAGGAGAGTGTTTTGCAGTTACCAGTGGGACCTTTGAAAATACCCAGGTGTATTGATTGCGACTGACAGTCACATAGCTCTGGGATCAATTGATGCTTGAGCCTAATCTTTCTCTTGACACAGCCACCAGTCCTGGGACCATCCGGCTAGACCTCGCCCAGGCAAGCCATGAAGACACCAATAATAGACAGAAATGTCCTCGACTACCAGTGCAAGTCCCAGCGGCAGATGTTGGGGCGTCAGATGGCATCGCTTCGGTCACTTTACATGCAGTCCGCCTTTGTGTGGATGTACTCGAGCCACGACAATCGACTAATCCAAAAGCGAAACGATCCAGAGCACCCACCAACATAGATGCCGTCCGGTCTGTACCTGATGCCTACCGCAAGGATCTGGGCAGCGAAAGAGAATTCGAGGTTTTCGGGAATAAAAATAGTCTGTCGCATCCAATCGTCCGAAACGACAGTCAGAAACGAAGGCGCTTAACAACAACTCACCATCAACACGGGCAGGCTGAAGAGCATGACGATGATGTGGTAGATGCTCTTCTTGATCAAGAGTCATACAGTACCGAGTGCGAGACTGATGTGCCAGGTTCGCAGGCCAACTGCGCTGCTGCGCATCTGGTCAGTCTGATTGAAGGTGCGATGATGGTTGTTATAACTGGGTCTCTCGGAAAATCTGCGAATGGCTTCAAGATGAAAGCGAATACGATCCAACGAGGCTTGTCAGATATCGCGCCTACCATATGGAGGCCTGGATTCGCCACGGTAAGAGGAGATGCCTTCAAACAAGTGAAGACGCTGATGACCCAGCAGACGCTTCGTCAAAGGGCCTACTTGGCACCAACAATCAGCCAATCTATGGCTCATATGATCTGTTCGGAGATTGACAAATCACCCTCAGTACCCTCGTCACGAGTGATCAACCTCGTCGCAATCATAGAGCACGATTTCAAAGACAACGGAAAGGATGTAGGTATTGTTCCTAACAAACGTAGAAACAAGGTCTCTACAGCTCTTACAGACCAAGTCTGGATGCATATGCATAACGCACTATGCCTTTAGTTTGTTATACCTCTACTATAAACATAAAATTTAGCTATACATGTAACTTCTATAGTCAATAATATAAATAGTTAATAGGAAAAAAAAATGATATCGCGTTGCTGAGATGTAGTTACCGATGTACGGATTTTTGCGTTGAGCTAACACACTCTTACTCTAACAAACCCTAAGATTAACCCTGGTCTTTATAGTACATGCGGTGTTGCGGTGTTGGTGTTGCTGGCGAATGACGCAGCAAAAAGTTTGGCGGGGGCGAGCCACCCCGCGTGCACATGCGAGAGACGAGCAGCATTGCAACGCTCCAACATGTCTTCGACGCAGGCGCACACGCACCGCCTGGCCCCGCTGGCCTCGCTCACCCCGCCCTCAAGCTCGCGCACATGGCAGAGCGCCCCCCACCCGGCGCTGCCCATGGTCGCCACGGCCTGCTCGGACCGCAGCGTGCGCGTCTACAGCCTGACGTCCTTCACCCTCGTGCACTCCATCACCGGCGGCCACAAGCGCAGCGTGCGCAGCGTCAGCTGGAAGCCCGGCACCCCGGGCCAGAGTGTGCTGGCCACGGGCAGCTTCGATGCCAGCGCGGGCATCTGGCGGCGCGAGCTGGGCGGCGCGCGCGACGACGACTTCACGCACCGCCGGCTGGGCCGCGCCGGAGACGCTGCAGGGGACGAGGCCGACGAGGCTGACGAGGCCGACGACTACCAGTTCAGCTGCATCCTCGACGGCCACGAGTCGGAGATCAAGTGCCTGAGCTGGAACCCGTCGGGCCAGTACCTGGCCACGTGCTCGCGCGACAAGAGCGTGTGGATCTGGGAGGAGCTCGAGGACGACAACTTCGAGACGGTGGCGGTGCTGCAGGAGCACGACGGCGACGTCAAGTGCGTGGCGTGGCACCCGCACGAGGACTTGCTGGCGAGTGCCAGCTACGATGACACGGTGCGCCTGTACCGCGAGGACGCCGACGACTGGGTCCAGGTCGCCCTCATCGACGGCCACGACAAGACGGTCTGGTGGGCCGAGTTTGAGGGCAGCGCCATGGGCCATGGCGACTTTCGCGCGCAGAGGGAGGGCCTCTCTGAGCGCCAGACACAGCACATTGCCCAGCTAGAGCGCTCCGGGCCGCGCCTCGCCACATGCTCGGACGACTGCACCGTTCGCATATGGCGGAGAACGCCAAAAGATGGCGACGACAACACCAGCGCCGCCACGGGCGTACCCAGCATCATCCGATCCGTAGCCATTGACGAAGACTGGTACCAAGAGGCCATCCTCCCCCAGGTGCACGAGCGCGCCATCTATTCCGTCTCATGGAGCCGCATCACAGGCATGATTGCGAGCGCAGGAAGTGACGGCAAAATCATTGTATACAGAGAGAGATGGAGGCAGCAGCGGGCGCCCCAGAGCACAGACATGGACATTGACAGCGCGTCGACATCTCCCACAGAGTGGGTGGTAGTCGCCGAGCTCTTTTCTGCGCACAACGTATTCGAGATCAATCACGTTGCGTGGGCGAAACGAGCAGACAAAGACAAGAGGTGGGAAAACGAAGAGGTTGTGCTGAGTACTGGTGACGATGGAGAAGTCAAGGTCTGGACCCTCGACACAATAGACTCGCCGCAGTCATAGCGCTCGTCCAAGATACCTACTCATACACATGGCTGTTCATCGACCTCTGTAGTAACTCGAATCATCAGATCCCAACGTCTCCAATGACCCTGTACATGTTTCTTCGACTACACGCGCCTCTCTGACTAGTCTTGATGTACTGTACTCGGCTTAGCTGGTGATCAAAGCGGTCTCCCTGCAGAGTCGGCTCTAATAGTCATGCTCTCATACGGCCGCCACCTACACAAATCGCAACAAACGATGACCACGGGCTAGGATACTCTCTTCTCGTGGAATTTGGGCCGCAGCAGATCAAAACCCGGCATCCTTGGGCACACGACCCGTTTCTACCTTTGTGGCCACGCATGCAAGAACAAAATTCAAGTGCAACATTGTTCTGACAAAGGGTGTGATTTGAACAAACTCTCAAACGGTGAAGATTTGAATGCATGATTTTATACCGCGGCGGTCCGAATAAGGGCAGAGCTATTTCATCTCCGACTCGGCGCTTCTACTATAGGCCTGCCGTCTTTGCCCACACAGGAGAGTTACTCTTACTCGGACGCGAGACCTAGAGCACTTACGGCATCGTATAACGGACGGATCGTGCAGGAATCTGGGAGAACCACGGACCACGTCCATGTTTATATAGTCAATAATTTCTCTGCAAAAGATGCCTGTTCAGCAATCTCCTAGGTCCAACAACGATCATGCTACCCACAACTCTCTTCATCGCAGCTGTGAGCTTATTGTTACCTGCCACTGTAGCTAGTAGCACAGGATGTTCTGCTGCTCTACCCTCTGGCCTGACACCAGGCAGTGCCTCACAAAACATCACCATCACCTCCAAATCCGTCATTGGCAAATCCACCCAACGCCAGTTCTTGCTACACCTACCGCAAAATTTCAGCCCAAAGAATGATCAACCTGGACCGCTGGTTCTGGCATTCCATGGGCAATTGCAGCCAGCATGGAGCATGGAAAGCGTGACCGAGTTGTCCAAACCAGCTTTCAATACAGACTACGTCGTCGCATACCCACAGGCGCTCGACGTCCAAGCACCCGGCGTACGTCTCGTCTCGTTTCTACCTTGTCCCTTTCCTTGCTAAAATCTACAATCTAAAATCCTAAAAAATACATAGATACAATGGCTTTCCGATCCCCTCGCTCCCCCCTCCTCCATTCTCGACGACCGCATCTTCGCCACCGAAATCCTAGACTACCTGACAACTCACCTCTGCATTGACGAATCCCGCATTTACGTGACTGGTGTTTCCAACGGCGGGGGTCTCGCTGCGCTACTAGCGTGCGATCCCAAGCTGAACAAGCGCATCGCAGCATTCGGTCTTGTGGCCGCGGCCACATACCCGGACTCTTCGCTGACAGAGCCCCTGTTCGGGACAGCGTGCAATCCAGCCGCTACTGCTGCTGGCCGATATATTCCGATTCTGGAGTTCCATGGGCTGAACGATAGTGTTGTTGCGTATGATGGGAATAATGGTGCTGCTGCTCCAGCGTCGACGCCCGTATCCGAGTTTGTGCAAGGCTGGGTGGCTAAGAATGGGTGTGGTGGCGTGGCTCCACGTGTCAAGACACTGGAGGGCAACACCGTGACAGAATCGAGCTGGACGTGTAATGGCAAGGCAGATGTGGTTGTGCATCGGACCATTGCTGGGTTTGGACATGGATGGCCAAGTGTGGCGAAGCAGGCAGATGTTTTGGAGCAGATGAGGTTGGGACCTACCACGTGGAACGCGTCGAGTGTAATATTAGAGTGGTTTGCCAAGTTCACATTGTGAGCTTGAACCGTCGAAGCACGTTGAAAAGGATAGATTGATACTTTAAAACCACGAGCAGTGTTCCCATCTTTTGTATCTCACGATAAATCCGTTTTGCGTAGTGCCCTTCACTTTTTTTGAACGCAGTCCGTGGTCTTGCCGGATTCACATAAGATGAATATGCTTATCCATCGGCATGCTAAAGGTATCTCAAGAAAGAAAAAACTAGTGACGCCGGATCCAGGTGGCTATGCAGAAAAAAAAAAGAGTAAATCCTCCCCTGACGCGTGACACTCAAAGAAGACATTAAACGTAGTGTTATTGTGAAGAGGTATGATGTACGGTAGGCGTTCCTTGGCTTGAATCCCGCAATTCAAGGGTTTCCATAGCCCTGATGCCTCCCTCTGTATCGAGTGATGACGGACCATGTGGTGGAGAGGGCAACGACATGGAAGCATCGCCATCTTTGGGGGTTGCGGAAGAACGGCCCTTGTCATCATCTTGAACGTATGCAATCGAGCCCCATATGCGCCAATGCAATGCGATAATGTGGGAAATGCGCTTAGCTAATTCTGCTAGCTTGTCAATTTCCAAGTGAAGTTCAGAAGGTGGTAGCATATCGGAATGGTGCAGCGTTGAAGAATAGGTTGAAACAGGCGGTAGCGATGATGTGGGTGTAACAAAATTGGTGTGGAGTTCCATTGGTGACGAGGTGTTACAGCGTTGAACACTGATGAGGACTAGTGGTAAGAGGGACGTTTCCAGTTGCGTAGAGTGTGATGCAGAGCCTTCGATGAACAGAGTTCGAAGACGTTGATTGACTTCTGTCCATCGGTCGAGATGACTTGTTGTATTTTTGCCAGCAAGACGTGAGGCTTGCCGCAGTATTTCCAGTGAGATGGCGTCAGAGTTTATACACCACTGCTGTGGCCCGTGGCCGATGGCTTCGCCCATGATGGCCAGCAGAGAACGGCGTAGCTGCTGAATGCATGATTCAGTCGAAGGGCCCACATAGCCAAGTTCCTTGATAAGATGACTGTAGGTGTCCAGACAGATATCAAGACACACCGAGTCCTCAATCTCAGCTTTGAGCATTCTCAAGCGGTCTCGATCGAGGTAAAAGGTCTCGGGCAAGTCCCGTCCTGCGCGTCTACCAAACAAGCTTGCGACAACAGCACGTACAAACGCTTCGAGCTGAAAGGCCGAAGAATTGCGCTGCCGAGGTACGCATTGATGACCCAGCTCTTCGATCGCATCAACATACCACCTTTGGGCTGTGTTGATGTTGACTCTGGATCGGCCATGGACCAATCTGTCTAGGTGGTAGTGGTTTTCAAAGTTGATGGTATCTTCAATGAGTAAGGTCTTGAGATTCCGGATCTGGTGGTTCGCAACATCCTGGCGATGCGTTAGTAACAATCGGACCAAGCTTGTCAGGGTACTCACGAGCTTCATGGCTTCCAGTATCCCCAGCAGTTCCCTCAACCCTTGTATAATCATCTCGGGATTATTAGTCATCACACCTGCACGAGTATGCTCGACCATGTCGTCCACCCATTCATCTCTCATGGGGGCGCAGTGCTCTTTCAAGAGATGTGCCATCCATTCCGCAAACCTGACCAGGTCACAAACGCCTCTTTCTATTTCTTGCATCAGCATTGCGACGTCAAGATGTTCATCAACCCTCGAGTGATCCCGGTCCGGTACAAGACTCTTTAGTACGTTGGCTATTGTCGAGAACATGGTGGGTATGCGTCGCTGCGCATGATGGGAGATGGCCTCAGAAGTGATTTGCCCGAGTCGTACTGGGGGGGTTCCGCGGTAAAGTCTTTCATATAATATCAGCTCTGCGACCAAGGCCGTCCAATAGTTGCTCGCAACCCTCGTCTTCTCTTGCCCTTTGACTCCATCAAGATTTGGCCTAAAGCTGAGGTCGCGGTCGAAGTTGACGTCATGCCGTAATTTGATATTGGTGATGACACTTTGAATGTCGAGTTCGCTCAATGATTGCTTGGTGACAGGGGGTGTGTCCGACGCTTCCAGAAAGGCTTCCGCTAGCTCTTCGCCGTGTGAGCCAGGCAGCATGGCCCGGAGAAGGTGGGCGAGTTCATCGGGGATCGTGTGAGGATATTGCGAGGCCGTTGACGGAGGATATGAATCGAGAATTGTAGGGCAAGATGGGGGGTCTGGTCTCATGTCTCGCTCTGTAAGATGCCTTTCCCCAACAGGAGATGCGTCGGAGCATATGTGAGAGCCATAGCAGGTCGAAGGTGACCCCTCCCTGGTTTGAGAGTTTATGACTTCGGTTCTCGAGGGGTAGCCATGATTAGGTCTGACGGAGGTGGAGCTGTTGCCAGCAGTGTTGGGCGTGTGCACTCCCATGGTGAGTTGGCGGCGGCACGAGGTGGTTTAGAGTCGTCGACGTGTTGCCTGTCGGATCGCTGGAGGGCGTCTTGTGCTATGGGCGTAAGAAGCAGAGTGGTGATGACAAGTAAAGTGGGGAAGAGAGGGCGCAAGAAAAGCGCACAAGGCGGTGACAAGCGTGGACTGCGAGGCATTAGCTTACCAAACGATTCAAGACAAGGCTGTTTGCAAGACACAAGCTGAGAAGGTGTTGGCGGACGGTTTGAGCGACAAGTGCAGGCTGGCGCATCGACCAACGAGACAGGCGGCGAGTCAAACCAGCAGCAGAAACGAGGCACGAGAAGGGGACACAGAGGAGCAGTACCTGGATGGGCTATGTCCACGGGCAGCAAAGATTTGGAGAATCTTTTGGGTACAAGTATCAAGGCTTGTGCTGCGTGGACATGGCAAGGGAGGACAAAGGAGTCAGATGGGCTGCAACGAGCGACGATGACGGTTGCGGAAGCTTGAGGAACGGCTTCAGACAAGAGGGACTTTGCCAGAAAAGCAAAGCAAAGCGGTCAAGACAAAAAGCAGACAGGCAGACAGACGGACAGACGGACGGACGGACGGACAGAGAGGACAGAGAGGAGGGCGGAGCGGAGGGCAGTGGTGAAGGTGCAGCAAGGCGCAAGAGTGCTGCAAGGTGTGTGGAATTCCAACCGCGGATGGATCTTGACACTGGGAGCAGCGTGTGGTGGTGCGAATCCGGAGGGTGGAGGTTGGAGCGGGAGCCCTTGCATTCTTGTTTAAAAGACGGAGCACAGACGGCGGCGGCGCTGCCAGTGAGTGGCACTGGCAGCACTGCACCTGCCATGGCATTGATTGATTGCCTCACCACCGACGGCCAGGGCACGAGCCAATGCAAAAGTCACGACGCCGACGACATGGCCAGGAGACAGGCGGTCGACGGGACCTGCAGACGGCAGACGGCCAACAACGTGATGCGAGGCGGCACAGTGAAGCGGCAGCCCAGGCCATCCCCGCTGCCCACCGCTGTGCCGCGACGCGCAATGGATGGCGCGCGGTCGTGAGAGAGAGGACGACCTCGGGAGTCTTGGAGGGTGTCAGACTTCAGTCATGCTTGCTGGGCTGCCGCTAGATGATGGGATGCATCATGGATGATCATGGATGCATGCATGCAGCAGCCAGCGCCGGCCACGGTTCTGGCGGGCGCGGCCCCATGCGGTTAGCCCCGCCTCACTTTTCCCACGGGCCAGGGCGAGCGAGTCGACCATCCCAGCCAACACCAAGGTGCACCGTTTTGCACTGTAAATTGCAGAGCAACCTCTCACAACGTCGCAAACAACCCCCGACGGGCGAGTGACCAGTCGAGTACCCCCATCGCTGCCACCAAAGCCCCCGCCAAGGTTGCCTTCCAAAGCTACAAAAGGAACCTTCGTCGACATGACTGCACTGTACACCTCCACCATGCCATGACACCGCGTTTCAGGAATGATTATCAATTACTAGGCATGATCCCACTCATGGTACCAAAGCGTCAAGACACCACATAGGCCGCATCGTGTATTGCAGCCATCGCTCCTCGCCACCATGCTACTCGCTACTGGGCACAACAACATGGGCCTCCTAGGCTGCCGTGTCCATCGCTTCCGACTTGCTTTGTTTGCCAGTACGGCCACGCGGCGCTTCGTGCGGACTGCGTGGTTCCTGCTCGTCTGAGCTGACGTCATCTGAAGGGCTCTGCGCTCTGCTATCATTCAAGTTGCGTCGACTGCGAGCCATCTACTACATGTCAGCCTGTGTGTATCGTGTCCTCTGCTTAGACTTGGCTTACCCAAGATCGCACTCCACCAATCAGCCCAAGGTTGTAGCCAGCAGCAAACTCAGAGGACCCTCGTGTGTTGTCGTTGGCACGAGGAATGTCCAAGTGGCTGAGCCGCGACAAGGCTGATGGTGAGCGAGCTGTTGCTGACGTCGTCGACTCGAATGCATCCGATGCCTCTCTGGTAGGTGTCCTGGCCGGACTGGCCGGACGACTCGACTGCCAGAACTGGCGGAAGTCCTTGCTAAGCTCCTGGCCAGTAGTGGCCCAGTTGGCCTTGATGCTGTCGCGGAGCTCGACCATGTTGCGTTTGATATCCAGCTCGTTCTTCTTCAACCACGACACATTGAGCTCCTTGCGCGACGTGCCACGCTTGAGCTGGCGGTCAATGTACTGGTCGTAGTCACGGACGATCCTGTGCGTGGTCAGCTTGGTCGGGAGTCACGAGGCGCGGGAGAGGGCCTTTACTTGGTAATGATGCCCGTCGTGCTCAGCCCTTCGGTTCTTTGCGTGACGAGGAACATGCCCTTTGCTTTGATGGGGCCATAGATGTCGTCGCCCTCGTCTGCGCCGTAGGGGAGGTCATCGTGGGCCACATAGTCGATGTTGTGTTTGAGCAGAAACTCAGCCGTGACAATCCAGGGACAGTCCTCGATGACCTCGTCGACCCACTTGCAGTGCCGCACGCTCTCGGCACGCTCAATGGCGGACAGGACCGTCAGGCCCTTGCGCTTGTGTGTCTCCTTGTTGCCCGTGACGCCCACAATGAGGTGGACGTTGTCAAAGGCCATCTTGGCCTGCTGCAGGGCGCGCATGTGGCCAATGTGGAACAGGTCGAAGACGCCGTCGGCGTAAATGCGCACGGCGCGGTCCTTGGGCGGGGGGTTCGTCTTGTAGCCCACGGGGTCGACGAGCCCAGCCTTGGGCGGGGGCTCCATGCGCAGCGTGCCCGCCTCGCCGTTCTCACCATGCTCGTCGCCCGCAATCGACGACGTCCGCCGGCTCTTCTTGCTGGCGCGCCCTTCGGACTCGTCGTCGCTGTCGTCGCCGCCGTCTGCCGCCGTCTTCGCAGAGCGCGCCCGTTTCGCGGCCCCGCCTGCATCCGCCTGGCGCTCTTTCTTGGACGCGACGGCCTGCAGAACGGCGTCTTCGGCGCCCTCGTCGGACGCGTCGCGCGAGGATGGCTGCACGGCGTCCATGGCTGGAGGAGTAACGGAGGGAGTAACCGAGGAGAGCGTGGTGGATCGCTTTCGTTTCGGCGGCATCAGCGGGTGCACACAGTCTTGGGCGGGGTGTGGTGTGGTTTGAGGGAGGGGTGTGATATGTAGATGTATAGGGCAGTCGAGTCGAGTCTAGTGGGCGTGGACGTGGAACGGCCGTCGTGTTGTATGGGAGAGGACTACGGGTGAAGCCGCTGCCAAACTCACGCCGACGCCAACAAGCCGGGCCGCGAGCACCTAACTCAGGATCCAATGTAGTGAAGACTGGGCGATGACAACGAATATCTCCAGATTACGGCGGTTGGCAGTCTCAACATGCACAACAACAATGGCACTCGGTTTGACTTTGACCATGTGCTGGAACCCGTGCACCAGATCGACATCATATCTGATATTTTGGACGCGGCATTTCCCTGATCCAAGCCCACATCAGCCACCTTGGCAATGACGACAAATCGCATCACGTCCAACTCCACAATCATTACCCCCGTGTACGTCTTGCGTCGCCTCAACGGCACAAAGTCTTGTTTCGAGATCAACCGCACGCTCATTTAATTATACATGTGCATTCCAGCCGAAGGGAAAAAAAACCTTCCTCCCCGCTACCGCTGCGATTATGCCCTCGCACGAAACTGCAATACGGGTCCATCCTTCTTACTTGCAAAGACATCCTGAATCTGATATTCTGTGGCTCTTGTCCTCCCAGCTTCAAGATCTTTGCTTCCAGCACCCAGTGTCGTGCCTGGCGCCAGCCTTAGGTCATATAGATAAAGTACGCGCGCAATCGTGACCGACAACTCTACATAGGCCAGGCCCTTGCCAATACACCCACGAGGTCCGATGCTAAACGGATTGTATGCCGACTGGGCCTCGGCAAGTCTGTTGTGAAGGGGATTCTGAGACGGGTCTGATAGCCACCGTTCGGGAATGTAGTCGAATGGTTGAGGAAAATAGTCAGGGTTGTGATGTATGG
Source organism: Plenodomus lindquistii (assembly GCA_025504975.1). Lineage (NCBI taxonomy): Eukaryota > Fungi > Ascomycota > Dothideomycetes > Pleosporales > Leptosphaeriaceae > Plenodomus > Plenodomus lindquistii. The sequence continues at coordinate 316,716 of JANUWI010000011.1, forward strand.
CGTAAATCGGTACGCCTACATCCACACCAGCTGGGATGTGATGACCATCGATTTCCAAGCCACCCTGAAGAACCTGTCGAGGCAGTGCCCCTGCCACTGGTGGTGTCATTCGCATCGTCTCATCGATGCAAGCGCGTAGGAACGTGCAGCCGCTGAGCTTTGGTCCGGTTACGATTTCCTCTACATCAGCAAAGGTCTCGCGGATCTCCTTTGTCACCTTCTGCAATGCAGTAGCACTGTGAGCGAGGTAGAAGAACGTTCCTGACATGGCAGTCGATGTCGTGTCCGAACCAGCGATGATTAACAGATTCGACTCGCCCCATAGCTCATCCATGGTAAAGCCTTTGCCAGTTTCAGCATCTTTGGCGTTGAGAAGGTAGTAGAAGAAGTCCTTTCGATCAGCGTCGACACCAAGCTTGGTCCGCTCCATGGCCTGCCCCTTGCTGTACTGCATGTACTGCGCTCGCTGGCCCGCAATCTTACGGAAGAACAGCTTGTCCAAGTGCCAGTTGTGTATTGTAAGGTGAGTACCGCACTGCCAAAGTTAACACTTTATTTCGAGCTTTGACTTCGGGGAGGTGAACCCACAATAAGATGGCGATGTGCAGCATTACCGACCAATTCTGTGGCAAAGCGGTTTGCAGGACTCTCCAGCATGCCAAAAGCCTTACCAAAGACCAGGTCGCCCATGATATCGAATACCAGCCATTCGCACCAGTGTGCTGCGTTCCACGCCTCGTTCCAGTCCTGTTCCTTTTCCTCAACCCCAATTCTTCCCGTCCTCTTTCGACCAAGCAGCTCGCAGCCCACGCGTACGTTCGCTAAAATGTACTTTTCCAGACTCTTGATCGCCTGGTCACTGAAGGCATGGCTCATCACTCGCCTTTTCCTCGCATGCTGCACCTTGTCGATGGAAGAGTGCACACTAACAGCCTTTGGTGTACTTGGAAACGCCTCGTAGAAGCTGGCCTTCTTCACGTTGGAGCGGAAACCATATATTGTCTTTAACCCCGTCGCCGTGTTGACAGAGAGTAAGTTTGGTCCCAGACGAACGTAAGCCCCATATTTGAGATGTGCTTGGTGGAACGCAAGGTGCCGACTTCCCTTGTAGGCGTACCATGCCAGGTAGATGTCAGTGATTTTGGCAAGGAAGGGTCCTGGGTATCTTGCAAGGGGGTGGAGAGTAAGACGATATACAACGACAGCCGAGATCTGTACGGAATCAGTAAGATTCAGAATGTGGACGCTATTGCACGAACATAGAGAAGTAGCGCTCCAAATAAGTATACCAATAGCAGCAGCGGCGAGGCTATAAGTGACCACATTGTGTCTAGGACTGATACCATGTTGACAAGATCTGAACTTTTCAACAATTGTCAAATAGATGTAATCGACACGAGAACATGAGAACAGATGTTTTGCTCTGCGCTCTGGATCCAGAAATTCCAATTTACTATCATGTAGTGCTCAGTCGTTCACCTAAATATGAGGGAGGCGTTTCCTGTGTCATCCGCCCTCCCCCCAATACCCAGGTTCCGTGACCATTTTTATCCCAAAAGCTTAACACAAGTTTCCCAGTCTAATCTGCAAGAATCCCGTGTTCGAAAAGCGTGACTTTGCTGATGCGGCAGCGCTGGGTATAAGGGACGGAGCGCAGCGGCAATATACGGATATCAGCGTTTAACCGCACAGTGGGACGGGTACTCGAGCGCAGTTTAGCGTATGGGCGGCTACACAAGTACAGTCACGTAAGCTCATCCACATCTGACAGGAATGGCGCGGATATTCGGCGCTCACGAACGGATACAGCATTTTACGAGAGTAAGGATGCTTGACATTGATCGTGTGTACGTAGGTACTGTGTGCATCGGCCCAGCCACTCCACAGGTGAACGAAATTCGAGGATCATCTAGGCGCCTCCCTCACGCTTCGCATACTCGTCCTCAATATTCTCCTCATACTTCTTGTCATTCTGCACTTGTACGTGCCTCTTGTCATCTTCGCCTGTTACATCCGTAATGCGGCGCGTATTGTTGTCGTCGTTGCTCAGAATGGGCCTTCCTGCACTATCGGTCTCGAATCGCTCTTCTTGTGGTGCTCGGCCTGGTTCTTGGGTAGAACGGTGGACCTTTGTACCGTATGGATCAGAGTACGTTATCTCGCTATGAGACGTGGTTTGTCCGTTCACAGAACTGGACGAGTAGGATGTAGAGAAAGATTGGAACGTGGAGTTGGTATTGGAACTTGACATTTCCGGAACAAGCTGTGAGTAAGCTGTGAGTATTCTGTCAAAAATTCGAATTGTAGATGGAGAATAAGAGAAGCTTTGTAGATGCGATGACGTAAAGTTCAGGTATCAAGTGCGACCAGGAGTATGACATCACACTTGGAAAATGTGCCATCAATACCGCGCAAATTAGCACTTCAGATTATGGTTCATGGATCAGAATCAGGTGTTTGAGCATCCGTTCCAGCGGATTCGTTGGCGTTCCCGGTTCGGATCGAACAGGCCCAGCAACCCTGCTTCGATGATGCTCACAACAAAGTGTCTCACAATACCTCTATCACATAGCGATCTGTGGATGTATACTCATTCCATGTCACCGTTATATCTGCGACTCTAGTCCTCTGCCTTTTGCCGTTTCGTGTTCATCGACGACCTCTCGCCGCTCATGCTTATACTCAACCCGCACATCGATAACAATCTTACTGTGATTAGCTGGTAGAGATGCTGAACACATGCGTTCTTCAAAAACCCCTGGGTCACTCCCTTGCCTCTCCTATGTCTCGGTATGGTTCATCGGTACACGGTGGAGGATCGTGGCGGGCTTGTGCCGTTGATTCGGTGCTACAAAAAGTTGATGCAGCGGCTGATGTGACTGAGTTTTAGGAGGCGTTTAACATCATGATGTGTGGGTTTAATACCTGAGAAGAGCACGATGGGAATTGAACGCTCATAGTAGATTGCGGTTCTTGAGCGAAAAGGTTCTTCATGGGAAGTTGCTAATCTACATAGGTAAACTCTAGTTGAGGGAGACGGACGTGCGAAACGTAACCACAAGTCGCCAGAGGTCGTATGGTAGACGGTCAGGATACGCCTTACCAATCATCATAGGATCTTTTGATATCGCTACCACTGCACAAGTGCATGATTGCTTGCTCGTCACCCGTCGCTCACGACAACAATTGCCACGAAATGGTGCCGTGGTCTTCAAAGCAGCTGATCACAAGACGTGAACAAAGACATCACACTGCGGACAATCCGTCAGCAGTAATCTTCCGTTGCGCGCAGTCCATTGAGCGTCGTCACATCACGGACAATGGCGGAAATAAGGGCGACTTGTCTTAGTTCGCGTGGAAGATTGATGCAGCGTCGGTTACAATGTCTAGTTGGGGGTGGTCAGTCGGTTGAAATGCTGCACCCTAGGCCGCCGCGCCCCTGACAGCCCGCCCGTACGAGCCGCTGATTGCGACGCACCTACTTCGCGCCCATCCAGCACCACCAGACCAAGATGCGATTGTCTGGTACATCCTTTCTTTCCCTACTCTTCATAGTAGCATCCTACGCAGATCTCCATGAGCCTCTCGACTGCCAAGGTAGCCACGCAATTTCAGAAGCATGCGCGCGGCGCGTAGATGACATTGTTGCGATCGCCTCAGGCGTGTCCTATGTAGCCAGTGTTGCATGCGAGGGCTGTCCCTACATGAAATCCACGTGGACTATCGATCATGCGCCCATGAGGACCGACCAGATACTGGTAAGTTCGGGTATATGTTATGCGTCAACAAGATGCGAAGTGAAGGTCACTAATAGCAGGCCGCCACATATAGTTACTCAACATCACACTGACTGCCGACAATCGCACGATCTTACTTAACGATAAACCTATATACCCACTTCCGACAATACCGACACCCCCAGAGTTTTGGGTCACGCAACGCCCGAACGACTTCTCAAATACGAACCTGAGTTCAGGTCTATCGTGTGTCGACCCGTACTGCCGCGGCAACGAGATAGACCCAAGCTGCAGGGAATGGTGTACGGATCTACTCCTTTCTTCAGTGAAAATCGACTATCTCTATACTGTCCAAGCGCGGAGGAACGACCGCGCGGACAAGGATGTCAGGTTCCGATACTGGGAGGTTAGCGTGGACATTGTTGGAGGCAAAGCCGGAACGTGGTTTCCGCACTGGAAGTTTGATGATGCATTGCAGAAGTCGCTCTGGTTGCTTGTCGAGGGAAAGGAGTCGTACCAAGGCAGAGGTCGGGGCCCCAAGGAAGGCGGCGCCAGTGACTTATTTGGCGCTGGCGGCGTGGAAGAAAGCGCGTACGAATACAGAATCGTCGACATCCGACTTGAGCCCAGGACGTACAAACCTCCAGCGAAGAAGCCCCTGGGCGTCTGGCGAACCCTTGGACGTTTTTTCGGAGCTGATGTCTGGCAGGAGGAAGGGAGACGCTTTCTCTACCTTGACGAGGAATGGGGCGTTTATGGCAAAAAGGGTACATTGCGAAACTCGTTTGGCCATTTTGTGCACTGGCATGGCTGGTTTGTCCTCTGGTACATCATTCCTAGCACCATTGCGGCCGTTGCTGCAGTGGTTGGTAGCTACAAACTCTACTTTTGGGTTCAGCAACAAAAACAGCTCATGTCGTGGGACGGCATGGACGATGTATGGGACAGACTCCGGAACGAGTCTTCAGTCGAAGAAGGGGATACCCTTCTGCAAGGCGCCTATCAAGATGAGCCGGATGTGGGCTGCAGCTCCGGATCGTTAAGATATACAGATGAGCCGCTATCCTTCAAGCCATTGCCGAGCAAACCTTTACCGGAGAAGCCACTGCCATCAGTACCCCTCATCGATACTTGAAGGAGATACAGATGATTTTGGGTCGAATCAGCACGTGCTGAAGTACTATGACAACGGGGGATATCTTGCACATATGTAATCTGTGGATTCCGTTGTCAGAGCTCCACTGTTTCCAAGTGATAAGTACGCTTTCTCACTGCTTCAAAGTTCAGTGCCATGATTGGACGAGGTTACATGCGGCACACCTCGCACCCCACGCTCGGTGATAGGCCGGCACCGGTCCACTTGGTTTGTAATGTGCGGAGAATAAAGGCGGGCACATCCGCAGCGCCATTGCGAAATGCACTCGTTAGTGAATCACGAGTTGTTCCGAACCTCGATACCAGCTTCAAGAACTCTACTAGTCCGACTCACAATGGTCAAAGTCGCGGTTGCTGGCGGTACAGGAAGTACGTTTACGTCTCGCACCGACTCATTTGTAGAAGATGCTAAAGGATTACCATAGACGTTGCTACCAACCTTCTCAAAGCGTCTGTCGCCTCCGGAAAACATGAAATCACTATCTTCACTCGTTCAATACCCAAGACAACCCTGCCAGGCGTTTCGTATCAGCAGGTCGACTACCACGACCTGGTCAGCCTGACCTCCGCACTACGGGGATTCGAGACCTGTCTCTCGTTCTTGGTCGTCAATCTGGATCCCGACTGCACGGTTCAAAAGAACCTCATACACGCGTGTATAAATGCAGGAGTCCGGCGCTTCGCTCCTTCAGAATGGGGCATCAAGAACAAATCTGGTGTGCATATGTACGAGAACAAAGACACCATCGCTAGCTACCTTGCTGAACTGAAGGAGTCGGGGAAGCTTGGTGGGCTCGAGTACTGTCTTTTCCAGCCGAGCATCTTCATGGACTACTTTGCACATCCCTATCCGTTGACACCAGAACTCATCACCTGGCCATTTTTCATTGACTTTGAGAATAGGCGAGCGATGGTGTTGGATCACGGAGAGCATCCTCTGGTCTTGACAGCCATCTCTGATGACTCGAAGATGCTGGCCCTTGCACTTGATGACTCGCGACCTTGGCCTGAGGTTGGTGGCATCCGCGGCTGCAGCACTACCATCAACGAACTCATTGCGATCGGCAAGGATGTCCGTGGTGGAAAGTGGAGCATTGAGCATGTCACAAGTGATGATATAGCAAAGGGCGAATTGAAGACCAGTTGGGTGCCGAGGTTCAATCACCCTGCCGTGCCAGAAGAGGAGAGAGAGGCGTTCTCTAAACCCTTTGTCATCTTGTTCCTTCAGGGACTCGCCAATGGCAGCTGGAACGTTAGCGGGGAGTGGAATCAGAGATTTCCCGAATTTGAGTTCTGGAACGTGCATGAGTACTTGGGAAAGGCTTGGAAGGACAAGCCATAAGGCCAGACTACGAAGGAGCTCGTATTTACTGAGTCACCAAGGTCAGAAGAAGTACTGCTCGTTGTAGCTCCTTCGTAAGCGAGCCCAACGTGATTGCTTCAAAATTGTGACCAACACAGTATCTACAGAGCGAGAGAGTATATACAATGGGAAATTGGCTCCTCAAAAGATTTCATCCACCACCACTCTCCTGTCTAACAAAATTTCAGACAAAGTAGCTCTTGATCTGAGGCAGAACACTCTTCCACGCAATTCCACCAGCTGGCTCCATATTAAAAATATAATCACCCCACCAAGGACCGGCAGCCCACCACATAGCGCCCCACCATACATCGCCGTTCTGTTGGAGGTACTTCAGGCCGTCTTTCAGTGCACTAATACACTGGGCATTGTTCCCTCCTGCGAACTCGCCAATGACACCTTGTTTCTTGTTGTCCTTGAGCCACTTGGTTGCAGCTTGAAGACGCTCTTTGAAGATTGTAGCACTGACGCAATTGGCGGATGTGCCAGAGCCATCAGTGTCGAGATACTGATGCATTTGGTAGATGAGTTTGTTCTCTGGGTCCTTGAGGTTAACAAGAGACGCCCCGTTGCCCGATGATACCCAGGTCCATGCACCGGACCATGAGTTACCCTCAGGAGTGATGTACTGCTTCTTGGCACCAGCAGCGCGGACGCCATCGATTGCGGCTTGGTTGAGATCGAAAACGAGTTGCTGGTCCATATCGTGGTACTCGTTGTTTGTGTCAAAGATGACAAGCTCGTTGTCTTTGTATTGTGCTGCAACGTGCTGCCACCAGGTCTTGAAGGCAGCAGTGTCCGTGATGATGTTTCCGAGGAAGCGGCCATAGTTGTGGGGCTGTACCATGGCATACTTGCCCTTGGAGGTAATGTAGTTGATTTGCTGGGTCAGATTGCCTAGGTAACCGGGATCGAAAGCACCAGTGAGGGTGTTGGGGGTCAGACGTTCCATTACTGAGAATGAAGTAAGCATCTCTCCGACTTGATCCTGTGTAAAGGCGTGGACAGTGGCTGGGCACATCATGGAGAGCACTCACAAAAGTTCAATCGAAACACATTAAACTTCTGGTCCACAAACTGATCGATCGCTTTGAAATCATACCATGTGTACTCCTTCCCAAGCACACCCGTAAAGTTCTTCTCGCCGAATTCAGCACCAGACAAATTAATCCCGAACCATTTCAATTTGCTTGCGCGTTTCTCAGATGGTGCTGCAAAGGCAGTGCTGGCCAAGGCCGCCGCTGCGAAAAGATTGCTGAAGAGCATGTCAAGCGTTGCCCGTGAAAGCTTGGAAGTCTTGATTGTTTGAAAGATAATAAGGCTGTCTGGTCACCATTCCCCTGCGCAGCTTCCATATTTATACGAAATGCGTAGGTTCGTCACGGGCCTAGTACCGAACGGATCATTTGTCTCCGTCTCTAGACAGGCAAGGAGTAGGCGGACACTTTCGAGTCATCTGGAATTATCAGAAGAGCCTGCCGTATGGTGGCGTGAATCTGTGCAATAGAGGTCGCGGTACCAGATAAATTGCTTCAACATATTATATTAAAGGAAGCTTAAATCGCCTTAAAGGTGGGTCATCATGTTTTGGCATTTGCGGGTAGACAGGGGTCTTCATCTGCCGGACTCATGACGAAACAGCACAAAAGTGCCGCTTGAAACATTTTGGTCCGCAGGTGACATTCTGGAATCAGAGTCGGGACTACGAGAGGCTGGGCTCGTCACGATCTGAAGGCACGAAGAGCAAGGACTCAGCAGTATATTGCACATGTCGGATGCGCTTCTCTGCATGGTCGGCACATATTGCATGTCACTAATTCTCCTACAAAGCTTACTTGTAGTGTATTGGCTTTTAATTACCGCGTGACTTCACTCAAATTCAAGCCCGGACATAAGGGGATCGTTTTAATGTCTCGACTCCGTTCTCAAACGGGCTAGGCACTAGAGTGCTAAGCTTCAGCCGTTGCCGGAACAAATGTGCTGCATGGCAGGGCTGAATGCATTTCGCCACAAAATTGGGCGGATGATCGGGGCGATAACACTGCACGTAACACACGAAACTATTGTTCTCATTAGGTACTGTGTATACGGGAGGCAATTTCCCATAGGCCACAACTTTAATAGTCGATACCATCAATTACGCTCCGTTTCGCGCCACAAACGTGCATTTGTTGCACATTATATCTGCACGTGAGGACTGGCCGCGGTCGTCTGTAGCTGACCCTGGGGATGCTGGCCTCTATTGAAAAAGTACAAATCGTTGGTCGTGTAAATTCATCTCACAGCAAGTGCCTCGTGCCATTATCGTCTTACACTTCGTCGTCCAGCGCTTGATATTAGCTCCCTGGTCGGACTAAGAGAAACACCATCAATAGCGTTGCAAAAGGACTGGCGGCTGCTTCGAACTCCAGCGCGCTGTAGCGGCTCCCACTGATATCGCGTGCGAACAGAAGAGCGGCTTGTAGCCATTGGCGGCCGGATTGGATACGGCCGTGTCGCACGAGAACGCGAAGTCGACCTGAAAGATGGAAGTGGTAATGCTGATCGAGTGGGCAAACGCTCAAAGTGGGAGTTACATGAGGTTGGATGAGAAAAGCCATGTGCACTATCGCTAATGAACGGCGAATGCGCTGCGTCTAGTCTGGTGATAAAGCCTTTAGAGTCAATACTGCGATTTGTGCTATGTCGTGGGGAAGGGTATGGTTCCACCAAGTCACGCGCACGTGGCTGCTGAATGACTTCGTTCCTAGCGTTGACAGGCGAATCAAAGAATGACAATCCATTGAGACTAGGCGGCTCACGCCAGTCTGTGCGAGCCATAGCCTTCTTGGGTTTTTGAGACTGAAAGGCGCCGGAAAGATTTGAACTGCCTTTGGGTTCAGCGAGTCCGGATATAGATGGAAGTGGCGCCTGGCGATGACGAGCTCTGAAGAACGGACTTACCACATTCTCTACTCCAGGATCTGGCTGCTGGTACCGCAAGGAAGCTGGCGAAACGGGATCATCTGGTAGTTCATAGTATTCTCTGAAGCCAGAAGCTTCGGACGTGTCAGCATGATCTCGGCCCTCGTGGCTTTGTGGCATCGGAGAAAATCTGTGCGGTGGCTGATGCAGGTATGTACGTCTAAGGTTCCAGAATTCCTTCTTTGTTTGTGCTCCAGGGGAGTGCCGGCTGGGTTGAATGTTCGAGTACCGGCTCAACATGTGAGCATTATGATGATTGCCTGTATCACCTTCACGGGGATCCTTTAGTTTCAAATCGACCTCCTCATCCTGGGATAGACCATCCATGAGGCGGATATAGGAGGGTTCAGCTGGTAATCGTACAGGTTGGAGACCTGTCACCGGCTTCATGGCCTTCACAGGGGACGCATCTTGAATTATGAGGTCTGATCTGTTGTCTGCCATGCCGGTACTCAAAAGCACCGGCGTCTCACGCGATGGCGATGTCTCATGATGCGTGTCGATTGGCAACGCACCAGACATGTATGGTGTTGCATCACGACATACGTGGCGCAGTGCTCGGCGGTCGTTTCGACTACTTTGCCAATACTCTTGCTCGATTTGTGGCACATCACTAGTGATTTGGCTGACGTCTTCCCTGGATGACATGGCTCTAGGATGGGAGAGTTTTTTGCGAATTGTAGGGATAATCCTGCGCACAGACTGCATCCTCGAGATAGGCTTGGGTGGTGGCGGCATAGCTTCTCGACTCGTCGGGTGTAAGGCATCCAAATCGCCCGAATGAGAGGACTCTTGGCGCTGTCGCTTCAAAGGTCTCTGGCCAGAGGGACTTGGAGGAGCTGTTGCTACTCTGCCTGACGTATGTGCAGACCTGCCAACGGTATGGCTGGAGGCAGTCTTTCGCGCCAGTCGACCGAGGTCGGCAGCATGATTTGCAGGGAGTGATTCATCACTATCGAATGCATCTGGGCTCAATCCTCGGAAGTTTGGTACAGGCTGCAAAGCCATTGCGAAGCCAAGTGATGCGAGTCGCTCTCTCATCTTCTCGTTTTGACTATTCAAGTTCAGCGTCATTGATGGCAGAACGTTGAACGAAGACTCACTCTAAGAGCAGAGGGACAAGTTTTAGGTAGTGCCGAATCGCAGCCTTGTTGGCTCTGAATGTCTCGAGATCACGCGGGTTCACATCCAGACCGCGGTAACGCTCAACCTCAGCCTGCAGGTGGTGATTCTCGCCTTGTAGACTCAGCACTTTATCATGCTGATCTGATGCTAGATCCTGCAAGCGAGACAGACCATGCTCAGCCTCGGCCAGAGCGTTCTGCATCAGCTTGCGAGCCGCACGCGTATTTTGGCAATATCTTATCAGGGCAATGTACTGAAACTGTCACGGGTCAGTGGTGAGGCGTCTCTATATTGGCCACGAAACATACGCGTAGAGCCTCCATCTCTTTCTCGCTGCCATCCAGCCGAATGGGTGGCGCCGTGAACCATGATGGTGGGATCTGGGGGTCATACTCGTCCTTGTTAAAGCCACGGACTGAGTAGAGCTCGCGTACTTCTCGGTCGCCTTTTTCCTTGGTACAGACTGGACAAGAGGCCTTCGGTCGCTGGCCTGCGGGATGAAATGGCGGTGCTGTAGCCACCAATGTCAGTGAGGTTCGACAATCGCTCCATTGCCTCCGCACTCACCTCCACCTTCCAAATGACTGCTGCAGAACACATGGCAGCATGTAGCAAGGTACATTCTAGTCACTACTCTCTCCTTCGGATTGATGCCATCGGAGAGCCCCCGAACTGACTCGTTGTGGCCCTCGTAGACATCCGCAAAGGATGCACAGCATAACGAGCAGGCATAGATGAAGTTGAGAGGCGCAATGCCCTGCTCAGCAAGTGCCTTCGCCGTCCCCACGCTCATGGCGCCGATTCGGACGAACGGTAAGGAGCAGCGCAAGTATCGTCGTGATTTGGAGTGAGGGGCAGCAGAGTCGTGGTGAGGGGAGCGGAAACGGAAGTCGCGAAAACAATGCCAAGCATCTAGAACGCGGCCTGCAACTACCACTCTGGCACAAGGACCGTCAAGAAGACGCGCGAGGAGCTTTTGCACCTGAAAATTCGTAACGTTTTCGATGGGGATATAGAGAGACATTGGAGGCAGCACGGACGTCTGGGAAAAGACATGGCGCTAACACGAGCACACTTGGAGACAGATGGATCACATAGGGGATCATGAGAAAGCGACATGGTGAGGGCGTTGTGTGGGCATGGGCAATGGAAGAAGTTTATCATATGTACAGTATGCCGCCTTATTCGCGAGTTTGCTGCGGACCGCGCATTATGCAAACGTCCGGCAAGGATAACTAAGTTAGATCAGCATCGTGTTCAGGAAATGACATCATGATCAACTTACTCATTGCCATATGACTGATCACTGTCCAGCTCATACCTCTTGGACCCTGCCGGCCTGCTCTTGTGGAGGCCGCTGGGCAGTGGGGGCATACCGCCGGGCCCCAATACATCCCTCGCCAAGCCCGTGTTCTTCTCAAAAGCGACGGCCAGTCCCTTGGAGCCTTCCTCTTGCGCAGCAACAAGCTGCTTTGAGCCCGCCTCGCCGATCAAATCCTGCTTCGGCGCTGCTGCGCTTCCCACTTGCAGCAGGGCCACTGCGTCGGCCTGTGTGATGGTCGAGAGCTTGGGGTATCGTCGTCGCACATCGCGCTTCCAGTACGGGTTCTCGGCGATGTCACCGGCGGGAACCGTGATGGGGTCGTCGTAGGTGTTGGGGTCCAGGCCTCCTGGGGGCGGGTTGCGGAACTGCGGGTTCAAGGGAACACCCGTAGAGCGCTTGGGATCAAGCGCGAACAGCCTGTTGATGGCGGCATAGATGCCTGTAGGCTGAACGGTGTATTTCTGCGCAACGGCTGTTAGCCAGGGGCTCCCTCGCACACCAGCCATTGCACCGGAAGGGCCATGGTGATGTGAGCGGGCCAGAGACGACAAGAGGCGTGGAGCATACCGAGAAGGTGGTGGCGACCTTTTTGGAAGCCATATTGGCAGACTCGTCGCAAGCTTCACGGAAAAAGAGCGGAGGGAGACCAATGGGCTGCGCGGGTCGTTTTACGCGCTTGTCCGCCTGCGACGTTTAGTGAGGTGAGGTTGGTGGAGGTGAGCTCGACGACTGCCAAGACGGCGGGAAGCGGCTTTCGTAATGGCGCCTTCTGATTCGCTGATTCGCTAGTTCCATTCTGCGTCACCTCCATTCTCCATCCACACGATCGATTCAGCCATTGAGGCGAATGGATCGTATGGGTCATTATTGGGTGTAGTAGATGAAGAGATGCGTTGCTGTGCTGTGAAGTATATGCTGTCGCGTGCGTAGTGTACTAAATGTTTCCAATCCCAGTCCAGACGAAGCACCGCTTGTTCCCCCGTGTGTAACCTCTTTGTGGCTATGGACGCAAAGAGAGTTGAATACTCTTTCTAGAGTAGACGTCGAACAGGAATGCTGCCTGCATGCGTGTCCGACGAGACTGCAGCATTACTTGGGACGAGTCCTCTAACGCACCCCATAGCACGCAGCAGCCGGAAGCGTGGTGCGGCGCCTTACCGCAAGCAGGCCACTAGCGAAACAGGGGTCTTGCTCGATTGTCAGAAGCCGCTCAGCGGTCGAGCATGACATGTGCCACGCTTGCTCTTGCTCTTTCTCTTCCTCCGCCCACTCCGCCCCAGGAAGAATGCCATGCCCCCGCCAGACCATGTCATGATGGGCGAGAACCAAAAGCTGCTCCACGGCCTGCCCGACGACTCCGACGTGGACTCGGACTCGCAGCCTGACGTCGCCTCTGGGCGCAAGGCAAGCCCGCGCCTGTCGCCATTGCCATCGCCATCGCCGGCGTCGTCGCGCACCGCATCCGCCTCGCCCACCCTGCCTGGCTCGCGGCCTGGGGGCCAGATCAAGCGGCAGTCGTCTTTTGCCCAGCCTCGCCCCGATGGCACGCCACGCACGCCCAACCGCGTGCGCTTCGAGGAGCCGCGGCGGTCCATGAACGGCACAGGCGGCGGCGGCGGCGGCGACTGGGTCGAGCTGGACGGCGACGACTACATGGACGGACACGAGGGCCGCGAGCGCGTGCAACGGCTACCGCTGCTCACGGGCATCGAGGCGCCGAGCGTCACGGTGGCAGAGCACGCCTTCCACCCCGAGGACCACCTGGAGAGCGCACGGCCTCGCAGTAGCATGCGCAGCGCTTTCATGAACATGGCCAACAGCATCATGTGAGACGCGGGCCCCCCGACGCCGCCTGCGCCATGCTAACACGCAGCAGAGGCGCCGGCATCATCGGCCAGCCCTATGCATTTCGTAACGCCGGTCTCGTCACCGGCACCATCCTGCTCATTGGCCTCACCATCATTGTCGACTGGACCATTCGCCTGATTGTCATCAACTCCAAGCTGAGCGGCACCGACTCGTTCCAAGCCACTGTGCAACACTGCTTTGGCAAGTCGGGCCTGGTGGCCATATCGCTGGCGCAATGGCTGTTGTACGTGCAATCCTGCAGTCCGGCCCTCGCCATGAGCTAACTCCACCCAGTGCCTTTGGGGGCATGGTCGCCTTCTGCGTCATCGTCGGCGACACCATACCAAAGGTCATGGACCACATGTTTCCCTCGCTAGCCGACACGCCATTCCTATGGCTTCTTTCCAACCGACGCGCCGTCATGGTCCTCCTCATCATGGGCGTCTCTTTCCCATTGTCGCTGTACCGCGACATTTCAAAGGCAAATGCGCCGCTATTCCACCGCAGACCTGTGTGCTAACGCAAAGCAGCTTGCAAAAGCCAGTGGCCTCGCTCTTGTCAGCATGATCATCATCATCGTGACTGTCGTCACGCAGTCGTTCCGCGTACCTCCTGAGCTGAAAGGCCACCTCCGCGGGTCCATTGTTATTCACTCAGGCATCTTCGAGGCCATTGGGGTAATAGCGTTCGCCTTCGTCTGCCACCACAATAGTCTTCTTATCTACGGGTCCCTCCGCAAACCGACCATCGATCGGTTCTCTCGTGTGACGCACTACAGTACTAGCATTTCGCTTGTCGCGTGTCTCGTGATGGCACTGTCGGGCTATTTGACTTTTGGCGACAAAACCATGGGCAACGTCTTGAGTAATTTCCCCAACGATAACATCATGGTCAACATTGCGCGCCTCTTCTTCGGCCTTAACATGCTCACAACCCTACCCCTCGAGGCGTTTGTTTGCAGAGAAGTCATGAACAACTACTGGTTTCCAGACGAGCCCTACCACCCTAATCGACACCTTATCTTCACCTCGACCCTGGTCATCTCAGCCCTGACACTCTCACTTCTCACCTGCGATCTAGGCGTCGTATTCGAATTATTCGGCGCAACTTCAGCTTGCGCATTAGCCTTCATTCTTCCACCGCTATGTTACATCAAGCTGGCCAAGAAGAGCTCGCAAACATATGCAGCCATGGCAGTGGTCGCTTTTGGCTGCGCAGTCATGATTATCTCTATCATCAAGACCACTTCGAAATTGACCTTGGGCACAGACGAACCAGTGCAGTGTAATTGATATATGTATACTTATAGCGATGCATTGGGAGGCGTTTGGTCATGCATGGAAAGGTGCGCAATGGTGCATGCATTGGGATGGGCTTCGTTGTACATTGAAACAATTCCTTTCGAAGACATTGTACGAGAATGAAGGCTCCATCTCCATCTATCACCATCTCATTTGGTCGATCCTTCAATCAACTTCACGAATTGCAGTCGGTTGCAACGGCACCTGATCCACGATTATGTAGTCCAATTAAGCTCTTTAACGGGTAGTTACAGCAAGCTGGTACATCAAGGGTCCGGGACGCTATCCCCGCTACCCAGGCACTACCTGCACGCTAGCGTTATAAAACGCATTTGGAAATTCACTACACCACAGTTTTGTCAATTCAACTAAGTCTCATCTGTGCAAATGAGCAATGACGGTGAGGCTGAGAGTATTGAGTTACAATATGCTGATCCCACCTTATTGGGGAGGCGTGACGTCATGCGTCATCCTGGCCGTTATAATCCTTGATTCCGACCCTGCGTATACCAAACTGTGGGCAAAGGATCAAGACAACACAATATTGGCGACGATGTCATCACTAGTAGATCTCTATATAAGCATGCAGCTCGATTTTCAGGTAGTAGAATTCATTTGACATCACTTTCATCCCCGCAAGTTGCTCCCAGCTTTTCCTACACCCCAAACTCCAAGTCTCCCGCCATCCCCGAATCAACCCAGCACAAGGCCAGCCAACATGCCAATCTTCGGATCCCGCCGTTCCCCCTCTCCACCTCCTGTCCAGACCACTCCTGCACGAAAAGGCTCTCTCTTCTCTCGGCGCCGCTCCTCTTCTCCTCCTTCCTCCCGGCATGCCACCTCTACCCACCATACCACCACCTCGCACCACACGACCACTCACTCCCCCAAACGTACTTCAGGCATGTTTTCTCGCTCTTCGGGCGATCCCAGCATCGCCGCTGCAAAGCAGAGCCTGATCAGCGCCGAGAATGCAGAGCGCGCAGCAGACGATGCGTTGTTGCGGGCGAAGAATGCGGTACGGGAGGCGAGGGAACATGTTCACAGGTTAGAGAGGGAGGCAGCAGAGGAGGCGAGGCTTGTAAAGATCAAGCAGGGCGAGGCCAAAGCTTTGGGGAAGAAGGGCAAGATGCTGGGTCGTAGGTTCCGACTTTCGTGGTGACAAGTGTGCAAGAGCTAACTAATATGGGTATAGGTCATGATCATGTTTGATTAAGAGGTTAACTACTGGGAACTATGACTGATATGGTATGCATCGAGTCCATGTGTCTGGGGCTTGACAATGGTTATGATGGAGGCCTCGGGTTTGACGAATCGCATTTCCCCACTATGATGGCAAACGAAGTATACTTCGCTTGTCTCGAAGCTCATGATCTTGCCAACAGGGTGACGTTCACATCATCGAATTGCTAGATGGTAGCGCGACGTCTGATTCGGCAAATGTGGTCCATTTCACGACGCGGAGTTGAGAATTTGATAAACCACAGTAGTAGAACAGATTCAAGAGAGCTATTATGATAATATTTCTATTCTAAACTCAAGTAAGATGAGAATTTCCGACCCTTGTTTGTGGTATACATATGAATATTCACCTGTGGCCGATTCCGTGATGTGCGCGTCCTGCATTCACAAGAGTTGAGATGGTCCTTGACGCCAATGGGGAGTAAGAGAACTAATAGTCGCAATGATCATAGTCATCGTGCGAACTAATACCCGCCGTAGTGAGAGCATGCTCACGGGCTTCGTCACGGTCCCAAAAATACTCTCGCATCCAAGTCACGACCATATCCAAGGCGGACAAGGCAGATTTGCTGCTCCAGATTTTCTCATGTCGAGCCCATACTGACTGTTGCCAATATGTCTGCGGATATCGGGATTCCAAGGCTGCGAGAAGAGACTTTGGCGCCGCAGCTCGCTGCCTATGTAATATACCAGCTTGCGCGAGGTACGTAACGCCGGATGCAATACTCATTATGGCTATGAGATTGGAGCTAGATGCCTGTGTGGTGATGAAGGTTGCAGCGGCCGCTGGAATCTCGTTTGAGGCGAAGGAGCCAGGGACAACGAGTATGTCGAATTGTGGCGCATTCATTACAGAGTTCTGCCCCAACTGTCAGTTTGGACTCGCGATGCATGGGTGATGGGTGTGGACAAGAGCGTAGGCAAATGTTGACCTTCACCTCCCTGCCAGATTGGCTTTCAGATGGCTATCTTTACAAGGCAGTCAAGATCGGGCGAATCCAGCGTAACCAAAAAGGGTTGCTTCCTGGCCCAGGGAGTTGGCCGGTAAGTGCTTCAAGGTGGCGGCATCGGTATCAGGGCCGTGTTTTGATGGGAGCAATCGAAGCTCAGCTCACCGTCACTGGCATGCGTGTGCCAGAGGTGACAGGAAAACTTCCTTCTCCGGTCACGTTGACATAGCGTATGTCAACCTCATCCAGTGCTTCTTCAATTGCTGTTTCGGTCGCGTCTGTTCGGCTGATTCTGTTTCTACTTAATGAAGCGAACATGTCGATGACAGCGAGATCGAGCAATTGTGTCTGCTCTTGTCCAAGAACCAGTACACCGACTCGTAATGATGACTTTGATGGAGGTCCGTAGCGGACAGCGATGTTTTCTTCGGATGTTGAGGCAGTCGTGCAATAGTAGAAGAGATCCGCTTGGCTTGGGAATGAAGTGTGGCTCCTACGAGAAGGCATGGTGAAGCAAGCTGAGGCGTTGAATCGAAGCTGGCGAAGACGGGGGAGGATATCCACTCCGCATGCGATACACATACATCACAGCCAGGTTACACAATGCGTCTTAAATAAGATTTCCAGAAGCACAGCCTTGACGGGGAAATGCTAGCATCGCAAACGTCATTGGTAATTTAAATCTCCCGTCTACTCCAAACGATGTCCAAGGAAGCTGACGCGGGTCAGCATTTGGCGGGTGTTCGTTGCTCTGAACCGGTAATGGCTTGGTGCGTAGCATCTTCCGACTATTCCCGCCCTCGCATATTCATGTTGCTTTTAGATCACTTAAACTGCTGTAGTGTCGAGTCTGAATTGTATTGTAATTTACCCAGGCTACACGTAGTTAAATCTATGGCTAGCATCATAGTGGTGGTTAGAGGGCGTCAGGCAGTACTATTCGCAGCTTCCTAATTGGTCGGATGAAGTCTGTCACAACAGACAGTCGAAGAGAGCATAAATGGGAATGTAGACCCATGTATCAGCAGCAAACATGGCTTGATATGGCTGCTGCTCCATTGAGAAGCCAGCTGGGTACGGAGGGTGCGTATGGTGCGTAGGAAGAAGTCGGAGATGTGGGTGAATCTCGAAGCTAAGAGGTCCGGAAGGGACGCCTGAGGATCAGGCACCCGAATACGACGGTCATCTGCCATTTTCACTGCATGAGGGCCTCGAATATTCGCGTGGGAATATAGTCATAGCAGGCTACTGCATTCCGACTTGAGTTCGTGACAAATGTCGCATGCTGCTGATGGTAAGCACGATGCACAGTCAAAACCTTGGATGAGCACGTGTTGGGAAGTTCAGGAATGCATCATTTCTCTGCAGCAAGCCATAGCCATGGCCAATAGTCTAGACATGTGCAATTGTGAGTGTTCACAGCCCAGCGCCCGACCGGAACATGACAGACTTTGCTCGCTGTCGACAAACTATAAACAAGGACGGTTGCTTCGTGTATGCTCGTTGGCCGGTTTAGATGTCCTTGGGCTCGCCATCGGCCTCTCCGGACTTGACGGCCTTGCCCGTCTTCTTGATCTTCTCGAGAACGGTCTCGTATGGCAGCGAGTCGGCAGCGACAACTTCGGCGGTTTGGGTCTCGAGCGACACGTTGAACGACTCGACGCCTGTGGGCATGTTAGGAGCGCGCTGGGTGCGGACTGCGAGGACTGACCGTCGAGCTTCTTGAGCACGCGCTCTACTGCTCCGGAGCAGCCTCCGCAGCTCATGGCAACGTTGAACTTGTATGTGTGGGTCATTGTGTATATTGTGCGAGAGGGGGTTTCGGGCGCTATTGAGAATGCAGAGGTGGTTGAGGCGTGGGCGCTGGGGCGACGCAAAAGGAAAAGCTATGTGGATGTGAATGGGAAAGTGGGTGTGAATGCTGGACAGCCGTGAAGCAGAGGCGCGTTGGTGGGGATAGCTATATACGGACGGCAAGCTAGCGGGACAAGGTGCGAGTCAAAGACGGATTGCGCAAGTTTCAAGGTGGTGTTGCAATTCGGCTAGATTGTTATAGATTGTCTACGGCCCCGCTGACATATCAGCGCTTTGCTTTGGAAACAACGGCTGTCCGCACTGTGCGTTGGGCGGCGCGAAACTTGCTCATTCTCATTCATGGGTGTTGGCCCAAGTGAACCCTGAGTCCAAGATCCCAGTCTAGCGCGGGGCCGCAGCGGCGTGACGTCTTTTCATCCACCGTCTCAGGTCTGCTCTATCGCTTAGAGAGTAGTACTGTCTGTACTGTAAACATTACTACTACTACCACCACCACCACCACCACCACCCAGCCTTGCACGCCATGGCTTCGTGACCCCGTCTGTCCGACCAGCACGCTTGCTTACCACGCCATACCACTGTTCACCATGGGCAGTAACATCCTGTTCCTCCCGTTCCGCAAGTCGCACTCGGTCAACCTCACCGAGGCCATCAAGCAGTACATCTCGTCCAAATATGACCAGCATCCTGACATGTTCTCCAAGGATCTGGGGACGATTGAGAAACTGCGGTCCGTCGCCATACACGCGCAAGAGCCCCACCCGAGCAACATACCCAAACTGCAACAGTATGCCGCCCAGCTGATCTGGATGAGCGGCAAGTTCCCCATTGACATCGGCGTCGAGTTCCCCTGGTATCCTGCCTTGGGCTATAACACGGGGCGCCCCACGTCGCGGAACAATCTGCGATACGAACTCGCCAATATCCTTTCCAACCTCGCCGCCATGTACTCGCAGCTGGCCATGTCGTCGAACCGCAGCTCGCCAGAAGGGCTGAAGGCAGCCGCAAACAACTTCTGTCTGGCTGCAGGCGTCCTGTCGCATCTTCGAAACGCCATCCTGCCCGACTTGCGGACCGAGCCACCAGAGGACATGGACGTCATGACGCTGGAATGCTTGGAGAAGCTCATGTTGGCCCAAGGCCAGGAATGTTTTTGGCAGAAGGCTGTCAAGGATGGCTTGAAAGATGCGACTATTGCCAAATTGGCAGCACGCGTCTCGGACTTGTACAACGAAGCTGGCGAGGCAGGAATCACATCAGACGCCATCAGTAGCGAGTGGATACACCACATGACAGCAAAGCATCACCACTTCGCTGCGGCCGCTCAGTACAGAGCCGCATGTGACTGTCTCGAGAAGCGCAAGTACGGAGAAGAGGTGGCAAGACTGCGTGATAGCCTCACCTGTGTCAACGAAGCTCTCAAAGAAACGCGCTACGTCAATAAGGTTGTCCTTGCTGATCTGAATGGCCTAAAGAACCGCATCACAGAAGACTTGAAGCGTGCGGAAAAGGACAATGACATGATCTATCTCCTACCTGTCACCCCGAAAGCTGAACTCAAGATAATAGACCGGGCGAATATGGTGGTGGCAAGGGTACCAAAGGAGATTGCTGAATCCAACTCGATGCTTGGGGATAACGGTGAACTTGGCCCGGCGTTGTTCTCGAAATTGGTACCATATTCGGTTCACCTGGCAGCCAGCATCTATGTAGACCGTCGTGACAGACTTGTCAACAACACAATCATCGAAGAACTCGAGGCACTTACAGCTAGAATACACGAAACACTTCGTAGTCTGAACTTGCCTGGCTCATTGCAGGCTCTTGAGAAACCTCTGGGCCTTCCACCTGGTCTGGTTGGCCATGCTGATGAGATTCGACAGCAGGATGGCATCAACAGACTCCTGCGCTCTATGGAAGACACGAAGAAGCTAATGTACACCGATCAGGCCGTCTACCAGGAAGGTGTCGATATCCTCAAGTCGGAGGTTGCCGAAGACGAAAGTGCGCGGCGAAGATATGGCACGGAGCGCTGGACACGGCCGTCACCTGAACAAGCTGCACCTAAGCTGTTTGCCTCGATCAACGAGATTGACGGCTACTTCAAGGCTGCCACCAACAGCGATAACATTGTGAAGACGAAGCTAAAAGAAAACGAGTACTTTATCCAACTACTTGGTGGTCCGGATCATGATCTCGAAAACTACGTGCCGAGTGGTCGAAGACCAGCCATCACAGGAGATGTTGAACGAGAAGCTGGCAAGTTACGTGGCTCTTTCAACGAGGTGAGCCGGCTGGAGAGTCGAAGACGACGAAAGATTGAAGCACTGAGGACAAAAGCGAAGCAAGATGACATCAGTAAGTTGCAGTCTCTTTTCCGTCAGTCAACACTGACATGCGGTAAGACCCAGAGTTGTTGCGCGAAGCCGCTCGCTTAGAGCGTGAGTATCCTATGCAGTCGATCGAGGCTGTGCAATTTGAAGGCCTGTTCGATAAGCGACTCCAGATGTACGACGTTGATCAGGACATGGTACAAGAAGAAGAGAAGGATCAAGCGGATGCCATCAAGCGATTGCAGGACGCCAATGCCGCGTTCTTGATTGCACGCCGAGGAGATCAATCGACGAAGAAGCGTGAGCAAGCACTACAGAATCTTGAGAACGCATATTTCAAGTACAAGGAGATTATCTCGAATCTGGACGTCGGTCGCAAGTTTTATAACGATCTAGCCAAGATTGTCAACCGATTTCGAGACGATGCGCGGAGCTTTGCGTACCAGCGGAAATCGGAGGCATCCCATCTTGAAAAGTGTGTTGATATTACCCGTCAAAGAGAGTGTCCGCGTTAACAGTCTTGTAGCGATCTTGCGACTCGTATGAGTTCTCTCGGTCTTCAGCAAGCAACGTCTAGCTCGCTCCAGCAACAAAAGCAAGCAGATGCACAGAACCCACAATACGGCGCGAATGCGCATGCAGAGGAGCCATTGACTGCACCTACCCCTACTCGAGCAACAGCTCCACCACAAGCGGGCATGTGGACTCCGGATGTCGGAATTAGGTTTGGAGGAGTGCCTACCACGTCGGGCAATGCTCGGCCGTCGAATGGTCCTCCGCAGGATGGGCGGTGGGATCCCGCTCAAGGCTTGAAATTTGGGTGAGCGATGTCGATGTCGTCGTTCGATTCTGTGCATGTATATATTTATACATAGCCCTGGCCCATGGGTGGATTGTATAACATCAATGATCAGGCCATCATGCCAGGGTCAAGGGAAGGCTCTAACGAATGAAGCTCATCTTGTTGCGGCCATGTATTCAGCGCATTGTGATGCAATCGTTTGTGGCGCAAAAGAAATGAAGCATGTCCGGAGTGGGAATCAGGGCACTTGTTGGGTGCGGAGTCTGCCTTGTACACGCAAAGGAAAGCCTTGCGACCGAGGGGGGATGGGTGGCTGTGCAAAGCAATCGTGTGTGGGACTGGGAGCGGATGGCCATCACACCGCCGGGCGGGCTCGCAATGGGGCCCATGCCAGCAAAGGATTGTCAGGCCCGGGCAACTGATTGGCTGAGGTGCGGGTGTACAATGGTCGTGGCGAGTGCTCTGTGGCCTTGGAAGCGGTCACCTCGCGGGCCGCCTAAAGTCGGGTTGGGGAACCGTTTGCTTGTCCAGGGGCGAGTGTGCTCTTGTGCTCGTTCCTATAAGGCTGCTGAGGCGGAGCAGTTGGAGGAGTCGTAGCCAGGAACAATCACCTCGAGAGTCGCAACCGCGTGGTCGAGACATTGACATGGCGCTAGGGTCTTGCTCTACCACAGTATAGACAGACCCGTAGACTCGTAGACTCGTGTTTCACACTTTTGGCGTGCCATTGCAGCCGACAGCAGACAGCACTCGCGGCCAGGGCAGCTATTTCGGGGCACGGTGCTAGCCGCTTCGAGGGCGACACTGGCACAGCCGCCCCCGCGGGCTCACGACGAGCAGGACAGCAGGACAGACCGCGACACCGACACCGACACCGACCCCAACAGCGACACAGCCTCCTTCCTTCACTCCCCCACCAGCCTCAGCCTCAGGCCCTCCGCGTCACTCCCGCCGCCCGTCCACTCAGTGTTCAGTGTGCGCGCTCCCGCACCCCGCCCGCTGCCAGCACCAGCAGCCGCACCCGCACCAGCACCAGCACCAGCCGATTGCTCCAGCATTGGCGCTTGGGCTGCCCTCTCCGCAATCCAAACTTAGGACCACGCGCAACACCATGGACGTCCAGCAGCGCGGGCGCTCGCCCTCGGCGGGGCAGCGCATAAAGTCGTCGCCCTCGCCCAGTCCCCATGCGCCCTACCAGCACCACCTCGCCCAGTACGGCCTGCCCCCCACCACGGCCACCACCACCACGACCGCCGCCACCACCACCAACAGCTTCGCCGACAGCAGCCCGGCCTTTGACAACGCGCAGTTCCAGCAGTACCCCCCGCAGCCCGCCCTCCTCGACCAGAGCTTCCTGCACGCTGCCCAGAGCCTGTCGCAACACACGACGCCGCTGTTTGGGCCCCAAGGCAGCAACCACAACTCCAACCACAGCCTCACACCCGACCCCCTCGACATCTCCCACGCCAACCCCGACTTCAACAGCTTCTTCCAGGGCGCCGGCCTCGCCCAGAGCCAGCCCACCCAGCCCTACCTCGGCCAGACACTCGACCCTCACCTGCTCGACTCGCAGCCGCAGCCGAACCACTCAGTCAACCCCTCGGAGCTGATGCACCACATGCCCGCCGCCCAGCAACACAACGCCCCGACGCCCCCGCATCTCCTCCCCACCATGAACAACCACCAGACCCCCAGCCCCCACGCCTCGCCCAACATGAACCAGGGCGCATTCGCGTCACACGGCCACTCCCGACACGCCTCGTTAGACCCCAGCGCGGCATATGGACAGGGCGCCGAGTGGGGCAACATGGCCAACTTTGGCGCTCACAGGAGGGTGCCCAGCGAGACGGCATACTCGGACGTGTCGTCGGCACATGCCTCGCCATACCTCACCCAGCAGGACAGCTTCGAGCACGACCAGCCGTCGCCTCTGATGCATGCCCAAAACGACCCCCAGCTGTTCCAAGATCCAGTATCCCGCTTCGGCCAGTTCTCTCTGAACGACAGCACGTCTCACATCAGCCCTGCCCACAGCCCGCACATCTCGCCTCGCCTGATCCCGCAGCAGCAATCGCTTCCCATGTTTCAGCCTGGCTCGTTTGGGCTGGACCAGAACATGAATGATCAGTTTGGACAGCAGGGATTGGGCACATACCACAATCAAGGCGTCGAGGCTTTTCCCTCGATAAATCAGCCGGGAGTCGAGTTTGGTCAGGCCGATGCCATGTCGCCCCCAGAGATCAACATTGACTTTGCCCCGCCGTCCCGGCAGGCCAGCTTTGAGCCGCCCAAGCCCGAGCACCAAGCAGACGCTTTGAGCCCGCCCGATCGATGTAAGCTGCCATTGCCTAGAACTAGCGACTCTTTCTAACAACATGCAGCGCGGAGTCGTAATAGGATACGGGCCAAGTCCGATCCGTATACGAGTGCCAGCTCACGCGCATCCACCCCTGGTTCCGAGGTGCATCGATCACTGTCGCCTAATGCAGCCAAGTCGCGATCACCTTCACCCTCGAACAAGTCATCACGCCGGTCGTCTACTTCGAGCGTACCCAACCGTGATTACATTCTCGATCTCGCAGATCCCTCCAGACCTGCTCCTGTCGATGGCTCAAACCCAAAGCGTACGCAAAAACACCCTGCGACCTTTCAGTGTACGTTATGTCCGAAGCGCTTCACGAGGGCCTACAATCTCCGATCGCATTTGCGGACACATACAGACGAACGTCCATTCGTATGTAGTGTGTGTGGCAAGGCGTTCGCACGGCAGCATGACCGGAAGCGACACGAAGGTCTACATTCGGGGGAGAAGAAGTTTGTATGTCGCGGCAACCTCAAAGACGGCAACAACTGGGGATGCGGTAGGCGGTTTGCTCGTGCAGATGCCCTTGGCCGTCACTTCAGATCTGAAGCCGGCCGCGTGTGCATTCGTCCTCTACTTGAGGAGGAAGCGCAAGAGAAGGGCGGCTGGGATGGCCAGGGCCAGCCTATGAGCAATGGCAATGGCATGTTCAACCAGATGCCTGCTCAGAACTTTGGCATGATGTCGTCGCAGCCCGGGTATGAACCATTCTCGCAGAGCATGTCAGCGGCGCCATTCTTGCCTGCGGCTCTGCTCGCCCAATACCCTGCTCTTGCGGGTTTGCAGTGGGACCAGCTCCCTGCTGGTAACCCAGAGGAGGTTGAAGGCGATATTAGTGGTCGCAGTTCCTTTGATGCTTCGAGTGGCGGCGAGTACTTTGATGAAGAGAGCGACTATCCTACTCAGCAGCCGATTTACGCTGGCAACAACAATGGTTGGGTCAGTGATTCTTATGACGGGCGTTAGGTCGTCAGGCTTACCTGATTGCTTTCTTTCTTCTTGTGTTCTCCACGGACGGTGGCTTGTCTCGTTTTTTTGCCTTGCGTCTACGACTTCAACCTTGACGATCACGACGCGATGAATTCTTGTTTGCTTTGATCTTTTTCTTCTCATTTTGGATACCACATCTTTGACTGCTTCTCATGCAACAGCGTTCAGGGTCGATATACCCCGGGATTGGAGATTATGGAGTTTGTTAGGAACCGGTTGTTCAGAGAGGACCGACGGTATGCCGTCAACCCTTAGATGATAGATGGGCAATGAAAGTTGAACCTTGATTATATAACCTTGTGGTTTTATGTGCAGAAGAGTGATTATTGCACACCGGATGATGGATGATCTGTTGATGACTAAAGGCAGCAAGCAGCAGATGTAGTGAGTGACAGCACGTTGGCAGGCAAAATCCATGTCGACAAACCTCGGGCTCTTCGGTGATGCGAGGTCAAATGCTGAACAGTATAGTATAGATTAAAACAAGGCGTCGACCGAGTATGTACCAGACACTTCATTCAGGGCATTAATGTGCGATGCTGAGATGTTGTTGACATTTATTTGAACATGCATGGCTCGTGAATTCAAAGCATGCATGCCGAGTCCTAGACTCGGGAAACAACAGGCAGAGCCGCTCGCTCGCTTGCTCCTCCATCTATCATGTGTTTGGAGAATACGGAGAAGATGCGAATAGTCGCCTGACCAAGGGCTATCTATCTATCTACCAAAAGGGAAACTCTAGGCCCTGAATGTGCAATTTACTTTTTTTTTTTTTTTGGAAGATGACTCTTGTAGACTTTGTCATTATAGGGTGTTCTGTTTATTCACTTACTTGGTCACTATAACAACCTCAATAGTAAGAAAAGACTGAGATTAAAATAAAGACTAGGTCTGATACAACATCACGACTCTATTAGAGACTAGTAGAAAGGGAGTTATGGCTAACGTTGTTGGTGCGTCTCTCATTCACTGAAACCATATACAGGTCACCCGCAACCACAGCAAAAGATCAATTTCTCCCAAGCAAAAAGAGATCGGGCCTGACCGGGATTCGAACCCGGGGCCTGTCACATAGAAGACTCTAAGAATCCAGGACGTGGAAATCCCCTGAGGAGTTGTTAGGGGAGGGGAGCTTCGGGAAGCTGCGGGCTGATATTGACTTACGAAGCGACAATCATACCACTAGACTAGGAAGAGTTAGAACATGAGAGCAGCCGTGAAGGAACTCGAAAACTTACCCATCAGGCCGATTTGTTCTTGATGGCGAATTTTTGCCATGATGAGTTTATAATCTTGCTGCAATGGAAGTCGAAAGGTACAGGGAACCGTGGTTTGGCCGCTTAGCGACGGACGGTGGAGCCAACATCAACAGCACCTTTTTATAGCGCACATGCAGACTATACGCCTTTGAGAAGACCTTGCGAGCGATCATCTCGCGAATCTTTGTATCATGTCAATCTGTTGTTGTGCAGTCATGGAATATTGAGCCCCTGTCGACCACGCCATCTCCTCTTCCACATGCCTTTGGTATCTTATCGCCAGCTAAATTCGTGACGTGAGACCATCAATCTATTCGCGCAAGACTCGTCATCGTTGTTTGCTCCTCGACGTGCGGGCGACAAATGATTGGACTGCCCTGCCTTATCGCCCGCCTCACTGAGCCGGCAGGTGGTTATGGTGGAGAGCCGATCTTACAGGCACAAAGTCGCACGATGCTGAGCACAAGCATTCAGGATTCAGGATTCAGGAGCCGACATCGCATG
Organism: Plenodomus lindquistii; assembly: GCA_025504975.1. Taxonomy (NCBI): domain Eukaryota; kingdom Fungi; phylum Ascomycota; class Dothideomycetes; order Pleosporales; family Leptosphaeriaceae; genus Plenodomus; species Plenodomus lindquistii. Next base: position 343,790 of record JANUWI010000011.1, read on the forward strand.
GTGAGGCTAGCCCTGATCGACGTGAGGTCCCATGTGCTGTGTGGATTCAACAAGGCCGCACACCGACATTCGTGCGTAAACAGCAAGGGCTGCAAGAGCGTCGCATCAACACCATGCACCACCTCCCGCCAGATTGCGCATCGTCTCCATTTCCTGATAGGAGATGGGACGACTTTGCAGCTTGCTTTACGATGGTTTAGAAATGCGGGGGGACACATCAAGTGGGCCTCGTCCATTGGCTCGGGCCCGTCGCTGGACCGCAACCAGTCTAGCCGGCGTGCCCAAGCTCCTTGCAACATGGGCGGACTTGACCAGCTGCATCCTCGACCATCCAATAACCCAACATGTTCGATGAGTGAACTAGCGCGAGTGGTCTCGTAATGTGTCTGACTTGCTGACCGCCATTATCAGGGCTTCTAGATCAAGCCAAGAAGCCCGAAAGGTAGCTGCTGTGTGTTTGGGCGAGCTTTCAAAAGCGGACAGCTTCCCCTCACGCTGCAATGGCCGTCTCATCCATTCCTCACACCACCAACCTCCGGTCGACCTGACAGCATACTCCGAAATCAGCCGGGGCCAATCCCGACTCCTGCTCGCGCCGTACAACCATCTAATCTTTTGCTACTAATCGCTCTACTCCCACTCCGTTCCTCTGTGCCACTTCTCCCAACACACTTTAATCCATCGCAATGTCCGTCTCACGCCTTTCCGCTCGCGCCTTCAAGGCCGTCGTTACACAGCAAACTCGTAGCATGCACCAATCTGGTGCAACAAGCTTCTCATCAATCCTCACCTCGGATAAGCCTCTCGACCGCCAGTCATATGCCCCGCGCCTGCCCGCGTCCGCTACCATCCCTGTTCCCGAGGCCAGCGAGACAGGGGCCAAAGTCCGTCATTTCAACACAAGTCGAACCCTCAAGGCGGTTCACGACACCTCAACCATTGACTTTGCGTACATTCCCGAGTTCAATGGCGAGTTGCAGGTCGAGCCTGAGAAGTTGCGTGTCCCGATCCTTCCCTGGGCTGAGCCATCGGCGGCGGTCAAGCAGGAATTCACTGAGAAGGAGGAGTCCGTACGTAAACCGTGTCTTGACAAGACCATGAGGAGTGCTAACAATCAATTTGAACAGGTTATGATGCCACAGATCCACACCGTCGCCGCAGATGGCACACACATCCACGCGCCTTCGGCCATGTCCGACATGACCGATAGCAATCAAATCGATTACAAGGGCATGGTCGAACAGGCTGCCAGCACAATCTCAGAACCCCTCGAGAAGGGCTCTGGTATGGTCAGACAGATCTGGACTGGTTTCGTCGAGGATATTCTAGGCCCCAAAGGTGACAAGTCCGCCAAGGCATAAACCCGTTGTCGGACGATTGGGGTTATGCGGGACACGATGCGACTAATGGCCGTCTGTCAGGTCTGCTAGGAAAACACTGTTCCCGAAGTTCTTTTCAAGATGATGTAACGGTTCGGTCTAGCTTGAAGTGCTCGGGCTTATGAGATCATGAAATACATTTAATTCTTCACGCTCCAGTGTCTCCAATCCACTTCCGAAGATGAGGCATCTAACTAAAACAAAGAGGCAAATTCCTGCTAACCCATCCCAAATACCCTTTAAAATTGGCAGTCCGGGTAGCCAGCACTTATCTATATTGCTGGCTGGAAGTGGCTGCACATATAGCCCGAAGATATCGGTCACGACGCACTCATAAATGACAAGTCTCAACATCCGAGCTATCGCTATCTTTGGTCTCCCTCCTCGGCCGTAGTGTTCCTTGTCAAAGTATTCATAAGGCTATTTGAGCACTGCCCTATGTATGTAGTACCTGTCGTTGCTCGCGCCAGTCTTGATGAAGACGGGACTTTCGCCAAAAAAGGTTGCTGTAATGTTTGAGTTGGGTGCGACCTAGTTAATTGACCTGGGCGAACAAACACCCTCCATCATGAATTGTCGGCTGTACAACAGAGTCCAACGGTTGATTCGAAGCAAAAATCTAACAGCTGAGAAGAACTCGTAACAACCAAGGCAGTCACCAAAGGTGCACGGACATGTGGAGAAGACGTGATGAGCTTCATGTCCGTGTTCTTACAGTTCAGACTTTTTCGGGTTGACGACGATGCTATGAAGGTGGGAAGACTCCACTAAAGTTCCAATGTGATTGCATGAACTGGCTGGAACCATTCCCATGCCACGTCTACAATCGCTGCGTACCGAGAATCTGAAATGCCACAGATTTGGATATTCAGCCATGGGCTCCAGCCGGATCATATGCCTTATCATTGTGGAATCTAAGGGCGAGGTCTTCCCAAATAAGTCCTTGGGGTCGCTACATAACGATGAACATTGTGTCGCAATTTTTCGAGGGTTTTTTTTTTAAGAGTTATACCTATCAACGCACAGGCTACACACCCTACAATATGGTACATGTCCAGTTCTTTAAGTGCCTACCTAGACTTCTGGACTGCATTTCGGTATTCAATAACCTACCGCCCGCCCGTATGCATATCGAGGCGTACATGAGGACGTCATCTTCGACTTTGATCAACTCCTCAGCTGCAGATTGAAAGGTTTCTTTGTCGTCGATGTTAAACGATCAACTGAGCTCAGAGGGACCGCATAGGCGATGGAAAAAAATCGGCACACCGAAGAATATGGCGAACAAAGTCGCTGTGAGGTTATTCGTCTTGCACGTTGGAGTCTTGAGGCCAATTACCCCAGGGGGGCTGTGGTCGCTCTTCCAGCTCCGGCCGTTATCTGTCCGCTCGTTCTGTCTGATTCCATTTCTGGCTGATGCTACGTAGAGCTCTGCAACCCCCAATTTTTTTTTGAATTCACATCTTTCCCCAGACGCCGAATGCTACCATCGCTTGCAACTCGATCAGTTCGTGCTTGCTTCGGTGCTGGTGAAAAACAGCCCATCCAAAGTAATAAAGTCACGATCAACACCTGGGGTCATCATGTACATACACTTGAAAGAAGATCTTACAGGTCTCTCGAATCGCAGCGCTTCAGTACTAGTACAACCTCAGTATGTGGCGGGTGATGCACGTGTGATTTCACGCTACGGGCCAACGTTAGCCCGGGCCCGGCAAAGCTTACCCTTCTGCCAATTTTTCCTTTTCTCACCTACACCATACAACCACCATTCCAACTCCTACGCAGTGCGCACTGTATCAGACATCCATGACAGCTTTATGCCAAACTGTTCTCGGTCCGATGCAATACGCATAGCACGTTATCATACAATGAACCGGATAATTCCGTTTGTAACAGACTGGCACTTTCGAAGACTCGGCGATTCGATACTCTCCACGATCACGAGTTCAAATTTGTAGCCTAGAATAAGCCCTACGACCTGCCAAGGTCATCCCACTCGTGTTGCAGTGTCTGAGCGAAAGCCACGACGACTTTGCGTCTAATTGTTGGGAGACATGTTTTTTGTGCGTCTTGTGTATGATGTGTGATGTCTGTATTGGAGAACTAGATCTGTTGCAATGTGACAGATCGAGAGGTCTACAGCTCCTTCTTCTCGGCCGGTCTTGGGCCCGCCTCGAATGCCATGGCCTCCTTCTTCTCTTGCTGTTTTTGCGCAGCCAGAGGAGTTGGTCTATGCATGACCAGTACCCAGGCCGCGGCCAGTGCCTCGGCTACCAGCTTGATCATGCTTGCGCACGCGATGCCCCAAATATTAATGCTCACGCTTCCCAACGGCGCACGTGGGAAGCTCAGTATCCACTCCGCATAGTATGGCACCCAGCCCGCAGGCACCCAGAACATTGGTGATTTGGAGAACCAGAATTGTAAGACGAAGCGGAGTCCCTGTGTCCCAATCCATCGTAGCGTTGAGACGGCGGAGGTGAAGGTCGTCTGGTGAGTGCGAAGAGAGCCGTCTGATGATGTAGGGTTAGCTTCGCATGTTCCGTGTTCCGCTTCAGGGCATGTCTGAATTCGGAGCTGCGCACCTAACTTCTGATATTCAGCCACCGCTTTATTGTGCTGACGGTCAAGCTTGGCCCATTTAGAGAAGTTGTCCTGCGGCGATGTGCTTCCCAGCTCGCGCTTCAACTGCACAATCTCCTTCTTGAGTCTCTGGACCTTCTGCACGGAGCCAGAGGTAGGCGTTGGGAGCTTGTTATATAGGATCCATAGCTGCACGAGTCGTCAGTCCATTGGCCTCGTGTGTCACAATGTGGTGGGAGCGGGGCGTACCAGATCATTGACTGTGCTGGCGCCAACCGTGTTGACGATATGAAGCACAAGCTGCAGTATGAATACAACAAGAAGAAGGGACGGCATGGCTGAGCAAGTTGAGGACAGTGTTTGTATCGATTACGTGGTCCACATGATGTGGTGTCGGTAGAGAGGGGACGACAGCGCAATGTCAGGGAACGGCGCGCGGGATGCTAGCCACTGAGGTCCAAGCGCCATACTCCGTCAATCTACACTTCCTGCATTCACTCCTGCTTTTCTTTTGTTCCAGCTAAATCGTCCGCAAACAAATACTTATGCAGGAAGCTGGTGGTATCCATGTGGCATCATCAAAGGAGGCACTGCAAGCACGAGCTTACGAACGGATAGCGGGCTTCTTTGAAGAGCGCGAAGATTACGTATGCGAGATTGAAGTCTTGCCCGCTACCATCCCGCCTCCAGACGGTATCCTGTTGCAGGATGGCTTGAACTTGGGTCTCCCCAAAAAGGTCTTGGTCTTGGCTTATGCAGAAGCTCGACGACGATTCCTCGACAGCAAGGATGACGATAGCCTGCTCTCGGCGGCGTTGCAAGCTACAAAGATCATGCTTCTCTTCGACCCAGAGCATCTTACAGCTGCAAATTATCGTAAGCGCTGGATAAACAATTTGAAGGCCGACTCTGGCTCCCATTTCGGATCAGCCTTCCACAAAGCTCTGCGACAGGAGCTGAACTTCCTAAACACTATCTTGACTTCACCCCTACACAGACAGACCAAATCTCCAACCATGTGGCATCATCGACTATGGATGATGGGACCCCTCGCCGATATTGTGCTGAATAATTCGGATGATGATCAATACATCGAATTCTGGCATGCAGAGCTTGGTGCTATTTGCAAATCCGGAGAGCGTCATCCCAACAACTACTACGCATGGCAGTACGCTCGGAAAATCACACCGTGGATGGTGCGTGTGAAGGAAAAAAGCTTTCTTGATGGTGTGAAGGATTGGTGCTGCAAGCATCCAAGCGACATCTCCGGCTGGACGTTTCTTCTTTTTCTTCTTTCCTATTCGCAAAAGGAAACATTAGCAAACGAGACATTACGAGCCGTCCTCAACTACGCAATAAGACTCCGATCAGAGCAAGAGTCACTTTGGATCTTCATCCGAACTGTGGCTGTGCGATATATCACCAAAGAAAGTCACGTCAGCCTCTGCAGTTTGCTTCAAGAGCAGGACGATGAAGCCATCATCGATGAAAGCCTTTCCAAATCGCCAGTTCAGAGCTCCAATACCTCAAGGTGGTTGATACTCAAGACTCAATTTTTACAGCTACGAAATGGTTCGGGGTCTACGTTTTGATGATGCGCAGCATGTCAAGTTTGGATTAGACATACACAGCCAACGCCACTGCCATGTTCCTCGCGCTCGAGATCAAGCCCAGTGGGGGTTTTGCGACGACTTAACTAGCTTGCTTTGCAGCTTAAAGTAGAAACCCGCCTGTCAACGCCTCCTTGCTTAGGCAAACCCCTTAGCACACGATACGATGAGATCGACTGGCGGCGTTGGCTCAATCATCGCGACTTCTGGGATATGAATCCGGTTGGCCACTGTGATCATCCTACACAGACCTTGGTCGAGACTTGGTCCAGGCGGCTAATTCAGGTTCATAATCTGTTAGAACTGGTGCCGAAAGAATACGCCCGAGACTACCCATTTCTTCTTGGTCCGCACCAGTAGCTATAGGTACCGCCTGTGTTACCCCCGAGCTACTTTCGTACGCATCCAATTCGACCACACGCTGGAATTGCGGACCGGGATCATACTTTGTCAGCGTCTTACTCTTCGCGAGCATCCTAAGGAGAGACTCTCGCTCGAAGCAATACAACTGCGTGCTCGGATAGTTTGCATTTGCATACGGTTTCAGAAGCGTCCAGTCGATTTTGTAAACATTTCGAATGTTGACGTATGAGTCACATCGTAGAGCAGCGCCGTTTGCAATACGAAGCGTAGGAAATCGTTTTCTGGTTGCTTTGGAATTTGCGTCTGGATGGTCTGGCGATGGTGCAATGGGTAGGAACCAAGATCTCCGACTCGTGTGAAAGTCAGTTGGTTTGTTGTACAGCTGGTCGAGTGTTTTCCCTTGTAATGAAGTAATCTTGGTACGGGGTCAGCATCTGTAAATTCAAAGCAGTAGCCAATGGAGACAAACAAGTTGGAAGTGAACCGTGTAGCCTCCATCCACCGGTCTCGATGTTATGACCACCGGATGTGAATATATGCGATCTTCAATCGGACCCTTGCCTTTGACTGGCCGCACCGCTCGCTCGGGTAGTTCCTCTTCTGATGGCAACCAGAATATACGGCCGGGCAAGATATCACATTCTTGGACCTTTCTCCCCGCTCTCTCGGTTGAAGGCTCTCGGTATGTCGACGACCCCAACTGTTGCTGCCATGAGGTTAATTTGACAGTGGCATTATGATATCGGGTTGTGCTCATTCTACGATAGTGCGTATTGTAATGCTTCGACACATGACATGGTGACTATCGATGGCCTTATACAGAGCGACTTGGTGACATCGCCTCAGTCCGCGCGGCAGATTCAAATTTTTGCAGTGTACTCGAAGCTGAAAGACACCCCCTTACGAAAATGGCTTTTGTCAAGGGGCAAAGGTCATGTAACGAATCCACTCTCATACAGCTTCAGCCTCCACATTCGTGTGATCCCCTAACCACCGGCATGATGGCGGTTCGTGAGCCTCAACGTGTGACGAAATCATTGAAGAGGTTGCCTGCTCCATTTTAGGTCATTCGCCAGGATCAAAGGTCCGGCGAACCCGACGTCGACACTCATGTCAAAGGCAGCAAATTAGATAGCATATGCCGTTTGTGGCGATGCATTTGCTGTGGCGGGTGCATGGCCCGGCCACACCCGAACATCGCCTAGATCCGCTATTGGCTGGATGGTACACTACAAGGCTGAGTCAATTTCAAACCGACAGCTCGATACGCGTGTCTGCCCAATATCGAATGCGTACGCGACAAAAATCCAAGGAGTCGCCGAAAAGTGCGGTGAGTAAGATGATAGTGCACGTGCATAAAAATTGCAGGCTTTTGAAGTTTACAATACCGTGGGAGTTGGATCTCGGCGACCCAGAACATCTATGGTATCGGCGAAGGACTATCAACAGCACGCCGTCGGCGAATATTCACGCTCACTTCCTCTTGTTATTTTCTCTTGGAATGAGGCGAGGATTTCACCATGCGCAACATTGCTCGCGAGTCACTCAGGTAGATAGGGAGGGGATACAAGACGTACCCCCCATCGCACATGCCGAGTTGACAGATGTCTGCTGTACTCCTATCCCACTAAAATCGTCATGGCAGCAATACATGTGCAGCCGTGGCATGTGGCGTATATGCTACCTCCAAAGCCCACTGAGCCTCTCATTGAGCCCCAAAGCCATAATGCTCAGCCGCTTACTTCCGCTTCTCGCCCTCGCGGCTGGCTCTGAGCTCAAAAGCGCGCCACACTTTTCAAGCCGTGGTCCTACACCTCGGAGCTCCAGCTAGCGTATTCTATTTCGTAATCTGTCCCCAAGTCTTCGAAGACTGCTGATTGGTTGTGCAACCCTGTGAGACCAAATGGTCTTCCAGACTCTTTCGCCGATCGGTCCAAAGCTGTCCAGGACGTAATTTCGAAGCAGTCGCCGTCTGCGTGGCAATTCCAGCAGAAGTTGTCATAAGTGCCTCATGGTCGGTGTAGGGTGAGGGCTATTCATCCTCTTCCAGAATCAGCAGTGACATGTTTTCTTTGTTCGAGCTCATGGAGATTAGCGGCCATGTCTGAACTTAGTAGCCTAGTCAGAGAATGCGCCGTATGCCATCAAATATTGGCGCAGTGCCGTGGCCACAGCACCACGGCAACAGCTTGGCACGAGGTGCGAATTGTTCAGTAACGAGACGACGCCAGCAGGTTTCTCAAAGCACACGGCACGCAGCGCGAATGTAGGCGGAGCTTCGACTGGAGTTTAGACCATTCGCCTCATGGTGTCCCGAAGACGGGGTGCACTTTGCGGCTTGATGTACATCTCAGCCGCACCTCGTGGCCGTGCCGCCCCGTTGGCGGCTGTGCACATGATGGCAGCCCAGACCACGACGAGATGGCTGGCATGGCTGGGTTCCGCCGTCGAACCCCAGAATTAACGGCGGTACGCACCCCGCAACTCGGTTCAGACAGATGTCGTGCGAGTCGACTGGCTCAGGCCGGACAGGGTTGATGCCGCTAGGTCCGCTAGCCGAGACGAGTGTTTGCAAGCGACGTAAATGTCTTGGAAGGGCGCAAGACTGGTTGAAATTTTCCGGAGTCGAGGTCATGGGCGGCCCTCATGGACGGCGACATGGCAACACTGACGGCCGACGTCGACAGTCTGCAAGCACTGCAGGCTGTTCGAGGCGACATGAGACGTCTGGACTGGGAAGAGGGCGACAGAGGCACAGGCACCGGGCCGTCGGCGAGATGCTGGCAGACGGATGCGGTGACGACATGGCGTCCTCGCTCGCCGTCCTTGTCGTCTCCACACTCGAACATGTGACATGGATGATCCACGCCGGCCCAACACTATTGCCCGTATTGACGTTGGCCATGCAAACTCGAGTCCAGCTGCCGCGCCTGAAGCGTGCGCGAATCATCTCTGGGGTCGCCGCTAGCCGCCCACTCGCGCCTGCTGGCCGCCAATATCGCACCTTCCTCCCCACTGCTCGCTCCTGCTCGCTCCTGCTCGCGTCCCCACATTGCTGGTAGGCAGGTAGGCAGGTAGGCAGGCAGGCAGGCAGGCAGGCGTGTGCCAGATAATGTCCCGACCGCGACATCACACCCCACGACGACGACGGCGACCGCGATAATACGAAAAGCACGACTCGGCTCCATTTGCCTCGACTCAACACCACGCCACCAGCTCGCTCATTGCATGGACAATGGTCATAGTCGGTAGTCGGCACACAACTCTGCGCAAGAGATGGCGACTTCCAGCCCCAGCAGCGACTTCCCCACACGCGGGCCTGTCGTGCTCGGCGTCTCGGCGGCCACTCTGGCGCTGTGCTCGCTCTTTGTGGCCTTTCGTCTCATCTCGAGATTCGCCATAGTGAGGAAGCCAGGATGGGACGACTACGCCATGATTGTGGCCTGGATGCTCGCATTCGGCGCCTCCTTCTCCATTTGCTACGGCACCACCAAAGGCCTCGGCAGGCGACAGGACAACATACCTCCGGAATGGCTGACTCCCATGAAGCAGGCCGCCTATGTTTTCTCGGTACTCTACAATCCCGCTCTGATGGCAACCAAGACTTCGATCCTTCTGTTCTACCTCACACTGTCCAAAACCCAAAAGGTCTTCCGATGGGCCACGATTGCCACTCTGGTCCTTGTCAACGTCGGCGGACTGGCGCTTACAATTCTCAATATCCTCCAATGCCGACCCGTCCCTGCCGCATGGGCGTCACCAGTCCCGGACGCAGCACATTGCATCAACATTGTTACCATATATCTTTCCTCGGCACCTCTGAACATCATAACCGACTTGGCCGTCCTGTTCTTACCCATGCCTATACTCACTAGCATGCGGTTGCCCAAAAAACAGAAAATCATCCTGGTCATTACCTTTGGTTTCGGTATTTTCGTCGCCGTCGTCGACGTCGTTCGCATCGCGTACCTTCAGGATGCTCAACGGGACACATTACAGGCTGCCGAGAAGCAACAATCGGACACCGGCAATGAGCAAAGAAACACCGGCGACTTTGCCTGGTATGCATCTCTGTCATTCATGTGGAGCGCAGTCGAGATCAATCTGGGCATCATGTGTGGCTGCGTACCTGCCCTAAAACCCTTGGTGAGAAGATTTTTACCGAGTTGGGTGCTTGATCATACGATGCGTGATCCTACGGCAACGCATACAAGCGATGAGCCAGTTTTACACCCTGATATTCTCGACTCACGACGGCGGTCAGACCCCTTAACACCACCTGCATCGCCTCACAGTAAATCACCCCTTCGTGGAGGTGATGGAGGCGAACCTATGGGTATGATGGACTTCCTCACCACGCCCGACATGCACGACCTACCCCAATTGAGACCCTCGCCCACGGCCGTAACTTATACAGCAACGACTCGCCCTCGTTGCCAGTCTATGACGTTCTTCGATTTTGTCGACACCGGAAGACGGAAGAATCTAACTCTTCGAAGCAATCGCGAGGCTCTTTATCCAGTGCTCATGGTTACGATCCTTTTCTTTGTGTGGGGATTTGCATATGGTTTCCTGGACGTCTTAAACTCGCGCTTTCAAGAAGTTGCAAAAATGAGTGATTGGGAGACGGTGGGCCAGCATACTGCGTACTTTTTTGGCTATGTCCTCGGTCCCTTCACGTTCGGACGCCTCGTTTTCAAGGCCTGGGGCTTCAAAGCCTGTTACGTGGTCGGTCTCTTGGTTTACGCATGCGGCACGCTGATATTTTGGCCGTCTGCCGTGCTGAACTCTTTCCCCGCGTTTTTGGTGTCAAACTTCATTACTGGAGCTGGCTTGTCGACTCTTGAGCTTGGCGCCAACCCGTTCATCGCTCTTTGTGGGCCACCAGAATACGCAGAAGTCAGGTTGAATCTTTCACAGGGTGTACAAGCAATAGGAACCATTGTTTCTCCGCTTTTGGCAAAGAAGGTGTTATTCCCGGCGAACGCGGCGAGTCTGATCGATGTTCAGTGGACCTACCTGGGCATCTCCTTCTTCAACGTTTTCCTCGCCATCATTTACTTTTACGTACCGCTACCTGAAGCCACGGACGAGGAACTCGAGGCAGCTAGTCAGCGGACCGTGCCTGCAGCACGCGAGGCCACGGTGAGAATTGGCTCGAGATCCGTCAGAGTGATGTGGATAAGTCTTGCCATGGCAGTCTTTGCGCAGTTCTGTTACGTCGGCGGTCAGGAATCAACATCAACCTCGTTTGCTGAATACATCTCACGAGCTGCGCCATCCATTGATTCTGTCGCACATCAGGCATATGGTCACACGGCCTTTGCAGCCTCCCGCTTTCTGGCCGCTGCTATGGACATGTTGGTCAAGCCCCGACATACACTGTTATTTTTCTTTATAGGCTCGATCGCTTTCTCGGCAGCAGCGATACATGCGAATGGAGCTTCTGGTGCTGCCATCCTCATTATGGTGATGTTCTTCGAAGGCCCCCTGTTCCCACAAATCTTTGCGCAGGGTATCCGTGGGATGGGCAAGCACACCAAGGATGCCTCTGTCCTGCTTACCGCAGCTATCGGTGGTGGAGCCGTCTTCCCACCCATCATGTTTGCAGCACTCAAAGTTCACAATGCACAATACGCCTTTGTCGTCATCGCTGTAGCATATGCCGCCGGAACATTGTACCCCATTTGGCTCAATTTCATGCCAACAGCGCGGACACTCTCAGACCCCGTGCGTGACGAACAAGCAAGACGCGAATCTGAGGCTGAAGAGAAGAGGCGGGAGTCTACCATATCGAGAAAGTCAAAGAGATGGAGTAAGGCGAAGAAACGACTTGGCACGCCGAAAGGAAATGATCAGCTTCCGTCTGTAGAGCACAGAGAGCGAGTTAGTTGGCCAGAGGGCCTTGCACCAAGAGCCGACAGTCTGGCCATTGAGCCAGTACACACTAGTTCGCCGAGCTCAGTGAGCAAAACGAGTTTGAGTATCCGATAATGATGTGGGATTGGGTTGACGTACTTTATTCCTACTGTATCCCTGGGTATGTTTGCATTGTGATACGGCGTTCCGGGAGATACCATGGGCTTCCTAGTTCTTACTGCATTAAAAGCGTGGCGGGCGACTGTGCTGCATCTGACGGGAGGACATTTGGATATTTTACCACATGGAGAGATGACTTCGGTCGACTGATGACAATACATTGTAATCTAGTAGATGTCATTCTTCCTCATACCGATGCTTCTATTCTTCTGATCGCTTCTGAGACGCAGAGTGGCCTTGCTGCCGCGCAACTAGTGGCGATGTTTGCACGGATTTTCATCGCGACCATCTTCCCGTCATGGAAACCTCCACCCTTTACCTACTCTGTCTAGACGATTATTCACAGGCTGCTACCCGTCTTTCGACCTCAGTTCACGGCACACGTCCCAAGTTTATTGTGCATCTCAGCTGATGAACCAAGTCGACTTGAGACTCATCATTCACGCCCATCTATCCCCTTGATCTCCTCAGCACCATGACCCCAAGGCCTTACTCATATCCACCCATGTTCTTTACGTCGCACATGCCGTCAGATCCAGGAAATACGCTCCAAAGGGCCGCTGCCGACTGAGACTTCAGCACGAGACCAAGCCATGCCATAGCATCTCGGGCCTGAACTCCGGCTGCCTGACCTGGAAACTTGCACTTGCAGTAGTAGTATACTCCACGTCAAATTCATCACCGGAACTTGATTTTTTTTTTCTGGCAATCAAGAGAGAAGTCTTAGTTTTAGTGAGCGTGCGGGTGTGGGCGCTCTGTCATATCCTTGGACAGCCCAATATGCGGAAGCGGGGGATACGGCTGCAAGAGAAAAAACTTGACATGTGGCACGAAAGAACTACCAGTATCTTGTGCTAGCGCTCGCGGGCTAGATGCCACAGACGGGATGCTTTTGGCAAATGAGCGTGCGAAGGCGATTCTTCACCGCTGGAGGAGGGGAATCGTCGATGCTGACTGCACCCATGCCCTGTTCCCGATGACGACGGGTTTTTGCGGCAGATGGGCAGGTGGGGCATGGGGTTTCTTAGTTCTTGGGTGTATGTAGTACATGGGGGTTACACGGGGCGTGTTGTACAGTCTGGGGAAGAAGTCGGAGTGGAAGCGGACTTTGTCTGCCGTGAGAGTCGAGGCTCGCTCGTGCTAGTATGATGGATAAGACTAAGAAGAAGTATGTCACTGTGGGGAGGGCAAGTGTTATGACGCTATTCTCATTGCCTCGTGATCACTATTTAGTTGCTACTAGCCCTCGGCTCAGTGCTGCTATGCAGGTCTTTGAGAAACCGTATGGTCGGGCGTAAGAAGCTGGCGCGGTGGGAGACCGAGGCGCGTCAGCTTTTCCGATCTTCTGACCATGCTGTCTAGCTAGCCCTACCGAAATGCATGTCGTGCAGCCGGTCGAGACGTGCGATGGTCTCGAGTCCTCGCACTGTGCCCACCTGCCACGTTCTGTGCACTAGGAGGGTTGGTGGAACGTTAGACGGCAACGCCCTCTTGAAACATCAAGGGTATGTTATGACGACATGTTGTTCATTGCAGCTGACCATGCTAGAGCGAGAGTCCATATTCCACCATCATCATGAATATATACAATGTATCTGCAGCGGAAAAAAACACATGTGCAAAACTGTCGTGAGAAGCCCAGTCGGACAAGGATCTACCACCAAACCCTTCAAGCTACTTCAGACTCGTGGACTAAGCACCGAGTAATCATCGTCTTGGATATAGCTCCCCCATGGGTCAAATTGAATTTCAAAAGGCGTTCACGACCTTTTAGACGTTGACGTCGGCACTGTAGCTCGTGACAGAAAATTTGGCTGGGCCACCCGTGAAAGCCTCCGTGCCCTGTTGAAAGACTATCGTATTGTCAGCGATACCTCGTTCATCACAGTATGCCACTCCCGGAAGAACTCCTCTGAGGGTCATCGAACTCACCAATAAGATTCTGCGTGGTGATTGGAAATCCCTGGTTGCTGTTCAAATAGGTGTAAAATGCTTTGATGTCCGCGCTAAAAGTATAATACCAAGCGCCATTTGCAGGCAAGAAACTGTAAACTTTCATGGCGCCGTTGAGGCCGTAGTAGAGGTCCCAACCATAGCCGGCGACGGTGACAGAGGCGATTTTGCTGCCGATGGGGTAAACGCCTCCGATGCGTGCAAGCCTTGGCTTGGTTAGCTTCACTGTTCTTAGGCTCTGACTTGACCACAAGGCTTCATCTCACCAGACCATGAGTTCGTAATCTCCACTGCTCTTGTCGTGGTTTGGATCCTGGGCGGTGAACACGTCGTAGGCAACGTTAGCGCGGACGTTGGTAGTCTGGTCGTAGTTCCATGTGATAGTCGTGGGCAGACTCTTAATCTTGCTGATCAAGAGGCCTGTGGCGAACTGCCTGCCAGCATTGACGTAGCTCTTGACATTGTCTTGTCCACCAGCCCAGGTCCAGGTACTATACCACGAGACGCCAGTTGTTGAGGTGCTCTGCACGTAGGTGCATTGGTTTCCAGAAGTAGCAGCGCTTTGGCCCCAGAGGTTGTTGTTGAACTCGTAGCCGTTGGCGGCGTAGTAAGCATATTGAGAGCAGAGAGAGGCGGCTTGACGGCGGACGGGCGTAGTAGACTTCTCGATGGGTGTTGCAATGGGATTTGCGGAGGTGAATGTCAAAAGACAAACGAGGAAGGCCAACTTAGCGAACATCGTCAAGTACAGTTGTGATTGAGATCTCGGCAGATAGTGAAGAGTATGTGAGTGAGTGTTGTTAACAAGTCTCGGATTGAAGGCTTCACGCTTCAGTCTTTATGCTGTTTCACTTGGGCGTGGCCATGCCTACCCTATGACGCTGTTCCTGCCATGTGTCGCGCCGAACAGTCAGAGAAGTGGCCCTTCACCATCAAGGCCAAATCTCACTCACCCCTTTCCCGGATCAAATTTCTGCGATTCCGGTGGGGCCCTGTCCAGACACCCTCAGTGATGTTGACCACTGTCCCAAGGCAGACAGTAATGCAATTCGTTAGCTCGAATTTTCATTGATCGCCTCGCACAAACCCCAGGTTTTAGTAGATCCACTCGGTGCATGCAGTCAAATCGAGAAGGTCCAAGGAGCGTATGGGTGGGTCTGGTGATACCTCGAGACGATCACTGGGCGTTCAATTGCCGATGTCAGCTAGCGAGACCTAGTTCTGAGCGTAGAAGCATTGGAGTTGCGGAGAGTACCCCAGTCACTTGTTCCTATTACACTGTATTCTCCCCGGTATCCGGGCCGTTTGGGCGCTGAGATCCAGTGAGTATGAGTCTCATGGTGTTGAACTTCAAGTTTCAATAGCTAAGAAAGCATGGGTTCCAATGGCATGACCAATTTTAGGTAAACTGAATGGTCAGGTTGTGATACTCAAGATGCACGAAAGTATAGAGTGTTTGATTTGCCCGTGGAGGGGAATGACCAGTCTTGTGGGACGCACTGTGTGACTGTCCTCATTACTGGTTCCTTCTGTGTCCACGTTGTAAACGTTAGTAGATTTAGCGTAAGGGGCATCTGCATGAGTCCAAGATCTAGTGTACAGTTAACGGGTGAAACACTGTGTACAGTTCTTCGTGCGTTGTAGGTGGTCTCGTGCACATCATCAAGTGAATAGTCGGGAGCAGAAACGCGAAAGACTGGTTGTAGTGATTAGCGAGGTCAAGACGGGGAAGTGACTGTAGCTCCACGCATCTCGTAATATGCCTTTGGGTCCATTGTGTGAACCCAGTGATTGCAAAGCAGCAGATCCCGCTCGAGAACTTGTGTATGTATTGTAGAACAAATCAACGGGCCCACACGCAAAGCTTAGATGCAAGAGTCTTAGGAACATTGCAAGACTCTATCAAACATGAACACAGAATTCATCGCCCATCGATTCGTTCCCCTTTTCTAAAATAGGCTGATAGTATCCAGAGCTCTGATCGAACAGCAAGCACTGCGTGTATCCTTTTTGTCCCAAGGGTTATACCATATGTTCCAGGACTTTATGTGCTCGATATCGACCACACCTCAAATGACATGCATACCAAAACTGGGACAGCCCATACTACCAGAAACATCCCGTAGATCAGCTCGACCATTGTTGACACGGGACGAGATCGTTTCAATCATGGTTCCCGCTTGAGCTTCGCTCGCAGGAATTGGGCATCGATTATGGCAGGAAACTTGCTGTAACTCAGCAGCGCATGACTCCTCGTTGCTAAAAGGTGCCCAGCTCAACGTAGCATCAGCTCCGCGGTCAGACTTTGATCGAGCGTGTGATCACGGTGACTTTGAAGCGATGGCAGCCATTCCCATGCAACGTTCAAATTTGGACCCAACAAACTTCCCAAGAACAGACGAGTAACCGCTGCACGATAATCGGATAGCTATGAGACTGGTTCATGAAGCTGACACGTCAAAGTACGCAGAAGCGTTGGGTAGAGCATCCAATACCTTGACGGAGTGACACATCAAGACTAGAATGTCCTCTAGTCAGTCAGCAGAGAGAAGGGCAAGGAAACTTCTGACAGCCATCAGCCTTATGAACATGCAGTGAAACACTACACTGCATCCTCATATAAACGGGCAACCGGACATCACATCTGAATCCACATGCAAGAGCGTAGTAGCATCCTGTAGCTCCAAGTCATACGGAGTGGTCTGAGAAGTGCAATGTTGGCGTTTCGTTTGTGTGCACCGTAACGGATCCTGCACGCTGTAGTGATGTAAGACTCGATACTGGGATTACCTGCTAAATCAGTCCATTGAAAAGCATGTGCTAACAGCAATACGAATACAGGCCTTGAGCGGCTACAGCGTTTAACTCCGGCTTCCCTGAGCGTCTGCTATACAAACCCTGTGCATCTGTACATGTGCCCCATCTGAACACCGCCTACCCGCGTCATGCGAGATGGCACAACCTGCCGGGCTCTCGATGCGCAATTCGCCAGCATCGTTTAGCTTCTCACTGCCACGTGTGTTTGCAGCCCATTCCTCGTGCATTTGCCCCTCTCCCGCTCGCAGTCCGTCTATTTCTTGTCGCTTCCCACCGTCAACCTCAACACAAAGTTGATGACGACGGCGCAGAAGAGCGCAATGGTCAAGATGGTCGGGCCGAGCCTGTCGTCAAACCCGCCCTGGCCACGCATCCTTATGCTCCTCGCGCGCCAGTGGAAGGTGAAGAGGGCATACAACATAGCCATCATGGCAACAAGGGTGAAGAGGCCGGCGGAGATCTTGCCGATGCCGTCGCCGAAGTTGAGCAGACCAATGGCGAGGCCGCCGAGAATGACGGTGAAGTTGAGCCATGAGAGGAAGGTGCGCTCGTTGGCGAAGAAGACCTTGGGCTCCACGCGCGTGGGGAGGGCGATGCGCTTGCCTGTGGTGGTCTTGTTAGTTGACGGAACACGGGCCGCGAGGTCTGCGCGCGTGGACGCTGGCGGCGGGAGGGGGAAGAAAGGCTCAATGTACCAGGGGCGGTCTGGAGCAGAGGCTGGCTAGACATGATGGCGACAGCTCGTGTTGGATGCCACGGGCGCGTTGTGTGCTCCAAGAGCTCCTTTGCGATTCCTCCTCGTGATCAACAGTGTGGGATACAGGCGATTGGGGCGGTGCCTGGCGATTTGATTTGATGTCGTTGTCAACAAAGGGCAGAGGGCAGTTTCTCTTTCACTTTGAGTCGAGGAAGCATGGATTGGCGGATTGGCGTTGGTTGACGCAGCAGCGCTCGTGCCGTCCAATCAGGGCGCCCACGTGACGGTGGCGCCGTTAGCGCAGCGGGGCGGACTCGGCTGGCGTGGGATTGGCTGGCAGGCGTCGCAGCTCCAACTGGGGCCCTGGCTGGCAAACATCGGGCGTAAACACCAACCGACATTGTCTCAAGCCTCATCAGACGGTCCAAGACAGCCCCCCACCGCTTTTATATCCATACACCCCCCCCTTCCCCCCACAGCTGTACTGTATTGCTATCGCTACATCACAATGGCCGCCGTCAGTACTGCCACTCCGCCTACTGCAGACCGCGTTACTCACCGTGTGCAGACCGCGTCACCGCTTCCTACCGCTGAGCTCGAGCAAATCGCCAGCAGCGTATGCAGCTCCCGGTCCACTCTACGCACCCCTATACTGACATGGCCGCACAGGCTTGCGAACAGTCAATCGGCGCAGCAGAGGCATACGACCACTCCAAGGTCGCAGAATGGAACACTGCCATCATTGCAAGTCTCGCGGACGTCAAGCCCATTACCTTTTTCTGACCAAGCCAACACAGCAAACCATGCTTCAGTCCCTAATCAGCAAAACCTCCTCCACAGCCGACTCCAACACCTCGTCTGAGCCCGCGCAACCCGCCTACAAATACATTGCCAACAGCACCATCATTCAGCACATTGGCTCGCCCTCGGAGCCCGAGAAGCACGGCCGCCGCGGCATGCACAGCGCCGTCGGCGCTTTCTGGAACAATGAGAAGGATGGCACATATAGCTACAAGTGGGAGGCTGCGGAGAAGAAGGGCATGGACATTGTCATCACCATTACCTGGATCGCTATATAAGCTGCGTCGGTCAAGTAGAGGGATGCAAGAGAACAAGTGTTGGCGGGCCGGGGGTTGTGGACCGCAGGAGGAAGGGGAATGTGGCTGGTGTCAAATCCAATGTGAGCATAGTTCCGCGTCGAGTCTTGTCACTGAAGTCGAAAATGCGATACCTACTTTTTTCTTATCCCTGTCATCATGTGTCACCCAACACCAGCTACTCTTCTACTGTAGTCACCCTCTGCTGGTTGCTTACGACGCATCGTCACCCTTGTTTGCGAGCTATTTATGCACCCGGAAACAGATGGGAAGGTACCACGTAGGGCAGAGTAGCAATAATCCTCGAATCGTGGTCACGTAGAAACATCAAGGAGAAAAAGGGCATCGTAAAGCTTGCATTACTGCTCATAATTGGTATCAACAAATAGGTCTGCTGCTCGCGTCGACATTGTCAAGGTGTTCCCACAAACTAGACACTGTACAACGCCAAGGTCAACAAAGACAAGAAGGACAAAAGTATTTTAGGCATCCGCCTTTGGGCCCTCAGCCTCGGTACCGACACCATCTGTGTGTACGCCGCTACTCCGTCCACTAGCACCCTCTTCGTGCTTACTCAGACGAGCGATGAGTTCAGAGGAGCTTTTGCCGCTGTTCTTCTCCGTAATAAGGCCCTTGAGCCATGCGTTCTCCGTCTCGAGCTGCTGGATCCGCGTCTCAAGTATGTTGACCTTGTCAGACATGTCCTTGGCCGTCTTTTCGAGCGCCTGCTCGCGTTGCTTCTTCTTGACGCGAAAACGGGCGCTGGCGGCTGTATTGCGGCGCCGCTTGTCCTCTTCGGCGGCGACACGAGCGTTTGCATCTAGATGTTCAGGAATGTCATCGTCGAGCTTGCGCTTCTTCAAACTCGAGTCAAAGTCTTGGCCGAGGGCGGAGATTGGCGTTGCGGGGGAACCATACGTCGTTGGTAGCGAGTAGTGTGCTGGCTGGGACTGAGGCAAGCTTGGCAGAGATGGGTCGAGCAGGGTGTTTGGGCCGAAGTTGTTGAAGTCGGTGAAGTGGAAATCGCCTGAGAAGAGATCAAAGTCAGCCATGGCTGTAGTATGAGTATGGAGGCGACGATGGTGCGATAGAGAGCTCGAGGCACAGTGTGCGCCGGCGTGAAGCGAATGCGCGAAGCGCGGGGGCATTGCGTGCTTGGAGGGGATGTTGATGTTCTTCACTTCAAGTGGCTAGAGAGCCCAAGTGTGGGGGTTGCACTGCACAGGGCGGGGTTTCCCATGTGCCGGGCCCGCCACCTATTGGACAAGATTTCTGCAACAAACTGCACCATCGAGACGATGAACCACCATGCAAAAAGATGATGAAAGCAATGCAACTCCTTTGTGTGCTGGACGCTGAGCTGAGCTTACCTGGTAGACTGAAGTCCATGGCAGGGTCAACACAAGGCGCCCCCGATGTGGGCGCCAGAGGTATGCCGGCTTTCGGCGATTGTGTCGGTTCGACGTCGACGTCGACGCTGAAGTCGACAGGAGAAGTGAAGTCGATGCTAGAGGTGCGTGTACCGTTGACGTCGTAGAAATCGGCGTTGAGAAAGGCCGAAAAGTCGTCTTCGACCGGAACCGGGTCGGTGGGTAGATCCTGCTCAGGCGAGAGCGTGTTCAGATTTGCAATGTACTGGGACACGTTGGGCCCGCGATGCCCTTTGTAAGCCGACATTCGCGACGACGATGAAGCCTCTGTTGACCAAGAGGCGGGCGCGCTTAGGGTCGATGTTGGGGTCGCGAAGCCTGGAGTATCGAGGGTTTTTCGTCGCGGCGATAGCCGTGTGTTGAGAGGCGTGGATCCGATCTGGCGCTTGCGTCAAACGGCTAGTCCTATGACTGCGGATGTCAATGTCGATGGCCGCGGATGTTGCAATTCGTGGAATGATGGGTGGATGCGCGAACTGCTGGAGGCTTGGAGAGGAAGGGTGTGTGTGGTGTCGGACTGGTGCGAAAAGTGGTGACGTTCCGATGCTCAAATCTCATAGACGATCTCGGTCGGCCGTTCAAGGGCTACTAGACCCCGCGCCGAAGCTATGGTTAGCTGATTACAGAGCCAAGCGGCATATGCCGAGCCCTTACACCCCAGGCGCTCTTGAATGCTGATGCAGTTTCCCTTGCTCCAATGCCTACTTTGGGTGCTCTGATCCCGCTGTTGTCGCAGATGATGGCATGTGTTTTGGTGCTGAGCAGTTTGCCGATGAAGCTGTACGCCCAACAATAGTACGCTGCTTCCTATTGTCCTTCGGTAATCGTTTGTAATCAATGTTGGTGTCGCTAATCAGAGAGCCAATCACCTCTCACCTCTCTGCCCCGAGATTCATCCGCCGATCGAAGACAATCGTTACGCCTTTCGGCTGTCGGCGGGCTTATTAAACGGCATCTGCAGACTGCAACTACAATGCTGATGAATTTCCCGAGGGTCAGCTTTCCTGAAGCGGTTGTAGATAAGAGTAGTAAGTACTCTACTGGTCCCTGGAGGTAGTCAACTCGGCTTGCCTGCGTGCGGCTGACCTAATCAGCCTGCCAACCTGGCCATTGTCCGAAACAATGACTCGTCAGACTTGGACAGAGAAGCGTTTCGGTCACCGAGTTGACTTCCCCTCTACTCCATGTAGAAACAGGTCATGTGTACGCAACTCCCCGATAATCGGGTGACACCTAGTTCAGATACTCATTGTGTATTGTTCTACGTTGAGCCCGTTGCTTTCCCTTTTGAGCGAACCCCGCTTTCAAGTTTCCCCAGTCACGTGGAGACCACACGCCTGTGCCCATTCCGACCTGGTTTGGTCCCACGACGCGTCGTCCCAAGCGCGTCAACTATCGATAACAACGAGAAACAGAACACGGCCTTGCATCATTGCGCTTCTACATAAAGACTCATGTCGCAGACGACAGCCTGTATACGATGGCGACCGCTCCAGACCACAAGAACATAGCGCACTCTCACCGCCTACCCGTCTCGCATCGCGAAGTCCAGCGCACCTTTACAAAGCTCTCTCGCCAGTCTCTTGCGTCCCTCGCGCAGCAATGGCTAAGCAAGAAGAATCGCGACTTCTGTAGACCGTACCTGTTGGCCGATCGCCGCAACAATGCAGAGGACGAAGAGGACGACGATGACGACGAGGAGCTGTATGCGCCCGCGCAGAGCTACGAGGCACTCCAGGAGATCTACAGGGAGCTCGCTGCGCGAAAGGGCGGCAGGAGGGAGGTGCTCGATCGCATACTAGAGGGCGATTGGCGCACAGGCATATCCATGTACCAGCTCGCAACGGCAGAGATTCAATACTTGCTCGACCACCCAAATGCCTTGCGCTGGACCGCCAAACGCCTCACACGAATACCAAACGCGCGCTCTGCTGTCAACGATATGGAAGTCACCAACGACTCGGACCACCTACCGCGCTTCCAGGCGCAGACCTTCATGTCAAACTTGGCGCGGGAGTTGACACCGCTAATGAAGGCGCATTACCTCATCATACGGATCAAGACCTCGCCCATGACAGTCCTCCGCGTCTACATACACGACTCGCCATATAGCAATGAAGCCTCGCTTGCAAGCGAGCCTAGTAGTACAGATAGCGCGAAAGCCGTCTTCTTCATCTGGCCCAATGGTTCCCCTTTCGTATACTCGTCGCTTGCTACCCTTACCGGACAGGTCGTGGGCGACGATGGACGACATTTGCGGGACATCGTACAACAAGCCATTCCCAAGGCCTTCTCTCGACCGTCAGCCCGGTACCAACTCACCACTACCAACTTCACAACCAAATCACTAGATGCTCTCCTGACATACCGAGGCCCTGGTAAGAGCAACGCGGCAACAGGAGGCTGGAGTATCTTCCAGGACCATAGCTTCAGCCAGAACGCGCTTGACTTCATCACTACACAAAAGGCCGATGAAAAGGAGAAGAACGGCTCCAGCAAAAGCCCCATGAAGGGTACAAAGCCGGGACCTGGTCGACCAAAACGACCACTAGACGACAAAGAAACATCAGAAGCAAAACGACGCAAAGAAGTAGCGGCCGGTCGTTTCGGCAACTCTGCGATACCCAGCGATGGTCAGGGTCTGGAGCGTATCGAAGTCCGCATCGACGACCCCTTTCCAGCAACCGCCGATAGCAACAATACTTCTCTCATCGACGGAGATACATCGAGTCGCTTGCGTCGTGGCAGACCCTCACTTCTCGATCGAACGGCCGAGGATCTTGAGGAGATACAGAACGAGGAGGGGTGGGTACCGAGCGTGCGCATCACGTTCCAAGGCACTCATGTATTTGCTGGCATACGTCAATTGGTTGAAGAAGGCATCGTCGATGGTGAAAAGATGCCTGGCTGGATGACTGGGGAAGCTGGTGTCACCATAGGATCGGTTCGAGAAGGGCGAATACGAACTAAGGATGGTGTTTCTGGGACCTAGCAATGGAAGTCAAGACACAGTGTGGATTAGCAGGCGTCTTGATATCGATATACCCATGATGACGCGATGTATGGCGTCTCTCAACGCGATGATGAATGAATGTCACAACCTACTGTACGCCCTTATCTGAGAATTGCGAGTATGATGCCTTGTAGATGCCTTGTATGTCTCGATGGTCCTTCGCACACATGTCTACGCCTCCATGTCCTCCGCATATCAGTGTCATACAAGCTTCGGTCTCGGACACTGAGACATGCCGAACTCTCTATCGTCCCATACGTCGTCCTTGATTCTCTCCCAATGTACGAGTTCCGCCCCTGCTCCCCAACTCAAGAAACACCCTGCCTCGTATGGCCCGCCAACGCAACCAACATACATGCGGCTCAACATGCAATTCGTCGCCCTCGAGGCCGCTCTGACTTTCTTCTAGCGACTAGCCGACAGAATCTGCCTCAAGGATCAGCGAGTCTGCGTGCATCACGAGACAGCCTGCCTAGCCATCGATGTCATCACCTGCAAGGCAAGGACGGACGTGCCCATGCGGCCTCACGGCTCGAACGCGAGGACGGCGCGGGGATTGGGTGTGGCTGCTGTGGCTAATGCACGGTCTGCCGGTTATCCGCCCTGAGGCGTAAGGCTGACACTGCATCAATAGGTCATGTGGTTTTCGCGAACGGTAAGGTGGGAAGCGGATGTTGTCCCTATTGGTTGTGTGCGGCTGGGGTGGGTCCGTCAACGAGAGTATCTTGAGGGTGAGGTGGATATGAAGTGGGTTGACTGGGTATCCACACTACAAGATTTGGGAACGGGGGTTTTATTTTGTCTTGACTACGTGGATACAGAGAGCCGGGAAGCTTGGCGAGGATGGAGAGTCGTGGTTATATATGGGAGTAGGTTCCCCATGTTGGAGGATATTGGCAGCCAGAAGCATCGTATCACAAATCAGCTACGAACAGACCCCTTAGCTACAATTTCCAAAACACCACACTTTGCATTACTCTCCGCATCCATACTCCAGCACCGCCGATGACAGACCACCACACCCATCCCATCTCAGCACGAGACTTATCCTCAAGACTCGCCATACTCCAAGCCTCAACATCCAATACCACCACCACCACCACCAGCCATGGCGCTAGGTCCTCCTCAACCTCCACCAACCGACGACCCGGAACCTCCTCCTCCTTCTCCTCCTCCCTCAACAAACACTCCAACTTCTCCAAGTCCTCCACAATCTCAACAGTTGACTCGCGCTCCTCTGCCGGTCCACAGGTCACGCATGCCAGCGCCTCCATCGACCCAGGCTCATTCAGCAAACCACGGGTTCATCAACGGAGTCGTCGTGACACGGGACCCGGTACGAAGAGTGAGGGTGGAGCAGAGGGCAAGGAGATGGAGTTCAAGTATTACGGACGCCATTCTAACCAGTGGTTGTTCAACGATTTCAGTGTTACGGATGCCATGGCCAAAGGGTTCAAGAGGGTGTTTGGAAGAGGGAGCGGAGGTGGGGATTGGTATGAGAACAGAGAAAAATAGAGTGAGAGACGCGAAGGTTATCCGGACACGGGTTTCATCGAAACGGACTTGGGAGGTGTGTTGGATAGATAGCTGTAGAGGAACACATTATTGTTGTGAAGTTGATGACCTATGTGATGCTGATGCCTGATTGCGTTTGTGTCATATCGGTTGTGCTTGCCTGTGAGACAGCGGGTTGTGGTTGAAAAGCTTGAAACAAGTAGTATGAAAGATGTAGAGTCCAAAATCCAATCTTCATTCAATCATCCAAACAATCCAGACTAACAATGACGAAACTACAGACATTCCATAGGGCATGCAGTGATTCAGTCCACAGACTCGAACCTGGTATCTGGTTACATTTGCGAAACGCCGTCGCTATGAGATTGTCAAATTACGCAATCATCCCAGAAGAATCGTACCCAATATCTACATGGCATTGTTTGCACGCGTGTTCAATCAGTTTACACACTGTTTTTCTCAAAGCACCATGCTCTTCCTGCGACTCGCAGCCCTCTCCGCCCTCAGAGCACTTGTCTCCCTCGCTGCTTTGGGCTCAGCCTCCTTTTCTGAGTCTCGAGCTTCAGC
The DNA here is from genome assembly GCA_025504975.1 of Plenodomus lindquistii. Taxonomy (NCBI): domain Eukaryota; kingdom Fungi; phylum Ascomycota; class Dothideomycetes; order Pleosporales; family Leptosphaeriaceae; genus Plenodomus; species Plenodomus lindquistii. The sequence continues at coordinate 368,856 of JANUWI010000011.1, forward strand.
CTTCCCGTCGAGATCGCTGGTACTGCCAGTGCCCTGCAGCGGTGCCGCCGGACCCAGCTTCTTCTCTTTTATAGATGGTCGGCCAAGCGCAGACGTACTCTTGCCCAAATTTGTGGTACTCTTGCTGCCCAGATTTGTAGCACTTGCGCTCTTTACCGTACCACTCCCGGTGCGCTTATGCAGACTTGGGAGTGCACCTTCCGCAGTTGCTCCTTTGCGGTCGTCTCCAGTCACTGAGGAGGCGATGGGCATGGCGGAGTGACGGCGTGCGCTTCGTGCGGCTTTAGCAAGCTCAGTGATACGTGGTCGCGGGTTGGGGGCTATATCCACCGGCGATGATTCTGTGAAGTCGAATACAGCTAAATTGTCCTTCTCCAAAGGTTCTTGTTTAAGAGCTGGAACTCTCGTGGGAGCAGCCAGATCAGACGATTTTCCCACGATAGGCTCTGTGGCAGGCTTCAAGACTAAACCATCTGCTGAAGCAGATGCTCTGCGTTTGGCGGTGCTTGTCTCGTTGATTAATGCGGTTATGGCTTTTGACGCAGTGGAGCGTTCGGTTGGTTGCTCTGATGCTGGCGATGTCTTATCTTGAGCTTGTCTGTCGAGCTTTTGTCGCAGAGGACTGCCAACTTCGATTTCTTCCTCGCCCGCATGGCCAGAGGCCGCTACTGGCTTCCAGTTCAGATCACTGGTAGGCTCGCGCTTGACTGTGGTCGGAGGTGCCGACTGAGCCTCTACACTGGTCCTACGATCGATCACTGCGTCGACTAACTTGGCATCAGGACGCCTCATCTTGACACTGAGGCTCGGTTCCTTGTAGCTAACCTGTGGACGGGCGCGTCGTCCAGGTCGAGCGCCTTGCCCAGTCTGATCGGCAGAGCTAAGGTCGCCAGGTGGTGGTGTATCTTTGTTGTCTGGTCGCTGGGTCGAAGGCTCTGTCGAAGGTGGGGAGAAGATGGACTCCACAGCTGGCGTTTTGGGTGGTAATGAATCGAGATGGATTTCGGCAGTCAGGATAGGCTCAGACGCTGACAAGACGGGAATGTCTGGCTGTGTGTTGTTGCGGGTAATGTTCAGACGTGGACGACCGCGGGGCCTGACTGCAGGCTTAGTAGGCTTGTCAGGTTTGTCCTCGACCGAAGAGCGCTGCTTCTTTGGTGACACTGTGACTACTGGATCGGTATTGACAGGTTCTGTAGATGTTAGCTGCGAACATTGTACGAGACAAGCCAAACTCACTCGATCCAAGAATTGGTCGGTCGGGTGACGAGGGCCTAGAATCCTCGTTAGATGCCTCAGTCTCCGGAGCAGCGGGGGTAGTTCGGCGGCTGAACCTGAATGGCTCTCCCTTGAATTGGAGTCTATCCTCGTCTTCTTGTACGCTGAATTTCCGTTTGGTTGCACGGGTTGGCTTTGCGGCAGTCTCTTCTGTTTCGTCAGGCGATTCGAACACTGACATTCGACGAACGTTCAGCTTCGGTCCGCTCTCCCTCCGCTTCTTACGCGTCTCGAGGTTGGCGGACAATGCAGCTTCTTCGGCCTCGGCTGCTGGCTCTTCCGCAATGTCTTCGGCACAAGGGTCGGCGTTGAAAGCAATGGGCTCTTCGTCGTCGAAACGCGAGATGGGCGGAGGGCCAATGTCTGGCGACTGGCTATCGGGGTCGACGAGCACCTGCTGCAGCTCTTCGGCGCTGTGCATGGTTAGTATGTACACTGTGAGCGCATCTTCTGGGGCTACACCCTCATCCAGTCTGAATGACAGAGGGCAGAGCATGTTCGACATACCCAAGAGTCCGCCGAGGATAGTGCTTGTCCTCCGCGATTGTCGGCAGCATGGCGTTCTCGACTTCCTGGAGGCCAAGTCCACTCCGCCACTGTCTCTCCCCGCTCCTCCTTCGCGCCGTGGCCTGGCTCTTTCTGCGTCCTGCGTCTCTGTGCGAGCCGCTCGGGCCTCTCGATAGCCCGGCGACCAGCCCTCCAAGCTCGAGAAGCTTGGCTTCCAGCTCGTTCTTGACAGCGTCAATGTGGTCCAACGCAGGCCGCGACTCGATGTTGTTGTGCAGGTTGAGCACCTGCTCCCTCAGCGCCAAATTCTCCGCCAGAAGTCGTGAGCAGTCATTTTCCAGACTGCGTATGCGGATCGACTGCTGCGAGTTTGTCTTTGCCAGTTCGCGGTTTTGTCGCAAGAAGCGGCGCTTCACAGCATCAAGCGTTTCCGCCGATGGCTGAGGTGCTGGCGCGACCGGCGGCTCGTTGAGGCGCGCCATGTGCGCAGAGGACTAGGTATGTCGGTGGTAAGTATAGTCGTGGAGCAAGGAGATGCGAGTCGTCGTGTGGTCGAGGCACTGGAGGCACTGGTGGGGCCAAAGCGTGCGCGCTGTGTGTCGTTGTTTCCGTCTCGTTATCGTCATATTGAGGAAGTTCGGGCGTTGTTTACCTTAGCAACGCGGACGCTAGCGCTGCTTTTGGCATCGTGTGGGAGCGTCGACACGTGAGTGGGGCATAGGCGCGTCCATGGGGGTCCACCACCGGGTAGAGCACCATCACAACGCGCCGTGGAAGACACTGTGAAATCAAAGAGAATCACCCAAACTCAGACAGCATGTCAAACTACGCACGTCCTCTTCCATCTCACCTGCGAAACCAGTCGCTGGGCGGCGCGCAGCAGCAGTCTCCTGTGATGCTTGCGCGCATTGCAGAAAAGAAGGCTGAACTCGCGAACCTCAAGGACTTGCAGGCACTCAGTGGTGGATTGGCAGATCAGATGCAGATGCTAGCAGACAAATTACAGACTTTGTCTGACGGTACCGAAGGTATGTGTGGACGCAATCTCTCATCCGCCAGCCATCTAGACATCACTCTACCTCAAAGGGTGAATGTGCAGTAAACGACATGTAAGACTGACGTGTTCCCCTCCCAGCGGTTGCTGCAGTCCTCTCAAACTGGCACAACGTCCTCCGAGCGATTAATATGGCTTCCAGTAAGTCGCTCACCTAAACGACCAATAGAACTGCTTCTAACTCACCCCAGCCAAACTCCCCAGACCGAAAGAAGAAGAGGAAGAAGAAGCAAATCAGAAGACCGAAGATGCGCCACCTCTACCTCAGACGCTTGTGCGCATCCCCACGCAGCATGCACCTGCGCTCTTGGAGCAAGCCAATGCAAGTGTTGCCCCAGAGTGAGGAATTCCTCGAGCATCAGGATATCACATGTAAGCGCGTCATGCACTTGTAAGCATGGAAGAAGTGCAAGGACAGAGCGACTTGAAACGGGCTGTCGCAGAGGATCTACTCCACCCGATTCGCGAGGAGAGCAGAGCAACTGGCGTGAAAGGCGCGTGTTGTGCATAACAGCCCAACATCGAACGAATGAAGATAGCGATGAAGTTTCTGCATAATATGCAGCAAGGGTCGTCCGCACCAAGAGTAGATAGGCTCTGAGGAAGCATGGAAGTGGAAGTGGAAGTGGAATTTGAGCAATTGATCGTCTTCAGCATTAGGGCAACTGTCTCTGTTGTTTTCTACTGTAACAGGTGGCAATACCTGTGAACGGCCTGGTTGCGATGCGGTACATGCATCGGTCTCAAAAGGCAGGAGGCTTTTGTGCACCTCTAATTGTGGTGCTGTGCTATATACAAGACGCTTGTGCGTTGTGTGCAAGAAACCCCAAAACTCCCTGCTACCGTGGCAGTCGTCAATGTCAATGTTATCGTAAGTGCTGTATGATGATGGGACACAAGCCTACGTGCGTAGGTATTTAGGTGTCGTGATTGTGTGGCCTATTTCTTAGTCTTTGGGATCTTCTCATAGGCGTTGGGACTAGGGTTGCGTCGCTGACGGGCGCGCTTCTGCGGTTTTCCTGAGCCTTCCCCGTGGCCATGACCCTCTTCACAATCGCCATGGTCGTGGGAATGTGGCTTTCGGCCTCGGCCCTCTCCATTTCTACCAGCAGGTCTCGCCGTGCTGTTGTCTGGCTCTGAGTCGGAATCAGAGTCTGACGAAGAATTGTCAGAGGAGTCATCATCGTCCGAAGATTCGTCAGCAGCGCGGGGCTTGTGGTAGATGCAGCAAACTTGGTGAACAGTCAGCGTGATGACGGTTGGTGGTGAAGTTGGCAGTGGACACACCTTTGGAGGATTTCTTTCCCATTCCTTCGTTGTCAATCACGTCTTCCGCCCATTGAATACGCCGCTGCTCTACTGGCTCTGCCCGCAGGCGCAAGACGCCTGAGGGTGCGGACAGGCGCAGAACAGGCTGAGGTCGAACCTCCATGGTCCTGCTACCGCCTGCAGGCGTAGCAGTTCGCGGGCTGGAGGAAGCCATGTTGGTCGTGGATGTCGTGAATGGTGAAAGTGCGGGTGACGGCGAGGTGAATTGGCGCTATAGGTTGAGAGATTAGACGTGGGTGTACGGTGCGTTTGCGATCAACCGCCGTGGAGTCATGGAGTCGCCGTCAAATATGGGGCAGGGAGTGCCGTGGTCGACTAAGGGCGGGCGCAGGGCGAAGGGTAGAGGAGGGCAGGTACGGGATTTGCTGGGCGTGAATTGTCGTGTGCATGTACGTCTTTGTTGGTCGACGATGATTTGTTGCGTGACATTCATGGCCAGTGCGTCATTGGTGATTGTGCCTTCTCTGTCCCGCACGCCACGCTTGCCCCACGATCGCCCATGTCGCTTGCAATCTGAACTCGACCACACCACGCCATATCCAGAACATTGCTTCTGGACGGACGGCGCGCCTCTGCTAACGTTGCAACAGTACAAGTATTACTCGAGGGGGCGGCTCAGGATGCTCAATGTTTCGTGGACAGTCGTTGACTGTTAGCTGACTAACATTCATCAGACTCAACTAGAACATCGAGCATGACAGTACAAGCAAGACTCATTGTCTGAACAAGGCGTGAACTATATACTGTGTATGCGTAATACTTTATCGAGTCGCTGTTTTACCTCAGAAGCATCATCCTCTAGCCTACATAATATGGATATAGCGGCAGGGAGACAACCAAGGCACACTAAACCATTCAGGTAACCTCGCCACTACCTGCATCGCGTACAGGTGCTGTCATATGTAGTATCTTGTTTACGGGGTTTTTTGTATCAAGCTGGCTGCGTTGAATACCGCTCCTGAGAGTAGCGACACGACTCAATACCTGTGGTGCAACGAAATTCCTTTGTACAGCACACACGACAGTCAGCAATCTCACACAAACAGTCTAGTCTCAATCTCCATACTGTCATCCAAAATCCCGCGCGATTTGCCATGGTCAGATCTCGCGATCCAGCAATTTGCGTCGTTAATGAAGGGGTGCAGTAGATGCTCGGCAACAGCCCGCGAGATTTGCTGCTAAAGGATGCACCAATTGCAAAAAACATGGCACCAGGCACGCCGACCGATCCGAACAGCGGTGCATCATGCATGTGGCAGGCTGCTACGTCTCACAAAGGCGTTCGAGAAGGAACGTGAGTGCTTCTGTGAACCCCGTCATGTGGTCCGCGGGACAGCAACTGATCCCTATCCGATGGAGAGTATCGATTGCGTCGCCGTCAGAGCTTGGCTATGCAAAGCTTTGTCAAGCGCACGATAAAAGGGGAGATGATAACAACGGATGAATGCACAATCTCAAGCAATGACGGTGTCCTAACCAGAAGAGGGGAGACTAGTGTAAGAGTGTACTGGCCGTGGGCAGAGCCGTGGCCAAGGTCCCGCTCTGCAACTGAAGCCAGTTCCGCGCCGCTTGGGGAGACTGGAAGGAGGACGAAGCTCCGGAGCTTGTCGTGCACCACTGGTGCGAGGCTGTGACTTTGGATGTGGGAAATGAGGTCGAGTGGGTCCGGTGTTCTGGGCCCGACCAGCTCCATGTGTGCCATCAAAATAAGGGGAGGAATGCCTGGGACTGTGCTCGAGGCAACGTTGTCGGACAAGCAACCCCGAGGAATTGGCGCGGAACACGTGGTTGGTGACTCTGGTCATGAATAGGCACAGCATGCGGTTGTGCAAATGAACGTTGGTTGCTCGACGAATACAGCTCAGGGGCGCGAGGCGATTGCGAGGCGCTGTGGTGTCTTCAGTCAACAGCCACCGGCCCTGTCAGCAATCTGGGGAGTTGAGAGATTGGCCAATCATTGCCAGCAATCTCATGGGTACCTGCAGTAGCGATGCCTCATGCGTCCTAGATCGACCGAAAGGCGCTGGGATCGTCAATGTTTCTAAATAAACGGCCGCACTGCATACACGCCTCCTGAGCACAGTACAATGTACATACATGGACACGAGGAAGACCGTATACGCGCGAAGAGCCGGCGGCGAGGCGCAGCTGGGAATGCACGAGCAAGCTGCTCAGCATCAGCAAGTGCTGGAAAGAATTTGGGAGAGACGTGGAATGCACAGGACTCGTGAGAACGACTTCAAACACCGCGGTGCCGCTCGAGAGCAATCCCTGAGCCCTTCATCCCTCGGCGTCGCAGGCCTGACCCGTGCAGGCCCCAGCCAATAGGGAGGCCTGTTCGCCAGAATAGGGAATCCAAGCTCTCCACCAGCCGCCCAGGCGCCTCATCTATCCCCCGACCCCATCCGCCTTTCTTTCTTCACCTCCAGTTCTCGTCGGAGCCGCTTCGTCGCACCCTCACTTTTGCAGCTACAGCGACTCTTGCCGTCCGTTTCTTACCCCAGTCATTCTTTTTGGGTCGGAAAGTGTTTGTTGTTGCTCTACTTGGCCAGCTGCCCTATTCACTCCTTTACCGCAACCGTCGACTCGCACATACTCGGCCATATACAAGCGCCTTTGAATCTAGCAAATACAACCGACACATAGACGAACTTGACGTTAGTTAATACTCGTTCTACTGCAACATTGCGACTTGCTGCACAGCTGCGACTTCCGTCACACTGCCCTCTTCTTTGTGGCTGCTTCCGCCCGTGGACCAAGACTGAAAGGCTCCATTGCCCATTGAGACACCGGCATCAGCCATGTCGCACTCACACCAACATGCTCATATGCACAACCACGTGCGCCACGAAGGATATGTCGGAGCCAGCAGCAGAGCCAGCCAGACCATGGTCGACAAAGCGAGTCGAGTGTTGGTAGCTCGTGCTGCTTCTACATGCACCAACGATAGCGACCCAGGCTGCACCAAGCCTACACAAACACCCACCTTGGCTATTGCGCTTGGTGTCATGTAGGTCATAGCACTCTTTGCGCCCTGCATTGGCTAATCCACTGCAGAATACCCATCTGCGGCCTAGCCGTAACTCTCGTCTACCTGCATTTCAGGAACAAGAAGAAGCTCAGCGCAGAGGATGCGAGAGACAAGTACAAGTCGCTGGACTTCGGAATGGAGCCTGGTGTCGGTGGAGTCAAGACGGCGAAGAAGGGTCCTGAAATGAGCGTGTCTGAAAAGGAGCAGCGGGGAACTCATGATCGCGGTCTATCATTGGAAACTGGAAGCCCATACATCCTGCCCGTCGGTTTGCATGGCTCGCGGGAGTCATTTCACTCCATGTCGCGCTCCCAGTTTGACCCTCATGACCCCTACCGTCCAGTCACCTTCCTCAAAGACGACGCAAGTATTCGCAGCCCCAGCCGCACTCGCGGCGACCACGCCTCCGTGTACACAACTTCGAGCGGGGGAACTCAAAAGGACAGAATGGGCGACGGGCTTCTCAAGAACGCCTCGAGAATGTCGCGGTCCCCAGTTCCCGTTCGTGGCGACTCGCTGTCCCCAGATGGCACACGCTCGCCCGACTCCCAATTTCCTGAACCAACCTCGGCGCTCAGCCCTCTCAACCCTCGTTTCTCCAACAGTCCTCTGCCTCTGTCTTCAGAAATTCCTGGTGACGAACCAAAGACCCAGTATGCTGCGTTCAAGCCTATGAGCATTCCCACAATCTCTATTCCTGAGCCGGCTGTCACAAACAGGGAAGTGACAAGATCGCCAGTAGAGACTACCGGATCCCCACTCCCGCCACGCGTTCAGTCCCAGCAAGCCGTCGTACATCAGAACGCCAACACGAACAGCATCCTCAGCACTTCTAGCTATGGCGACGGCTTTCAAGTAACACCGCCATCACCCCGTCTCAGCCAGACTCTTGAAGAGCCTGCATCTCCCAAGCCTCTGCAGCCGCAACCGCAACGTCCCAATGGTCTTGGTGTAGAGAACTTCACCGGCAACTCCAACCGACTTTCCATGAGCCTCCGTCCGCTGCCATCTGACAACCCCGAGGAAGACCCTGAGCAACGCGCCAATCGTATTCGATCGTTCTACAAAGAATACTTCGACGACTCTAAGCCTGAACCTGCCAGTACCCACGCATACAACGACTACTATGAGGATTATGGCTCTGAATACCAGGACGGTACTCTGTTCGACTCGCGCAACGGCAACTTCATCGTCGCGCAACCCAACGCGCCCTTCGCTGAGCCCATTACACGTCGCGCCATGACACCGCCTCCTCGTGCACCTCCCCGTTTCCGAAGCAACACCGCTACTGGACCCCACCCTCATATGTCTAGCAGCTCTATGGCTTCGTCGCAATACCCTCCTCCTCGCGGCCTATCGTCAATGAGCGGACGACTACCTGCACCTGCCAAGAAGGCACTGCCTCCTCCTGCTGCTCTCTCATCGTTGCCCACTCCCGCCAAGCTCACTGAGAACTCTATGGTCTTCGACCCCATTGACTTCGCCCCGCCAGTCTCCTTCCGCGAAAGGCAGAACGGTATGCGACCAGACAGCCCGCTCGGCACCCCGAGACCGTTCAGCCCAGCAGTCCGACCTCACACTCCTCTTGTTGGCTCATACGATGAGCTGCCTGTATTGCCCAGCCCCCACTTGATGCGCAAGTCGGGTACATTCACTGCACTGGACTTTGCACCACCCGGTCGCATCCGTGATCCCGCTGGCGGCGGTGCATCAGATGCAGGCTCCATTCGCTCCAATCGTTCTGGCATCTCGGCTGCCGGGAAGTTTGCTGTTCGCAGCGGAGCTAACCGTGTCAGCAGAATACCAAGGGATGTTGTTGGTACTCGAGATGACTTCATGGTTCAGCTCCGGCCGCAAATGAACCTTGTATCAAGGGCGTAGAGCGCGCGATGCTCATTCGATGATAACTCGGCACCACACATACAACGGCTCGCTGGCAGAGTTTCTCAAATCCCAGTCGACTCAAAAGCTCCTTCGTACATATCACATGTTTCCGTACACTTCTTTCAATGTCGGACATGACGAATTCCATTCGACGATTTTAGACACCAGCGCGCGTTGGCTTATCCACGTCTTTGCGTTCTCTACCCTACACCGCCTGACGCGTCTCTGTACTGTACAGATACTTGCTATTTTTACACCTTCTCATTGCAGTCCAGCATATTTGTACACACAACCAAGGCTACCGTCGTTTGTTTTCAGGGCTTGTACAGCGGTTCAGCGGCAAAGGGCAGGCGTTAATATGTCTAATTTATATTCTCTCCCTCGAGTGGGTGCACTGTGGGAATAGGCCAGGTGAGGAAGGCGATGTTGGCCGGCTTTGCAACAGTGAGACGGCGGTTTGAAGGGTTCTCTTTGTCGAGAGGACTATTGTGTGCTCTTGGTGGCGTGTCCCAAGCAACATAGAAAGGAAATGGAAGAGACATGAATACTTGTTTCTTGTGTGATTGCCGTGATTGTTGACAAGATGTCGTGCAAAATCGCGTGGTTGCACCTTGGGCGGCGAGGCGCCCAAAGGCTACTCCGGGAGAGGCTTGGTGGCTGTGACCCAAACTCCGGCCAGCGTTGGAGACTTGAGCCTCTTGCGGTGCCGATCATCCGCACGCTCCCCTTCAATCACCCCTGGGAAAATCCCATGCATCCCATCCCATGTATGCAGCAAGCATATTGATTAACCCTGTCTCTATACTGATTCACCTGCAGGTCAGAGCGACTGCTGCCTTTGACTGTGTACTTATCTGGAGCGGGTACGTAGCGGTGAGTATGGTGTCTCTGAGCAACACACTCGGTTGCCCGAGACGTCATCCCCAGCCTCATCGACGCGTCAGGACTGGCCGCCCCAGACAAGTCGCGACTCAATCGTTGCGCACGCCGGTCCTCTTGTGCATCCAATTACATCGCATCGGGCCGATTTCTCGCTCCTCTAGCGTCTTGCGAGTGTCGTCGTTGAGGTCGCAGACTGCGCTTTCTCTACTTTGTTGGTGCTAGCGATACGTCATAAGCCTCTGTGCGAATCGCACTTGTTTGGTCTTTGGACCTCTGGGAGGTGGGTAGGGATCCATAATAAACTACCACGTACGTCGTGCTGCGTGCGTCCGCGCGTTTTTCTTGACGTCTGTTGCTGTGGCTTCTGGACTTTGCATCCCCGGTCGAAGGATTCAAGTTCCTTCTCTCGCCTCGTTTCGAGATTCGCAAAGTCGTTTCGTTCGTTGACGACGACGTATTGAGAGCCCAACGCCACGTAACGCCACGTCGCAAGCCACAACCACCATCTACGAAGCAATCGGCAGTACAAGACAAGAACGAGAACGTGCGGAGCAAGTCGCAAGTCGCAAGTCGCAAGTCGCAAGTCGAAAACGAGGACATACGGATCAACATGGGTATCTTTGGACGCCGCCGCCGGGCGTCAGACGACACAGCCGTCGAGCCTACAGAAACAACAGCCCTACCCGCTCACGAACTTTCCAAACAACAAATCAAACGTGCTACACGTACACGAAAAACCTGGGCCCTAACGACCTCTTTTTTCCTCTTCATCACCGTCATCTTCCTCATCCTTGTCAACATTGCTGGAGTCCGGAATAAGGCGGTCATCCGAGACTGGTATTTTATCAAACTCGATCTGAGTAATATTGTACCGGCCAGTGTACCTAATTTCGCCCTCATCAACACGATTGCGCAGACGTTGGGACTTCATGACTTCTACCAAGTGTCCATGTGGGGCTACTGCGAAGGCTACAATGGACAAGGCGTGACTTTCTGCTCGGAACCTGAAACGTTATTCTGGTTTAACCCTGTCCAAATCCTCAGGGACCAGTTGCTTGCTGGAGCGTCGAGTAAGTGTTAAAAGGTTTTGCTTTATTCGGTCATTCAGCCCCAGCATTGGCACAACGCATCAACGAAACCAACCCCAAAACCACCAAAACTAACAAATAACACTAGTTAATCTTCCCGCCGATATCAACGACATCCTCGACCTCATTAAGCTCGCCTCGCAATGGATGTTCGGCCTCTTCCTCACTGGCACAGTCCTCTCCTTTGTCCTAATTTTTCTCATGCCAATCTCCGTTTATACGCGCTGGCTTGCGCTTCCCGTAGCCATTATTACCTTCCTAAACGCGCTCTTCGTCACCGCCGCAAGTGTGATCGCAACAGTCATGTTCATTATTTTCCGCAACACTATCGGTGGTGTGGCCGAACTGAACATCAGCGCGGAGATTGGCGTCACGCTCTTCGCCTTTATGTGGGTTGCGAGCGCCTTTGCAATCTTCGCGTGGTTGATCCAGATGGGGCTTTGCTGCTGTTGCGCGAGCCGCCGAGACGTAAAGAAGGGCAAGAAGAGGGGAAGCGAGAAGGCATACCATCTTGGCGGAGTAGAAGGATCTGCGCTCAGGGACAGCAGGATGGTTGCAGCTGAGCCTATGGACAGCGCGCCCAGGAAGAAGTATCAATTCTGGAAACGTGGTTAGGGGCCTCGTCCGACTGAATTTGGATACTTTGACTCCAAGTGAGAACATGAGCCGTACTGAAACAGCAGTGCATGGCGCATATCAAGACCTGGTATAGATAGACTCTTCTTTTGACTTTGGAAACAGCAAGCATGGCGTTGGTCTGGGATTACTCGCATCGTTGGGATCATTTGCATCATTCGGCATCATGTCATCATGCCCACTCGAAATGGACCGTCCCTATGGATATAGATGAGCTCAACACCTACATAGTATAATTTGTCCTATATGCGCTCCCCAGAGCCTCCCGAGCTACAAGCTGTAAGTCATGTTGTAGGAAGAATATGTTCTCTGCCCTCATATACGAAGGAGCTCGTATTCATTGAGTCACCAAAGTCACATACACTATTCACACCGTAACCACCACAATACACTAAAGTGCTATTTTAGTGTGACTAGATATTACGTGAATGTTCTAGGGGTGGTGGAGATTATAATGTAACAGCTTTATGTACTTTTATTATCTTCTTGCTAGTATATAGTCTCACGCATCGTGCTGTTAACGTGAGATGGTAACACAATAAAAACGAGCTCCTTTATACTCTTATACCATTGCCAACCCCACGCTCCTCCTACCTGTTCAACTGATCCATATCAATAATCCTTAGCTCTGTCCTTGCATACAAAATGACCAAGCATATGATGCCCGGCAAAAACCCACCGCCGATCCCCAGTCCCTGCATCCAGTCCCCTGCCTTCCAAACCTCCGACAGGGCAAGCAACCCACACACGGCACGATTCACTATCACAATCCACTGCGCCAGGAAATCCGCAACCTCTGTACTAACAAACGGCACTGGCCGCCGTCCAGGTTTCTCGTCCGGCTTTTCCCACGGCGGAGGTTGGCGGGTGGGTCGTGTTGTGGAGACAGAGGGGACGGGTTGCCCGTTTATCGGCTCCATTTCTGTGGGCGCGAGAGGGAGGAAGTACAACGTGTATGCTGTTGCTAGCAAGCTGGCAATGGAGACCAAGGCAGGAAGGACGGTGGAGAGGGAAAAGAGGCGCGGGAGATATAAAGGGATGGGTGCCAGAGGGAGGATGAGGAGAAGTAGCGTGTAGGTGTGTGTTGCTGAGGTGTCGTTGGTGGAGAGTTTCTGAACAAGCGTCTTGCGGTCTACATGGTGAAGGAGACCATTAGTTGCGTGCATCTTCAAGGGGCCGCCGCAGTGTGGAGAGAGCAAATACCTTGTTCGTCCATGCCTTCTTCCACCGCATTCTCATCATCAGATTCAGACGGGTACTTGAATGTCTTGCGCAGGCGCTGTGCTGCGAGGGTCTCGGCCTCTTTGACCTTGTCCATGGTTCTGCTCCGTTCAGAGGGCTGGCTTCGTTGAACAAGAAGGTACGTATGCAGGGGTGGAGATTTCCAAGAGCAAGACCGTAGACTAATTGCGGTATGCAAGGGCGACAGGTTGCAAATGCAAATTGCGGGCGAGTGGGACAAGGTCACGCAAGGTGACGTTTGTGGGGGATCTAGACCGGACCCTGATTTTAGCGTTGTGCCGAGGGACATTGCCGACGATCAAGAAAGTCGGAGATGGACGATACCTTTCCAGTCCACTCTTCCCTTGGCGGTCATGTGAACAGCTTTGTTTGCTGAGCGAGCTAAGGTACAGATGAATTCCACCTCTGAATTGTTGTCTGATTATTCTGATGACCCAGACCATTTGACAACTGGACGGGTGTGGCTCTGTGGCTGTCGACTTCACGTACTTGTCCATCTTCTTGTTGGTATCGGCTATGCGTTCTGTACATGGTGACCACGATATCAACAACAGGGGAAACCCAACTCAGCTTCTGCCTTCGGGTCTTCTGTGATGTTGTGCTGGTATTACTGGCGTCTAGGCCAAATGGCAAGGGGGAAGTATGCAGTAGGACGTTCCCCGTGAAGAACGAGGGCGAGAACGCATCGCCGGTGTTGTTGCGAAGGCGGAGCGAGTGTGAGACCAACGCACCAAGTGATTAGGGCGTCATTGACAGTGGCAGAGGTTTTGGCGTAATTGAAAGTGACGGAGGTGGGCTCACTAGTAGCTAGAGTGATGCAGTGGGCAAAGGTGAGGTGTTCGGTATTGGGTATGGGCGGGACCGGCAGGGGCGACGGCGGTGAGTATGGGCGACTTTTCTATCAGACTCTTTTCTCTGGTGACTTTGCGGAGTGCATGTCTGATATGTTTCCAGCATACTATGCTAGGTCCAGTTCGTATTGACCTAAGATTATTTCCAGTACAGGAGGTGTAACATTCTACGCCATATCATCAATTGACGTGTCGACCGGATCCTTACTCGTTGGATCATCCCTCTTCGCTGTCTCTGCTACTGACTTCCAAAATGCGCCCTGTCTTGCGTTTCTTCCTTTCCCTTCCCTTACCACCGACATATTGCCCCTGACGTCCCCTCTCCTCCTTCTCCTGTTCAAAATGCGTCAACATGTGCCTACACCTATCCTCCCAATTCCCACATTCATCCCCACAATCCCCACACTTCAACCCCCCTCTCGGCGTGAAATCTACTTTACTCTTCTGCAACATCTTTTCTGTCTCCTCTTCTCTGTGAATCTCCTTGACATGCCTCAAGAACTTGTCTTTGCGGTTGACCATGAAGGGGTTGTCCTTGTTGACGCTATAGCATATGCTACAAAGCCAGAGTTCCTGTGGCTCATGCGTTTCTTCGTGGCGCCGCCAGTCGAAAACTCGTGCTGTTTGGTACCCGCAGCCGAAAGTGCAGCGAAGGTGGCCTTTGTTCACGGTCCGGCGACCGTCGGTACGAGAGCGTTGGCGGCGACAGGTGTTAATGTATCGCTGCACGAGGTCGAGCATTGGAGTCGGGAGGTGCGCGCTCTGACAAGCCAGGCTGGACGAAGCAGGCGAAGTTTGCTTTCTGTCACAACGTGATGGGGAGTAGTTTTCGCGCTGCTGTGACGATGGAGATTGTCCCGTGTCTATAGTTGCGGTTTGTAACTCGTCGATGAAGTCGTCAACAATGTCGGCCGACGCATGAACGAGTAGGGCCAAGGCTCCTGTGGAGCTCCCACGACTCTGCGGTACTGTGTGGAATCGTGCAAAGTCATTATACCATGTCCTTATAAGGTTCCTTTGTGTTTCGGAGAGGGCTGGCGTGCCGCACTGGTGTGTAGTAACTGCTCTTACTATGCCGCCTTCTGTTTCGCTCAACGCGCTTGCAGTGTGAACAGAGCTGATTGCATCGGAGCCACCGCTTGCGCTTCGTTTATGTGGATACCCGTGGCGTCCTGACTGCGTCGAACGCCGCTTACTTGGAGGTGACGTTTCGTCTTCATTTGCAGTGGGAGAACGGTATCGTTTCTTCTTCATCGATTTGATAGTGGACGTTTCAAGTCGAGTGTTGAGTTCCGACAGGGCACTGTCTCTTTGGCTAGAGTCGGACAGAGGGGAATGCATGATGCTCTTTTTCCGACATTTGGTGACAGATGTGGTAGATTCTTGTAACCTACGTTGATTTAGCTGGAAGTCCTACTCAATTCTCTGAGTAAGATCATGGGGATGTGACTGAACGTAAGCATCCAGTTTCTCTTGAAGTAAGTGAGGCTGTCCAGATTGAATGGAGGTGTCCTCGTCGTGGAGACTATACTGAACCAATACATTAGCTCCACATGTAGATTGGGCGAAGTTGGGCATCAATGCCTCATCCAAAAATCGAGCTTAATCAGGCTGGTCTAGCATAAGAGGCAGTCAGCTCACCGAAAAGTCTGGCTGGAACGAGGTCTGATGAGACGGAGATGCGTATTGTGTAGGCGCGGTCGGGTACACCGGGTTGATGCAGTCATTCCCGCATTCCCAGAAGTACGTTGGTAATCCACTCCCTTCCTGGTACGGCCTTCTCTCCTGTGAGACACTTTGTTCATGGGTCCCTTCAGACACAAGACTTGTGGAAAATGAGTGGTGGAACATGATTGGTGGTTGTCGGCCGACAGCGTGGCAGAGAACTAGCTCAGCGGGGTGCTACCCTGGCCAGTGGACACCAAAATCGAGGAAGTTCCGTATGCGAATGGACCAAACCCTTGGGTATCACGTGGAAGTGGTGGTGCTTCCTGGGAAGTGTCATTCCTGAAGAGAAAAGCGTCCGTGCAAGTAGAGGGTACAGGCGGATAGATCACTGGATCTCCCATGTCATTATATATGGGCATGCTGTTTGGGCGTCGCCCACGCCCACGCCCACGCCCTTTCACTGTCCGTAAGGCAAAGTCTATTTCTGAATTACTTGCCCTATCCACCTTCGTGTGCTACGCCTCAACGCAGTCTTGCCACATATCAATATTGACTTCTGGACCTCTAAAAGATATCGATACTGGTTGAGACCTCGAACCTATCCAAACGTGTTTCATGTAGATCTTAAAATCCAAGTGCAAACGAAAGCACAAATCTCTAGTTGAGCAGTTCCGGTGGGCAGTGATCGTCATTGACTTGAAGCGTGCCATGGCCCACATGTAGAGGTATATACCACATGGGTCGCATGCATACGTGATTCCATAGTGATGCCGTAGGCTCCAGTCCAATTAATTGGAAGCAAAGTCGCAACACAGCTATTTTTTACAGGATTCCTTGCTGCGATAGGCTGCCCTATTAGTAAACCTGCGGCAAGGCGCATGCGGAAGCATCTGGAGCACGGCCTAACGCCCCCATTGTCTGGACCGGGGAATCCAGAGTAGTTCAAAATGGTCGCAAGGAACAGCAGCAAGTCTTACCAGATGAACCGCTGCTTGTTCCCAGGTTCACTGGGCCAACTAAATGTCCGGTACAGAAATGTATACGATACAGCTGCGTTGATAGCTAACAGCCACATGGTCTCGAGGACCAATCGCTTGTCATACACTGTTTTTCCATTCGAGGGATGCTGTAAAAGTGAGGCTGGTGTGCAAGGCACATGCAGACGCCACGTGATCCAATGGATGATGAAATAACGAGGCTCGACTAGAGGAGCTGTAACTACAGACAGCGCACCCGTAGCCAACCAAATAGTAATGAAGCTGATTTGGGGCTGAGTAGGGGCAGCCTCGTCGTTGATTGGCCTGGAATTGAGCTGGGGATTCCCGCCCTCTTTGTCACTGGCTGGAGAAGCGAGAGCTTGGAGGACCAACCACGCGCATATGTAGTATACGGGGACAGCGAGGTATTTCAGGGCTGGCCGAAGGCGGATGAGTCGGAAAATGTAGAATAAGTAATGTCGGTTGTCGCCCATGGAGTATGGATGTATAAAGGTGTTGAAGTGGACTGCAACGGATGCACCGATTAAGAAAACAACAGAGACCAGAAGAGTTGGTCGCAGTGAGACCTTGCGGGCATAGAAAGCTTCATTACATATCGACTGAAGTCTTGGTGGTAGGAAGGGAACAAAAGGTCGAAGAAGGGGCCCCACCAGTAGTGGCCATGAGAAGAATGCGATATACGGCCAAACGTAGAGGAACTGCGGGATGTGTATCATGGCAGTGTGTGCAGATTTGTCGCCTATCAACATCAGTATGATAATCCTTGTGTCTGACGCTCGTACTTACCGAGGACAACGCTCCCATTCCAGAAAACAAAGCCAGCGAACAAGACCAGGAGGGCGATATACGGCAAGGCGGTTCGAAGTACCAGGACAGGCCTCCTAAGAATCGCCATGACTAGCGACAATGCAAACAAGATGTAGTCTGAGTGGGTGTTAGCTCCGTAGTCTCCCCGAACACGTTTGGAGTTGTCAATGTACCCTGCGGTCCCGCCTCTTGAAATGCGCAATCATATACTAAGCCCTCACTCCAGCTCTTTTGAAGCCCGATCCTCGTATTCTCTGGTGCACGACTTGACTTGGAACCTCCGTCTCTTTTCAAGGAATTGACTACGCTGAGTCCAGCCGGGAAAATTGCTACCCAAAAAATATTTGTTTGTCGGAACCATAGTGACATGAACCCAAGGATTGCGACCATGAACTTATCAGACATGCTCTGGGCTACTGAGCCAGCTCGAAGGGTGTAGTAAAAGGTGCAGACAACGAGGAGAGTAGACAGGACATCGGTGTAGTATAGCGCAGAGAAAAAGAACAGTGGCGGAAACAGAGCAATGTTGAGTGCAGAGTGAGCGTCCAGTAGTCTTGTTGGGTCTTCCTCGATAGACTCTGCTTTGAACAATCTATCACTTTGCCTACCTCGAGCTCGCAACCGTCGTAGTACCCCATAGCTCAAAAGTACAAGGGCGCACAGAGATATGGTATTGAGGATTCGCAGTGATGAAGTATCGCATCCTAATAGTGGCTTTAGAAAGCGGCTCACTAGGTATCTGCAAGTGTAAGCTGACAGTCTGACTATTGAAGCACGGAGTTGACCCTACAATCCTGGTGGTGTCGTGATCTTTGGATCCCACGTGTAATCGCCATTACAGTATTTCTGCGCTTGAGATATATGAAAATACTCATCCTGGAGGCCATTCAGAATCTGTTTCTATCAAGGCGAACAGCATGACGCTTACAAGATACATCTCCGGTACAAGTCTAAGAACAGTCGAGTACCACGAGGATGCGAGGCCGATTATAGCACTCAAAGCTAATGGGGCTGGATATGCCCGAAGTAGGGAGGACATGTGAGCCTTTGTAGACACCCAATTCGAATAGAGCGATGAAGGAGTCGATGTTGATGGTCAATGGTTGAAACAGAGCAGCGCTGGACGAGAGTCAATACTAGGGGCGGTCCGTCATTTATGTTACTTAGTAGTCAAGTTATCTGTCGTTGTCATTCGTCGTTAAGGGTGACATAGGTGACACGCACATACCTGTGCACGTACCTACCCACGTGACTACTAGTCCTTTATTGTAGTAGCGTAATGAAAATGGAGAGTACACGCGCTCGTGTCACGTGTCCTCTTGCTCAATACCTGCTAGGTAGAAGTCGCTCAGGGCTACACTAAATCCCGCCTAGATGTAACAACGATAGGTTCAGTATGTCACTTATCATCGTCATAAATGTTAATTGTCCAACAAGACGTGTGTTATCACCGTCATTCGTCGTTATTTATTACAATTAACGACAACTGGACAAAGACCCTGACGGAAATGCGCCTAAACCCAATCCAGCTAGGTACCACAGCGCGTCTCCAGCGTCCGAAACCTCGACAACATTTCGCGATCACATCGTCACGCGTTGCATCATGGCATTGCCCCTCCCGCCGGGCTTGACGCCCCCGGAAATTGCCTTTTTGTGTGAGATGGAGCTTGTCACGGTCATCCCCCGCCAGAGACTGGATAGGTTGGAGCTACTGGGTGTATGAGTGCCCCTCCACCCCGCCATGCGCCCAGCCATATGCTGCTTTCCGTGATAGTTCAGAGGGCTGATGGTGTCGTAATAGGGTCCTATCAAGCCTCTCAATCCACCACACAGGACCAATGTTCCGCTCTGGCTTGCCCTCCTACTCAAACGTCAACGCAGGGCAAATATACTACCACCGCCATGGCTGAATACACACTCCCTCACGGCCATTCTCGACCACGAAATCGAGCATGGCGAGACGTTCTCCCCTCCGCCACGACTGCCACCGCAGCCTTCGAACAACACGTTCCCCATATCACCTCCCTTCCTACCCAACTCCATTGCGGATGCTGCGCCAGACGCCCTCCCCTATCACTGGCTCGAGCTGGGCGAGATGCTGCTCGAAGCTGCCTCAGACGACTTTGAAGAATCAGACAACGTGCGGAAGCTGCTACGGGGGCTGAGAGAAGTTAGGATGGCAAAGCTCAGGAGCGGGGTCGAGGTCCTGGATGCTGGAGGCGGCGTCAAGATGAACGGCGTAGGAGGCATGGAGATTGGTGAGGGCAGAGCCTTTGTCACTGGAGTCATTGATGGCTTGAGGTGGGGAGTCTACTGCCCTATTGCATGACTTGTTTGGCTGATGTGCTACAGAAAAATCGCGGCTTCTCAAGAACAGCAACGAAAGGATCGAGATCGCGTTGAAGAGGAGAACGGCTCTGGCACCGCATATGACGACGATGAAATGGACATGCAATAAGAATCCAGACACGAGACTCTTCCGACTTGCATGCGTCCACCAGCGCTGCTCTGCAACGTGGTAGCAAAGGTTAGCAGCTGGCATTGCTTATGCTCAAGTATCACCATGCACTAGCCGCCGAGGGCAGTGATGTGATGACAAGCGCAGTGCAAGCTGATAGTGTGACACTGCATTTGTCACAATGCATCGAAAGTCGTGGCAATCACCGTCGCACGACATTTCTGCAACGCGTCCAGCACTGTCACCCATGCAAAAGTGGGTTGCAATGAATGCAGTGGCGTTCAAAGCTCGTCTCAATGAGCGTCGATACACTTGCGCCACCATCCCGGATATCTCAAATACGCATACCAATTACGCATCATGCAAGCCAAGCACAACCGCCTCCGGCCCCTTCGGATCCGCAACAATCGGCCCATATTAATGTTTATCAGAGCGGTGGTCCGGTGGACCCTAACGAAGACCCTAACCGGCAACTGTGATATTGCGGAGTGGTGTTACAACACTGCCGAAGTCATGGGCAGCTGCTGGTCCCGATTCGCGCGCAAGGGGCATCCCTGGTGTCGGGATGTCAGAACCCTTTCCATCGGGCCGCACGACGTTGCGCGGCATTGTCAACGGCTTACGCAGCGCCTCCAGCGGGGAGATCCAGTGTATCTACGTCTTACGAGATGTATTTCCTGCGATGGCAGATGAGTGGGTGGCTCACCCGTCTTACAGCCTCGTCTGGACCTTTTGTCTCGGTGCGAAATGCGCTATTGAAACAGGATAACCAACACTTTATGCTACATGTGCTATTCATGGCGGTGGACAATATACAGTACTTGTACGTCCGCACAGTGGTGCTTTGGCCGGACGATATGGATATATCGGCCCATGTGGAACAAACACGTCGTCAGCTCCAGAACCAACGAGCAGGTGAAGCGCAGTCGGGATATTCTTGATCCGCCAAAATCGTGGCAACGACAGAAGACGGCAAAGGCCCGTGTTGTGTGCCTGTATACACATGTGCGACGGCGGCCAATGGTCGCATGTATAACGGTTCGTCTTGACCGTGGATAAACAAAGACGCAATTATTGATGATCACTCTATGCCTGTCATGCAAGCTTTGAACCATGAGTCCGTGATGTGTCAGACGTCAATCGCGTTTGAGCGGTTTCCTAATTGATAAGGTTCCCGTGTCTGCATCGTGTCAGACGCGCGTGTCTTGACTCGTTGGCGACCCACAATTGTCCAACGGGCCCCTTTGACAAAATCGTATATCTTCCCAGATGACAAGTCAGTACATGACGCTATGGTGCTGGGTTGGACCTTGATCTCTACCACGTGCAAGCCATTCGTGAGGGGTGGACCTTGCGAGGGCTATTTTTGCAGTTACATACAATGATCGTTGTGAATTATCGTGTGGGCTGACCCTAGACGGTCGACTCGTGATTGTTATTGTTTATTGTAACGGAAGGATTGTCAGACTTTGTCGACGGCGACGTTGGACACGTAAGCCGATATGAGAGTTTGGCTTGTCTATAGTAATGTTGGAAAATGCACTAATAGAGCCTTGCCCATATCAAAGCCACTACATTCTGTTCGACACATGTGATGGCTCTGCGTTTTGGCAATCTCGGTCCTACTCGATGCATGTGATACCAATCAGCAAATCAACATGACATAAAATGCGGTTCCGCGCCACCAATCACAAGTAATGCAGCGCTGCATTTTCGGCCTCGGCCGTGTTACATCTTGACGAAACGGGAGTCTCCAGGCTCTGGCTCTTGGTGGCCTGAGGAGAGTGCCTGTCGATCTTCGGTGATATTCAAAATGCACCAGCGTCCAGGTGCCGGTTCCAGAAGATGTGAGATTGATAATCGATTGTAATGGCATGTAGCGCGGCACGGCGCCATCGAGTCTAGGGATTTGGGTGTTGATCAATACACACCAGTGACCGTATGGAGTAAGCATATCCCAAATGCAGTGAGCCTCCAACTTTCACACCAATCGCAAGCTTCACTGCATGACATGAGACGGTGCTACAACTGGCACCAGCGGGATAGATGCGAAAGCAGAACTGACTCGCCAGTCTGCGATGGGATCCATGGGTAGACTGCTGTGACATGTGTGAAGGATACGGTTCAAGCAGGGCATACCCAGTGCAATATCGATTTCGAGGACAAGGCCTTTTTCCTGTCTGGTTGTTGATTCCCGGTGTGATGGAACGAGTGGGTATCGTGCGTCGACATCCGATATGGTACCACCATACCTACTGGGAGCATGAAATCGTCCACGTGTTGATTCTCCTATTGAACGAATCCGTTGATCAGTGAACCGGGTAGTTGAGAATGTACATGGTACATCGAAAACGTAACGTGATGCGAGAGACGAGTCGCGTGACGGGCTTCTACTCGACCACAATCCAAACCCGTGCCTTTCAAAAGTCAGCGTGAGATATTAGCAGGCCATAAACAACCTACTATAGTAAGGTGCTCGTGCAGCACAAAACAAACCAACGGCTGATGTTCCTCGGTCCCACGTCTCTCGGCCCTACTCTTCTGTTGCATGTGTTGTAACTTGTAACTTTGTGCGTGATTCCCATGCCCCCAACACCCCGGATTGATCCTCATCGCATCTTGCGCTCACCATCCATGCTCCTCTTCGCTTGACAATCTGCAATAGCAAGCCAGGGTGGCGATATCATACATCGACAGCAACGCTTTAGAATTTCCCCTTCCAGAGCATTTCCACTGCTTCTGGGCAGAGAGGGTGGGTATCGAGACGCCATTTGCAACTGATCTGATACCAGCTTTACTACAGAGACTAGATTGAGGGGATTAAGAGTCGCATTGAATTTTCCTCGAATCGGCAAGTAAGACGTATCGCCGGTACTGGGACTGATTCGGGGAGGTAAAACGTGGGGTTGCAAGATAGCGGTAGGGATTGAGTGGGAAGCGAAACGAATGTGCATTGATATGGCTGTACCGTGGTGATCAATTTGCTGTTCGGCATGCGTAGCGAAAACAGTGTTGTGATTGATTGTTTGAGTTCGTGCAGTAACTCTCTTTAATGTACGTTTGATGCAGAAGTAAGGATGATGAGGTGTGTGTGGAAAGTTTGTGGAAATGCGTCCTGTGCATTATCAGCGTTGTGTAGCAGGTACTTGCATACGCGAATGTGCAAGTTGATTTCTTGACAACATCAGTCTTTGTGAACGGGGTATGGGGACGCCCTGCGCTACTTCTACATAGTCACCGTGTGTTCGCATGGTATGGCCTCGGGTCAAGGATTCAGGGACGTTATCTCCACAGTCCCATCATCCGCCGCACGTCGATCTGACAACAGGATGATGTCTGTTTGCCGTGCCACAATCGTGCATGGAGTGGCTATGGAGATGTGCCTCGTGTTGCTAAAAAGGGCTTGCAATCAGCCATGCCACGGGCGATGCCCAACAAACCACGCCGCATGCCAAGTTCTCCGTGCGGCGTCCTGCAATTGAAAATCCTACGGACGCAATCGAACGGCGCAGTAAGAACACAGCTGAGGCACACGAACGCCTTTGCGACCACTACGTCATTGTATGCTGACGTCTATGTTGGGAAGCTTCAACTCCATGAGCCAGCCAGGCCTGGCCAGACGCACGTCGTATTGGAGGCGTCTTTTTCGTTTCGAGCTGCTCCGGCATCCGAAGGGCGTTCGTCTGCTTCGCGTTCGCGTTCGCACTCAAATAAACGTCGGCGTAGCCGTCTATGGTCTGCGGACAGCGAACATTAGGTTGATGTAAGCGAGCGGTCGTGGGCGTTATCGATCAAGAGGCAGACTGCACCGGACATCATCCAGAGGTACATCCAATGCAGTGCCCCGATCACGGATGTTGACGAAGTCTAAAAGGTTGAGGATGCAAGATGCGTATGCAAGGGGCACGCACACGAGCACAAGGGGCTTGCGCGGAAGGCGCCCTCGCCTCGCTTAGTTGCCAGCCGTTTGCAACGATTTGTGTGGGATTCCAATGGGAAAGTAAGAAAGGTGGCTCCTTACAAATGGCAACGTTCTGTCTGGACTCCAGTATCAAAGTGGACTGGTTTTCTCACTTGCAGGAAACCACTGTGTTCTGGTACCAAACTGCGAAGATCGAAGGCCAGCTGAAGCGATACGATGCCCAGGTTTGTTAGTGTTGATGTGATGATCAGCGTTCGTCCAGTGAGATGTAGTTATTTGCGGTGGTATTCCGCAGCGAACTTTGAATCAGGTGCATGTTGTTGTGCTTCTGGAAGAAACTCCACGTTGGATGAAGGCCCTTGGAGAGAAGGAGTACTTTGCCGCGATCCCCGGACACTGGTTCTGATCCTGCAGTAATCCGTTCTTTGACGCGTTGCATTATCGACCGGATGACCCGATATTACAGGACTTGCAAATCTCAAGCCAATCAATATGGAGCTGTCGCCCCTGCCATTGTTTAAGACCCACCAAGTAACCACGCCGCACTTTTGCATACTCATACCAAGTTACGAACGTCTTCACAGGGTGCTCGCTAATCGGATTTCGTCGTTGTGGAAGAGCGGACTGTGGGACAATGCGTCTCGACTCTCGAAGACATGAAAATCGGCGTTTTGCATCGGAGTTGTGACCGTAACACAACGCACGTCGGTAGCCCGTGCAGCTGACATTGTGGGGTATAGATGTTACGCAGGCGTGTGTAAAAACAGACCACCTCCTCGGTCATGATGTTGCTTGAGTTATGTTGGTCAGATATTGGAACGAGTCAGTAGCTTTCTTTCTTTATAAGCAAGGCCAAAAGGTGTTGAATCTGCTTGATATGCATACTGGCTCGGCATGGGCTGCGCGGGGATCGGGAGCGATTCGCTTCCCCGGTGGATTTAAGTTTGCTCATGGGTACAATACTCTAGTACGTATGTAGCACCTCATTTTGTGTTTCAGATCCGGTCCAGCCCGATGGAGCGCCCGGAAGCTGTAAGAAGGTTTATGGCGAACGCCCCAACACGGTCGAGAGGGCCGGGTGTGTCTAAACTGGCAAGAAGCTAGTTGAGTATTGTATTTTACACCTGTACTTATAGCTGTACTGCTCCAATGTCACGCCTTCTAGGCAGAGCTTTATTTCCTATAGTAAACTAGATTCTAGAATGAATTAAAAGGTCGCAATGCAGCATCAGGTTACTCTCATTGTGCTTCATTGACCATGCGCAACACATGTTGGTGGTCGTGCATGCTGTCGATCGCGGGATTGGTACGGGATACCCAGGGCAGATCGTCTGTTTGTTGGGCTTAGCACAATTGGGTAAGCTTTTTACAGCGTCTGCGCAGAGCGGCTCGCGTCCTTGTAGGTGTAGCGTCCGGATACACCACCGCAGCAAAGCTCATTCGTGGAGCATGCTGAGATACAGTTCTGTCACCCTACAGTGGCATGATGCTATCTGCTCCCAGTTAGATGGCAAGTGAAAGGTTCCATAGTATCGATGGCTGATAGACTAGTAAGGATGCGAGGCGCTGTGCCTACGGGTACACCCTGTAGACTTGTCCGACAGGGATAGCCCATTCAGTCGCGGACATTTACCATATGATCGGCGTGTGATTCAAAATAACAAAGTTGACATGGTGTCGACCAGTCTACAATAAACAAGATGGGCCTGGCGCATGGTTGCTCAGGAATAAGATGGCAGCGGATATCATGACTTGGTTACTGACAAGACCGGGAGCAGAGCGATGCTTGGCAACCGTATCCGTAATCCAGATGCTAATAGGCAGGTGGTAGCAGATATCGCACTACTTTATATGTGGTATGTTTGGGCTGCACTCTAGTGACGGCCGTGTTGGGCATACGAAGTTGTTC
Source organism: Plenodomus lindquistii (assembly GCA_025504975.1). Lineage (NCBI taxonomy): Eukaryota > Fungi > Ascomycota > Dothideomycetes > Pleosporales > Leptosphaeriaceae > Plenodomus > Plenodomus lindquistii. The sequence continues at coordinate 394,400 of JANUWI010000011.1, forward strand.
GAGACGGTTCTGCTTTCTAAAGTCAGCGTGCTGCTATGTACACAGGGTTGAGTGCATGTGAGAACTGCAACCCCACCAAGCCCCCCCCGCCTATTACTGTAGAGTGGTAGATAGCTTGGAGAGGGACAGGCTCTCGCTGTCGGGAGTATGCTGTGTAGAAAGATGAGGCTTGCAGCGCGGCAGGCATTGGTCAAAAGCGTGGGAAGAAGAAACACGTGCAGTATCGTGGCCAATGAGCACACACCGGCAGCAGGACGGGCGACGATAGCGGATTCCTTTGGACGCGCTGAGGGTTGCCAACTTGCAACCGGGGATCGTGTGCCGCCGGCACAAATCTCGCTATGGCTAGCGGCAGGCGAGCATGCAGGCGATCGCTGCCACATGCAGGCCTCGAGTACCTGTCCACTAGTACCACCCGGGAGAGGGTCGACTCAGAGGGAACGCGGTGGGGGCGCCGGGGCGGTCGAGCCTCTGGCTGCGGCGTGCTCACTGCTGCAGGTCCTGGCCCACGCCTCTGCTGTCACCTGTGCGTGGGCAGTTCGCATGCAGGCGACGGCATGCACCCGTGCGGTTGTGCAGCGCGAACCATGCCGTGAGATGGGCTGCCGTGACGTCGTCGGGGCGCTGTCTGTCCCAGCCGCACGCGTCCAGTCGGCCAGCAGTCACGATGCTCAACGCCCTGTCGTAGCTAGAGTATATCCAACCATGTATGCATGTATGTACTACTCCATGTCCCTAGCCCGGGGAAAAGTCAGTGGCTCCTAGCACGGATCAGCATCGCGACTATCCCACTCCAGCACACGGTTCGAGCTTGGCCGCGACGCCGCAGGCCCACCACCAACACCCCCTGCCTCAGCACACACCCCTGCCGCGTCCTGACAGAACGCCCACCCCTGGTCAGTGAGGCTTCACGTCGCAGGCGGGCCGAGGGCCTGCAGGCTGCATGCTCCGTCGACATGGACGAGCAACCACGCCGCTGCTCAGCGCTGCCTTTGCCATAACCGCCCTTCCTTCTGCGCTGCTGCACCTCGCGGCCTGCACTCGACCGTCACCACTGTTTGCCGGCCAGCGCGTCTATTTGCTTTTACATAGTCTACTCTAGTCGCTCCTTCCCTCGCTTGCGCCGCTCCTACCTCGCAAACACTCGACCGTTTGGAAGGCACCTGCCGCCTGCCACCTGCCACCTGCCACCTGCCATCTGCCACCCCACGTCTGCTCCCTGCAGCATTGCACGACTGGCCCTTGTCGCCCACCACTCCTCCCTGCTCCTCTTCCACTTCCTCTTCCTCTTCCACTTGCACTTGCACTTCCTGTTATTGCCCGTAGAAAGGACCACGCTGCTGCACCCCGCCCATCCCCCATCCACGTCTGTCCCTCCCTAGCATTCTTCCGCAATTCCACTGCACCCCTCGACCAGACCGTCTCCGACTTCTCCACTTCTTGCTTGGCCCGCCCTCGCTCGTGTGCCATCTCTGCGTAACAGCATCGACGCCTGTTCCAATAGGTAACACTTCCTCCTCCTTCACCAGCATTCACGCTATCCTGGGGCGCGTGCTAGTCATTGTCGCAACAGCTAGGTCACGCTCCATTTGTTGCCTTGCGTCAACCTCTCCGCATTCCTAGCCGGCGTCTTGACGGCAGCTTCGTCATTCCTCACTCTTGGCTTGCATACAATAATAACACAAACCCCAGACCAACATCGTCACTCCATTGCCCGCCTCACCAGGTCTGATGCCAAGGTCGGCAGCCTGTACTCCAACAACCCGACGCTGAGCAGCTTTCTTTTCAATTCGTCAACCGTCCTTCTCCTGCTGCCTCTAGATGCTAGCGACGCGTGTCGCAGATCCCGCGACACCTAGAGAGCGACCCGCCTGTAGGGACTGACTTGACCATGTCATCCAACAGCACCATGGATCTCGACGTCATGGACAAGCGCTCAAGTGCACAAGTCGCGCCATTAAACATCCACAAGTCGCCAAACAAGTCGCGAGTTGGCGTCTTTGGACATGCCCGTCGGTCTTCGTCGAGAGGCGCTGGGTCGAGCCAGTCGCAGTCGCAAATATCACCGCCACCGACTCCCACAACTTCCGGCGAAGCACCCATTTCACCACAGGAATCTGTCCAACCTGTTTTCCACAACTACCTTCGTGCATTCTACCACTATAGTCCCACTTCAACAGTATCCTCTTCTACAGACGAGTCATCCATTACCGTGGCGATCAAGCAGGGCGACGTCATTTTGGTTCATTCCGTACATCCAAACGGCTGGGCAGACGGCACATTATTAGCCTCTGGTGCCCGCGGATGGCTGCCCACAAATTATTGCGAGCCTTACGATCACCCAACCATCCGCAACCTGTTGACAGCGTTGACACACCTCTGGGATCTTGTTCGCGATGGCGAGAATGGGGACCTGGCCGCTTTTACGAGGCAAGACTATGTCCGGGGCATGATTGCTGGAATCAGGGTTTTTCTCGTGCGTCACGAACCGATATTGGATTATACGACTGCTAATTCTTGACAGGAGAGAACAGAGTGCCTCTCGCGAGACTCGCGTCTGATCGTTGAACATGTCGGTTTACGAAGAATGCGCAAAGGTCTGCTAGGAGACCTTTCCACTCTAGTCAAGACAGCAAAGAACTTGCAAGAAACGCTCTTGTCCAACGAAGCGCCCGTGCCAGTGTTTGAGCACATGGATGATCTTGTATTAAAGTCATTCAAATTGGTCACAAGAGCTGTCCGTTTTCTTGATATATGGGCTACGGATGCAGTATCTTTATCCCTGCTTGAGCTCGGCGTTGTTGACACGAATCGACCAATGACGCCACCAGCTGACTCCGCCGTGGCACCACCACCACCACCACCACCAACAACACGTCAACAAGTGGACGACAACTTGTCAACGAATGGCTCTGACTCGTCGGTCACACACGGACCCCTGCCTGGAAATGAAGATTGGTGTACCGCAACGTATCATCCGCCACGAAATCCTAACCGCCTTTCTGTGGCATTCTCCCTTCCGTCGGAGCCCGATACTCTATATTCACCCACAATTTTGTCGCAGCCTCAAAAACGAGTATCGGTAACGCATCGGTTGTCATACACTAGCAAGTCACCAAGTGCGCACCAGGGTGTTCTTGCTTCCGAGCGGCTGAACGCAGCACAAGATTCTTTCTTAGGCAACATTGGATCATTTATCGGGTTGCACTTGCAATCGCGCTCCTCGGAGGAGTTGGCCACCATAACCCAGCAGTCTGTCGTCACTTGTCGCTCACTTCTGACCGTCGTTGAAGAGGTATGGGAACGAGATTCGCGAAGGTCCCAGCCCCTGGAGCAAGCTCGAAACACCATGTATGAACGATTAACCGAGTTGGTACAAGCCACAAAGGATATGTTTGACATTGCCGACGCTGAAGTAGGCGGGGATGTGGTGGAACCTGAATCAGGGAAGCAGCTGGTAACCGCGGCCACCAGTTGTGTTCGGGCAGCAGGTGACTGTGTTGCAAAAGCACGACTTGTGATCGAGAGGATCGGAGATTTCGAATTTGAACGCACCGGCTTGGGCCTCTCAGACGAGATTTATCAGCAGATCAACTCACCCAGGCAGGAGGCAACTGAAAGGTCCCAGTCACCAAAGCCTGCAGAGTCTACCCTAGAGACCAACAAGCCCCTTCCCGCACCGCCGATAGAGGAGCACAATGGCCCGCCACCCCTCATTGTTTCGGACTCGAAGCCCTTGCCTGACGTGCCGCAATCTTCGCCCGAGGAAGAGGACGACATCAGCTTGCAGCCGACTCCATTAGCTGTCACCGTGGAAAGCCCAACGGCCGTGTCGATTAGATCCTCAAGATCGTCGATGCCAACACTCAATGCACTGACTGCCCCAGTGCTACCACCACCAACTACGTCTGAGATGCTTGACAGCCCTATGAGCACCACCCACGAGAGCTTTGCCAGCTCTACCAAGGCTGATAGTGTCAACGTTTCGGTGACTGATTCCAGCAGCACTTATCACTTCAGTATGCAGGACGGTTCTGGGAGCGTCATCTCTCATACCTCGACAAGAGCTACTACCCCAGATCATTCCCCGTCCAAGAAACCGAGTTCGCAGACGTTGATGAGTAGTTTTGGCAGCTCTTCCGAGCTTCGCTCCATGGCAAGCGAAGACATTGCCGCAGGTGAAGCGCACCTCCTCGAGACCACGTATGTGCATGAGCTCGTGTACAACAAGGATGGCCAGATCTCTGGCGGTTCATTGCCCGCTCTGGTGGAGCAGCTCACCACGTATGAGTCTACGCCAGACGTGGTCTTCGTTACGGCATTCTATCTCACCTTTCGTCTCTTTACTACTCCTGTCGAACTTGCGCAGACTCTGATTGACAGGTTCGATTACATTGGCGACAGTCAGTCTGTGGGCGTTCCCGTTCGTCTTCGTGTGTACAATGTCTTCAAAGGCTGGCTCGAGAGCCACTGGTCCGGAGAGAGCGACGCTGCCGCATTAGGTCTCATCTTGTCTTTTGCCACTGGCAAGCTGCGGGCTGCCATGCCAGCTGCTGGCAAACATCTTGCTGAGCTCACCTCGAAAGTCACCGAAGTTCGCGCCGGCGCTCTCGTACCACGTCTTGTCTGTTCGATTGGCAAAACAGGCGTCTCTCACTCAGTGCTCACTGCTGCCGACAACAACGTCCCAGCTTCCGCTATCACGAAGAGTCAATTGAATGCCCTCCGAGCTAGCAAAGAGGGCAAAGCGCAATGCAGCATTCTTGACTTCGATCCTCTAGAACTGGCACGTCAGTTTACCATCATCGAGTCTCGACTATTCTGCGCGATACAGCCAGAGGAACTTCTCGCCCTGGAATGGACCAAGAAGAGCGACTCCAAGGCACATAACGTCAAGGGCATGTCGACCCTTTCGACTGACCTAGCTAACCTTGTTGCCGACACCATCCTTCATCTCGAGGATGCGAAGAAGCGAGCGGTAATCATCAAGCAGTGGGTAAAGGTCGCAGCAAAATGCCTAGAGCTGCACAATTACGACTCACTGATGGCCATTATCTGTTCGCTCAATTCTTCCATGGTCATGCGTCTCAAGAGGACATGGGAGCTTGTCTCCGCAAAAACCAAGGTCCGCCTCGAAGAGCTAAAGGCGGTTACTGATGTCGGACGAAATTATGCCGTCCTCCGTCAGCGCCTACAGAATCACGTTGCTCCTTGCATTCCGTTTGTAGGAATCTACCTGACGGATTTGACCTTTATCGATGTTGGTAACGGCACCACTCGTCAGCTTCCAGGAGAGTCTGGTCGCGAGACGGTCTCGGTCATCAACTTTGACAAGCATATGAAGACTGCCAAAATCATTGGGCAGTTGCAATCCTTCCAAGTGCCATACCGTCTGGCTGCCATCCCTGAGATGCAAGACTGGATGGAAGCACAGATTCAGCGGGTCCGTTCCAGTGATCAGGCCAATGTCACCAGCTATTATCGTCGATCGTTACTTCTCGAGCCCAGGGAGCCACAACACTCAGCACGAGGTTCGCCATCCATTGACAACAGCGCGCAGAGCACCTTCAGTGCCGATATTCGTACCATTTCCAAAGACAAGTTCGAATTCCTCAACTTCAACTTCTCCACATCCAATCTGAAGGGACCATGAGATACTTTCCGTAGCCCCAATGCGCCATTAGTTCTTTTGGGTCTCATCATCTCGATTTAGCGCCTGCAGCGGCTGCACCTTTCCCACATTACCGATGGCGCTTGACCATGGACATACATAATGTTTGTGTTTTTATTGCATCTGTACTTTTTTGTCACGTCTGTGACACTTATGATACCAACGGTCATTTCCTTTCTGTTTGCTTTATACCACTTGAGCGATTTTCTTTTCTTGACGGTATATACCAAGGCGGCCATGGAGCGGCCTAGCATTTCTTACCGATCTTGTACTTACCAATAGTTCTCGACGCGGGTCTCAGGCTGGATAATGCGGGCGTTGAGATTAGAGAAAAACGGCCGCCATCGTGGCTTCGGTGCATGGCTGTGGACAGCATTCAAAAGCATCATCAGGATGATGTGGGAAGAAAAAGGGTGTTCTTGTTCTTGTATAGCTACAGCAACATGCACATGTGCATTGCGAGGGATGTGACCATCTCAAGCTTTTTGAATGAAAATCCATCAAGCAAACAAATCGTGTTGAAAAGTTGAGTCTGCTGGACTCTTCCCCACTGTTTGATTCTTCGACATGATTCCCAGCGACGTTAGCAAAGCGCAAAGGGCCATCTAATAGTCCTTGAAAGCAAAAGCAGGTACACCAAGCGAATCAATCACAAGACTCTAACGAACGGTGCTCGGCCAAGCTAGAGAATCGGGATCAACTACAGCGTGACAACAACTTCCCAAGCCTGGCGACCGACCCCGCGCGGCGGTAGGTGACTTGTGTCTTAGGCAGACCTGCCCCTCCACCCCACCACGAAGCTCTCGGCCTACACCTACATCGCACGACACCGCAAGCCTGCACCCACGCACCCAGCCCCAAACATGTCCCCCACCCCACAACACCACCTAATCGACGTCCGCACGCCCAGCGAATTCTCCACGGGCCACTTGACCTCTGACATTGCCCCGACACTCAACATAGAATACCAATCGATATCGCAACTCGCGTCCATGATCCACGCAGCGCGCGGCATAACCGTGGGCAAAAACGACTTGATAACGCTGTACTGTCGGTCTGGACGCCGGAGCGGGATCGCGCTCAAGAGGTTGCAGGGATTGGGGTATGAGTGTGTGAGAGATATTGGGGGGTTGGAGGAGGCGAGACGGGTGCTTGATCGGGAGATGGTGGGGAGGCAGTTGGATGAGGAGATGGAGATTGGGGGGTTGAAGGAGGGGCAAAATGGGGATGGGGATGGGGATGGGGGTGGGATTGGTGTGCGGGGGGAGAGGGGAGGGGGTAAGGGGGATGAGCGGATGAAGAAGAGCTTTGGGAAGTTGGTGGAGGGGTTGAGGGAGCTTGAGGGCTGAGTGAGTGAGGCGTGGGTGTGATTTTCGAGCAAGGAATTACACAGTACAAAGGGTTTTGGAGCAGCAGGGGGGGGGGCATCGAGGATGTGATAAAAGATTTGCAGATTGGAAGATTGGAGCGGTCGCCGCGTTCAAGGATTTTATATTCTGCGCTTTTTCACGAAATACTGTCTCGGGTTGCGGCTGGGGCGAAACATCAGACCAAAGGCTGGCTGGCCAGATGATGACGACTGGCATCCACCGAGTCTGTACGTTGTACAACTATCATGGGGATATGGATACAGTACAGTACAGGTAAATGCCAATCTCTCTCTCTCTCTCTCTCTCTCTCGTTCAAATCGTGTTGTTCTTCTTCTTCTGGTTCGTTCTTGAAATGGGGACTGTGGTTTATTTGTATGTGCTCATGCTGACCTGACCTGGTGGTGTCTGTCTCTAGTAATCATTCTTTGTTCGTTTCAGAGTCAGGTCTTCGCACTGCTCACTCAGCATGAGATATAACCAGCTCTTCTGGATATGAAACTCGCTGGTTCGACGTCAGGCAAAAGTTTACGTCGTGAAAGGGGGGGGGGGGGGGGGGTCGGAAGTAATAACTCGCTCTGTTTTTCCAAGACGTTGCAGTTGCAGGAGACAGAGTAAATTCGTGATTGTATTGAGTTGGTCTAGTATCTCGGGGGGATCGAAATTGCTGGAGACTCGACTCTCTGCTCCACCTCAACGAGCAAAAACGGCGCAAAGTGGTTGGACTCGGTGGCCTCGGTATATTTCCGGCAAAGGTATGTCTCATGAAAGCAACCACATATGCATGTATACATTTCGCAAATCTATGTCTGTGTCTATATTCGCCTAAACTCCAAGTATAACGTTCAGATCAAGCGCACGCACAAACCCTCAATTCTACCGCACCCCTGGAATCGGCCCCTTGGCTTCATTATGACCTAGCTCCTCCTCGCTCCAGCCCGGCCTCTTGGCCCCACTGCCAGCTCCTACCTTTCGTCCCCCCTCCTCCCGCTTAACCCGGCACCAAAGACTGATATCCTTGTCCCAGATAAACTGCCATAGCACATAGCACCAACTCTCATGTCTCGGCAACTCGTCGTAAAATTCATGTGCAATCTTGTTGAGTGTGCGAAGTCGAGTCCATGGCACAGCGGGGAAATCGTGGTGTTCGTTGTGCAGACCAACGTTGTATGTGAAGAAGTTTAGGATGCCGTAGTACGAGTATGTTTCCGGTAATGGAATGGCGTTGACGGCATCGCTGGTGGGACCGGCGGTTTTGGCGCGTTTCTCGAAAACATAGTGTTCGGCGATGAAGTGGCCGGCGCAAGGGTGCAGACTGCCTGCCAGGAAAGAAGACAGGATTAGGTAGCCCAATGCGCGACCGCCGGCGTAGTGCACGAGCAGGTAATCGAATGCGAGCTGGACGACTACGTTGAAGAGGTGGATCTTGGTCATGGGTAGGGCGTAGATGAACATTGGGCGGAGAGCGTAGAAGAGGATCTGGAAGGTTGCGAAGAAGGCCTTTCCGGCGACGCTGTCGAGGAAGATGGCTTCAAAGGCCGTGGGCAGATCGGTATCGAGGCCATTTACGCCCAGCGACTTGTGGTGTGTGAGGTGGTAAGGGCGGAAGGAGGCGCTGTATGGGATGCCAATGGGCAGGTTCGCGAAGACGGCAAAGAGGCGGTTTGCAAGCGGAGAGCGGAAGGCGAGGTTGTGCGAGATCTCGTGGATGGCGAGGAAGAGGTTCTGGTTCGCTGTGGCGCCAATGACGTAGGCGGTGGCGAAGAAGGGGAGCGAGAGCATGGGCGTGTTGCGCAGGAGGCAGGCGCAGACGACTTGGAGGGATACGACGAAGAGGACGACGTATTTGGTGAGGGGCTCGGGGCCGCAGAGTTTGGTCACCTGAATGATTATACCGATGAGTCTTGCTATTCATTACAAGGAGGCATGCAAACGGTCAATGTACCTCTGGATGTGCCTTGATAATGGCCATGCGCCGCGTCCTATGCGGCTCTTCCGTGTACGTCCAAAAGAACCTGTCGTGCTCGTTGTCGGGCTTGAAGACTTGCTGTGTCTCGCCCTTGACCACGAAGCTGCGGGCCGTGGGCTCCTTGGGCGGCACCGTGGCGGTGGAGACTGAAGACCGCATTGTGTGCAGTCGTGACGGGTGCAGTTGAGTGAATGAATCGAGTACACCGTACACCGTACACTGTAACTTATGGAGAGCTGGCTCGAGGTTTGTCCCTGGCATTGCGCGACGACGCTAAGGCACAGCTGTGCGACGGCCTCGGCCCATGGTTGGCTGACACTAACGCCACCCGCCACTCTGGCTCAGACCCCAGGCACGCTGGATATTTTACCCTGTAGTCTAGGCGAGACTTTGACGTGATTGATACAAGTCCCATCTTAAACATGTCCATCCACCGTACTCTTCAAATACTTCCCACGGCTACCAATCGCCAAAACTTCTTACCCGACCACATCTCTTCCCGGCAGTAGAACCCCTTTGACATTTTCAAAAACTGCATCCCCGGATACGTCCTCACAAGATACTCGTGCGGCGACCTCTGCGGATACGGCTCCGCCTCTGGCACGCCGCCTTCCTCCCCAAACCCATGTTGCGGATACAACGGAAAGTACATGACATGCGACACTCTCAAACTATTGTAAAACGGCATCAGAAAGCCCTGGTCTGCATCAAACGACCATGCCCATGACGGTGCCAAAGACGAGAGTGCGCGGTGCTCTTCATCCGACACAAGAACCAGCCGGATGGCGAGCCCGAAGCCCGAAGTTTTGCTCTCGATGAATGTGCTAGTAAACCTCACATGTTGATCCTTCGGCGACCGCTTCATCTTGATCCTCACGTCTTTGAGCAGCGAATTCGTGTACGTTGGTGTCTGGCGCTGCATGTTGATGCGAATTCGGACAGCGGAGCTTGTGTCGCTGTTCAACGGGGGTAGCTCTGGTCTGCCTGTCCAGGTGTGCTTCTTTGAGACTCCAATCGAAAAGTCCCAGCCCTCGTGGTTGCTGTAGCTGACAGTCGTGCTCCTATCAGTCTCGTCTACAGGCGCGTAGAACCACCGTGTTGGTGGGGGCGTCTTGAAGGTGCTTGGTCGCTGCCCACTGGTAAATGGGTGCGGTCTTGGTGCCCACTGAGGCATACCAAACCCGGAGGTTGGACCTGGCCTCCAGCCCCGTAGGAATGGGTTCTCTTCCGGTGGCACTGAAGGCGGGGTCCTAAGCGGAGACTGAGGATGAGGTGTATACTGCGGGGCATCGTTTGGTAGTGGCTGCTGAGGAGGGGGCCGTGAATGCATCGTGAAAGCGCGCGGCATGGAGCCGTTGACGTTTTTGTCTGGTTCTGGTGCTGCCTTTGGCTGCGGCTGCGGCTGCGGCGGAGGTCGTCGTGGTGCAGCACCCGGGAAACGCACCGAGTATGGGAGTGTCAGGTCATAGTCTCTTCTCAATTTAGCGTCTGTGAGGATCCTATGCGCCGTGTTCGCAAGCTTGAACACCTTTGTCCGCGCCTCAATTTCAACCGCAGACAAGTGTGCTGTTTTGTCGGGGTGGTTTAGGAGCGCTACATGGCGGTATGCCTTTTTGATAGTGGCTGTGTCAGCGGAGGCGTCGACGCCGAGCGTCTTGTAGTGGTTGGATGCGCTGGACATGGTTGGCCGAGGTGATGCTCAAAGTTTGGTGAAGTGTGTGTATCATGCTGAGAGAGCGAATTGTCCAGGTAGCAGCTTTTTCGCGCACGTATGGCACGTGCGGAAATGTCAGTGAAGGTGAGTCTTTGGTACACGTGAACCGAAGTGAACTCGCTGTGTGTTATCACCGTACACTATGGACCACAGAGCTTGAGAGGAACTCTGAAGATAGAAGTGTCCAAGCTAAGACTAGGACTGTGGATTTGTACCTTGTTGAACAAGACGCAACAGTACTTGTGTCTTCACCTGGAAGGTGCAAACGCGCCATCAGTGCGACTTGGGCCAAATCCGAAGAACTTGCAGCTCTCGAGGATCGCACTCCCACATCTCAAGAAAGGTCTGCTTCGATATGATCATCTTAGGTGAGGAAGAAGAGACACAAGCAGATGAGCGAATGCACTCGCTGTAAAACACGAGTTCAATGAATAGATTGCGATAACTAATATGTACAGTAGAAGTCTTGCAAAGTGTATCCCAGATCCCACACGCTACCAAGTCACCTACGAACTCCTAGGCTTCTTGATGTAGGTAGGTGCAAGCGGTGGGTCGGCGTTCTTCACCAACATTTGGACATACTCGTCGAACCATGCGCCAGCCGCAGGAGCACCTTCAAGACCACAGCGCCCATCACTCTCACCACCAGGCTTGATCCACACCAGACTGTCAACATGGGTATTGTTGGTCTTGGTACCGGGCAGTGGTCCGAAGCCAGCAGGCTCGACATTGCACCACTCGCCCCACTCAGCTCTTGCTCCAGGAAAAGCAACACGGCCCTGGTCGATGATGAAGTTGCTTGGAAGTCCTTCAGCCTCAAGGTACGGCGCGAGCGAGGAAGCATAGTGCGACTCGTCCCATGAAGGGGAGTACTCGGTGTAGTTTTCTCGGACTTTGGCTTGGAAGGAGTTGTAGTTGGACACGTTGGTGGCGTATCCTCTGATCTTGGCGAATGGGTTGATTGCCTTGGCCATCCTAACTACCTTTGCGAAAATCTGAGCGGTGGGCTTCAGGTTGTCTGCCCATCCGAGCCAGCCGCCATGTGCCGCATCAATGTACAGGTGAACGTTGGGGTACTGGAGTTTCGCAATGGCGTATGCAATGCCTTGCTCGTAAACCGGGGTGGCGTTGGCACACAAGGGCACCCCTTGGTTTGTGATGGCGTTGCCTAGCGAGTCTGGCTCAAGCACAATAGCAAAATCCAGATCTTTCGCCCTGGAAACAATCTTGGCGTATTCATCGACGAAATCCTTCTTATAAATAGCGAGGCCGTTGTTGGCGATGCTGAGTTCACCCGCAGACTCGCCGGCAGAGCAGTCCCGGTCTGGAAGGTTGTAAAGCACCAGGCCAACAATCATCTTCTTTGAACCCTTTCTTTGGGCGCGAGCTTGCTTGATTGCAGTGTTGATGTCGACAAGACCGGCACGTGTAGTGATCCAAGTGAAGGTTGAAACCTTCTGAGCGACAGTGCGCGTACGGGCAGCATTGAGAGTGTCGTTCTTGGCCTCGAAGGCTGCGATGGTCTGATCGAGCTTCTTGCCGTATGATTCCACTACGTAGCGATCCTTTCCAGGCCACGGGTTGACAGTGGCGTTGCTCGGAGGCTTTGGAGCGGCGGAAGCTGCTGCAGCGAGAGCGGCTGTTGCCAGAATGAATTGTGTGAGCTGGACCATGATGAAGACTCGATGATGATGAACGAATGTGCTCAGGATATGGTTGGAGATACTCTCGCAATGTACTCAGGACCTTTATATACTTCAAGGTGTAATTTCGCCTCGCCTCAGACTAGACGATGGTTGCACGAAATCATGTGTATGGACTGTGCCGTTCAGATGCTTAGTGTACTGTGCGCCAACTGCAGTTCCAACGAGTAATTCCAGGGTGATCATACATACATAGTACGGTACCGTCGGGCCGTTTCGTGCAAGGGCTCATGATCCAATGATAAATGCTCCAAGAGCTTGAAAATTCTACTTTCTGCTTGTCGGCGTATACTTCCGGCTTCCAAGTGCTTGGGGCAAAGAGCATTGACGCCTCGCTTGCATTCAGATGCCGTTGCGGCGTTCTCCAGACCCTTCATTCATCTTCGAGCCGTGCATGCTGTACCTTGCATTTTTCGGACGGACCGGACGTCGACCTGGAGTAGCAGATCCCTTGTCGAGTGTATATTAGCCAAGACCATGCGTGCCGGGTAAGTCTGCCCGATCATAAGCTAGCCATGCACTTTATCCGGATCCTTACCCCAGTTTCCCATGTTGCATGAAACATTGATCCCACACCCAGGAACCTTAGACATTAACTATGGAGCCCGTGCGTTCAGTGGTTGAAACCACTACGCTAGTGCTTAGTAGAGTATTCGTGACAGGCTTGATAGACTCGTTCAATCTCGACGTGCGCGCTTCCATTTGTGAGCACTGTATAGAATATTCGGTGGCCATTCTAGCGTGATCCTGACAGGGCAGATCTACCCTAAGTCTGGGCCTGAATGCAGCTCAAGGTAAGGGGTGAAACTGGACATGCATTTTCGATACTTGCTCTGAACGGATCACGCAGTTGCATCGCCGAGGCTTTCGTCTGCTTTTTACATGCATGCGCAAGACAACCTTGAAGTGGCTTGCGTGTGGAAGGGATCGTCGCTCGTGTGTCGTTCGGTGTGGGATGTACCTAGGGCCATAACGACTGCCGATGTTCGCTATCGCATGCTACGAAGGAGCTCATGTTTGTTGAGTCCTGGACTCTGGGAACTCAGTGTAGATGAGCCTTCGAAAAATCTGAAGACCACAGTAGGACTGTATATGACGGATTGCGTCTTGAACTGGGACAAGAAGCTGAGGGCTACTGGATGGTGCGACTTGGGTCGTAGTTGGGTGATGAAGTTGGTCTACGGCGATGTCCAGCTATGGCGCTTGGCTGCTGCTGGGTACAGAGTCGGCTTGGTCTGCTGGGTATTTTACGTGAATAGACCTTCCAGGAGTATTACGCATTCAGGGTACATTCCAAATTTCAACTGGCACATCATCGTCGTCAATTGCCATAGGTATAACAAGTCCCGTAGAACATTATCCCACGAGAAAAAAAATTTGCATTATGTTTGGCAGTGCGTAGCTAGTCAATCTCTTCCAGTCGTTCTGGTGTGTTATGCGGTTTGATCAGTTAGAACGAACAAATGACGGAGATCCGTCAGAAGCTTGGTTCATCGGAAGGGTCCATGCGCACCCCCCACACGACTACTTCGTAAGCTACCGGTACTTGGCAACCAGCCGCGAACTGTTCTCGCTTCCTTCTTTGCACCAACTTGCGTCAATCCTGCTGTTCGTCCGCTGTCAACAAGTGCGTCAGAGCGCACCTTCAGATTCAGCACCGAGTGGTCATGGCGTGGTTCGATCATGGCACCTCCAAAGCTCAAGGAGCCGCGAGCTCGCCGCACGATCAAGGCGTGCGTCATTTGTCACAAGAAGAAGGTGCGTTGCGACATCGACGAGATTGAAGGTGAAGTTTGTACGCCATGCCAAAGAGACGGGTATGAGTGTGTGCCGAGGGAACGGAAGCGCAAACGATTCACATTGAGTCCGTCGCCTCCGAGGCGCGTAATCACACCCAGCATGGACTCGCCAGTCCCGGAACATAGCCGAGCAGCAGACTCAGGAAGCGATCCCAGAGATCTCAGCCGAGATAGAGTCAACGACACGAGCCTGGCACAAGGCAGCACGCTGAAACCAAATCATCAACAAGTCAGGCCCAAATCTGATTCCAGAAGAGGAAGAATGTCCAGTGTTCCCAGCGTCCAAGAGGCTTCGCCTCATGTCAAGCAACGCCATCAGCCGGAATGCCCAACGCCTCACCGGAGTACTTCAACGAGCCGCACTGATTCGACACCTGGACCTTCGAACCGTGTGAGTTGGCTTGGGAGGCTAGAGTACCTCCAGACCGACGTGCCAGTGGATGACGACACGGTCCTGCCAGGGAAAACACCTCTCCGCTTATCTGAAAGTGACATAGAGATACTGCGAGTCCAACGCGTATTAGATCTGCCACCAAGAGCCGTACGTGATAGCCTGATGGATGCTTTTTGGACACGTTGTTACCCATGGTCGCCCGTAGTCGATCGCAGTTGGTTCCAAGATCGAGACTTGAACCAAGTATCGCTTCTCCTTCAACATGCAATGCTCCTTGCAGGTAGCAGGGTGAGTGCACCCAATGCTAGCTATCCACCGGAGGAATTCTACAAGAAGGCCAGGGTACTCTTCTGGGTGGGCGCTGAAAAGGATCCCATGATCGTCCTAGCTGCAACCTGTCTTATGCACTGGTGGAACCCGGATGGCCCGGAACACATCAGTCTTGATACGAGTAGCTTCTGGCTTCGAGTCTGCGTTGGCCTGGCTTATCAGGTCGGACTTCACCGCGAACCGACGGGCAAGGTAGATGCTGCCCTCAGAAGAAGGATATGGTGGACACTGGTAGTAAGAGACTCTTTGATCAACGCAGGTCATGGGAGACCTCGCGCGATCGATCTCAAACAAGCCGACGTTTCTCTCACTTCCACTCTGGACTTCGATGGTATACATTCACAGTCAACCTTATTCACGGCATATGTGGGCATCTCCTGCATTCTAGGTTAGTACACAGTGCAACGAACCCTTGTTTAGGACTGCTGAGGGGCCGAAATTGACTCAAGTATCAGGCGACCTCACTCAGAGCTACCTACGAAAGCATGGCCTCCAAGAGCAGAAAGGCTCGCTCGAAGACAGACTTTATCGATGGCTCAAGACGTTACCGGGATCGCTACAGCTCTGCAAGTTCTCAGAAGGACGACCGCTTGCCCCGTATAATTTTGAATCTCGACAGATCCATGTTCAGTACTTTACAGTATTGACAATACTTAACCGGCCAACGGAATCAACGAATACTCTGACAACGGCTTCAGTGCTAGCTTCCTCGTATGTTGCTGGGATCTTCGAAGACTTCCTAGCCCGCGATGAAATCCGTTATCTTGGGCCCATCTTCACATTCTATTGCTTAACAGCTGGTCTGGCCTTGTTGTCTGCCTTTCAATATACGGAACTGCAAAGTGTCGTGGACGACAATCTGGCTATACTTTTACAGGCGCTTGAAGAGCTGAGCAAGCGATGGCCAAGTGCAGTGGGCAGCCTGAAGCATCTGGAGAATGTTCGCCAAAAGCTATCGCAACGGCCCAGGCTTACACAGCTTCCTGGTATTAGTCTCTCGGATTCTACATCCCAATTCTTCTCAGACTTTGGCCCTGATCTATGTCGTTTATGGCAAGCTATGTACCAGAAGCAGTCCCAAAAATCAGTCGCCGCATCCGGCGAGCTAGAGATGGCAGGCATACTGCAGGGACCGAGAAGACCTATCAATCAACACCTTGATCTTGATGTGGCGACAATCAACGCAGCCGGCCAGGTCATGTCAGATGGCCAGCCCGACATGAGCACATCGCTAGAACCAAGCATGCTACAACCACAGGAGTTTCTTGGTCTTTATGGAGGCAGTGCATGGTTGGCAATAGACTGGGACCAGGCCATGGGTTGGTGAGAGCACCCAAGCAACAATGAAAGATGTCACCTCTTCGTTTAATATCGATGCACGTCCAATTTTTGCCAAACGTGTTCCATGAGTCAAATCAGATCCCCGGGTCATGGACTGTCAGCAAGGCTGGCTTTGTTGGTGACGAACTTCCCCGCATCCCCGCTCTCGATGCCGTGAAATACCGGGAGACAACGACGCTGTTGCCTTGCCGTGAAAGTACCATTATTATCCAAACGTAACCTGGTACTGGACTTTTTGCAAATTCACGCTATAGGGGTGCCTAGGAGCGTAATTCTGCAAGATCTTCGGAGCCCCAGTATCATGCTGCTGGTTATTGCTCGCGGCGCGGTTGGTCTGATTTCCCGCATTTCACCGTACCGAAAGCCCCCGCATACGCGCCGAGGCTCGACCCTTAACTCGGTAGGCCGATCAGTGTACAGCAACAAGTCTCTGTCGACGTATCGACCAGGCACAAAAGTCTCTTCAAATAAAACAAATATCGGTCCATAACCAAGTCACCTCAGAACCAACGTCGGGTATTACACTTCATCTGCATCAACAACAATGGCCTTGGGCGACTATTGGAATCTACGCGTCGATCGCTATGATCGCGTCTTCGTCATCACTATGCAAAAAGCTCCAGAGAATCGCTTGAACATCAGGTTTGCTCAAGAAATAATACGCGCGTTGCGGGATATAGAGCAAGAATTGGGACCAGACTCCGAAGGTTGTGTCATTACCAAGGGCAACGATGAGAAGTTCTGGTGTACTGGACTGGAGCTTGATGAAGCAGACACAAACCCGTTCGCTAATAGCGATGGCTTCTTTCCGGTGCGATGGTTCTCCTAGTTCTAGTCCCTATGTGCCAGCATAACGCGAGAACGTCCTTGGCTCTCTCAGCTGGACACTTGTTCGTGAAGGATTCTGCTAACGCTGCAAAGCTGTTGGCGACATTGCTCGACTACCCTTTCCCTACCATTGCGCTTATCACAGGGCATACATTTGGCGGCGCTTGCCCCTTCGCCCTTGCACACGACTACCGTATCATGAACTCCTCACGTGGTTTCTTCTCAATGCCTCCCGTAGACCTTGGTCTTCACTTCCCAGGGATCGGATTCCTGCCACGGCTCAAGCTTCGACCACAGATTGCGCGGAAAATGCTACTCGAAGCTCATCGTTGGACAGGCAAAGATGCGTACGAAGACGGAATCGTTGATGATGTCGCAGCCCCGAAAGACATGTTCGAAGTCGCGCTGAAGAAGGCGCGGGCTGTGCAAGGTAAGGCTAAGATGGGTGTCTACAGTCTGCTGCGGAACGAATTATGGGGCGAAGCAGCGGAGAAGATAAGAGGCATCTGTTACGTGCATGGGCGTATGGTTACTGCGCCCGCGAAGGCGAAAATTTAAGTTGTGCAATACGATATAATCAAGGACACGTTACTACTGAGCCTTGTCGTGGGAGATCCGCACTTCATAGGCTTCTTGACCACTGCCCGTCCATTGCGAACCTCATTCCAGCCCGAAAATTACGCCTCATCTACGCGCTTTCGAACAGCGGCTGATGGACCGACAAAGAGTGGCAGAATATGGCTGGCACATTCAACCGTATTCATGAGGCTCCGGTCTGCCAGTCGCCGTTCATCTATTGTGTGTGGATCGCTCAAGGCTAAATCCATAGCATCGTCTATTCAGCCGCATCGGAGCTTCTGATCACGCCAATTCATCTACAAGACCATGAAATACACAAATGGGACCCATTTGCTTCTGCTATCATTGGGTCGCCCAAACGCGTCCCCGATCCTACGTGACAAAAGCGACACGCCGAGGTTGATAGCCCGCGGCATGTACGGATGAGTAGAGCCTTGATCTCAGGCCTGGCACCATGTAAATGAGGGTTTGTGAGGATCCAAAGCTGAGGCAGCGGGGCCAGAGCCATGTTTCTTGTAGAGAAGTCAACGGTCCGTGGCCCTTACTGTAGGATCAAAGACCCCACATTCCACATAGGTATTGTACTACTGGAAGCTCCACGATCGCGTACCCGCACGGCCGGTTCACCGATATTATGGATCTATTTTTTGAGCGTCATGATCGAATGACAATTCACAACAGCCGTGGGACTAGCTTGTGACTTGATAAATACGAGGCACTTCATTCTGCAAAATCCAATGCTCAACAATGCTCAAGCTCAACCCAAAGCATTCACCATACATCATGCGATTATCAGACTTATTGGTCGGAATTCTGGCAGTCGCAGGTACAGGTCCGCAGAACCATAACCTCAGCCAGGGATCGTGCTGATCATCCACTCAAGTATCAGGACAAGCTACGAAGCGGCAGTGCGACCCTGTCACTCTAATGTGCTATTCGAGCTGGACAGCCACGAACGGAATCACATTTGGCGTCGCACTCCCCGAAACTAACACTGCACCCTTTGAAACGGTTCTGCGCATAGTATCGCCCATCAAGAATGGCTGGGTTGGCTTTTCCTGGGGAGGAACTATGCCCTATGTTCCCCTGACGGTAGGCTGGATCAACAGCGCTGCGAACACCACAATATACTCTTCGAGGATGGCGTTGTGAGTTATAGCACTCAATTAAAGAAGCTGGCCTGACAAACTATAGTGGCCTCAGCCTGCCACAGGCATACGACGGTGCTGAGTACTCTTACCTGAAGGGTACTGGATACAACGACACACATTGGACTTTAAACGTGCGGTGCAAAGGCTGTTCACAATGGCACGACGTAGAAGGAAATCTGAAGTCCATTGATGGTGCAGCGACCGCACAGAAGTTCGCATATGGTCTGGCTACCAAAGCACCTGCTCAACCAGCCAACAACAGATCCACTTTTAACGTCCACAACTCTTTTGGGAACTATAGATTCGACCTAACTCAAGGTTGGAATGCCAACTTCCAAGCTCTAGTGGCAGCGAACCTTGTCGACGTTGCCCTGCCGTTATCAAGCAGTACATCGATACCCACGCCCACCGTCAGCCCAACATCAACCATTGGAAGTTCAAGTACCGCAGGCGTGGAACCGATAGGGACTGGTATACCCAATTCGTGCAACGATGTCACAAAGCTTGCATCTTCCATGAGCGTTGCGAAGGGATGGAAAGTAACAAAGGTAGCCGGCGAACTCACTCAGCCTCGTGGAGTCATCCTTGACGCAGCCGGTAATCTGCTCATGGTTCAAAACGGCCTTGGAATTACCGCACATAAGGTTGGGTCAAATGGCTGTCTGACCTCGTCAAAGACCATTATCGCCCAACGAAATCTCAACCATGGCATCGTCTTGAGCAATGATGGAAAAACACTATACGCAAGTTCAGCTACGTCTGTCTTCTCCTGGAGCTACGATGCTTCGACAGCAAGTGTTTCAGCGACCTCGAACACGGTCGTGACTGGCATGGATAGTAGTGGACATGTCACAAGAACACTAGCCATCCCGCCTAAGCATCCTAACCTTCTTGTCGTCTCTCACGGATCAAATGACAATTTCGACTATGGATCCGCAGATATTAGGACGGGACGTTCGTGCGTCAAAGTCTTCAACACCACATTGATCCCAACAGGAGGCTACAATTACGCTACTGGTGGCTACCAGATGGGATACGGATTGCGTAATGAGGTTGGTCTAGCTTTTGACGGCAACGGCATGCTCTGGGGCGTCGAGAACTCGTCAGACGAATTACATCGAACCGTTGATGGCGTATCAGTCGATATCCACATGGATAATCCAGCGGATGAGCTCAACTACCTAGGCGATCCCTCGAAGAAGAACACAGATTGGTACGGCTATCCGACATGTTATACCTGCAGGGCACCAGACGCCATCACCGACCGAACATTTGCTGTCGGTGACCAGTTTGTCCTGGAACCTAATGCTACTTTTTCGGACGATACATGCAAAGAGAGAAGTATACCTGCAAGACTTGCATTACCCGCGCACTCTGCGCCGTTAGACGCGAAATTCAACATGAATTCTACGAGCATGTACATCACCATCCATGGATCGTGGAATCGCAGTCCTCCAGCAGGATACAAGCTGATTGAGGTGCCATTCGCGAATGGTTTGAACGGCTTTGAACCGCGAGCGTCACTGAATAGCACGACAGGTTGGAAGGATATCTTTTGGAGTCCGGATGTCGATCATTGCTCAACGACGCAGTGCTTTAGGCCGGTGTCAATTGCGCAAGACGCATTTGGGAGAATGTATATCACGAGTGATAGTGGTGCGGAAGGGGAAATGATTATAGTCGGACGAGATTGATTGAGTCAAGGTTGGTATTTGAATAGGGCATGAAGCATAGATTTGGACAGGATGTCTTTTGGTTTCGCAGTTGAAACTACGAACATCGGGGAGCAATACACTCGCTGTCTTTGTGTAGAAGTTAATCATAAGTTTGACAAACGTACAAGATTTGAAAGCCTTTGTGCGTGACTCTTGATTCGATTTTGTTTCCACAGTAGTGGTGGTGTCCCTGCGAAGGAGCTCGTATTTATTGAGTAAAGTCACAAGCACTGTAGGTAACACACTACACTATAAAATTACCAAACTGTACGTTTAATATAGGCGTATTCTCTATAAGTAGTTATAATCTTGTTGCATTAAACATTAGTACAGTTGTTGTCTCTCTGCTACCATATAGTCTTAAGCGTCACGCTGTTAACGTGGAATAGGGACACAATAAATAGGTACGAGCTCCTTTGTAGAGCTCGTTTCCTTTGACGTACCCACTCCACAAACCCTCGATTATAATTGTGCTATATCACAACAGGGAGCTAACAACAGGATACTATCAACTATCAGCATGATTTGAGCACACTGTGGAGTGTACAGATATATTATAGTACGGCCAAGTGCACGCGTCAAGTACCAAGGAGACCCTCAAACTCTTCTATAGGCAGTGATTCCCGCAACAACGGCCCAATTTAATCTCCACAGCACAATCTGTAGTATAAATGCCCACTTTACATTGATCGTGGTAGCAAATATCTTAGTCAAGTCTTATCTCGATGGTGAAATGTTACATGGGGAGGTCTAGCGCACTGCAAATTTTTCATGTCGTACTATTACCAATGGGGTAAATCTCACCGCTCTTGGATCCCAACAGTATTTTCCAAAGCTACCGAGACTCATAGTCTAGTGTAGCCATGGCACACGAAAGTTGTCATACTGATCTGTCTTCAATTTAGAATATATAATATAATGCTGCAACACTCTCCATCGAAACAGCATCAGGGCTTGTGGTTTAGTGGTATAATACTCCCTTAGCATGGGAGTGGTCCAGGGTTCGGTTCGTACACTCGCCATCTAACATGTCCTCTAACACGTATACTTATTATTCTTCAGATTCCCTGCAAGTCCAGAACTTCCTTTTTTGTATATTTTTGGTGGTATCTAGATCAACATGCGCTCGCAACGTCCACGGTTTTTTTTTTAAAGGGGAGGGGGGGAAGGGGAAAAGCCGTGGACCCTGAAAAAGCGCTGGCAAAGGGTTCTCGCATCGCTCGAACCCTTTGCCAGGTTCGAGGTCCGGGGTTCAATTCCCCGCGAGTCCATCTATTTTTGCATGGGAGTGGTGTATGTGTTGATGGTCAATGGTGGGTTACAGCGTGGAGGGTGAATGGCCCGTGGGTGAGGGAGCGTTGAGATATTTTTGGGCGAGGAATATTTTTCGCGCCCCAACAGGAACATACAGATTGCACAGATATAAGCGAGAACAGTACCTCCATCAGACTTGTATGTAGATAGTGAAAATTGAAAGCATGTTTACTCAGATGCGCACAAGGCAAAGGTCGTGAAACAGCACACGACGCGTGAGATCTGCATGTAGCAAAATCCGACTTCAAGTATTTTGTTTCAGACCTTTCGTACATTCGAAACTGCAGCTATTGATCGATCGTATACGCTGGAGAGTGCTTTTTACAATGTCTGGCAAAGGACGTTTGAGCATGGAAAATCGCGAAGCAGTAGGCAGGCACACTGGCATAATCATCCATTCAGATAAACGACTCTACAGTCTAAAGCAGACGATTAGGACATTGTATTCGCTATTGCAACAATCACATAGCGCAAGTATTGAATCCCTCGCAGCTTATATACTCTTCTTCTCCCATCGCAATCCATCGGAGAAGCTCCCCTTCATAGCACCCCAATTATCCACAAAGTAATTTTCTCTTGGCTTCCATGGTCCCCTGTTTGCGCACTTTGGCATTTTGCTCATCGCGTTCGTTACGTATGTGCTGTTGAGCGGGCTGGCACCAACCTCGTACTTTTTATCCGCTTCGCTGATCACTGGCACCACAGAAGTATACCCAGTATCATTCTGATACCTGATCATGCGCACGAAGAGACGAGATGCGGTGTCAGAACCTAGTGTCCATGAAGCGTTCCAGAAACCAATGATGTTGCCAAGGTTGGGTAGTGATGTGAGCATACTGGAGCGCCACATGTATTGTTCGGGGATGTCAACTGGCTTGCCATCGACGGACAAGTTTATGCCACCGACTAATCGCATATTGAGACCTGTGGCGGTGACGATGATGTCTGCGTCTAGCTTCTCGTCGCTGTTCAGCTCGATGCCATTGCTTGTAACGCTCTTGATCGTGTCGGTAACGATGTGCGCCCTCCCCGAGCTGAACGCCTTGAAATAGTCGCCATCAGGGCAAAGACAGAGACGCTGTTGCCAAGGGTTGTATCCAGGTTTGAAGTGTGGGTCGACTGGGAAATCGGCGGGTAGCTGTTTCGCGGCTTCTTTGCGAAGGAACTTCGAGGCGGGGTTCGGGAAGTACATGCAAAACTGGTAGAGCAGGATTGGGATGAGAGTGAACATAAAACCTGAGGATGATTAGACGAAGCTGATGGTCAAGTGTGGATAGACTTACGCTTATATTTTAACAGGAGCCACTGTGGAGCGTACTTTTCCCACCAGGCATCATTCCTCTGCGAAAGGCTCATGATGTAGCTGGGACTTCGTTGAAGCTGTGTGACCGATGCAACACCACCGTCCACCATCGCAGGCAACAACGTAATCGTAGTCGCCCCAGATCCAATGATGACCATCTTCTTGCCTTTGTAGTTCAAATCCTCTGGCCAGAACTGTGGGTGTACAACCTGACCCTTGAAGTTTTCGATGCCGGGAATGTGAGCCTTTCTGGCTTCATCGTAGTTGTAGTATCCAGTTGCCGTAATGAGCCATTTGGTCCAGTACACAGCTCTATGTGTGTCCTCGCCCTGCCCGATCTGGACATCAAGTCTCCACTGTTGTTCGCTGTTCCTCCAGTCCGCAGCGATGACTTTGTGATTGTACCGGATCTTCTTGTCGATGTCGAATCGATGTGCCGTCTCGTTCAAGTATGACATGATACTGTCACCGCTGGCGATTGGGTTCGTGGCTTTCCATGGGTAGAACTGGAAACCGAGTGTGTGCAGATCTGAGTCTGATCGCACACCCGGGTACTTGAACTGCGACCATGTTCCACCAAGTTCGTGTCGGCCCTCGAGAATGGCGAAGGAGGCGTCTGGTAGCCCTTCTTGGACGCGGTAGGCAACATTGATACCACTGAGACCGCTCCCAATGATGAGAACGTCGAAGTGATGATCATTTGAGGTGCCGTTGGTGGTGGCGTGCCCGTTGGCAACTGTGCGACCGTTCATGACGATCGCGTCAGCACTAGATCTGTTGTGCAGTTGTGCGGCGAGTTGTGCGGCGAGTTGATCGATGCAAAGTATAAGCACCGTCCAGTTGATGCCTGCTCAAATTGAAGTCTACAGATCTGCAATAATCAAGTCTTAGTGCAGATCACAGGTGTGAGATGAAGCGTAGTGTAGAACCGTGGGGACGGAGGTTTGAAGGAAGGCAAACACGGAGTCGCGCACGTCGAACATACATATACCCGCAGTAAACAAGACTCGCGATTGCGCGCCGCCCCTCACAAGCAAGCACTACTTGTTCGGGTTCTCTTCTCGTCCGATAGCCTGCTTCTCTAGACTCGCCAAGGCACGAACTTCCTCCCCTCCATTGGGGCTTTGCAGACTCACACAGCGAGTAGTCACGTCATGGCATGGCCAAACTGTGTTTTGAGATGCAAATGTGCCTCGGCATGTTACCTTTTGGGACTAGTGAGCGCAGCGACCTCCTCATACGGACCCGCCTTACCGACACCGCAAATCTTGACACTGTCAATCCGGGCGCACATCTCTACGCTTTGCAACATAGTGCTACACACAGCTCGCGGGGAAGACCGTCATTTGTGGTTATGGATGCCAAGGTGTCCGTGTTCCGGCGGTACCGACAGTAAGGGCGTGAAGAGAATGGCAGAGAATCTCTTGCGCAAGGACTTGCCGAGGCATCACAGTACAGAACAAGTGCAGGCAACCTCGTGTTCCAGACGACGACATGATGAGCCGACAACAGTTTTTCCAAGATTGTAATTTGCATCGACATGAAGTTGGTCACTACCTAAGCTTCATATGTCTGGCCACGAGTGGTTGTATATTCGTCGATTGATTGTTGCTGGTCCTACGCGGTGATGCTGGGGTTGTCGTTATCAAGCAGATTGGCTAAATTTGACGAGGAAGTGGAGGATGGTATGTGGCCAAGATCAGATAGAGTTTCGAGAGACGAGGAAAGATGGAAGGTACATACACGAGTGTCGATTCTCCTTCATCTACCTCCACCTCTCTCCAGGATTATTCTCGTTTTATAGCATATTCTCGAGGCCCACTCTCTTCCTTTTGGTCACAATGCTACCTGATGAGTGACCATAGCCACCTTTGATTGAGTCTGTTACATGGAAAGCAGCAATCCCGCCATGTGTGGAGGTACCGGAGGTAACTGATGATCATTTCTCATAGTATGTGTGGCAAACCTTTTACTGAGTAACGTGGTCACTCGATTATCGTAGGTCTGCCGTAAGGATTGCCGCACATTGTGTGACACAAGCATGGTGCAACACGATCGCGTTCACACATGGTTCAGCTCAAGGACTAATGACGGTAACAAAGATCAATTGTGTATCAATGTATAGCTTCGTTCTTCCCTGTCATGGTCTCATGCAATCTAGATGATGAGCTTGCTATGGCCCACGATCTCCCTGACTCTACAAAGTCTGTTTACCTCGTGTCTCAATTGGCAGTATCAGCATCGAAAGCGCTGCTGCGATAAACAGTCCACCTGATGCGTAAATTGGAGCTTTGGGGTTCGAGTTTCCTGCTTGAATGGCGATAATCGGCGCACACAGACCCGCAATCCGGTTGAGGAAGCTCGAGATACCTGTACCTGTGCCTCTGATAGGAGCAGGTAGTACTTCGGGAGTATACGCGTACAAAACTCCATAACTTATATTTTGAAAGAAAGCTTCAAGGCATGTGAAAGCAAGTTGGAAGTCGGAGTCAGTTGAGATGGTAAAGAGGAAGACGAAGACCCCGGTAATGACTGTTCCAATCGCCATGGTTCCCTTTCGTCCAAGGTATTTCAGGTCGACCGTATACCACGCAAGGAAAGATCCTGGAACGCCCACAATGGCTGTGATAGCATAGTTTCGGTAGACGGTGCTTGTGTCGTTCACGACATCGCCGCCGGAGTTTGCAAGGTATTGTGGCAAGAACGCATTGAAGAGAGGGTAGGCCATACCGATGGTCGTCCATTGGAACCAAAGGAGGCCTGTGGTGAGACCGATTGTCTTGTCTGCCCAGAGAGCACTGAAGCGTTTCATGGAGAATCTGGAGAGCGAACGCTTCACAATCTCGAAGATACTGAGCTTGACGTCTTCTCCAGTGGCTTCGGGATCACCACCAACATAGTTGAGGATATCTTCGGTCAGCCAGGTGTGGGTTTTGTTATAGTGTGCAATCCCATATACCGTCGCTACAGCCTCGGCCTGGCGACCACGTGAAAGGAGGAACTTTGGCGATTCGTAGAGGTGGAAGAGGAAGAACCGCGCGATGAACATAGCGAACGTGATGGCTCCTAGTGTGAGAATGAGATATCTCCAACCCATGTTATCCTCCTTGCGGCACTCTCCGAGGGGAGTGTCATTGGGGCATGAGAAGTTGGGAATGTACGCCCACGCAACTGGAGATGTCAGTGGGCTGGTTGTGGTGTAAGATGGTGTTACGTACGAAGTGATGCAATGAGGTTTCCTACTGGCCAGAATACCGATAACAACGTAAGAAGGTTACCGGAACTTTGAGGAAGGAATTCCAGGAACAAAGCGCCATCGACTGGCAGGTTGCCTCCTACGCCCAATCCAATGCAGGCGTAGAGAGCACATGTGCCTATCCAGGTGGGTCCGCCACCGGAAGCGAGGCCAAATGCACCGGCCAGGAAGAGGGTAAAGTTGAACGCAAGGCGGCGACCGACCACATCAGATGCAGTTCCCCAGAAGGAGGCGCCTATACATAGACCCAAAAAGAGTGCCAGAGTCGTGTATCGCACCTCGGTCTCGCTCACGCCAAACTCAATCGACAATTGCGGGAGTGTAAGGGCAACACCTTGAAGCCATAGATTATCCTAGCACCGTCAGCATGAAAATTGAGATGAGAAAAAGCCATGCTGCGTCAAATTTGAACTCGGTACATAGCATAATACTTACAGCCATCCAGCCGCCTCCGCACAAGGCAAAAAGTTGCCATTGGTATCTGCCCATGCCCATGTCTTGGAGTGCCCGATTGATGACTTTTGCTTTGCCTGGGCAGTGTTAGTTGGTTCATTGTGGAGCTCATGCTGCGTCACTGTGACTATCGCACTCGTCTCTTTCGTCTGAACATACGGTCATAAGGAGTGTCGGTATCAGACGCTGCGACATCTGCCACGATATCTGCCTTTAGTGATTCAATAGTCATGCCAGAGTTAACTACACCACTTGATGCATTGCTGCCGGGGCGCGTGAGTGTGTCGCTTGGGTGTCGGTCTTTGTCGTCCTTTTCGCTGGCAGGTGTGTTGGATGCAGCGATGGAGGCGCGAGGGTTGGTCACAGAGTTGCGGTGGGTTGTGTCGTCCAAAGGTATGAGCACTCCAGGGAACTCATCTACATGATGGCTCTTGAAAGGGTTCACAAACATTGTTCGCACCATATTTGCGGGTTGGTAGCGGTGTCGTGAGAATGGGTAAGTTGCTTGGTTCGCCTTGGTGCATGGAAAGGCGTCTTGGCGCAATGGAAGGCAGTTGTTGTGGCAGTCGCAGTTGGAGGTCGCTCGGATAGCTGTGCGCTGGAATGGCGTTCGTAGTCTGGGTTTCACCTCGTATCACCCAAGTAGAGATGCTGAGAAGGGCTTGTCAGGCTGAGTGTAGCTTGTATTGGGATATGCACAACGTGCGTAGAAAAAATAGCGAGAAGTTTGCCGAAGAGCGTCGTTTTCGAGTGAGACACAAAGTCGAGACATCGCTGCAGGTAGCTCTTGATATAACAATTCTTTCGGCTCCATCGCGCTGGGCCCATCACAAAAATTGGACCGTCGTTGAGTGTGGAGTCAAAGTCGTTCAACCATTTTCAGGGCGTGCAGTGACGTCGTTGCGCATGAGTGAAGATTCTGTTGCATCACGGTGGCCCTTGTCTTTCACTGTAAAGATCATCAAGCTTTGCTGATGTGGTTCGCTCGGCCGGGCTTAATGCCCACGCTAGTGAAGCTTGGTAGCGCCTCCCGCTCAACTTTGCCGAACGGAGTCCCCAGCCGCGACGCCTCCTGAGCGGTTACACCCGATCAGAAGGCAGAAGAGAGAACCCATATACGCAATGGATGTTCAGAGGGGCTGAACTTGTTGCGGTATTCCATTGTGCACTTCTGCGACCAGCGTATACTTTCGTATGGAAGGCTCGTATGATCCAACAGTAATTTGAAAAATTTGCGACGAGGCGAAAGATCGTATGTCGCGACTAAAAACTCTGTCGGTCTACGGTAACATCGCTACCACGCATTGCATTACGTGACGTTCAGCCCTTGTCGCACGTGCGTAATCAACTAAGTCCATGCCCTCCACTCTGGCATACCAATCAAGGCTTCAACATCGATATACGAAACTGATAATAAGCGGGGTCAGAAACTCCTGCGTTCAATGTCCCCTTGGGGAATCAGCACCCTGTACACAATCAGTATCTCCTGGATCATGAACAGTGAACGTGGGGAAAGTGTCGATCAACAAAGTCAGCACTAGGGTCCCAAGCTTTTGAGGTCAGAAGGCTTGCTGTCGCTCCGCAATCTCTGGCCCCTACCCGGCCGTTCTATCAAGAACCCTTACAGTGCCGGCGCAGCGAACAAAGTTTCCGTAGACCCTGAGGGCAGAGAGAATAACAGGCTTTGGTGTGGATCAACTGTGGGTCGATCATCCAGTGCTTGAAGCCGCATCACGCGACATCAAATTGCACGGCCTTGATGGTCTTGCCTCGCCCGTTCATCGCCGCTACTCTGATAACATCCCACGCGCAAGCCTTCAAGATCAATCCATACGGTCACTCCTATCGGACACCATCAGCGCCTGTGATTTGTGATCATATCCAAGACATATTGCTGCATCGCCATGATGGAGTCATCATTTTGCAGCATGCTGTAGAGTAAAGCGATGTTGTGATATGCTTTCTCCCACCAGCGATGACGTGTATCTGGTCACGATGTTCGTTCTCTCACTATGTAGGATGAACACCTTGCGGAGCAGCTCGGTCTGTCTTGTGCGCCATATTCCATGCAAGTATGGGAGTCTGTCTTCATTGTGGTTGTGCCAATGGCTCCTGCTGCCCGGCTTCTCCTCGCTGTTAACCCAAACCAAGACCGATCTCGTCCAGGAAGTCGCTATGATTCGTGATGTACATATTACTTGAAACGATTTTGATGCCCTGAACAGGCAACCACAAACCTTGATAAGCTATTCATGTCACCTGCGTGTGCACTCACAAGCTCTTACACTCCGTTCATCCGCTTCCGAGCAACGGATCTTATCATCATTGCTAGGCTCATTAATACGCGCGGCTATGTCGGACGCCTCTTAGGAAGACATTTTCCCGAAATTCTTGTGGCCGGAGCTTGCAAACGACCACTATTGTCCCGCAGGCACAGCATGTCGCCATCCGATAGTGGAGTCTATCGCCAGCAAACCGCGTCCACCAGCGAGTGTGTCAGGCGAAGGCTCATCGGAATATGTACAAGGCGAAGCATTTGATCGAATAAACCCGTCGCTATCTCACATGGAGACTGAGTACGAACTCGAAGATGGCTGTGTTGTGTCCAGCAGCAGTGACAACAATGGCGGGCTGTTGTGGTAGTTTCACTCCGGCAGAACCGATGGTCAATGTGAGAAGTGAGTAGGTCTTGTCTTACTCTGGGATGCAAACTAATTATACCAGGCACAGCATTTGCTTTACTGTACCCAGCTTATCACCACTCGACGCCGAATCAGAAGTTACCGCCCTGCACGCGTACGTGAGACGATTGAACACCGAGTGTATCAACCTACGTTGGCGTCTTGATGCACTACAGTATAGATCGGAGTATGATATCGACCGCCTGTACGACAGCTATGATGACTTATCGGAGTCTCACAGCAAGCTTCAACACGATCACGGCCTCCTCGCCACCCAGCACGCCCATCTTATCGACATCGCAACAAGGATGGGCAAGGAGCTGCAACTACACGCTAAATGCATAACAGAGCTTGACGACTGGAAGCTGCATGTGACGGGTGATCAAGCAGATGTGGAACATGGACATTGTAGCCCAGAGTTTGTCACATATATTTCCCCGGACCCTACACCTGTACACGAGATTCACCTTCCCGAGGAAGAGCATCTGAAGTCGCCGGCGAAGGCCAAAGATAATGGACACATCCCACTCATATCTCCAACATCGCCGATCTCTGCTCCTCACTCACCTGAGTTGAATGGCGCTGAAAACCCGAGCGAGCCAAAGCTTTTCATCAAATTAAGAGGGTTGCGGTCCATGGCCACGGCGGACTCTGAGAATGGCAGCGTGGACTCGCAGGCGGAACGGTACATCACACCCCCGACGTCCGCATCGACTGGATCGGTAGATACGATCACTATGGATAATGCACCAACGATGTTGGGCGGATATTCAAAAGACACAGTTGTCGACAGGAAGAAGCGCTCAAGCTTGCGCGTGACCAAGCTGTCGCAGAAGCGCAAGGCTGAATTGTATCAGGGATCCTCACAGAAGCGGATCAGGTCGTGATGATGATGCGGGTGGGTGGTTGGTAATTTGTGAAGCTGTGCTGTACCGTCTACGGATCGGCGGTGCGATTCCCGGTGATGAGGGGTATGATGCTGGCGTCGATTAGTGAGAGGTGTCATGATCGTCCCGCCGATCACATAGCTCGTACGTCGAGTCATGTTTTAGTCCGTTGCGAGTCTAATGAATCTTGTTACGCAGTTCTCATTGACAAATACGGTCTCCAACAAGTATGCTGTATTATTGCTCAAAAAGCCTGCATGAACTTGGGACTTTATGTACTTGGGTAGCTAAAACTACATTGCTGTCTATAGGTAACTAGACAAAAATATCAACAAGAATTATTAAAACGTTCGTGGGACAAGAAAAACCCAACGTTCACTATCGGCAACATACCAAGACCCTAAAAGGCAGAGAGAAAACAAGGATGCTATGTGTCTGCAGGATCATGATCAATGATCCTGTCATCAATGTCATCGCATCGCTTGAAGATGTCATGAATCTTTGAAGCGTAAATGCGGGAGTTTTAAACCTGAAGAACGTAACGTTCCCAATGGACAATGAGTGAGTCGGTGGAGTAAGCAAGGTACAACTGGGTGACGAGAACAATGTTGTGATGTTCTCGTTCCGGTGCGCGCATGAACAGTCTGCCGTTGAGGCCGTGTTCGAACATGCGCGCTGACAGCTTTGTTCGTGTTACTTTACTTATCTCTGCGCAGAGACCGATCGATGCAAGGTCGTCGTTGACATGAACCTGCAGACACATAGACCTGTAACATCTCGTCAGCTCCAAAGAATACGAAGGAAGTGTGGGAGCTAAAATTCCAAGTCCTTCAAAGTGGATCATTGTTCATGCCCTTGTTGCGAGTAGCCATCATAATGCAGGTCATCCCAATCCCAAACCTGCTCCATGCCACTCATGTCGAGCGATGAGGCGTTTCCAACATTTCCAAATGGGTGGTGCGCTAGGAAATTGTCGATGTCGAAAGTTAAGTCGTCCGTTCCGGCTGGAGGCAAAGATGCGGCAGCAGAAGCCGTCGGGTCGGTATCTTCGACTTTTGCAGCGGCCGCAAGGGGAAGGGAAGTGGTCTTGGTAGGGAGGGAGTCGGACTTGACCAGCGGTGGAACGTCAGGTACAGGCGGAGTTGGTGGGGGTAAGGATTTGGTTGATTGCTGTCTCCGCTTCGCAGTGGGCGGGTCTCGCGATAATGCGGGCGTCGCTTGCACCAGCTTCGCGAGAAAGTTGTACGAAGTGGCTCCAAGTTTTGTTGCGAAACTGAGTTGCCGCAACATACCCAGTGAATGATCAATCAAATCCATGACCTCTTCTCGGCGATGTAGCATACGCTCGTGATCGTGAATGACCGCGGAGCATAGAAGCGTCGCGGTGTCAAATATCGCAAAGACAGCCACGTGAATCGCGTTAATTGGGCTATCATGATCGAAGAGGCTGCGCGCAACTCGGAAAAGCTGATGGGCAATCTCGACTCCCATCCTCCGTAACTCGTCATCCTTTTCTGTGATTCTGTCGCGTCGTTGTCGAGTAAGATAAGGTTTGAAGACGTGAAGCATCGTGAGAAACGCAAAACAGTGTATGCAATTGCGTTGAGAAACGAAGTAGGGATGCTGCTCATCGAGGCTTAAGTCGGGATCGTAGTACCTAAAAATTGGCGGCAGCTCATCGATGAACGTCTCGCATACTCGCTTGACGTCGAGCACTTGCTTCACCGAAAAGGTGGTGTTTATTGCTACTCCTCCGACAGCGGCGGTAACTCGGCGACTTAGCTCTGCCTGAAGTACCATATGTGTGAACGGCGAGAGTAACCTTGGATCTGTCGTCGATTGATCGAGGCGTAGATTGGGGAACGTGAAGTTTGGATCTCTTTGATCGATGAGATTCGGGCGACCGAGCCATGCAGACATTGTCCTGATTTTACAGTCAGCACAATGTGGACATCAAGTGTCACCAGTACTTACCAGTCCCATATATACAGTACTGTCCATACACGTCTTCTGATCTCGACATCGAATTCTGATAGTTCCTCAATATCGGTGTCTCTATCAATACCCAGCTCTTGCGCCTCACGGATCGTGGACCCGAGCGTATGCCAGGACTCTACGATCCGCGACTCATTTTTCAACCAAGCGCACTTGAGAAGCTGTCCTTGAACACGCTCAATACTTATGTTGGAGGCAACAAAATCTCGACTGATTTCTTCAGCCGCGTCGGCGAGTCGCTCGGTGAGAACTTGAGAGCTGCATGCGAGTTCAGATTCTACCAGCTTGCGCAGCGATGGCGGGAGGCATTGAACAGAGTAGGCGCATATTCGGAGCAGCAGGCAGGTAAACTCGGGTGAGAGACGTTCATCAATGCCTCGGTCAGACCACCATTGGACGTACTGGTCAGTCAACGTGGGTCCGTAGATGGCAGTGTATCGATAGTTGACCACAGTCAAGAAATGGTTCACAATCGCATCTCAATGCAATCAGCTAAAGCGGATGGGGGTAAGGAAGTTCACCATACCAGTAAGGGACCTTGGAGGAAGTGTGTCCAGAACTCTGGCGACTATGCCACAAGATGATTCGGTTGTAGAATCGCGCCTTGGTTCGATCTTGACGCACCTGTTAGCGTTCCATGAAACGAGAATGTGATGGACACTTACTCCCTCGACATGACCAATCTTGTAGTGAACGTGACCGGGCATGTAGCCCCAGATCCTCAAACCGTCTTGCGGTTCTACTCCCTCGCTCACATGTGGCGCTGAAAGCGAACTAGACTCGTTCGAGCCTGGCGCGCTTCTCTTTCGGCCTCTGGTGTCGCTAGACGATTCGCTGCGTAACTTTCGTTACCATTGAACTCAGACTATGCGGTAGACATGCACATCTACATACCGACCAGATTCCAACGGAGATTCTTGAAGCGCTTTCTTGACGGTGAATTGACACAAATGAGGAACTTTTCTGGCTTGACAATGGTTGCAAGGCCACTCTCGAGAGCACTAGTCATGCTGTTAGTCTAAGGATCGGTAGTAGAGTCATGTAAAGCTGGACAACCTTTTGCTTTCGGCGCTGACACTCAGTACAAGCTGTGGCCGGACGGCTGTCCTTTTGTGACTGCATTCTTGCATAGGAACTGGATTGGTATCTTCGGGGAGCAGGAGCCTCGTAGATATCTTATGGCTTTTCGGACAAAATGCATTGATGACTTAAATCCGGTACCCGTTAACAAATGCAGGGCAAGCCCCCACTTGGTCCAAGCCACCTTCACGGGTGACTGCCAAGGTTGCATGTGGCGAATGCGCCCAGGGCAACTTGTAGATCTGAATGCCTGCTTCTCCGTTGAAATGTCCGCATCTCAAGTGGCACAGCGTGTCTTTCGATCAAAACCCGTTTCTTCTGGTCCGTTGATTACTTCCTGCGATCTCGTGCTTCGCCACGGCGGAGAGACGTCCGACGAAATACTCGACTTGCCTCTAGAATGTGAACGGATAGCTTTCTAGTGGTATGCCGAACGAGGGTATGTAGCAAGAGCTACTCCAGTTTTGCCCATAGCCAGGCAGAAACACCTATCTTAGGTGCTCTGTGGTATTCTTGGAAAACATTGTCTTGGAGGCTAGGTACGTCATTCGACAACAAGCTTTGTCGATGAACCTCTCTGATCTAGACCTGGACATGGACATCCAGGACCATTCGTGATTTTGAGCGACGAGCCTCTCTTCTTCACTGAGCATGTGCGTCACATATTGATCATAATGTCGAGGCTGCCTGCGAAGCTGCCTGTCTTCGGCCGAGCGTCATCTTTGACTGTGGCGCCCGCCAAGAGGCGCCTCATCAAGCAGGGCCATACCCGCTTGATAGCCGAGCTCCTTGGTGAGTTGCATTTGCAGCGTACTCTACGAGGACTTGCGGAGATCGGAGCCATCATCCGCCAGATCCGACCGGGAGCGAAGAGATAGCGTGGGTGAGTATTTGAGTTGTAAGTAAAGCTAGAGGCGAGTTCCACGATCGTCCAACCGTACATGGTACGACGAGCCGTGCTTAGGTAATGCTACTTAGCATCGGTTGAATTTCTTCTCCGAGCGCCTAAAGCGACGGGCAGCCAAACACCACCGCGCGGCGGGCCTGATGTCTTTTCCTAAGCAATACTAAGTACTTCATTTACACACCAGTGACGATTGCAAATGGAGCCGGAGAGCCAAGCGCCACGGGTCATTCCTCCGAGCAGGCGGCGTGATAAGCCTATTTTATCGTGTACCCTCTGTCGACGCAGAAAGTGTGTGGTGGCAGTATGCCCTGCCAAGACCGTTGCTAACAGGTTCGAGGTTGAAGTGCGACAGACAGCAGCCTTGCAAAACATGTGTCGACCGAGGGCTCTCGCTCTCGTGCTCATACGTGAGACCAACTCCAGCTCCAAAGGAGTCCAAACCTACGAACAGTGTACATGACCGCATTGATCAGCTTGAGAGACTCGTCACAACCCTCATGAGCGGAAAAGAGGTTGAGAATGGAAGTCCAGCCAATTCTGTCGCATCATATGTGGATCCATCAAGTCATACAGAGATAGCCGGGACTCCAGATCGCGTCAAGATTAACCGCGATGCGACGAGCTATACGAATAGCGGTCATTGGACCAGCATTCTGGACGGAGTACGCTGCGGTTATTCAAAATGCCGAGCTAAAGCTGATGATTTTCTAGATAACTGAGCTCCGAGAACATCTTGATCAGATTCCGATAACAGATCATATAGGATCGGGTCCGCAGGGTGATGTCCCTGGCCCAGAACTTTTGTTTGGCCGTCACAAGCACGCGACGAAAGAGGAGTTGCTTGCAGCATTACCTCCACGAGCCGAAGCAAATCACCTTATAGACACGTTTTTCAAGAGCATGGATACCGCACCCAGTAAGACTAGTTGGTGTCACAGGTGTACACACAGCTGATCTTCGCAGCACTACTGCACAAGCGGACGTTTTTACATGAGGTGAGCAGGCAGTGCCCGTCGCCTCTCGGCCAATGCTGACCTCTATAAAGTACGATACTTTCTGGACTCGGCCGTTTGAAACTTCTACCATGTGGATAGGCATGCTATACGCCGTACTTGCCCTGGGCTCCCGCTTCCAAGCCGGCATCGACGCGCGTCTCCCTGGGACTGCTCTGAACGAGAGCGAACCCCACTCGTCTCTCTACACGGCACGCATGAGCTTCTATCGCGAGAAGGTCGTGCAGTGCCTGATGTTAGCTAATTACATCATGTGCCCCCCATATACTGTGGAAACATGCATGCTTTACTTCGGCACCGAGTATCTCCGAACCATCGATACTCAGTTCGGCATGTACATACTCACTGGCATGATCGTTCGTATTGCCTTTCGAATGGGTTACCACCGAGAGCCATCGAAGTTTCCCAACATATCCCCGTTCCGGGCAGAGATTCGGCGTCGCAATTGGCTAATCATCATGTCGCTTGATCTCGTGGCCTCAGCACAGGTTGGCTTACCGAGGATGATTCAACCCAGCATGTATGACACATGGGAGCCCAGAAATCTGCGGGAAGAGGACATCGATGAAGACATGCCGGAACTACCGGCGCCCCGACCGGAAACGGAGTTAACACAATTGCTTTACAGCATACTTCTCACTCGCGTAAGACTTGCGCATGCTCGAGTAATGGATTTGTTGAACAGCACATCTCAACCAGCGTACCGAGAGATTATGGAGCTGGATAAAACGCTTCGGAATGTTTATGATTCTGTCCCAGAGTCAGCCAAAGCGATGCCATCAACCAACTTCGACACCGCTGTTGAACCAACTTCAATGCGTCGCCTGTACCTTGGATTGGCATTTCTAAAAGCAGAGCTTACGCTACATCGCCCTTACTTGATTCTAGGTCGTACCGATTATAGGTATCAATATTCGAGAAGAGTTTGTTTGAACGCTGCTGTCGAGATACTAGGTTTCCAGAGCAAGCTCGATTTAGAACTTCAACCAGGAGGGAGGCTTTGGTCTGGCGGATGGCAAATTTTCACTGTTTCTTGGTATATGTCATCCCTCGTCGCCCAGGACTTTTTACTGGCCACCACTGTACTAGTTCTCGATCTGGAAGAAGATCTGGTCGCTCCACTACCACGTACGCAAAGCACACCCACTGAAGGGGTGCAGCTTGATGGTCAGCCACCTTCGCGTGAGGAGCTAGTGGGAGCATTACGCATGGCATATCATATTTGGGCCAAGGCAAGCAAGAGGTCGCACGAAGCGCGAAGGGTGGCAGCAGCAGCCAAAGTTGTGCTTGCGAAGGTGGATGCACACGATGCAAGTGAAGCAAACACGCCAGGACATTCGAATAGTCGGTCTTCCTGCCCATTTTCTGTACCATGTTTCTCGCTGACAGTATGAAATAGTGGATGCCACAATGGAGTATGGCGAACTTACATCGCCAGCGCCTTCTTTCGACTTCAACAATTTCGCCCCGGACGATAATGGCATGAACATGTTTGCGTTGAGCAACAACGGCTATGCCAATCCTTTTGCGTTAGGGGATATGTCTATGGATATTGGCCCGTATCCTGAGGCTTTCAATTGGGTTGGTTATTTCAAAGTTCCGTGACGGAGACGTCAAACTAACTTATTTAGGGCGGCATGCCACCTGATGTTCAAGAACAACCTTACATGTCGTTTCCACCACAGCGGCATCCTTACGAGTGAGCCAAAACGGGTCATATACAAGGATTCAACTTATGAAGCTTGCAGTGTTGTCCAAAGCTTTCGTAGAAGACATTTCGTGACACGCGTTCAGTGCGCAGGAATCTATAGTCATGTATATGCCAATCCACAACACTCATCATCCCCATTGAGAACTTCAAATCGCTGAATTAGACGATGCACAAAGCCGAGGGACTTTTCCTGATCCACTAGTGTTCCTGTTTCAGACATTTTCTCCATATTCGGCCCCCTTGTCGCACCATGTTTGAACAAGACAGCGCTGCCCTCATACTTTTGATTCGCCCGTTACCTTCATTCAGCGCAAACCGAAACACTGTCTGCATGTCTTTCTGTTTGAAGGCATTTGGATGATGTAATACATCAAGTCAGAGAAGGGATATCGTTGTCAAAAAGTCCTACTGCATACCACCAACGTTTACCACGGAAGTTAGACGAGCCTGGCAATCGAAAATTTTGCTTTGCGATCTCAATTCGGTTCGTAATGACAGACGGTGATCTCTTTAATTCAAGACGTCCGGAAGACCCCTTCCTACAGAAGACGCGGTGCGTTTTCCGTCGGTCATGCGACGCTGCAACAGTCCAGTTCTGTGCCTCCATGCAAAGTACAGAGTAACCAGACGAGAAAGTCAAGCTCGTGCACAAGCCATGAATTACGTCAGACCCTCATCGGTTAACCACATGTCTATCTGAGTGCATCATCTCGCTGCACTCGCCAACCGGCCACACGCAACCTGTCCAATTCTGCAACATACCGTTCGCTGCATGCGACCCCGACAACCCACTCCGGCCATTTAAACTATCACAGAAATGGATCTCAAAGATGACACTTTCTACTCGGAGAAGATCTCAATCGAGCCTGATCTCGGCGACCCACGAAATTCAACCTGGAAACCTCTGCCCCATCCACCACGAACCCCGAAAAGAGTCATGATGAAATACCGGTTTTCGGCGATTGTACCCATTGCTCTTGCGCTTGCCAGCTTCAATATGGCGCTTGCGTTGGTGCTCGCTGGTCAAGCGCGTGGGCCTTTCGGTGGAGAATACGTTCTAGCTGTAAGCTGATCTAGTTACCGTGTATGAGCAGCTCGAGCTGACGGGCTATAGGTGAACACGACGGATCTCGCTCATACGCTCACAAAAAACCATGAAATTGTCTCAGAAATAGTAGCGATACCCCCGGTGGCGGTATCGCAAGGTCCTACGGATAGCAATACGTCGCTTGCCTCGGGTGCTCTCGATGCATTCGTTGCGGACGTCTACTACATCTACTTGCAGGGGATATGCGTTCGCTTCGGACCCAACCGCACAGGTGCTCAGTCCAGCATTGGCACAGATCTTCAATGTGCGGATTGGGCCCAGGTTCGTAATGGTAAGTCACTCAGCGTTCTTTTTCCACTTGAAGACTCAAAACCGTCTCCAGAACTGGCACGCCTCACCACACATACCAACATTCTCGCCAACACAAACAACACAAACGCCTCTATCCAGATCATCGCCAAATCCGCAGCATCGCTGGACTCCATGTCGAGAGCATCATCCACGCCACGCAAACTCATTATCTCATGCTTGATGATGTCTCTCGTTACATCAGGTCTCTCCGCTCTCTCCGCCCTCCTAGCAATCTTCTTCCCACAATCTCGACTCCTCATCTACATTAACATCGCATGGCCTCTTCTCGGCAGTATCATCGCAACTCTCGGATCCGTTGTCCTGACCGCTATCGTTGCGGCTTCGACGTCAATTCTCAATCTCTTGGGTGCAGCATTTAGCTTAGAGATACATCGCGGTAGTATTGCATTGCTGTTTGTGTGGTTGACGTGGGTCCTGGCGTCACTGCAGTGCGTGTACTGGGGCGGTATCTGGTTCGTTGAAGTGCGGCGTTGGAGTTTCATTCGCAGACGCAGGGCTGATGAGGAGAAGGGT
Source organism: Plenodomus lindquistii (assembly GCA_025504975.1). Taxonomy (NCBI): domain Eukaryota; kingdom Fungi; phylum Ascomycota; class Dothideomycetes; order Pleosporales; family Leptosphaeriaceae; genus Plenodomus; species Plenodomus lindquistii. Next base: position 433,494 of record JANUWI010000011.1, read on the forward strand.
CATTGGCGAGGCATTGGAGGGGAACTGCTAAGAGATTACCGGGGCGAGAAGAGTCTTTGATTGGTTGCACATGGCATGAATATAACGCAGATGATGAAATGTACAGTTGCCAAGCAACCACAATTGATTAACTATGCGGTAGTGTATCCCGGTACATGAAGAAACGACTGGTATATACGCGAAACCTCACAATTCACCATGCTTCCTCAAAGCAAGTCAAACCTTCGCTTCAACAAGATCATCACTATTCCTCTCCCCACCATGATGCTTCCCTGCATGTTCTGCCCCCGTAATGCTCTCATTACCCATATCCCAGTCCTGCGCCAGATCCTCGAGCGTCCTGCGCTTCGTCTCAGGGATAAGCAGAGTAGTGAAGATACCGGCAAACATGAAGGCAGAGAAGATCTGCATGACGTGGTTGAGCCATGGATTTTGGTTCTTGGCACCTTTGACTGCGCCGCGGGTGCGGAGGGGAGAGATGGCACCCTGCGCGATGATGGAGCCGATTTTGCCGGAGCCGGCGCTGATGCCGTGGGAGGTGGAGCGGTAGCGCGTAGGGAAGCATTCGCCTGGGACAATGAAGGTTGTGGTGTTGGGACCCCAATTGAAGAAGAGCTGCGGGATGGAGTTAGCATTGGAGTGATGACGAAAAGGGGATGAAGAGCAAGTTGTACCTGAATGAGAATGTAGATTGCCAGTTGGGCGTGGCCGCTGAGCTTGTGATAGGCGAAACCCCAGATGATAAAGAGGATGGTGAGCATGGTGAAGCCGATAAGTTGGAGGGGCTTGCGGCCGACGGTGTCGATGGTTGCAACGGCGAACCAGTAGCCGGGGATGGCACCGGCGCAGATGAGAATGCAGTTGCCGGCAGCGAGGTTGTACAGCTTCTCGTGGAGGTTACCTGATCCAGCGTAACCGATGGCTTGGAGCACAGTGGAGGCGTTCAGGCCGAGACCGTAGAAAGCAACGTCGAGAAGGAGCCAGGACATGGCGGTACCGAATAGAATCTTGCCGTTCTTAAGTTTGCCGTAGAAGCGGAAGAAGTCGCCGAATGAGGCTTTGGGAACATCGAGCTGGGCAACTGATGCTTGACGAGCAGCAACCTGGGTAATCTCGTCGGGGGAGCCCTCACCGTGCTTGCCAGAGAGGTACTGCTTGGTATCGACATTTGCCTTTTCGACGTCACGTGCAACATCAAACGTGTAGCGAGGTGTCTCGGGGATGGTCAGGCGGTAGTAGAGGGCGATACAGGCAGGGACGATACCAATACCAATGAGAGCGCGCCACATCTTGTCAACCGCAACCTGACAGTCACCAGTGCAAGTATCATAGCCCGAGATGGGCTCAAGCTTGTGTTTGAAACCAGAGACAAGGCACAACATGACCAGAGCACCACCGAGCTGACCGAAGCCTTGCATGGCGAAGACAGCGCCCATCATGGCACCGCGCCATTTGGTGGTCGCGAATTCAGATGTGATGATGGAGGATAAGGGATAGTCGCCACCGATACCTTTGAAGGGGTTAGATTGCATTGGATGTCAGCAGAGTTCGGTGATTTGCACGTACCGATGCCCATCAACACACGCCAGAAAATGATGAGGCCGACTACCGAAACTCCGGGTCCAGGGCCAACAAGTGACTGAGCGAGAGTAGCAACGATGATGAGGATCAACTCAAGACCGTACATCTTCTTGCGACCGACAATATCAGCGAGCGCACCGAAGCCAACCTGTCCGATGACGGTGCCGGCCGAGGTGGAGAGCTTGATGGCGGTATCCTGGGATGTAAGGAGGACACCCTTGTTGTCATGCTTGTAGACGATACCCAGCATAATGGTCAAGAGCGAAACGCAGAAAATGTCGTAGCTGTCGGTGAAGAAGCCAGTTCCAGCGACGAGAATGGCGCGGACATGGTACCAGCCAAAGGGCGCCTTGTCAATCTCCGCAAGCGCAAGACGTCTTCGTTCGTTGGGGTCTTCAATGTGGGCGAAGTCGCTGTGCAATGATTAGCATGGCCGGCTCTATCCTGTCACCATGGTCGAGTTACTTGTGGAAGTTGTGGAAGGCGGCATTGCCTCCCGCAGTCTTGCTAGCCATTGCGAGATCAAGACTTGGGTGCCGAAATGCGCGGTAGCGAGGTAGCGAGTCGAAGTGAACTGAAGCGCAGGTGCAACGCAGGCTGGGCAACAAGCTATATACCTCCCACACCATGTCAAGCTCCATCCCCACGCCCTGGCCTTAGCTTAACTGTGTCATCGTCCCGGTTCATGCTCAGTCTGCTCCTAACAGCCAATCAGACAGCCGTGTCGATGCACGCAAGCGGTCACATCCTACTCTCGTCCAGCGAGCCCCGATCCCAGCACCATAATTGCAGATAGAGGCTTGTCCTTAGCAGACCCGGGCCGCCACAAATGCTTGTCTAGTCTTGTTATTGGCGCGGCGGGCTGTCAGATTTGCGTTGGTGTCGGGTTCTCGGTGCACAGGGCGTGGTGGTTTGGCCGTGGGAGAATGGGGGCACTCGTAAACCAATCACAAGGCCCACGTGCGCGCTAAAAGATGCCGTCTGGACAACTTTACATGCTCAACAACGCCGCGCGAGGGATCGAGGCGTCCAGAGGCAAGCTTCCGCGTCGAAGCTTGGAATTGCTTGCAGAGGTAATTATGATTGTGTGGCGTGGTGATCCTTTGCGCGCGGAGGCCCTGAGTGGTGATGGAAGCGTGAAGACGGCTGGGCATACGGCATTGAGGAGACCGTCGTATGGGAGGTGCGATATTGAGAGTTGTTCGCATCAAAAAGACGACATGTGTTAACCCCACGCTGACCGGGGGGTCTCGACTGCGACTGCGTTACCCTGGTGCTGGAGCGGGTGCATCAGGCGAGACAGCAATATACTCTCGTCTTCCAAAACGCCGGATGGTATCGGAATTTCATAGATGATGGTCTGATGGTTACATGATGATGTGTTCTGTTGCTACATTAAGATCCTATATGATTATAACGTTGATCTCGCTGCAGCATCAGCCATCGGACCTCGTCCCAATCCGGAAGCAGTCCACGCCTCCAACTACCCTTACAAACGACCCCTTATGTATACATCTCGAATTTCTTAGAGGCAGCCTCCAGTTGGTCTGGTTCATCCCATTGAAGCCATGTGGGCACGCATCTTGTTCGACTTTGGAGGAGAAGTGTTTGCCTCTGCCTGCACTGGCTCTTACCGCATTGCAGACTTCCTAATAAACGAACTATGTCCTTCTGCCATGCATACCCGTAAGCAGATCCTGCACCTGCATAACAAGGGTCACGATCCAGGTCTATGGATCGCCGGGGCGGCCGCTTGCTGGCTCAGCACTATAACTGCCGGATATGAAAGGCGACCTAAGATCTCCATGATTGCTTTTGTAGCTATGCCAAAGTTATGTGAGGTTGCTGGCAGTCTCATCGTGGCGTCAATTCATAGAGCCTACTTCACTCGATCTGCGTGACTCACTTCGGCCGGTGAAGGTGCGTTGCTGTGGCACATGCTCTACAACAACTTCGGAATGTGTTCCTGAGAAAATACTAGGTCTTTCATAGTACGTAAGAATACTGTAACATTTGCCCTCGAAGTCCTGATGTACAAGGTAGTTCGATCGCACTTTCTATCTAACCGCGTGGAGTAAAGTCCTTCATACGCGTGGGAATTGCACTTCGATTTCCTCGGAACTAGCACACTTCAACGCCTCTTCGGTGAAACAAACTATTTCAGCAATCTAGTTCATGATTGCTAACGTATATCACCTGGAAGTTCTCGCAAGCCTGAACATCGTCATCTACATCCATTCTACCTTACCTCGCTTCTCGCACGCTTCTTTCCATGTTCTTCTTAATACTGTCGTTGAATCGCGCAGAAGTGGATCTCAAAGACCTGACCGCCTTACCGTAGCTGGGTCCATTGCGTATGGCTATACACAGTCCCATCTTACCCCTGCGACTCCATCTCTCCCTCATCCTCCGCATCCTCCACATAGCTCTGATACTTCGTCCGCTTTGATCGGTGCATTTCTTCCTCTCTACGCGGAGTAGGCAAGTTTACAGGCCCTCGAGGACCAGCGGGAAAGTATTGCTCCATTAACTCGTAAGTGGAACGAGGACGTTTTTGAGCACGGGGCTGTGGCCCTGGCACAATATATACTGTAGGTTCTGGCGTTGCCGTTCTGGGTCTGAGGCCAAGCATTGCAGAGGGAGATTGTTGGCTCGGACGGGTGGATCGCAGAAATGGAGTGCGAGTCCTCGGAGTGAGGATTGGTCGCGCTGGGACCCTGCCAGCCCGAAGTCTTGCATTTGGTACCAGCGGGTATGATCCTGGTATCCGCGGGCTGGGAATATGCGGAACATTTACCCCGGTGTTCTCTTCCGTTAGACTTGCTTCAGATTGGTATTCCTCGCTCGATGTCGAAGCGTCGAGAGGATACCACATGCCAGGAGGATTGTAGAGAAATGGCTGGTATGGTTGACTACTTGGAAGAATCGTAGCAGCCTCTTTCTCACGTTGTGCAGCTTCTTCGGCTGCCAATTGGGCATCGCACGCAGCTTGGTCATGCGCTGCTTGCTGGCGGAGAAACTCCTCATGCTCTTGTGCGAGCTTGTTTTCTCGTGCAGCGAATGCTTTTGCGAAACCTCTTCGCGCGGCTTTTGCTTGGACCCCCGCTCTTCGTTTTCTTACTTGGTCAGCCATGTTTCGTGACTTTGGGTGGGCCGGCTTGTTGTGTTTAGCTTTTCTTGAGCAGTCTCTGCTTTTGCTGTTATTATTCTTGGGAATCTCTCTCGTGTACTTTTCTCTCGTGTAGCTTTTTCTTTTAAGGTCTTCCCTTGAACATCGTTCTGTCGAGCAGCGTTTTCCTGAGCGGCCTTATTCTCATGGACTACCTTTGTTCCCCGTTATACCATTCTAGGCATTGTGGACGACGTCGACTCTGACCGGCTTTGTCTTCATGTTCGGCTTGACCGACACTGTGCTTAACACAACGTCCGATCATACATCGCGCAAGGTTTTGGTGTTCCCGAAGACTTCGTAGACCTCTTTGTTAGGCTTCGTGATTTCCTCGCCTTCGGTCTGCTTTTTTGATGTGGCATTGACGAGCTTGTCTGGATGATACTTGAAAGACATCTTGCGCCAGGAATTCTTCATCCTGACTTAGGAAGCACCCGAGAGCACCCATATTGTGTGATACTAACTGGTCTATCACTGCCTCTGCAATACGTGGTAAAAATAAAGACCTTTACCCATTGCCTTTACGTGATCCGGTCAAACTCACGCGGGAGTGTGGTTCGATGATGCTTTTGAAAGAAAACTGTCACACTGTCATGTTCATGGGTTCTCGGGAGCTCTCATCGAACAGAGTACCGCAACGCCTCAATCAAGGCATTCGATCAAGTAAACCTAGTTTGTCATGATCTTAGAGGTGAGTTGGTTGCAGCGCTTGCGGTTCCGACCTCACAGATATCATAATTGCGTCCAAGATTTCCTCAAACTCTAGGCATTGAGTTTTTCGACGATAAGCACTGGTATACGACTCGCGTACCGTGTGGCATCATAACGTCATGCATCGCTTTTTCTCAGACCAGATCGTGCAAATCCCGTACAAATTTTCATGTCCGGCGCGAAAATCTGACGCATAATGATGGTGGAGTGAAAGCAGTGATCAAATGTTGATGTTAATATTTAGGGTACCGGTGTAGTTCGACTCAAGCGACGGCCCGATCCCGTGGCATACACTCGGTCCGATCATGGACTACATCGAAGAAAAGTCCTAGATGAACAATTGAGACGACAGGCAATCGCCTACTGACAAGCGTGGGGCATTTGCAAGGCGAGCATGCTCGGGTTTCAGCAGGTGTACATCGCGGAAGATGTAAATTGCTCGTCGGCGATGCAAGACTTAGATAGAAAACGAAAAGACGACGATAGCAACGGAGGCAAGGAGGCTGAAATGGAGCAGGAGCACAGAAGGGCAACACGAAGACAGTAGTCGAGAGCTCTGAAGGATTAGCATTAAGATTAATTGTTTCAAGACAGGCAACTCCCGTGCCCCCAGATTTGCATCTACAAAATATCGCAGCATATAGTACCTCGTACATTATGCATCCTCAAGCAAAGCTCGGGTAATGCAACAAACGCACGAAAGAAGAGACGGGTGCAATTTGTTGCCAAAGAGCTTGAAAACGCCACCAACGGCAGGCATAACAGACAGACTTTGAATCCACCACGCGGCCGCGGAGGTCCAGCCGGCACTCGCAACCCGTCCTACGAAACGCTCCATCAGCCACAAATATGCAAGACTCGCGCAAAACAACCTGCGAGTGATCGAATTCCGAGATAACCATGGCGCGGACTGGTGGAAGTCTGGCACGGACCTCTCGTACCCCAAATTTCCCCGCGTTCGCTGAATGGTGGTCTCGCCTCTTCGATGGCTGGAAGATCTGGGGAGCCGTTTCTCCACCACTCACCACCAAAGATCGACGCCACAGGCACGGCAGCCCGCAATGTCATGGGTGTGCCTTGGGCGGAATGCGCTTTTAGCCAAGATTGCGAGCACGCTTGTCAAGGGGAACCGCAGTCGGCCAAGAGAAGGCGCAGGATGTATCACGGGTGAGTGTACTGTGTATGGATGCCTCTAACGGCTTGCATGTGCGATTGGGTATGGTACATGCGTATAGTACATGTGTCTCTACCGGAAGAATTGACAACGTGGATGTGTGGGAGCCGGGAGAATGGCTAGACCACGCTCCCTGAAGACAGAAATCAGGTCGTCGGGTCGAGAACGACGAGGTTATAAATTGGGCATGTCACTGCAAGAAACATATTCAGTGTGCAAGAAGTGTCTCATCGATCTTCATCTCCTTCCACTCAATCATCAAGATGAAGCTCTCACTTCTCTCCCTCGTCTCATTTGCGCTCTCTGCGACAGCTGCCCCTTCAGGAGCAGACTTCAGCCTGGTTGGGTATGCCAAGGACAACCCTATTGGACCTACGACTGGTGGCTCTGGAAAGGGTGGCAAATCTATCACCGTTACGAATGCTGCCGATTTCATCAAGGCCGTTAACGGCTCTGAGCCCACCGTCGTCTACGCAAAGGGTTCATTCAACTTCACCTCTCGTGTGCGTATTGGATCGAACAAGTCCATTGTCGGCGTAGGCAAGAAGGGAGCCTCCGTCTCTGGCGCAGGGTTCAACATCTTCAACAGTACAAATGTCATCCTACGGAACTTCTACATGAAGGCGATTCCAGATGATTGCATTACCATCCGGAACAGCACACGTGTCTGGATCGACCACAACGAGTTCACCACTGGGAACTTCCCTGCTCTCGGCCCTGATGCGTTTGACGGCCAAGTAGATATCATCCGCGCATCAGATTGGATCACCGTTAGCTGGAACTACTTCCACGACCACTGGAAGAGTAGCCTCGTTGGAAACAGCGATGCTTTCCGTGACATTGACCAGGGAACGCTCCACGTCACCTACCACCACAACTACTGGCGCAACGAAGGTACCCGTGGCCCTGCTGGCCGTTTCGGACACCAACACATCTACAATAACTTGTACGAGGACTTCTTGTACCAGGCTATTCACTCTCGCAGCGATAACCAGGTGCTTGTCGAAGGCAACGTCTTTAGGGGCAAGACTCGAACGGCGCTGACCACTTACGGTCTTGTTATCCCAGAGGACAGCCCGAACACCAGCCCAGATGGTGACTTTGAGATTGACGGCTTCGCCAACCTCGGAGCGAAGAACGATTTCGGCAACGCAGATGTCAACATTACGCAAGTCGGAAACTTCACAAGGGCGCCGTATAAGTACAAGCTTACCCCGCTCAAACATGTGAAGAAAGTTGTTAGGAACGGAGCTGGTGTGGGTCAGATCTAAATATGCCAGAATTATAGCCTCGAACGCAGCCTCACCTGGAGACGTGAGGAGAAAATCCAGCATCTAGAATCATAGTAATGTTTATGATCGAGTAATGTTTATCATCTATACTCATCCTCTCGTGTCCATCCTATTATTACGAGTCATCGTTCTTGTTCCATTATTTCCTAGTTCTGTCCATTCTCGCGCAAACGAAAACAACACAAGTTCCCTTCATCATCCATCCTTAACGTTACTCGAGCATCACCGAGACACTTGTTTGAAAACGGATTCCAAGAGGAGGAGAGAAAGCGTTGACCGGTATGTGCAGTCTGAGATCCGAATTGCATTGCATGCTGCTTCCAACAAGAATTTGCTTCATCATGTGGCTCCGGTTACGATATGATGCGCGACTTCGAATGCCTGGTACCACATCTAAGTTCTTCCAAGTTACATGGGTCCCTACGCTCTTCACTTTCACAATCACGCCAGGTTTTCGTAGTTCCGAAAATTGACTACCTCTGATCCATGTCTTGTGGAAACGGTGCGTCAATGCAATATTGTACCACGACAACCGCCATGACAATTACCTCAACGGAACGTACAGCTCCGGCTTGTGTATATAAACCGCCTCTGCCTCTTTACTTCTTCTCATACACCAGAGTCTCACCTCTTACACCAAAATCTTACCGAAGAAGTGGCGATGAATTCGTGTGTCTCGTCTTCTCGAAAGCTCCATCTGCTCCTCGCATGGTCGAGCCTAGCATCCTCAAAGACTATCGATTTGCCGGCTAGGTAAGAATACTGCTACCCCTGCACTATGAAACTGTCAACACCAGAATCCATGTCTTTTGTCTCTGTATCTTTCCCCAATTCAAAACACCGAGCTCCTTGCGTTATGAGAGAGAGGATCCTTCATGCATGGTAACGATGACTTTGAGGAAGCCTGATTACTTGCTTAGATCACATTGGTTATCTAACTTTAGGGCTGGACTTGTCTCATCATCCTCCCCTTGGTGGCGGATATGGAAGAAGCTAAAGACATATAATACACTGTTCGCCGTTGACAGCAGCGCGTAGCGGCAATTCCGGGTATATAAATCCCACGCCCCTTCGTCTTATTTACATCTCGCATTCACACACTCGCAGAGGCGTGTGTCTCAAAGTCAAAGCGCGAGCGCACATGTGCTTTCTCCTCTTCTGCGGGAAGTAAGCACAAGAGAGTCCAATGTCCACTGCATCTGCCCTTTGAAAAGCTTTTACTCCCGAGTACATGTGGAAATGCGAGAAAGATTCGAACAAAACCTCTTTTCATCGAAATGACAACGCTGAGGATACATGATCTCTTGGTCCCAGGCCATTGAATAATAGAGTCACGGAAGAAAAGGGTCCCCCAAGCCTGCGCACACACTCATCTCTAAGCGCTGTTTGAGTCACAAGAATCAAAAGTGAATGTTAAGTAACCTATGTTCTAGAGTGTGTGTTCTCGAAAAGTGACGGGACCAAACTGGTGTGAGACTGTGTATCCTGAAAGCGGCTCGACCAAGGGGAGTGGCAAAATGTTGATGAGGAAATTGCCATGCCAAGGAAAGATTGCAATTTCGAAAACGCGAACGACAGCGAGGATGACCGTGTCGGCGCCTAGTTTCAATTCTGGGAGACATTTTGAGAGGCCCACTGGGGGTCATGGACGCATATAAATCGCCCTCTGCGCTCCCTGTCTCCTCTCTCACACACAACACGCTGTGTACTCCAGAAACCAAAAGGGCAGGAATGAACAGGCATGGTGTTGTGTGTGTGTGTGTCTTTGAAGAGTTCAAATATGGTTACCATGAGACTTTGTGCCAGGTGCAGCAGCCAAAAGTCACGGTTAACCACCTTATGAGTAGCTGGGGTGGATCAACAAACACGATACACATGTGATTCATGGGTGTTTCCTTCCGTTGTCGCCGGATACTAGGATACGAGAAGAAAAGTTTACCTATATTATGTGTTTGTTCCTCCTTGCAATCATCCACCAAATGATTCACAAAGCAGTATATGAGACTCCCGGGGGTATATAAACATCTCATCCCCCCGCTGCTACCATTATACTTCTCACGGCCAAATTTGCGCCGTTGTCAAATTGAATAAGGATCTGTAGATGTCCTGGTGTGCAGACCGAAATATTTCCTTCAAGCATGGTATGCCGTCGTTCGAGTGTCGGTTTGATCCATCGCGCGCGTTCATTCATGTACCAGTGGTTCTCACCCTGACGGTGGAAAAGTTGGACTGCAACGAAATCTAACCTCCACAAGGTCATGATCGCCGCGTGCCTGTCTCGAGAACTGCAGACTGCAACTCTGTATGCGCGGGTAAATGTACGTGCTACTCTCGCATCTTAGCATCGAAGAAAAGGAGACTCCTTGAAGGCATCAATAATTGGACAAATGTGATTGAGCTGTGGGTATGAGGGGTGTATATATATACCTCCTCCATCGTCTACCTCACTCCCCCTTCTTCATTCTCAGTAACGAAAAGATCTTCAAATGGTTCAGAAAGGAGTATTATGTGCTGTGTCGAGAATCTCCAAACACTGCTAGGATTCTTGCATGTTTGTCCGATCCGCCGGAAACCTAAAACCTACGATGTCCATTTCTATGGGTTGGCACTCGAGAAGAGAGGATTTCAACATGGGTCTCTCTTTCTTTGCCTGATATTTAGTTATCTGATTTTGGGCGTCACACTCGGAGTACAGGGGGGGATCGAAAAATCCAAGCTTACAAGCCATGTGCTGTCCCCTCGCCTGAGCGAGCGGGTATTGCAAAAACCGAGTGGTAGGCCAGCGATGTCTTCTGGATTTGCGGCGTGCAAACTATACAAACGCAGCTCTGGCCCTCTCTTCTTCTCATTTTTCAACACGGCCCTGGTGGCACAATACCAAAACTACAACGACTGAATGTTATGTCTCTGTGAGCAGCAGACCAAAAACAAATGCCGCGAAAATGTGTCATGTCGCCAGTCCAACTTGCATAAATGAACAAGATTCCGAGGCATGAGGAACCTCCTTGACGAGTGTTTCAACTTGACAACGATGTTGTATATGACTCTGATCCGTCATTTGCCATGTCCATATATCTACACATCATACATATCATAACAGCCCCTCCCCCCTTGCCAGCCTAAATGCCAGCATGCTGCGCCGTAGCACCAAACGGCCTAATCCCCGGCGGTGTCCTGGGGACACTCTTCTCCCCTTCCCCACCCGTCTCCGTCAACAACTCATCCATATCCTCACCGGGGGTATCCACGAGCGGATTGACGCCCTCCTCCTGCTGCGCCCCACTGAACATCTGCGCGCGCATGGCCTGATCATCTTCAATCTGGGCATTGGCCCATACCTTCCACGACTCCCAGCTCTTGTCCTCGAGCTCCATGCCGATTTCGAGGGGTCCTTTGCCAAAGTAGGCGCCGACATGTTGGGCTTCTTCGCGGGCGATGCGCGCGCGGATCTCGGAGAGGTGGCGGTGGGCGTAGAATTCGCGGCGGGCTTGGTCGTAGGCGCTGGCTTTGGAGAGGGAGGCGTGTTTCATGAGCCATAATTGGCGCTGGACGACACTTTTATCTCAAGTCAGTTGCTGGAGTCGTGTGTGTGGGGGGGGATGGTCTGGTGGGGGTGAATGGCGTACCTTTCGCCGTCCATCTGTTTCCCCGGCTGCTTGATTTTACTCCAATCGTAGTCCTTTGCGTCGTTTCCACTGTTTTCTACCACCAGCCTCGGTCGCGCTAGTTCCCATGGGTGGTCGCCGAAGAAATCTGAGCGCAGCTGGTCTTCTGGGTAGACGATTGCGAGGGGCTTGAATAGTTTGCTGGCTTTGCGGGCATGTCGTACTTTGGGTGCTCGTAGGACTGGACGGGCAAGTGTCTCGCCGGGTGGGATGTTGCCGATTACATCGTACCATTGGGGCAGGTCGGCGTTGCGTTTGGAGTCGTAGAGGGCTTTTGCGGTTTGGCGCACGCGAAGGGCGCGGAAGTCGTAGCGGCCCATGGCGGGCTGGTGTTGGTGTTGTAGTTAGAAATCCAACGGTGTTATGACAGAGACATCTGGGGAGTGAAGGAGCCGGTCACGAGACAGCGATACAAGGGTGGGCAGGCGCAATGAGTAGATGTGGTGGTGCTGCCCACACTCTGTCGATGGTTGCATTGTCTTGGCACAGCGGAAATCTTTGGATGCTAGCTTTTGGCCGCAACTCTGCGCTTCTCCAGCCAGACAACCCCGCGGCGCATCTCAACCCCCCTCGATGGGTTCCTCGTAGCCAATTGCACTCACTCCCTCCCCCCATGGGCGCCGTCCAGAGTCCCGCCCGCTGACACGATGCTCAACCTCTCATGTCCCTCCTCCGCACCCTCGATCGGACCTCCGCAGTCTCGAATGCTACCCATGCCCGCCCATTCCTCGCCTTTCTGTACCCCAGCTTCGACCAGCAGAACAAATGCAAACGCAATTTTACTCGCAGTTCAATAGCCCGAGCCAGGCGAAGAAGCTCCAACTCCGAGCACGTGGACAACTTCTTCGTCCAGGCCTTGGTGCGCGCGGGCACATGTTCATTGCATGCCCAGCAGGCGCGCACTGGGCAGGAGCGATCGTTACAGGCTGCAGTGCCGCCAAAGACGCGACAGAAGAGCACATGGCAGAAACCTGACAAAGGCGGGGGATCGCTCAAGCCAGGCTTCAAGAAGCCCTTCAAGAGAGCCAGGACGTTTGCCGAGAAAGAGCTCAAGGCATTGGTCGACTACTACGGTATTGAAATCGACACCCGCCCTGATCCAGACCTCGAAGACGATGGGAATCTGGTATGGAATGTAGGAGATGACCACGAGCCCTGGCCGCTGCGTGACGATGCCGACGCCAAACACATCAACCATCTCGAGAAGCTGCTCAAGGACGATGAATCGTCACACGACGAGGTTTACGACACATACAAGAAGCTGCAGTCACCGGGTGTAGTCTATCTCCAGAGCAGCACTATTCGCGCCCTGCTACACCATCTTGCCATTGTCGAGCGCCCTACGCCCATCGCCATGCAGCGCTTCCTCGCCATCCTCGACGACATGAAGACGGCGCACATACACATCCTGACTTCAGAATGGACCTCGGCCATGCACTTGACCGGCCTCGCCATGGGCAAAGTCACGGCCGACGACCTCCAGTCCGCCATCTACATCTGGCGAGACATGGAGACTCGTGCTGGTCTTCGAAGCAGCTACGTGACACTCAACGTTCTTTTCAATGTCGCTGTCAAAGCGGGAGAGTTTCCAATGGCCGAGACCTTTCTCAAGCAGATGCAGATTCGCAAGCTGAAGATGCACCGCCACCACCGCATCTCGCTCATCTACTACCACGGCGTTCAACAAGACGGCAACGCAGTTCGCAGGACATACCAAGACATGATTGCATACGGCGACATCGTTGACACCGTCGTCATGAATGCTGTCGTCGCAGCCCTGATCCGTGCCGGCGAACCTACAGCCGCAGAACACGTTTTTGAGCGCATGAAGCGTCTCCACGCTACACGCCAGACGGCCGCCCCCGGGCACCGCTTCTTCAAACGCACATGGCGCGACCGCCGTCTGCTAGGTCTACATCTCACATACGAGGCGCGCAGTCTGAAGGACATGGGCGAAGAAGAACGACTCAAGCAGCTACAAGACTACGCGCCCATCGCCCCCGACACACAAACCTACGCCATACTCATGCGCCACCACTCCAGCACCGCCGGCAACATCGACCGCGTCAACGAACTCCTCGCCGAAATGAAGTACAACTCCATCCCCCTCAACGGCACAGTCTTCATCGTCATCTTCCACGGCTTCAACACCTTTGGCGGCGTACGATACACATCCTGGACCAAAGACAAACTCGAGAAAATATACAAACAGTGGATCAAAGCACTTCAAAGTGGTCTTGAGAGTACCTGGCTTTCGAGCCTAGCGGTCGTGGCGTGTCTACGGGCATTTGGCACCGTCACAGATGGCGATAGGACCATGCAGGTCTGGGAGGAATTGCGGGACATGTGGGGGCCAAATGAAGAGGAATTGGAAAACGTACTGCGGGTGCTGAGGAAGATTGTGCCAAGGGATGAGGAGGCGATGGTTGGGAAGTTGGAGACGAAGAGTGGGTTCTTTGATGAGTGGCCGCATCGCAAGTAGCATGTTCTTTTGTGGGGTGGAAATGTAAAACCATAAATGTATGGGCTATGTACAAATTCAACGGCAATGTGAGCGGGGACGACAAAGTCATGTTGCTTAAGTCGAGCATTTCGCAATCATCTCCCAACACTACTGTGTAAGACTTTTGTGGATGATTTTTCAAGACATGACCAGGTGACTGGTTTCTTTTTCGAGGCCCCGCTTTCTCTCTCTCTCTAGTAATGAGTGTGAGTAACTAGAAGGGGGGTAGATCTCCACACGTAGAGGAGCTTTATGTACATACACTTCACACACACACACACACACACACACACACACTCACACATGTGCGATTCTGTAGCTGTTTTGGAGAAGAGAGAACCCAGACACGACATACCCCTCAACCTCAGTCATTTTTTCTGATTAACACGCTGCAAGCTCTGTGGCTCTGTTTGTCGAGGAATTGGGAGTTGAGGGGGGGAGAATGAGGACTTATTGCTTATATGTTGGCATCTTTGGGGAAGGGCGAGTCATGGTTGTTTCTTGATTCGTGCTTTAGAGGGGAGAGAGAGCGTCATAGGTTGATCAATACGCGATTTTTGGACCACAGCGGGGGTTTGTGAGAAGGAGAAGGGAGAAGGAGTAGTAGATTAGGGGTGTTTATATACAGATACTCAGAGAGAAGTCACGCGCTGCGCTAATTACTAGTGTAGTGCGTGGTTCAGTTTTGTGAACAAGACGGTGGAGGAGACATCAAACGTCTTTGTCTGATTTTGGAGCATCAGGACACATCGCCAGGATGACTTTGTGTTTTGGAATTGGGAGGGAGGGAGGGAAGACAAGCGCACATTGTCTGGTGATGAATGCGTATAATGTATCTAAGAGAAAAGGGAAAAACACCATCAGTCAATTGTCTCACGACTTTTGGACCACAGTGGGGGTGTGTGCGAGAGAGAAGGAGAAGTGAAGTGAATCAGTGCAGGAGCGGGCATTGAATATTTATATGGTACATGACGTGACCGGCCTACGCACGTAGAGCTCATGGGTTCTACGCCTGAAGCAGAAGAGCGGTGTCGACATGAGACTTTTCCTTTCATATTTAGAGCACCAACCCTTCATCGCTCGTACGTCATATCTTTTCGAATTGAACCATGCATAAGTGAATCCTCGTTTTCCAATTGCAGACAGAACCGCGCACGCATAGCCAGTATCCATTGAGGGTTTTTTTTTTGAAAAAGAACGGAACGCAGCATACATTCCTCAGGTGTTGGATTTCAATATCTCAGCGCACAGTGTGCAGGTAATAGGGTAAGGGGAAAAATATGACAGGAAAAGGATCTCACTTGATGAATTGCGTGGTCTGAGTTTTGAGGAGAAAAGCACCACGCCATCGACAGAGTGTGTTACAATTTTGATCAGCTGGAGCGTGTGTGCCACTGTGTGAGAACCAAGGAAGAGTGTTCATTGCATGTGGTCAATGAGGCGTTTTTGTACACGATACACAGCGCACCTGCTAATCTCGTGAGGTTTATGCGACACGTACCTGGTGGTAAACTTGTACATCGAAGAAAACATACAAAGTCTTTAACTGAAATTTTGATCACTGACAGTCATAGTATGCAGAGCAGGTTTTTTGGGTTCGGGTGGCGGCGCTGCAGTCATGTCGCAGGTGGAGAAGGACACACACATGACAGGATTTCCAACTTGTTAGTTAAAGTTCAAAGGAGGGAAGAGAGACAAAACATATAGTAAGGGGCCATGATATTTGATCATACTACCACACAATCTGTCCATGAGGTGATGAGGATCCTAGAAGAGAAGGAGGTTTTATAAGCGCGATTCTAGCCTCCGGACTACATACGCCAATCTCATGAGTAGTGTGTGGATTAATTTCGAAACGAGCAAAATGCAGAGCATACAATGTCGTCTTGTGATCTTTGGCGCTCAAAGCTGAGTGAGTTGTTCAAGAAACCGCTCTCTCTTCATCCTAGGCTACTAGCGAACGTCGTCTTGGAGCGAGGGGCTCCTCACACATGATCTTGTTGTTGACCAATTTCGTAGAGAATAGAGACATAATATATATCAACTCTGAATACTTTTCGATTATATCCCAGTAGCATGCGGGAGGTATGCGTGAGAATGAAGCAATAGGTGCCGTGGATGGAAGGTTTTATACACATCTCGACAGCCTCAAATACCGGACTCATGACTTGTCTTGCAAGAGCGTTTGTAGCAGTTCAACAGATACCACGACTACTAAAGGTATGTCTGTATCAAGCATCAATCTATATGGGCGCTTTGAACCGGGGCTCCATACATCGTGCTTCCTTCATTTGATTTCGGGGAGCGACTCGTCTTACACACGCTCGTTGATGTTAGCAGTTTGAACGAAGCGCTGCGGCACGCACATAGACAGCAGCTTCGTCCTTCTCAGTCACGCGGTGAGGAGAGTGTGCGTGAAGAGTCATGGAGCGCGGGAAGTGGGAGGTTTATGTACGTATGCCACGCGTGCAGGAACGAAGATTTGTCATAGCGCTTTTGAAGGTCAGGTGCAAGCATATAAAGCTAGATCAGAATTGTGATTCTGCACATAATGATCCCTTGCGGCGCTTTCAAACACAGGCTGGTCGCGCACATGTAGATAAGTGATATTAATTTTGGAGGAGAATGAGCAGGCCGTGCAGAGGATGGTTCAGAATCTTGGTCGTGTTACACATATGCTTTGCATGGTGTGGGAAAGAGGCCTGTGGCACGGCCGTAAGTTTGATGTATAAGCCGGGGATGACCTCTGTCGAAAAGATGAAACAACAAGAACATGAATATTATAGATCGTGGCCTGATTCAAAGTGGGACAGCGAACCGTGAGAGCTGTGCGAGTGCGTGGTGGAGGTAAAGCGATGAGTTCAAAGAGTTTCATAATCTGAGTTGGAATGATGACAATCCACGATCGAGCTACCTGGGGAGCGTCGTTACACACACACATTCAGAAGTTGAACAAAACGAGAGATGGCATGTGCACTTATGATGTCCATTCCGGAGCCGAGTCTTGCTTCAACCCCAGACTTGCGAGGGATTAGCAGTGGTTTTGCATCCCCGCGTTAGCCGCAACAGTGGCAAGAAGAGTATAGAGGCTTATCGAGAGAGTCTTACGCCCAGGTTTCACGGTGGAATAAACTTGGAGCACGAGCCAAAGGTAGCAGGGGCAGACCCAACCGCCACAGGGTCCCGCGACTAATCATCATACCAGCCTGGCTATATATGGTATTTTGAAGCAACGATACGTGAGACTGGGACATGGATGCAAACCCGGTTCGCTTCCTCCCGTAGTGGACTTTGACTTGGCTTTTGAAGAAATACATGGTAGAGAGCGAGAACGAGTTTCAAAGTGAGGCTGACCCTGGACAAAAGACACGGATAAGCGTAATCACTTACTTTCTATTGGATGGTCTGCTGTTACATTGGCAGAGATACAGTGGCTTCTAAAGCAGACTGGGGCCGAGTCAGGCGTATACGCAAGCACTTCTCCCGGGAAAGGCGTAAAAGGGGGAATTGCTGATCGTGCTACTAGTTCATAGCTACTTGCCCTGTAGATAGGGCCTTTTTGTATGCTATACACACGGATAGCAAAAGCCTGACCTTTCTATAGAGGAACTGCGGTTTAATTAACGCTCCTACCAAAGTAGACACCCTAGTAGAGGTCTATCTATCTTGAGGGACGCTCAACAAAACTTACTTGGTATAATCAATAGCGTATTGAAAGATGGAAGCGTCCTAAGTTAGTGATAGAGTATGACTGGCTGTAGGACAATTAACATCTCCAGCGGCAAAGGTAGCTACACCGTTGGCGGGGATAATGCTTTTGAGCAGAGAAGCCAGAATGATGCAACGGAGAGGGTGAATATTCAGATGCTGACAGCGTTCAAAAGTAGGAGTTCAGATTATACATGCTCAAGCAAGATGCCTTAGACTTCATCTCTCGATAGGACACCCTTGCGAATCTTATAGCTTCGCCTGCTTCGCCTTCTCAGCCTGCTTATGCAGCTTCAGCGCTTCGCGTACACCTAGGTCAATGAGCACATCTTCTGAACCCCCTGGAACCACAAAGGACGGTACGGCGCGGTAGAAGCTTTCGATCCGTGCACCTTGACCCGTCTTCGTCAGGCCCAGACCACCCATGATTTTCAAACACTCCTCCGCAACATACTTGCACACCAAACCACTTTCCACCTTCAATAGCGCTGTTGTACCACCTAGCAATCGCGCACCATCGGCATCGGAAAGGTTTTCGAGTTCGTAGACAATCTGCTCGGTCCACGATTGTAGTGATTCGATTTGGCGTCCCATATTTCCAAATTTATTGCGCACAACAGGTTGCTCGATAAGTGTCTTGTCAAACGCCTCTCGTTTGATGGCCCATGCAAAAGCGTCTTCAATCGCGGTCCTGCACCCGCGGATGGCCTGGAAAGCGATCCAAAGACGCTCATGATTGAAGTTGACCATTGTTTGTTTGAAACCTTCACCTTCTTTACCAATCAGGTACTCTACTGGCACCTTCACGTCTTCGAACGTCACAAAGGATGTCGCTGAGAGTGGTCCAGCGATGACATCGAGTTTGCGCGTACGCAGGCCTTCGGCGCGTGGGATGAGGATCATGGAGATACCGCTAGCGCCAGGTCCACCAGTCCGTACAGCAGTCATGAAGTAGTCACTGAACATGCCGTTCGTGATCCACTTCTTCTCGCCGTTGACAATGTAATGTTTACCATCTGGTGTCTTCTCTGCGGTAGTTGTGATATTTCGCACGTCGCTCCCAGCATCTGGCTCCGTGACAGCGAGACAAATCCGCTTTTCGCCGGACAAAATCTCTGGAAAGATTTTGTCCTGGAGCTGCTGTGACGCGAATTTAAGGAGAGGCGGCGCGCCTACCACTAGGCCAATGAACAGGGAGGCAAGGCCTCCTGAGCGCACAAGTTCATCCCAGAGAATGAAATCGTGGAAGCCGTCCCATTCCGCAGCTGGAATATTGCCAATGATGGGATACGAGGACCATTGTGAGGGGATGGATTTGCCGAATGCGATGGGCACGAGTAGGCCGGCTGAAGCACACTTGCTGTAGATGGCGGGATCAACGGCGCCTGCGTCCAGCCAGTCTTGCGTGTGAGGAGCTATATGCTACAGTATGTGAGAATGTGTGCTCAAAGGGGTGGACTTCTGCATGGCTTGCATACCTCTTCACACCAAGTTCGGACAGCATCACGAAGTCTGCGATGACTGTCTTTGTAGTATGCTGACGGTCGACCAGTATACCTGTACACATTGAGAGTCAAGGTATGTTCAGTAAGACAAGAGACACATGAGGTGGTCAACTCGGCTTGCTCCCGTGTTCAAGCTTGATGAATGGTTGCTTTGAATTATGGCCAGGCTGACATGCTGATTGGTCAAACTGAAACCAGGCCATTAAGCTGAGCCGACTACCTCATGTACGTATCAACTGACCAAGCTGGCTCGGCCCAGGGCAAGGAACTTCCATAGGGCTCGGTGATCTTGCTGGTCATGCTGTGATTTCTCAGGATGTTTTAATAGTAGCAAGATGCTCAGAGATAATTGAACAGAGCTTGAG
Organism: Plenodomus lindquistii; assembly: GCA_025504975.1. Classification (NCBI taxonomy): domain Eukaryota; kingdom Fungi; phylum Ascomycota; class Dothideomycetes; order Pleosporales; family Leptosphaeriaceae; genus Plenodomus; species Plenodomus lindquistii. Next base: position 453,167 of record JANUWI010000011.1, read on the forward strand.
GCTCGAGGAAGAGCCGTCTACGTTATGTTTGATCTGGATGAGTTGCACCGACGGGCCTCGGTAGTTTTCCCCGCTCCGTTTTCCTAGTTCTGGGAACACATGCGCGAAGCACACCTTTGCATTAGGTTGTCTCCAAATTTGTTCCCGACTTCGCGGAGGCAATGATTCGGACCTGCTAGAGTTGATGTTGAGGAATATGTGCAATTCTGGGTGCTTGAGGAGAAAACGCCTACGCGCGGCCTGTCGCTGCGCATGGACCACTCTGCCGGTATGCCTTCTCGCTCTGACGTCTTGGCTCTTCATCTCCGCTCGTCACTTCCTGGTCTCTGGGATTTCTTCGCGAGTCAGTCTTTATGATCTAGCTATGGTGCGGTGATGCCCGTTCTGCTAGGGCAGTCTCATGATGCTGCTACAATACCATATCCTGCGATACGCCATTACCGGCACCTGGTCTCGAGTCTTTCTTGCATCGCAATCATCTCGCAAAGTCTGACACGTTGATCGTCCGGCCTCTCAGACGCATCCGGTGCTGGCATGCGCCCTCTGACATGAGTCTTGCACGAGTTCCAGAGCACAAGGTGCCATGTGGAGGCCAGCATCTGACAGGTGGGGATGCCTGGAGCCGTACAGCCAGCTACGGCAGTATTGTGGAGAGCTTTGCCACCTCGACCAGATAGCAATCTTAAAGATGACCCTGTCGGCGTTCTCTACTCACAGGGTTCTGCAAGATGCAAGAGTAAGGAAAGTGTTTCATCGCGATGAGAGTTTACGACTGTACCCCTGTTATGTACAACTTCACCTAGAGTTCAATATGCATATCGGGACGACTAAAGGCTATCCCTGCCTCAGACCTCTCGAACCGTCTGAAAAATTTCGATCGACATAGGGTTGACTTTTTACCCGGCCCATGGGCCAATCTTCATGGACTGCAAATTGCACAAAAAAGCACTTAGCAAATCGAATGATCACTCCTTCTGGGAATCCTTCCAGGTTCGTTGCAGATGTGACCGCCCACTCAACGCAATCCTTCGACGTCGTCGGCTTCTAGATCCGACGAACCAAGATCGAATTTGAATGACTCTGCTTCCGCCAAAGTATCGACACATACGGACGACGTGTAATTGAGCTATCAGGTATACAAGGCTCTTCAAGATTCAGGATCGAGGCGTAGTTGACTCCAACATTGCAGATTTGCGATCACGAAACGGAGCCGACTTGACAAGGGTACCAAGCGGTCAGTTGCAAAGCGCTTGCAAAACATAGCAACGGCTGAGGCTTGTCTGTGTGACGGACACTGAGAACGTGGTCTCTTCTCTCATTGTCAAATGTAAGATGGGATCGTCCAGGAGATCGTGGAGTGAATCCTGTAGGATGGAGCAAGAGATCTCAAATGTCACAATACATTACGCCACGATCCATCACGTCGGGCGCCCCTTGCATCAAGTCACTGTGGGTCACAAGTGGTGACGACCTCGTGGCCAAATGGGATCAACCGTCAACGGCTGTCAAACCCCTCTCGCTTAGCGCTATCAACTTTAGCGTGAGCCTCCACCGAGCCTGGGACAGCTGGGCCCCTGTCATAACAGCTCACCCATGACTTGGGAAGCTTCGCGAGTCGCCAAGTCAAATCCCCAAAAAACTAGAACAGCTTAAGATACAACTTCTCAGCAAGATGCCGGAGGAATCAGGTAGGACCCTCAGAGCATGCTTCTCCTGTCCTGCACCACTATCACTCGCCTTGTTCATTGCGATACGCCAAGCAACATGTCTGAATTTGATAAGTTGCTTCTGGAGATGCTCAAGAGTCCACCAGACCAGTATGAGCCGCAGCCTTTGTCGAATCGTAAAGAGACGATATATGGTACTACACTTACGTTCCTGGTATGACGTCCCGCCGCGTACCAGAGCACCAAATACTAACGGCTTCTGCAGATCGTGTCATGGATGGCTGTATCCTTTCGACTGTGGGTTCGATTCAAAGTCGTAAGGGAACCCGGACTCGATGATGCTTTTGTAGTTGCCGCTGCGGTTTGTCACCCATCTTCACATACAATTGAGAAATTGCTGACCCAATTTTGAGCTATGCAACACCGCCGCAACGGTGTGCGTTTGTCTCAGTAAGATAAGGCTTTTTGTAATAAATTCATCGTCTGACTTTGCCAGCGGTCGGATCAGGGCTAGGAAAGCATATGCTATACCTTGGGGTTGACAAGATCGAGCGATATCTCTTGGTAAGTGTTTGAAGTTTTGTCAGGTTGCGACTAATCCACTTAGCTTTTCTACGTCGAGAACGGGACATATGTCATGGAAACCACACTAATCAAGATCTCTTTGCTGCTTCAATACCTACGAATCTTCAAAGCAGGATCCATGCGATGGGTTTGCTACGTGCTTCTTGGACTCGTTAGCGTATGGGGCCTTGGTTTTACGTTTGCTGCTTGGTTCCCGTGCTTTCCCGTACGTGGCGCTTGGAGCAGAACGAGCGGCGCAGTGTGCTATGGCTTTGGCTTAAAAGATGTTCCGAGCTTCGTCAACATATTTGTAGCGCATTCAACGTTGAACATGGTGTTCGACGTTGCGATTTTCGTGGCTCCTCTCGTACTCTTCGGCACACCTAATCTACGTCTAAGAAACGCGCTAGCGATGGCAGGAGTATTCGCTTTTGGTGGAATGTGAGCGCATCCCCAGCCGGATTGCCATGACCGTTGGCTCAATCTGACTTATCACAGTGTTATTGCAACGTCCATTTGGCGTCTCTCCGGCATCGTCGATACCCGCGCCGGAACCTCACCGTACATCGACTTCACATGGTGGTCGCCTACTATCATCATACTGGCTTGTCTCGAGATCGATCTTGCCATTATTTGCGCATCCATGCCCATTTTCTGGCCCGTACTTCAAAAATCTCTTTCGGCCATCTTTGTGAGCTTCGAAATTGAGATCGTGGAGGAACGTGTCAGCAGCGAACGCTATGGCTTGGCATATGAGTTGGAGCACAGGAAGACTGCCGACGGCAGTGTAAGGAGCAGCGGAACCAGCACACAGGAGTTGACAGAGGAGGGAAATAACGATGGGGTGAGAGAATACACGGTTGGTTGTAATCCGCTGGATGAAGAGGCGAAGAAACAGGGATTATCAACGGAAGTGCGAAGCAGTCCGAAAGCGAATTGGCAGATCTGAATGTCTGTACGCAAACGAGATATGGTCTTCCGCAGTGCTTACTTACATAGTAGCTCTTCCAATGAATCTTCGATACTACTTCAAACTGGTTCGTCCTGCATCGACAAGTTTCCCCGGATCTGCAAAGTGATATGCACACGCAAGATCGAAAATGATCGTAAGCTGACTCAGGAGACGATTTCCGCGGAACTTTGACAATTCTTTGGAGCCTGACCGTGCGGTGAAGCCTCTCTTCGAACCGAGCCTTCTCAGTGAATAACCAAAATCTCCTACACAGCCTAGAATTGGGCTGCGGTTCGCTCTGAAAGCAGTTGAGTATACTGCATTGACAGTCAACACAGTCACCATATGCACTCGATGCGTAACATATAGGCGCTTCGGGAATTGTCTTCAACATCTTATCAAGGACTAAGCAATCGTTATCACATTACTGTACTGTGGTAGTAGGCATAAGTGCTCCCTATAGGTTTCAGTAACTACATGCTAAAGTAGCTGTGCTCGTAGATTTCTAATAGCTATAACTCTATAAACTTATTATTATCATTATTTTGTAAAAAGTAGAATTCTTTTTTTAGAAGTTATTTATATTCAATTATAGTTTTTGTTGTCTTTTAAACGTGGTAGGTGATAGTAAAAATGGTGTTGCTAGATTAGGCTTTATAGGCAGCATAGACGCCCCACAGGGGAGCACTTATGCCTTCTACTAGAGTATGTTACTGTCATATATATATATATACTACCCCTTTACCCAATGAGAACAGCAACAAGACCAGCCATACCCGCAACGATCCCACTGAGACCTTCAGCATTGAGGGCGACCGCTGCGCCTGTGGAAGCAGCAGCGGCGGAGCGAGATCCACTTGCGCTTGCCGCTGAACGCGAAGCAGAGGCGGCGCTTGCTGTAGCAGATGAAGTGACTTGGGCCTGAATGCGAGGCTGAAGCAGCCGCAGAGGAAGCAGCGCTAGCAGCAGACGCAGCGCAGGAAGAGGCCGAGGCGGCGATCATGGAAGCGCGGGAAGGTGCAGAGGCGGCGACTGAGGAAGGGGCGCCAGCAGCTGATGAGGTGGCAGAGGAGGCGACGTTGGCAGCAGAGGAGGCGTGCGATGCGACGGAAAAGGAGGCACCAGCGACGATGGAGGAGACTACGGATTGAACGCTACGTGGGGGTGGGAGTGTAGGAGCTTACAGGTTTTGCGCAACAGCGAGGCCGGCAAGCATTGGGAGGGCGAAGGTGAGACGCATTTTGTATTACAGTGGATTCTGGTGATGTGAGTTTCAAAAAGGATGGAGTCACACATTATGGTATAAAGATAGAGATGGCAGCGTGAATGTTCTACCTTGAATACTCGTAGACTTTAAATTTGGGCAAGTTCCAAATCACCAGGTTTGCCTCGCTGTGTACTACAAAGTAGACAGCGGAGTGATGCAAGTTTGATCAGACTAATTCTTCGAGACGATACATTCATAGTCGCTATCATGTCTTCCTGCCATTGATGTATGTGAGGAGTGACCTTGAGAAGCTTCCGCAGACGGAATGAGGTGAGATGAAACTAAGGCCTGGTTGGGTTATACGTTCTTTGCTTTCGCATACATATATGTAAGGGGGTATCGAAGGGCTTACGCCTTCTTGAACCAACCACTACCAACAGCTTTTGTCTTCGCATCACCTACATACTGCCTTGCCCACATGTTGTATTTGGCGGGAGTCAAGCCTTTCGCATCAGGGAAGGTCATTTGGCAACCCAGGGCCTTGTAACCTGGCGCTAGTGTGCTACTAAAAAGGTTGACCACGTTCTGTACCAGTGCGAATGTGTTGAAGAGTTCGCTTGGGAAATTGGCGTAGATCGCATTGTAGAGGAAACAACTCAGGGCCTGCGGATTATTCGGCACATCCACGGGCCCTACAACCCAAGATTCGTCCGCACCAGAGCCCCCGAGTGCTGGTTTCGCGTAGAGGTAGACGTCTAAGATGCCTCCAACTGCTTCAGCAACTGTCATTGGCGTCTTACGGCGATACCAGCCTTGTTCTGGAATTCGTTCGGGTACATGTGTGTATTCTAGGTTCAGATCGTTCCAGGCCTTGGCCTTGTTCGGCTTTGCACCGTAAAAGCTTGTGATTGAAGCCTCGTTGGCGATGCCGCCAGCCCCGATAGTCCCGTTGCTAAAGAAACCGGGTATGAAGTAATATGCGCCCATGACTACAGCGGCAGACGGAAGGTTGAAGTAGAATTGCTGGTTAGCGGCTTTCGAGGCCGCATAACGGTTTTTAAAGTGTTCCTTGATAGCGTCAACACTGTATGTGCCATTTCCTCTGGCAAGAGCCTGCTGGTGTAATTGCTTGAAGAGTTCGGGCTGAAACGATATGTTATCGCCTTCGATATAGAAGTCGAGACGGGTAGCTGACGCGTCACCTTCGTTGAATTTGCCATGACCGGAGATTCCTGATGGTGTACCAAGGACTGAATTGAGTGCACCATTGAGCACACCGACTCGCGAGTCCGGACCGCCGATGCTCATCTTGGTAGAGGAAACATCACCACCGTCAATAGCTCCACCAGTTGCAAGGAGAGCTCCGAGATCAGCACCCATGTTGAAGACCGCTTGGGTCCCAGCTTGAATCTGACCGATTGTGGCAATGCCGTTGCGTGGAATGTAACCGTGGTTCGCTAATGTGTCTAAGAGGACTCAAGATTAGTCTTGTCTTTTTGAATCCCCATCTGTAATGATTCGGAACTTACTCAGTCCAGGACAAGGACCACGCTGATCCATTGAGCCAGGCTCTTTGAATGGATAGTTCGCTGCAGATTATATCAGCCACGTTCACAGAGGCTTTCTATATCATCACTTACCTTCCGGAAACTTCTTCAGTCCCTCGACCGACTGATCTGTCGGAAGAAGACCCAACACAGAGTCCAGGGTAGCTTGAAGGGTGCCTCCAAGCAGGTCTACTACGCCGGGAAGAAGACCCGTACCGAGCTGACGAGGCTCTTCCTTCGCGGCATCGCGCCCTTCGAAGTGCTTTTCGATTGCGTCGCGCGCCTCGGGGTGGTTCAGTAGTGCTTCCAGTCCCTCAGGCTTCAGCCACGGGAAGGCAATTGTGCCAGGAATCGCAATGACGGTAAATAACGACGAGGAGCGCATGTCGAAGAGGACGTTGTTGGGGCGATAAACCTAAGCTCCCCTCTCGCAAGTTAATTTATACTGTCTGCCAGTACTCAAAGCCCTGCCTCGTCATTGCCGTCACACATGGCTTTTGAGTCAGGAGCATGGCCAATTCTAGAAATCAGACTCTCCTTTTGAGTACCGCGGAGAGGTCTGCCCAATCACTACACCGAAATTGCATCTACAATCTTGACGAAGACAAGACTTCATTCTTAGGGCTTTTCGCGGTGGGTCAATTCCGTAGGTGGCTGTAAATTCAATCCCGGGATGTAGGATTTCCATGAAAGACCCATAAAGATGGGCGGCTAAGCTTCTCTTGAGGCGGGAGAGCGTGGTTCCAAGATTTCGATCGACCCACTAGCCTCGGTAGGTATGAACAAGGAAGGCAGAGGTGAACATCAGATGCGCTTGTGAGCTCACTGCGGACCTGAACATCAACTAGGAGCTGGACGGCTCGTTAGCGCATCGCGCAGCCTCATATGGTGATGCTTCTTCTGGCTCAAATGACTCGTTCGAGATCTCGCCAGTTGGCATTGATGGGCTTGAGTTGAGTAATAATTCCAATCTCGCAGTTAGTGGCGAAGCCGATGAGCCAGCCGAGGAGCCAGTCAAACCGATGATGACTAATATGCACTAAGATGCGCTGCAGCTCTTGCGAAGAGTAACTCACCTATAACAACCCTTCAGCAGTGTATCGCCGACGACGAAAAATCGACTTGTGCACATACCAGTCAGCCGTGAGCATGCGCAAACTTCTACCTAGTCTCTCCTTAACTGGCCGTTGCATACCGCGGTTCCTCTATGACCAATCTCTCGCATTTCACAACATGCGCAGCACGCTAACGCCAACCCGAAAGTCAACTTTCAGAATCTTGAAGCCCGTGTGATCCACGCATTCTCTCTATTCACATTCAACGGAGCAGGATCCTTCGCCTCATGGGCCCCTCCCTCGCTGCCGTGTAACAACATCCTTCTTACGCACATATCCTACCTTCGTCACTGTGACAAAATATGGTATCTTCGTGCATCTCACACGCAGACTTCAGTAGCGATCTAGAAGGTAATGAATCCGTTGATACAGAATCGGCGAGAGGCGGTACGAAAAGCTCATGCAGGCTGAGCAAATTCTCAAGGGTTAGGTACCACCATGTTACCAGGATGTGTTCAGACCTGTTTGTCGGTACCTCGCGCTTGCCATCTACAGGAACGCCTGTGCATTTAGAGAAAATTCCCTATTGCAGTCCTTGCATCGTTGTAGTCTCCGCAGGATTGTTTACCCGGGCGTAGATCTTTCGAATAATACCGATCCCCTGGGACGCCTTGAGCAGATCCACCTACAAACAAGGCCGCATTTGGTTGTAATCCACTCGAACCATGTTGTAGGATTTTTCGAATACGCGCTCGTCACGCCACCTGACGTGGACATGCACTTGGCGGAGAAGTGTTCATGACTGGCAGGTATGTTCGGGAATGAGCAAATAAGATTTTATCGTGCTTTAGCTCAGACCTTTCCCAGTGGGTCGGTCTCCTCCCGATCACCGGTCAGCGATGTTGTTGATGTAGGGAGCGTTGTGACGGATAGCAAAATTTACTGCAGATCCTTAGTTACACCTGTCAAGCGAATCATGTCTAGGAGACCATGCACACTTGGGCGAAATACAATCGATCGACGGCGGTAAGATTTTCACAACTCCTTCCGCAGATTTGCAGCTTGCTCTGCTCGATTTCTTGGCCTTTGGGGACCGCCCGACTGACCTTGTAATTCAAATGGCCATACTTTGAGCTATCTGGCCGGTCGTACAACTTTTATATGAATGGGTACATTGATATCATTGGAATATCTCCAGTCTTAGTAGATGCGCGGAGTCTGTATCCTGAGCTGATCTGATCAACAGGTAACACGACGCTGCAGATGAGCACCATCTCCTCACAGAAGGACCAAGAAAAATGCGATGGGGCCAAAGTGATAGGCTATCTGTGCTGATGTTTGGCCTCTCTTTCGCACAGCAGTCTTGACGCTCTGTCCTCCCACATTTCCCATTCCTCGAAGCTTGGCTTTCACGATCACAACCCATTCACCTGATCGCGGGTGCTCGCGAAGATGCACGAAGGTCCTCCATTGGGTCCTCGACAGTTGTCTCGCTTGATGGAGAGTATCTATTGGCTCTTGTAAATCGTGTTCAACCCCACCGTCGGTCGGATCATCTGTCAGGAGTGCAACTTACCATCCCTAGGTTGTGTTGCACACTCAGAGACTACACCACAACCTACCACATGTAGTAGGGTATATTATCCTTGGGGGCCATGAGCATAATCCTTCCACATCCTAAGCTTCATCTTGAGCATTCATCGTCGACAGACATCATTATCTCCTTCAATAATATCCCGTACTCTCTTCAGCGATTCACACCATGTCCGAGAAAGGCGAACATGCGAAAGAGCCAGAGCTTGGTTTACCCTATCATGAGCCTGCTCCTGTACAGCGACGCGAGACTGCCCGTCCACATCACCTGTTGCGCACAGAACTCGCGGCTTTTCTTGGAGAATTCGTAGGCACCTTCATGTTCCTCTCGCTTGCATTCTCTGGAACACAAATTGCCTTGAACGCAGCAGGAAGTGCCCAGTTGGCGTCAAGTAAAGTCCCCGCTCCGGATGTTGGAAAACTTCTATACATCGCATTCGCCTTTGGTGTCTCACTTGCTATCAACGTCGCAATCTTCGCCGACGTCAGCGGTGGAAAGTTCAATCCTGCTGTAAGTGCTGTAATACTTTTGTGCATCCACATTTCCCCACCGTGTCACGCGGGGGTGTGACAGTTCACTGCCACGCATAATGTGGGTTAATGTTGTGTCATGCTGTGGCTGATGGTCTGCGTTAGGTTACCACGGCACTACTTATTACTGGCAAGATCCACTGGCATCGTGCAGTACAAACTGTCATCGCCCAGATTATTGCCGGTATGGCGGCCGCTGGCTTCGTGGAGGCCTTGCTACCAGGCCCTCTCAACATTGCAACAACACTCGCTCCGTCGATCTCTATTACACGTGGTCTCTTCCTCGAGGCTTTTGTCACTTCACAGTTAGTTCTGACTATCCTCATGCTGGAAGCTGGACCTTCAAAGCCCATGTACATTGGTCTTTCGCTCTTCATCGCAGAGATCTGTAGTGTGTACTTCACCGGCGGTAGCTTAAATCCTGCCCGGAGTTTTGGGCCTGCTGTAGTCATTGGCTTCACCGGATACCACTGGATCTACTGGCTCGGCCCGCTTCTTGGATCGGGTGTTGCGAGCGGTACGTATGCAATTATTACTTGGATACGCCGGGAAAGAGTGTGATTGATAGCTTTGAAAGGAAGCTATAGTACTAAGTACTGAAATCGAGATCTTTCTGAGGATGTCCCAGAGCACAATCACGGATCAAAATGGTGGCGGTAGATCTCTGGATTTCCATGCACTAGAATAGTGGGAAGCTGGTAGCGAGGTAGCCAGGATGGAGGATCGAGGCTCGTCCTGGGACCAATGCGTGTAACGAATTACGACAATGGGTTATGTTAGCTCAAGGATGGTGTTGCTGTTAGGGTCTCTCGTTGTTTTCTGAGGCTTGGTCTATCGCTCTATAATGTTATCCATGTTCAGTTTTCCTGTGCCTGTGTAGATAGAGTCTTGCGCATTTCTCCTAACACTCGCAGCGAGTATTGTAGTCGTGTTTATATAAAGGGGCTATGATTAGGATAGTTGGATCTTGGACAGGTTACTGGAAAGCTACAGTTGCAGCGTTGAGCCCCTAGAATTCGGATCAGATCTTGAGCGGCTGATGTCCATCAACACATAGATGCTTCGAATCCTCTTGAGAACTGAAAAACGCCCTACTAAGTTTATAGAATCAGCATATGACCTTGCGGGTATTCTTTCTCCATACCTCATGTAAGCTGCAAGCGATCGGCCCTATCATATTGCTCGGAGGCGGACTGCACAATAATCTTGTGGTCACAACATTGAGTTACCAAATGACTGTGTAGTGGACGAAACCGACCGGAGTCCCCTTGGGGGAAGTTTATTCCTCTTTTGATTAGTCGCATATGTCAAATTGCACCAAGTTATGTTCAATAATGCCTCACTCCGCGGCCTAGACTTAGCTCTCCAAGACCACTTCCCCAAGGCCTCACTCCTGATGACAATTAGCTATAATGTGCCTAAGATTTGCAGCTGTCGCATCTTCTATCATTCAATCGCTCTCACCCGTGATTCTAGCATAGATCGTCGTAGTCAGAGTGATAAGCATTGTCCTATCCTTCCCCATATAAGGGCTGATCTCATGCTCCATCTCATTGGTCATACGGAAAAGATAATCCTCTTTCCGTGAGTCCTCAAGTATTTCTCTCAAATTGCTTTGAACGAGGTTGTTAGCACGTTGTTGCCGTTCAAGTAGCATGCGAGAAACGAGGGCGTGAAACACAGGATGTCCAATGTTGGCGATAATCTTACGGAAGGCACACTTGTTGAGGCCGGCTGCTTTGACTTTGGGACCGTCGCCAGTCAGGAGGATCCCGAAAATCCTGTACAGAGCGTAGGTTTTCTGGTCGATGCTCAAATCTACATGTTTGACATCGCAGCCAGTCACCGTCAGTGCAGCTACACAACTCGCGGGAAGTAAGGCGAAGGGAAGAGTAAGGTAAAGAGGATTATTAACGACAGACATGCTCGTCATAATTTCCAAAGAGTATTCTAATAGTGCGACGAGAGTCCAGGAGTGCCGCGAGACCTTCGGTTACGCAGCAACCGATACGAATTCGCGCACGTACCACCATGTTTGCTGCATCCGCCACCATTTTGAACGCGGTAAGAGTATCCTTCTTTCAGAGATGGTTTGAAGTTCTCAAGCGGACGCTCAAGGATTGAAGCCTCAATTTTCATAGACCTGGTAACTTGTCCATATGTGGATTGAACCTTTATCACGTGCTTCCACTACGACTGCATACATGTAGCAAACATGTTTGGCCTCGCTTACTGTAGGATGTTTGTCTCTGAATACTCCGTTTCCCCTTGCGAGAATACTACATAATAATGAACCACTGGCTTCCTGTTATTTCTCAATTCCCTTCGCGCACCTGCGCGTGACTGATGATAGGTATTGCCTCCAAGATATGTCTAGACGTTTTGCGCGACGGAAAGACGATAATACTTTGGTCCAATTACGATATATGCTGACGACCCAGTCTCATTACAAAACAGATTGACAACGATGTACACACGCGACGAAATCGATGCTGCTCTCGACAAAAAAATTGTAAAGCTCACCGGCCCTGAGAACTACAATGGTTGGCTCCTGCACTTTCAGCCTTTGGCTTGCGCCAACGACTTCCTTGATCTCTACCTTGGCCTTGACGCTGTCATGACAAAGCCAACTTCACCAGATTTCGGGCTGGATATCTACGACAACGAAGAGGCACTAGCGGACTATAAATTGGACCGCATGCTCTTCAACTTCAAGGCACAAGAGTGGACCGAGAATGCGAAACTGACCCGCTCTGCCTGTGCATTTCTTCGTTCTTCTGTCGAATCGTGGATCTGGGATCGTCTATCTGCCGCCGACGCCGCTCATCCAACGCGAGCCTGGAACGCTATCGCTACTGCCAATCAGGCTTCGGAGAGCGTACGCCTACAGCGTTTGTTGTCGGATATGAACAATATCAAAATCTCCGACCCTTGTGCTGTTATGCCTTTCCTTCTCCAGTTCGAGCGTGTGTACAAGGGCATCCAGGACGCCAAAGGTACCTTTACACGCTCCCAGATGATCGATAAGATGAATGCCGCTCTTCCTCGACAGTACGAATATTTCATTCAGGATTGGTATCTTGGTGAACGGTCTCGCCAGACCGGGGAAGAGGTATTTCAACGCTACTATTGTCCCCGGCTGCTTCAGTGGGCCGAATGCAACAACTATCGCTGGCAGTATGATAAGAAACGCGAGGCGAAGCAGAAGAGCAAGAAACCTCAGTGGCTGCGAGACCAAGAGAAAGCGAAGAAGAAGAGCCTCTACAGTACTGACAAGAGTTTTCATTGCGATCATTGTAACCACGTCGGCCACACTGTGGGTACGTGTCGTTACTTTGACAAGCCTGACGTTGCTAAGTGCTGTCTCTGCAATAAGCTTGGGCACACTGAAGACGTCTGTCGTAAAAAGCGTGAGCACCTCATCGATGGTAGCACGTCCAGAGGTGACGGGGATCCTTTCGTCGCAGACAAGCGCAAGTCCTCCCGGGTAAACGCGATAGCCCCCAGTGCCTTCATTCTGCCTGACGAGTCGCACGATGCAACCTTGGCGAATGATCTGATGTTTCTGAGGATCCAGAACCGTGAGTCTTTCAATCCCTGGTGCCGTTTTCAATGCTGATGTACTTTTAGAAATTCCCAGATTGGAGTGAAGTTTGTGAAACGGACGACCAAAACTCAAGCAAGCACGGCGCATTGGGGTGCTCAATACTCGAATAATTTGCTAAGAAGCAATAAAAGGGTGTAGCCTGGTTTCAGTTCATCACGGGTCATCAATGTTCAGGTTTTTGATGCTGCAACACAAGCACTCCTCCACAACTTCAAAGAGTGCTCTCACTAGAGATATACAACAACACATATATACCCATAATTCATCGTCTGACTCTGAAATCCCACAATGCGATACGGCGATACCGGTCTGAATTCCTTCGCGTGTGCGACCTCTGCAGTCCCAATCCCTGCTACAGGATCATTATCATATTACACAATGGAGCTGGAGCCTGGAGCTCCCATTCACCTTCTGTCGCAGAAACATTGGGTCTGTGCCGTCAATACGCTAGTAGCGTTTGCATTTCACATGCTCTCCCGCCAAGACTCGGTCTTTCACTCGACCCTCTGCGCATTGACCAACCCCTCCTCCAAGTATAAAGGGGCCTGTCTCTCACACTCCGCTCAAACTTTCAAGTTCACTCGTTAGCTTTCCCATACATACCTCCCAAAATCAAATCCACCACTCATGACACCGATGGCGGCTCAAGTGACCGCCAGCACCAAGATGGACCTGCGGGAGCAATTCTGAGCAGGTACCCTTCAAGCTGAGTTATATGCGACTAACACAAACAGGACTCAGAGTAACCAAACGAACTCCCCGCTCTTCCGCTTACCAGCCGAATTGCGCAACACCATCTACAAATTCGCCCTCCAAGATGCCATAGTCTCCTTCACGCTCGAGCGCCACTCAACTTCCCCCTCCGAGAACCAAATTGCAGCAGAGGAACGTATGAGCAACTTGAAACGTCCCTGCGGACAGACCCCTAGTCTCCTCTTTGCCTGTCGCCAAATGTACCACGAAGCCCGCCCACTCGTCTTCTCGCACTGCGCCTTCCACTTTGAAGACAATCTCATCAACGATCCTCAAGTAACGTCTTACTACGCTCAGATCCACATACTACAGCTCAGCCTCAAGCTCATTGGACTATGGAAGAGGCAAACCTGGTTCGAAGGCCCCGATATCGCTCATCTGCACCGCGCATCGCAGACACAGCCGAATTCAAACTTCCCAGCCCTAGAGCAATGCGTTCTTGACCTTTCGAGTCCGCTCATGGAATATGTGGTGAAGGACGTGCTGGGGACGAATGTATGTTCTGGTTGAGTTTGCGGATAAGACGAAGAAGTACAACCTTCCTACGCCGAATGAAGCGATTTGGCGTCGTGAGATCAGAGAGCTTGTTCTGGCGGGTGTGTGACAATGATGAGGCGTTACACGAGGTTCGAGGACTGGTATTGCGATATTCGAGGTATTACCCTGATTTGCAGGAGTGTCGAAGATAAGTTCACGGTAATTTCACCGCATGTACGCATGAATTTACCAACCATGTTAGATAGTAGTTAGAAGAGCAAATACAAGCCCTCAATGACTGCTTTAGATCTTTATCCTTCATAAGCTGGCGTCGTGTACTCTAGCGTATCGTTTATGCTTGCTTCTTGTTTCTGTGTGGTTTGACATGGTAGCGACGTCGTTAACAGTAGTGGTGGGGAGGAAGGTGGGGTTCGCGCGAGTCGCGCTGAGTAGGATTGATCGGTACGTTAGGAGATACGTGGGGACGGAGTGTGTTTAGATTACGATGCATGAGGGCAAGTCTTATGACAAATTGGACGGTGATGTATTGTGTGGATGGCAGGGTTGACATTGGGAGCGGGGAAGTATAATCCACAATCGAAAGAAAAGATTCCTATGCAGCAAAAGCAGGCGCGATTCAAGAACAGAGTAATACAATTCTCGTATTCCATCTTCTATCCACTACAGTATACAATGCAAAACCCCCCATGCAGTCTAAATTTGCAAAGCTGAATCTACCCAGCTCAATCTAATCTACCAATACAATGCCGAGTACACTACAACTTGCTCTTCTCAATGCGCTTGAACAGCACATCATTCGATGGATACGGATCCACCGTAATGTCATTCAGCGGGTTCAGCTCACTCGCCCTGTAAAACATATCCTCGTATACCTTTCCGTCCTCTCTGCCGAGAGAACTATCAAGCACCCAGTCGTCATAGCCCCACGCGTCCACAAGGCTGACAGCATGCGGCCTGATGTCCTTGAGCAGTTGCATGACTGTGGTGTTGCGGGCGAGCGAGATCTGGTGCTTGCTGCACGCGCCACTGATGTAGAATTCTGAAGCCTCCTGCTCAAGCGTGTGCAGGGCGAACAGGCGGAAGAGTTTGAGAAGGACGGCCGAGATGGCAGGGTCGTGCTTGCCTTCCTTTTCAATGGCTTTAATGGCTGCGAGGTTGGTCTTGACAATCATATATTGTGCAAGTGCTTTGCTGAGCTTGTAGAAGTCGACGAGGAGGTCGTTCCATGGCTTCTTTTGCTCGTCGCGGTGCTTGCTGGCTTCGAAGGTGAGGAAGGAGGTGCGCCAGGCGAAGGCAGCAACGAGGTCTTCGTCAGAGCCGATAATGTCAAAGGCGCAGCCAATGTTGCGCCGGGAGTGGAACTCGGTGAGGATGGTGGTGGTGTCGTTCACCGGCTTATCTCCCTTCAACACTGAGCGTGCAGATTTCAACAGATAGCGGGCTACCTGTTGCGTAAGCATAAAGTTGTCTCCTTCCCAAGTAACTGTTGGTAAATAATCAGCGTACCAGGGGCCTATGCCGCTGAAGCTGGAGTAGCCGTGGCCGCCACATGCGCGTCGGCAAACCTCGAGACCCTCGGCGGCGATAGAACTACCCACTGACTTCAAAGCGCAGGATGTAGCGTGAAGATCTGCGAGCATATCGCTTCCGGATTGCACCTCCTCTGGTCCAGGTGCTCGTCCGCTGGGGGCGTTACTGGCAGCGCCCTGGGCAATCTTCTTCTGGTTCTCCTGGTACATTTCCATCATCGACTTTCCGGTGAAGTGAAGAGCAAACGTAGCGGCCAATAGAGGAAGTAGGCGAATCTGAACCATTGTGTAGTTTAGGACAGGAGTCTCTGCCTCTCCAGCAGGTGCGTCACGGTCCTGGAATTGGCGGCGAACGGCAGTGTAGCGGGTCGCAATAGTGACACCACGCGCCAAGACAGCGCCAGCCTGCATGACAATGGTCGAACGAACCCAAGTAAGAGTTCCATAGACCAATGACGGGTTTCCCCTACGGCCAAACTTGTTGGTCTTGGGGTCGACGTGTGTGTACTTGGCCAACATGCTAATATGTGGTACCTTGACCTTGTTGAACAACAAGAAGCCGTTATCCATGGTATTGTAGCCGAATTTGGGACCGATGTCTCCAACGTGGATGTTCTCAAGTGGCTCGTGGGTCTTCATGTCACGGATCTGTACGACGAACGGGGTAGGCCCATATGACTTGCCGTCTATGATGAGCTGAGCCATGACGACCGCATGATTGGCGGTGCGTCCGAGCGAGCCGATCCACCATTTACTGGCAGTGAGATGTGGGGAGTGGATTGTAAAGGTCTTGTCGTCGGAGTTCCATGTCGCTGTGGTCTCAAGTCCACGGACGTTGGAGCCATGGCCCAACTCAGTCTGAGCATAACATCCGATAATCTTGTAGTCGTTGGCCTGTGTAAGCCACTTTTCCTGTTGTTCGGGGGTGCCTTGTCCTTCAAGCGTGACCTAGTTGACTTCATTAGTATACTGATATAGCACAAGAGGGCCGCTGCATATCGCTTACCTTGAACATGGAGTCGTGAAGTCCGTAGGGACCTGGTTCTCCGACGAGCTCCGTGGCAGTCCTGAACTCTGCGTCGGTCCAGTTGTACTGCTTCTTCAGGATCCTCAGACGCTTCTCCCTTGCGAGCGCCCTTTCGAACCGGTCTATCCGTCCCATGAAGTAGTTCTGTGACTTGTCAAAGACCTTCTCCTTCTTGAGAAGGGCAGTGATTTTGTTCCGCGTGTCAATGGCATCTTGGGTGTGAAGCAACACTTCCAGCTCCTTGGAAGGGACGTTGGAGTTGGCTCGCTCCTGTTTGAGCAACTCGTGTCCTTGCACGCCCGAAGGCTTCAGTTGCTTGACCCAGTCTGGTGTGCGTGTCATTGTGATGTGAGGTCAGCAGTTGGACTTGATGATGAGAATAGGGACGATGTCTGGGGGAGTGTGAAACTATAATGCATTACGACAGAGGCCTCGGCTAGATCGCGGTCATCAGCCTCGATGAACGCGCTAACGACATGCCGAGGTACCGCACGGGCCCTCCAACTATCGCACCTTTGAAAACTGACCTGAGTCAGTTCGCATTTGACGTTTCCTGCGTGCCTTTTCGCGTACGGCAGGCTCCGGATGCGCGTACGCGGGTGCTCGTGACTATGCGATATCGCACGGTTTCTCGGCCAACGCGTCCAACACCTGGACTTGGCTTAATTATCATGCTGATGCCATGCCTCGGTCGGCCACGCTTTTGAAGATTGTCTGATCAAAGAACTAGCGTGTAATGCTGCTGGTTGTCAGACAGATATCGTGATCTTCACACACCATGGTCGGATCAAAGCCACTGATTACTTGGGTGCAGCATGTATTGTGGTATCAGGATACCAGTCTTCCGTGTTGCAGACAAAATCTCTCTGCAGCAGTTTGGAGGGTGTGAGAGCAGCAGTCGTCCAGCCATATAAACCGGTAATATTCTGAGATGGCCGCCGTGCCAGGGTCGTACGTCGCTCATGTTGTGTCACACACGTTAGTCGATGGACGCACCAAAGCCACGGCTGCAACACACAACATGGCACTCAAATATTGCTCCTGCAGGCTCCAGATTGTTCAGGCTCGCCAACCCAGCCATCTAGGGCTATCTACTGCTGCGTCTCGACTCTCGACCAGCTCTGGCGTATTGGCGGGACCCGGGAGCGGACGAAGGCTCCTCCACACGAGCTAAGAGTCAGCCCCAGCCCGTGTGGACTGCTTCCTGTGGCTCCTGCGCTGCAGGCTGAGTGCTCATGGCGGTTGCTCTGACAGGCACTGAGTGGTAGCTGGCTGCCGTGCGATGGCACGCGAGCTCTTGCACGGCGACGAGAGGCAGTCCTAGCCGCCTGCTGCCTTGCCACGACGATGCACTGCCTCCAACAGGAGCACGCTAGCGGACGACGAGTAGACCTGTCATCTGCGAGCGGTGCGAGCTGGCGGGGGCGCAATTGTGCAGAAAATGCGCTGCCGTCATTGTACGTACGGCCTCGACCATGAGCCACTACCGCTACCGCTAGCGCCGTCTGCGTAGCCTGTCCCTTCAGGCTCGTCACTCCGCCCTCAACACCACACCTGCCTGTTTACCTCTCCTCGAGCTAGACACGCCTCTTTCCTCCCCCTTCTCTCCTGCACAACCAGCCCATCTGACACCCCTCTGCGACACTATTTGCGGCTGGCATCGCCATTGCCCTCGGCTCCCACGCCATACCCCACACACATCACCACAGCACGCATTTGGAAATATATGCCCTCCAGGAGAAACCCGACCCACCCCAGATTCGCCCCCCTCTTCGCCCACCGGTCTTCCTAGGAACCCGACATCATGGGTCAGACGCTGTCAGAGCCCGTAGTGGACAAGGTAATTGCTCTCCAATGCCTTCCCCCGCCCCCGCACCGTGCGCTCTTTCCGCGCCTACGACGAAACGGGCGACCACACTGGACCGCAAAGTGGCGCAACGAGTCCCTCTAGAGTACTGCAGCTGACGCATGCTTCGTATAGAAATCCGAGAATGGCGAGGGCGAGTCGCTCATCTTCGGCGTGTCCTCGATGCAGGGCTGGCGAATTAGCATGGAGGACGCGCATGCTACAGTCCTCGACTATGCCGGCGAGGAAGGCAAGCCAACAGGTACCGACAAGCGACTAGCTTTCTTCGGTGTATACGACGGACACGGCGGCGACAAGGTTGCGCTGTACACCGGCGAGAACCTGCATCAAATTGTCGCCAAACAGGAAGCTTTCAAGAGTGGCGACCTTAAGAAGGCTCTCCAGGACGGATTTCTCGCGACCGATAGGGCGATATTGAGCGGTACGTGTCTGCAAAGGCATTTACTTGTGAAAGGCGGGGCTGACTCACTGGTGCAGATCCCAAGTACGAGGAGGAAGTCTCCGGATGCACCGCTACGGTTGGCATTCTATCAAAAGATAAGATCTACGTGGTATGCTCCGTGTCCTGGATTTGCGTGTTGCTCTAACATGAAAAGGCAAACGCTGGAGATTCGCGCACTGTCCTAGGTGTCAAGGGCCGAGCAAAGCCGCTCTCATTCGACCACAAGCCTCAGAACGAAGGTAAAGACATGGAAATAAGCAAACTGGACGCTGCTAATTCCCGCCAGCTGAGAAGGCTCGTATTCAAGCCGCCGGTGGCTTTGTCGACTTTGGCCGTGTCAACGGCAACCTCGCCCTGTCCCGCGCGATAGGCGACTTCGAGTTCAAGAAGAGCGCCGATCTGCCCCCAGAGCAGCAAATAGTTACGGCCTTCCCAGACGTCGAGATACACGAGATCAACCAGGACGACGAGTTTTTAGTCGTGGCTTGTGACGGTAAGTGTTGCATTGGAACCGGATGGAAGCACCGCTGACAGCTCTAGGTATCTGGGATTGCCAGTCCTCGCAGGCTGTAATCGAGTTCGTCAGGCGCGGAATTGTCGCGAAGCAGGATCTTTCTACCATCTGCGAGAATATGATGGACAACTGCTTGGCTTCAAACAGTGACACTGGAGGCGTTGGATGTGACAACATGACGATGATCGTCGTTGGTCTTCTACAGGGAAGGACAAAGGAGCAGTGGTACGAGGATATCGCGAAAAGGGTTGCGAATGGAGAGGGTCCATGTGCGCCGCCAGAGTACGGCAAGTCTGAAGACCCAGCCTCTTCTGTCCCAGAGGACGAGTAGTTCAGTTCTAATGCAACCGTGTAGCTGATCGTCGCGGCCCCGGTGTTCAGCATCGCAATGACGATAGCAATGATGATATCGACATGGACCTTGATAGCCACTTCCGACCTAACAGCGGTTCGGGAGGCCGCATCATCCTGCTAGGTGACGGTACAGAGATCTCCACCGAGGGACATGATGGTGAAATGTTCGACAATGAGGACGAGGATAAGGATCTCGACTCGCAAGTGAACAAGTATACACAAGAGGCGTCGAACACGCGCAGCGAGCGTGAAGGCACGCCCGGACCACAGTCCAGCAATACCCAGGTCACCGAATCGCCGTCCTCTGTGCAAACCGAGAAGTCTGATACCCCCGAACAGGGCTCAAAAACTTCTCAGTCCGACTCGAAGACTGAAGCAACCACAGCCAAATCGGGTGCGAAGTAGCGTCTGCTTTCTTAATAAGGCTATGTGGCGATTGTCTCGTATCGAGACTCGGCACCAGGTCCAATGTGCGAAGAACCTTTCCTTATCATGGTCGCAAGTGGAAGGTATGGGTCTCCAGCCTGATCACAGGGGACACGCTAGTTTACCTTGTGGATCAATACTGAGCAGTGTCACGAATGATACCTGGCGGAATATATTGTCGCCAAATTCCTTACCTATATATCTTTTCCGAGTCGATCGATGGCAAATCATGCAAGCTTGCGTGAAACATGATACCCTGTTTGATGAAAGCTGTTGATTGCATCCCAGCGATGGTTGTGTGAAGTAGACCATTAAGATATGCTAAGAGACTAAGCTCCATAGGCGACCGGCATAGGGCTGAAACCCAATCGGGCCGACGAATGGTCAAAGCACTTCCGAGCTTCAACACCAACTTCCTCCGCCGCAGCTGCCTCTTTGGACGTCACACCCTACGCCTAATGCTTTGCTTTCACTGACGCAGCGCTGCGCAGTCGCGATTCTTTCCTATTGGCAGTACAAATCACACCAAAAGTGCTTCACTGAACACGTCAAACATCACTAAACATGTCGGTCATATTGTGCACAGGTGCGCATGGCTCTTGCCCCACACGAGTGTTTGCTGACAGTGGTCGTAGCTGGATATGACCATACCATCCGGTCCGTGAGGGGGAGGTCAACTATGCCGCTTCCCCAGCATGCTAATTCTCGGCATGTAGTTTCTGGGAAGCCCTCTCTGGCATCTGCTCCCGTACCATCCCACACCCAGACTCCCAGGTGAACCGCCTGTGCATATCGCCCGACAAGCGTTACCTTGCCGCCGCCGGCCACCACACCGTCAAGCTTTACGACATCAAGTCGACCAACCCCAACGCGATCCTTACCTTTGACGGCCACACATCTAACATCACCGGCGTCGCATTTCACTGCGAGTCTAAGTGGCTGGTCACCTCGAGCGAAGATGGCACCGTCAAGATCTGGGACACGAGGAGTGGCAATGTACAGCGCAACTATACCCACGGCGTGCCGGTCAATGACGTAGTCATCCACCCCAACCAAGGCGAGCTGATCAGCTGTGACCGCGGAGGCAACGTCAGGATCTGGGACTTGGGCGAGAACAAGTGCTCACACCAACTGATCCCCGAAGACGACGTCAGCGTAGCCAGCGTTACCGTCGCAAGTGACGGCAGCATGCTCTGCGCAGGCAACAACGCCGTATGTCTCATCTTAATCCAAACACCCGCTTCCCTCCCTCCTCTCCACTAACATCTGTCTGTCCCAGGGCAACGTCTACGTCTGGCGCATGATCCAACGCACAGACACCACTTCTATCCTCCCAATCTGCAAATTCCTCGCCCACTCCACATACATAACCCGCGTCCTGCTCTCCCCCGACGTCCGCCACCTAGCCACCTGCTCCGCCGACCACACCGCACGCATCTGGTCAGTCGACACAAGCGCCCCCCACAACGTCACACCAAGCGACAATTTACCCACCGCTGCGGACCGCGACCCTGCTGCTTTCCCCCTCGAAACAACACTGCATGGCCACCAACGCTGGGTCTGGGACTGTGCGTTCAGCGCCGATAGTGCGTATCTCGTAACCGCGTGTTCAGATCACTATGCGCGGCTGTGGGAGCTGGGCAGTCAGAGTATCATTAGGCAGTATAATGGACATCATCGGGGCGCGGTGTGTGTTGCGTTGAATGATACCGCTGTTGGGAACTGAGATTTTTTGAGGAATGAAAAGGGAAAGTTGGTTGGGTGGTTGGTTGTTGACTGCATCAGCGTTGGCGTTTTTTTTTCTTTCTTTTTTTTGGTATGTTGAATGGTTGGCGGGGATTGGGTTGGGCTCGGTGGGCGTTCGGGGAGTTAATTTGTAATGTCGAGGATGAATGGATGGATGGGAGGTCTTGTTGATTCGGTAACCTGAGTGGACTCTGCATCGCATCCACTGAGTCATGATTTCACAAACGACTTGGAGGATAGCAACAAGCGGGTGCGTATAATGTGTGTGTGTTTGAAACCAAGAAAAACCTCAAGCTGTATCCATATTCCATGCGTACCCAACACTACCCTATCCTATTCGACTCCCAACCCAACCTGTAATCACCCTGATGTCCCCAGTATGTGTATCCCTCTAACCCACCCACCATGCATGTCCAACTCCGTAATATATGCAACGCTAATATGATGCTTCCCCCCTTCTTCCTTGCTTCATCCGTTTCCTCTGTTTTCCTGCCTAGTCCAATCCAAGTCAAGCCAACCCAATCCAATCCAGCCCAATCCAGTTCAGTTCGAAACAAAACAAAACAGAACAGAACAAGAACAAGAAAAAAGATGAAGACAACCCATCATTACATATTAACCCCGCGTATTCCCATATTCCCGTGTCGGCATATCGCATATCCCCCCCCACAGCACCCAGCTCAGCTTTCGACCGAGTATGCACACGCGCACCACACCACACCACACCACACCACACCGCCCCTCTACATCTATCCAACCACACGCCATCCACGCACCCTCCTTCCCTCCCAAAGAACCACACAACGCCCTCACCGCCCCCCCAACAGTCCCGAAAACCAAGTCGAAATTTGTTTCCCGCTCATATTGGGTGTGTAGGACAGTACACTCTGTGTATCTGTATCCCTCTCCCTCGTGTCATGCATATGCTTCATCTCACTCCCCGGAGTCTGGACCTGCGTGTTGGTCTCGGGGCTAGGATGAGTTTTGCGACGAGGAGTCTGCGGTGTCTTTGTTTTTTCTCGACTACGAGTGTGAAGGTTGAGGCTGAGGCTTGAGCGGGGGATCCAGTGGGGTTCGGGAGTGTGGTGGAGATGGCGTGTATGCGGTGCTGTGGGCGTTGAGGTTTCACTGCGGGTGTGGGACGGTGATGTTGTTGTTGTTGTTGTTTGGGGGAGAGTGTCGACATTAGTCAGGGTTGAGGTGGAGGATGATGCGGACGTTTTGTGGCCCGGCGTGGAGGTGGAAGTGGAGGTGTGTGAACTTCCGGTGTCGTTTACGACTGGTACGATCATCTGCGTGGGTAGCGGTACGCCCGTCTTGACCCACGGGCGGACTGTAAAGGATAGACACCGTGTATCTGGGCCCCGCGCATCAGCATTGATAGCGTAGGAAGAGCTAAAAAATATATAATGTGATGTGATGTGATGTGATGGATGTGTTAGGTGGGTTGATCACCACCTTCATCCTCTTTGGCATCTTCTGTTGCCTCGTCTGCCGGCGCCGCCTCTTCCTCCGCAGCCTGAGCAGCAGCAGCAGCCTCAGCTTCTCTCTGCGCCGCCAACGCCGCAGCCGCCGCAGCGTTGTCGCGCTCACGCTTCTCCGCTTTAGCCTTCATCCGCGCAGCCTCGCGCTCCGCATTCTCCTTGCGTGCACGTTCATCCTTGGCTTTGCGCAGACGCTCGACTTCTTCCACACCGCCGCTCTTCTTGAGTTTTCCCTCTTCGACAAAGTTGCCTAGTTCGCGCTTGAATTCGTCGTCGTTGCGCGTTTCGAGTTCGCGCTGCCGTGCCTTTTCTGCGCGCTCAATCGCTTCCAGACGGGACTCGTGGTTGGGTTGGAGGGCTTTGACTTCGCCTAGCACGCCGTCGCGTGCTTGTCGGGGGTCCACGGCTTTGTCAAAAGATGCGGCGTTCATCACGCCGCGGCCACTTGCAGACCGTGTGCCCTTGCCTGCTTCCTTTTCATTCTCAAGATTCTGCTGCTTAGTCGCTTGTTCAACGAGCTCGAGGGTTTGCGCAGCCTTCTCGACGTCGTCTTGTAGATCGGCGGCAAGCTCTTCTTGCATGGTGAGAAGGTCGCGCTCTTCACAGACGGTCTGCAGCTCTTGTTCCCAGATCTTGGTCCAGATCGGCTTTTCCTTGGCGAGCATGTCTTGAAGTTTCTTGAGCTCTGCGGTGGCGATCGAGAGGTCTTTGGCTGTGACTTCGAGTTGGCGTGGTAGAGGACGAACGCCGCGCATAACAACGTCTTTGCGCAGGTCTTCGATGAGATCTTGGAGGTCGTCCACTCGGTTCACAATCTTTTCGGAATCATCCTGCAGAGTCTTCTTGCCAGTGTTGATGTATGCACGTCCAGAGTCGCCATCAAGGGTGGGCAAGGCGGCTTTGATGGCAGTAGACTTGACAGCAGCAGCCTTGGTACGTATCGTCGACATGCTGGCTTGTATATCGGAGACAAAGGACGAGTAGGTCTGCCTGACAACAGCCAAATCGCGGCGGAGGGATTGCACTTCGTTGAGCTGCGTCGCCGAGGTTACATTCCCGTCGACAGGAATACCAGCCGATACCGCACGAGCAGGTATCAAGGCTGAGTTGCGCGCCGAGTTCAATGGCGGAGCTGCAGCGATCCCTGCGAGTTCCTTGGCTGTTTGTTGTTGTCGCTCGGCAACACGCTGTATAGTCGACTGCTGATCCTCGACGGCCGTCTTGATACTCTCCACAAGTTTGTTGAGCCCACCAAATCTTTCATCGAAATGACTCTTCACTTCGTCGAGTTGCTCGACATTGAGCACAAGAACTGACCGCTCCTTGATGTCATTCATATCCTCGAGCTCGTAGCGGACACCAGAGACGGAGTCCTGGATGTGGATTTCAGGAAGCTCGCCATAGCGATGTGTATCCCAGGCGAACTTCTCGATGAACGCTAGCTGCAGCCGGCCTGGGGAGAGATCGGATCCGTCCGCAAAAACATACTTTTTTACCTTGCTCTTGTACTGAAGGAATAGTGTAAGCTCCTTCCCTTGTTGAGGCGACTGCTCAGGTATGAATTGTGAAGGTTGTGGCGAAGGTGTCTTTGTCCTGGAATGTCGATGTATTGAGGTTGCAGGCACGGGCGTTCCCTTGGCTGGAGAATCGACCTCAGAAGCAATTTCGGCTGGTTCAGCCAGGGGTCCATTCAAAGTAGCGCTTAGCGACAGTTGCTCACCGTCAGGGAACTGAGGTTTGCCGAGTTTGTCTTCCGGGGTCTTCATAGTTGGGCTATCCTCTGGTTCGGGTTCTTTGGGTGGCGGGATGGAGACTGTCGAACTCTGTGCGCTTTCTTCGGAGATGCGCCTGACGGCATCGTTTGGCTGGTCATACGAGAACTTGGTCTCTACTGGTGGACGTTGCTGATTTGATCGCTGCCGATTGTGCATCATTGAACCTCGCGTTCGCACCGCATTCATGGACTCGCGAACATCCCGTCCTCGATTTGGTATGGGCGAGTTCTGCACTTGCGGGAGCGGAACACCAGTTGTGCCAAGATGTTTCTGTATCTGATATGCAGAGAACCTCCGAGATGCTCTCCGCTCCAACTCTCCGCCTCTTTGCAGTGCGGCCAAGGCATCTTCCTGTTTGGGTGGCGGCGGAGGCGGTGGGAAGTCGACAGGGTAATTGGGTCGCGGTGGCTCGGGGGTTCTGGGCATGCCATCGTCTGCTGGGTACGGGGCGATGACGGGCATCTGCTGGGCGGTCGTGCTCGATATGGTGGAGTTGGACGATTGTTGGCTGGACGATTGTTGGCTGGCGCCTGTGGAGCGGTTGGCCCTGTGGTTTGCAGGCGGCGAGTCGTATTTGGTGGGCGATGCGCGACCTGTGCCCGGCCCTGCGACAGAGGACGAGCGGGGCGGGAGGTCAGGGCCGCCGGCGCCAAAGTCTGTGTTGTCGCCCCTAGATGGCACTCTGGTGCTCGCCGAACGGGCGTGCTGTGTGTCGTCTGGGTCGCCGGTGCTGCCCACACTGCCCTGGCGCGGGCTGGTGCCATTGAGAGTGCCGTCGCGGGCGGTGCGCTGGCGGAGGCGCTGCTGCTTCTTCTTGAGGCCATGGAGCAGGTTGATGATGATGTCGCGGATGCGCGGCAGGAAGTTGTCGAGGCTGGACTGCGAGGCTTCCTGACTCAGCGTCTCTTCAAGGATGCCACGCAGCAGTTCGGGGACATTGCCGAGATCGTTGGTGTCGACGCCAATGGCGTTGAAGGCGCGCGAGGCAATGTTGAACTCGTAGCCGAGGCGCACGTAGACGTCTGAGACTTCGCTCTCGGTGGCCGTGCCGCGCGACCATAGGGTCAGCGTCTCTGCGTTGCGTTAGTCGGTGGTGGTGGCGCTGCTGCGGGTGCTGCGACGAGGGGAGGGGCCTTGAGGGCGGCGGGCCTACCGAGGAGCTGCTTGGTGGCGACCAGCAGGTGGGTGACGGACTTTTCAATCTGCGAGAGCTGCTGCTGTGCCTGGGGCGCGAGGGGTGGTGTTAGTGGCTGGCCATTGGACATGCAGAGCGCATGGCGGCGGGCATGCTCACGTTCTTGGGCGCCCGCCTCGACGACCCCTGAGACGAGCGCATCGAGGCGGAAGAGGCGTCTTCGGTCATGGCGAGCAGGCGGGGAGGAGTGCGGCAACGGGATGCACTGGTCGCGTGAAGATGCGCGAGGGCATGCCGCTGGGTGTTTGCGTGGGCGTGGGCGTGGGCGTGGACGTGGGCGGACGTGTACGCTGGGGAGCACCGACGACATCTGGTGGACCCAGGGGGCTAGCACAGGAATGGCTAGACACGTGGGTTCTGCCCCATGGAAAACCACCGTTGCCCGTTTCAATACTTTGCTCGCTATGTTTCAGGTTGCGTGTGGCTGGGGAGGTTGAACATGCAGTGGGAGTCATGGCAAATATTAGGATGCAGCCTTTTGCCAGTTTTGCAGCTTCATCAATGGTGTGCTGACCACGTGCCGTGCATCAATTACTTTTCACCGGGCATAGATGGATGGGCAGTGTGTGACAGCCAGAACCACCTAGCATGCATGACAGGCTTGTATCAATCCTTTGCGTGTTGTGTTGATCTGATCTGAATATGCGAAATGCAACTCTCGTACCGAGACCATGTCATTCGCTAGCGAGAAAGCATGGTCGAGTAGCGTGCATCCAAGGTTGTACCGGTAGGGTGACGGGTCCGCGGATCTCCTTGTGATTCAAAGGACCGGTGCATCTCTCCAGCTCGAGGCCATTGTACTTGTAAAATACTGTCCATACCGCGTGTCCTGGTAGGCAGACTATTCACGGGTACTGCCTGAGGCTGCGTTAGCGTCCGGGGCGTTTTAGTTGTTTCACGGAGCCGATCAGCTTGGCGTGGCACCTCAGCTTGGACGACTGGCTGCTTCTCCCGCACAGCCTCCCTCATCCGCTCCGCGCTGCTGTCTGCTCTCTGCCTCTGCTAAGGACAGTCGGACCACGCTCCTCCTGCTGCCCGTCCCCCCAGCGCCGCCCGCTGTCGCATTGAGTGCCCTGCGTTGCTCTTGCCCTCCCCCAACATCGCATCGCCCGGCCAGGAGCTCCTTCCCTCTCCCCGCAGCTCGCTCCCACCCGCACCTGCTCCCACAACCACCGCGCACCCAAGCGACAAGCGACAGGCGACAAGCGACACTCGCGGCGCCCATCCATGTCCGCTACCGCCACCACCCCGAACCCGCCCTCCAATGCTCTGAACCCGCCCTCCACTGCTGGCCGACCCTTGAAAATGTCCACGTCTGCCAAAGGCATTGACCCTCACCGCAAGCCTGGGAGCCCCGTCGACGCCGCCCAGAGGTAAGCCTGCACCTTTCTTTGCACTCCATCTTCTTGCACACGCCCACCTCGCACGCGCCAGAATTAGCAGGCATTGCCCTCGAGCGCCCGTCCCTGTCCCTCACCATTTGTGCTCCCAGCGGCCCTGCCCAGGTACTCCGTGTGACGTGCGCTCAGTCACATGGGAGTCGCGGTGCAACGAGCGCCGCACCGCAGCCGCCCGCCCCTCTTGGTGTCCCACTCGGTTACTGTGACCATCGTCGCCCGTCATAGCACCTCGCTCGCTTACCTGTCGCTGAGCGCCATGCTAATTCGACCGGTGCTTCCAGGAAAC
Source organism: Plenodomus lindquistii (assembly GCA_025504975.1). NCBI lineage: Eukaryota > Fungi > Ascomycota > Dothideomycetes > Pleosporales > Leptosphaeriaceae > Plenodomus > Plenodomus lindquistii. The sequence goes on from JANUWI010000011.1 coordinate 481,186, forward strand.
CTCCGCCCCAAAAGGCATGGACTCAGGGCACCAATCCCATCACACAGCGCTCCTCGACTCCCGTCACCTCCAACGGCGCACCCGTCCCCGCTAAGCCCCAACACAACTCGACCGCCCTCTCCGGCGAGTCCACAACTCCGATGCGCCATCTCAATGACCGCATGATGTACCTGCTGGCCAATTTGACGGTGAGTCGCCAAGCTGTGGACGCTACTCATGCTCGTGAGGCTGACATGTGGTTAGGGTCTGCCAGGTACCATCACGCTGAAGAACGGCGAGCGATACTCGGGTGTACTCTCAGGCCACTCACTGGACCCAAGCGAGCTCCGCTATGTGTTCAAGATGGTGAAGAGGCTCGTGCCCGCTTCCAATGCACAGAGCAATGGCACCGGCGATTCCGATAGCTACGTGGGTACTGGTGATACCTATGTCATGTCTTTTGACATGGGCGACGTCGCTGATTTCAACGTGAACAATGTCGTGCTGGACAAGTCCCAGTCAAAGGGTCAAAACGGTAAGAGTGCTCTAAACTGTGACGCACAGCGTCAGCTGATCATCCCTACAAGGCACTGCGGGTTTCCGCACCGATACCGACATCTCGGGCCACATGGCCATCCGCGAGCGCAATCTACAAAAGTGGGAGCCCACTGAGACCGATTCCAACCTCTCGCTTGAATCGTCTGGGCGCACCAACGACTGGGATCAATTTGCTGCAAACGAACGCATGTTTGGCGTCAAGAGCAACTACGACGAGAATCTCTACACCACTACCATTAACAAGAATGATCCACAGTATGCTCAGCGGGCAGCTCGGGCCGAGAAACTTGCTCGCGAAATCGAGTCGAGTAGCGCGCTCAATTCCCACGTTCGCGAAGAACGAGGCGGCCAGACTGCTCTCGATGACGCCGGAGGTGATGAAGAAGACAAGTACAGTGGAGTTCGTCGCGACATGCCTGCCCTGTCGTCAGGGCAGTCCAACAGATACCAGCCACCCGCTCGACGTGCACCTGCAGCCCAGTCTACCGTTGCTGGTGCGCCTATCGATCCGGCCATCATCTCCGCCGTCCCGCGACCCGAATCGAAACCCGCTCAGCGCACGGCTAGCCCTGCCGCAGGAACCCCAGCGACTACTGAAGTGTCACAGGGTCCGGCAGCTGCCAATGTCTCCGCACCTGCACCTCCGTCAGACACAGCCTCGAAGCCAGAAACCAAGCAAGCCGAGGCAACAAAGTCTACCGTTGAGCAACCCCAGAAGCCAAGCAGTGCCATAAAGTCGGGTGTTGCCGCAATTCCGCCACGGAAGACCGGCCGACCACACGATGCTACGACCAACGTCGAGCACGATCTTCTGGACTCATTCAAGCAGTTCTCTGCCGCAGAGAAACTACGCATCTCGGACCGTCAAAGGGCGTTCGCGCGTGAGAACAAGGCTGTCAAATTGAACGATCTCAAGAAATTCGCCCTCAACTTCAAGCTGAGCACCCCTGTCCCGTCAGACTTAGTTCCCATCCTTGCCAAGGACGAGACGAAACAACAAGCGATTGTGGAAAAGGCTCTGAAGCAAGCACAGGAGATCAAAACTACGCCTCCCAAGACCTCGAGCGCCATTTCAGATCCCAAAGCAACCACACGACCGTCCACTAAACCTGAGCCTGCTCAAACTTCTCCGAATGCTAACGTGAATGGCCAGCAGAGCCAGAGGCCGCGCCCTGGCCAGACAGCATATGCTTCAGCAAGTATGCGTGACCGCACGCATCAAAACATGAATCAAATACCTCCTCGTAGCCAGGGACTACTAAGTACTCGACTACAACTGAGTCAACAACAGCACAAACAGCAGGGCAACATGGCATACAACAACATCCCTCAGCCCATACCCGCTCAAGACATGCGCTTACCCCCTACGGGCCCTTCACAGTCTTCTAGCGGGGTACCGACGCCCAGTTCCGCTTTGTCCATGTCGAGCAGGTTCAATGTTCGCGCCAATGAATTCAAGCCGAACCCAGCCGCCCATACTTTCCAGCCCGGTGGCAATCCTAGCGCCAACTCAAGTCCTCGACCTAACTCTGCTATAAAACAGGAGTCCCGGAGGCCATCGACCATTACAAACTTCTTCGCTGGACAAAAGCCCTCCCTCAAGCCCCTGGATGACAAGAGCACCTTCAACGCTATCGGACGCATGGAAAAAGAATCAGAAAAGTCTCACAATGGCAGCATTCCTCCACCTTACAAGACTCCCCCAACATGGGACTTCCCAGCTGCCAACACAGACAAAGGTCATGTTCAGTTATTTGAGCATGCCGCAGCAGTGCCTTTGAGCGCACCTCACAACGCTATGGGAGGACCCTTGCCCCATCAGCACCAGCTGCCGCCCCATCTTCAGGGAGCACCTGGTATGCCGCAAGGACCGACAGCTCAGCATACGCCACGCGGGCCGCCGATTCAGCCGCACACCGGTCCTAATCAACATCACTACGAAGCCCAGCACATGCAATTCTCACATTCCACTTCTTCGATACAACCATCGCCACGACCCATGCAGCCTTACATGTACGGGGCGCAGCCTCAACAGATGTCTGGCTACCCTCAACCAGTACCGGTTCCGCAGTATGGAATGAGCCCCGGAGTGCAGCATGTTGCTCTGAGGAATGCCCAAGGCGGGCAGTTTAACCAGCCTCCAGGACCCGCAATGGGCGGTCACATGATGACAAATCAGCCCTCCAATGGACCTTATATGCAGATGCCTGGCAACCCGCAAATGCCCATGTATTCGCCCGTTCCAGGGCCTGCGTATCCTCAGTACCCTGGCCACATGCCTGGTCCTCCAGGTGCTAATGGCTTCCCCAGTCCGAGACCTGGCGCACAGATGATGAGCCATCAAGGCTCACAAGGCGGGCATCACCAACAACCTCCCATGATGTTTATGCAACCTGGTGCGCCAGGACCTCAAATGTACCAAATGCAGCCTGGGTCAAGTAGGTTTTGTCTCTCGCCACAGCACGTACTTAACTGACCATATGCTAGTGACTCCAATGCGTGGACCCTATGCGCAACTACACCAAGGCCACTATGGTTCGCCACAGCAGCATCACCAGTTCCCTCAGCAACACCGAGGTACTGCAAGCGGTAGCTACTCTCAGCCCATGATGCAACAGCATTCGATGGGAGCTCCAGTTCCGCCCACTGGTCCCGCCAGCCATGGTCCAGAAACCAACGATGAGCCCAAATGAGACAAGCAGCGGACGACGAGCACCGTTCAGATTCTGAAATCTCCGCAAGCTCACGGCATCCGGCTCCACTGGCTTGTCCATGACGGATGTATAAAGCGCGTCTTGCATTGAGAGTGAGCGACTGAATCTTGATTTGTTGATGAGTGTACCATATCATGAGCGACTGGCGTTGGTTGGGCATGAATGGCGCGCAAAATTGCAGGGGTCCCCGAGGGGTTATTCTAGGCACGACCTGTGAGACTGATGCTATGCTACGCTCCGCATCTTCATGTCTGCATGAGCCTCGCAAGCTATGAGCAATGCAGAAATAAGTCAAGTGCATTACTTGCACGTAGTAGACAATGAGATGGTGATGACGGGGGGGTTAGGTGGGAAGGGAGTGGAATCATCACCTGGCTTGTATAGCCAGGATGAGACGTGAAGGTGCTAAGTAGCCATCTACACAATACAACCGTACAAATTTGACTTGTTTGCCTGTTCGATTGATTGACTAGCTTTTATGGACATGCGCTAGCTGTGGCTCCTCTTAGTGTGCACTGCACATGCACATGGTGTAATATGGGGGTCGGGGAAGTAGAAAGTGCCTTCTTTGGGGAATTAGGGTCTTTGGATGCTTAGCGGATTTGTTTGATCTTAAGGATCTGCGATTTGGAACGGGATCACGTGGGTTGTGGTGGGGGTGAGGTAAGTTTTGGTTGGTAGGCGGGATATCTTTATTATCTGTTGTTTCGATAATGCGTGTGGTCAAATGGTAACGGCAACGGTGACGGTGACGGTGTAAGTCTGCATTTACCATTCACAACGGCACGCCCATGCAACCAACAGGAAATGAATGCCTTGGCTCATGGAATTGCACATCCACCCATCCATCCATCCTTACTACAGTAGTTACAAGTATACAAGCCGGCGCAACTAAACCATATCCACGCCCAACCCCCCTCCACCCCCTCACCTCACCACCCTCCCCGTCCGTCCCCTAACCCCCCACCCATCCTTAAGCAAACCCCCCACATCCTCCAGCCCCAACCCCATCGTCTCTGGATAAATCCTCCATACGGTGCCCCAAGCGCTTACACAAACGGCGGCATACACTGCAAAACAAACACTCGGACCCAGGGTATCCATCATTGGCAAGAAACTAACGCCAACGAGGGTATTACACCCCCAATTCGTGCTGGTTGCTATTGCGGAACCGAGGGAGCGCACGGAAAGGGGGAAGAGTTCTGATTGTTGCCAGGGGACTGTGCCGAGGCCTAGTGCGAAGGCGGAGACGTAGAGGGTCATTGCGGCGAGGATGGTTAGGGGCCATGTCATGTCGGTGGCTGGGGATGGGGTGGAGGGGTGCAAAGCAATCTGCGTAGTGTCTGTATCCGGGAGATTGAAATAGTGAAAAGCGATTGAGCAGATTACGAGACCGAGGACCATGATGGGGATGGAGAGGAGCAGGATGCGGCGACGTCCGATGCGGTCGATGTATTTGAATGCGAGGAGGGTGAAGAGGAAGTTTGTGAGGGCTATGGAGAGCGAGGTTAGGGTGGGCGAGGTGAAGTGTAGGAGGCGGAAGATTGTGGCGCTGAAGTACATTAGGGAGTTCTGTTTTGGTGTTGTTAGTTCTTTTGTCTGTTTGGCGTGAGGTGGGATGAGGGGGATGAATGAGCGCGAGGGGGGGATGCTAACGTACGAAGCCGCAGAGTTGCTGGAAGCCTTGCAACATGCATGCAATGACCAGTGCCCTTCTGTTCCCACCCACGACAACGAGCTGGGTAAATGTATCTTGTACTTTTTCGAGTCTGGCTCTCCATCCGGTTTTTGGTGTGCCGGGTGTTTGTCGTAGGCCCAATGCATCCTCCTCTTCTAAAATTTCCTTTTCTACTTTTCTCAACACAGCATTTACGAGGCTTTGATCCCCTTCACCCACGGCATAAACACGCATCAACACCCTCTTCGCCTGTGCGACCTTGGCCGCTTTGACCAGATAGCGGGGCGTCTCCGGTAGCAGGAACAACATGCAAAACTGGATTGCAGCGGGCAGCGCGCCGAGCCCAACCATCCACCGCCATCCATGCGCGTGCTGAGAAAATAGCCACCCGATGACATATGCCACCACCTGTCCTCCCGTAATGAACAAACTGCTCACCACGACCATGCGTCCGCGAAACGGACTAGGACTTAATTCACTGATATACAGCGGGACAACGAAACTCGCGCTTCCTACCGCGGCGCCGACAATCGATCGTCCGGCTATCATACCAGAAACGGTGGTAGTGGATGCCTGGATCAGCGCGCCGAGCACGAAAAGCACATCTGCGAAGAAAATGACAGTCTTGCGTCCGTATGCGTCGGCGAGCAGACCGGTGCAGGGCGAGGCCAACAGCGCGAAGAAAGATGTACATGATGTGATGAGGCTCTTGTCAAGGGTAGTCAAGGGCCGCGAGGAGAGATCCGAGTTTATGGACACGAGGGTTGAGGAGATTACGCCGGTGCTGGTGCTTGGTATTAGTATTCAAGGCGCGGATACGTGAAGTTGCGGAGAACAGACTCATATCCAAACAACAACCCACTAACCCCCGCACACACAGTAAGACCCCATATAAACGATCCAGGAGAGACAAGACTACTCTCGTCTACTTCTACGTCTGCGTCCTCGTCCTCGTATGCGTCGCGCGTGTGGCTCGGAACATGGTGGTTGTGGGTAATGAGTGGCTCGGCAGCGGCGTCTGTCATACTCTGGAGTTCTGTGTCTTGATTTGGAGCCAGCGTGGGTGCTTCAAAGGCATCCGAGAGATCTGGTCGGAAGCGATGTGAAGGGTGGTCATGTTCACGGGGTCAAAGTGAGGTTGGATGGCGTCGGAACGGATTGCGGGTCTCGGGAGCGCGGGCAGCTGTGGAGACGCGCTAACACGTGGATGGGGAAATGTGCCTGCTGATCCCTGTCAGGTGCACGCCAGCATTGGCAGATTACATAATTATGCATCCCCATCCCATCTCAGGCCCGGAAGCATTCAGTGCGGGCATGAAAGATGCTATCCCATTTCTTCTGCCCCTCACCGTTCGCCTGTTTCAAATACACCTCTCGATAGGGACCATTGCCTATAGTGCGAACAAGGGAGGCAGGGGGGAGGCGGGGTGATTGAGGACTCTCATCTTAGGGAATGGATGGTGGCAGAGGTGGGGGAGTGAAAGGGATTAGATAGGGCAATGTTGATGTTGATTTTGATGGGAGAGGGCGGAGGGGGGATGGGGTGAGTAGAGAGTAGAAGAGCGGCTGGTTGGGTGAGTGGGTACGGGGTACGGGGTACGGGTGTTGTTGGTTGGTGAAGTGGATGTGAGGTGAGGGGAGGAGAGATTGTGGTTTGGATACAGAGATGAGGGTTGGAGTGTGAGGAGGGGTTCATGCTAGGAATTGGATTTTGTTGGATTTTGTTTGTTGAGGGGTGGTGCTGGATTGCTGGAAGGGTAATGGTAGATTTTGGTGCGAAGGGGCATGGTGGCCAGACTTGTCAGGAAGAAAGACAAACTTAGAGTTGGTAGATATGCACACAAGCCAAGGATTGAGTCGTTGCTTGAAAGTCTTGCTTGGTGATGGGTCCAACGAGAGGGGCGTGAGGGATTGGGTGTGAATGTAGATTTTGCTTATTCGTTATCGAAATTCGTGGTACATGGCCTATTTTGCACAGCGTCCATGCACGCTCACGCTTGAGCATTAGCTACCCACATAACCTCTCTTTGTAAACTTTGTGGTTTTCCGCTCGTCGCGGATGATTCTCAGCCTCCTGTTGAGCTGAGCCTCACATTTGAGCGTTGATGATCCCGGCAATCATTCTACATGCATGCTCTAGAGCCTCAACATGCAACCCTTCCACACTCAATCCCACGCCGAACCAAAATGCACCTTGAGATCGCTGTTCCCGTATATCCATCTCAGCCCCTGTTCAATCTGCTTCCTCTCCGTCATCGACAACTCAGAGGCATCACAGTCCACATAGCAATGCTCCAATGCTGAAAAGCGCTTGGCATAAACGCCAACACCCGTGCTTCGCGATTGAACCTGAATCATATCCGCAGCATGCTCTTCTCTGACTTCTATTGAGCGAATCTTTTGGTACCAGGGTGGTTGTGCAAAGGACCCAAACAGTGACCCATCAAGGTACACCTCACAGAAATCGAAAAGGCAGTGAGCGAAGAAGAGCGCGCTAGTCTCGTGCCACACTTGTCGGCAGACGAGCGGGAGGCTGATCAGAGTGGTCCATTTCCATCCGGTGGCTCTGGCGATGCCATTGAGAGTAGGATCATGGACTGTGCAACGATCTTTCAACTTAAAATGAGACCTCATGTTCGGTGAAAATTCGATGACCCCTACCGGCGTGTTGAAGACGAAGTGATAGATCCTGTCACGTAGCTCGGCAGGTAGACGGAGAGGCGAGTGCAGTTGGTTGTGGGTTGTTCTTGGTCTTGTTAATGACATGGAGACGTGTAGATAGTGAGTGCAGCTGCTCACAGATGTTCTCACATTTCGGCGCGATCCGGGCGGAAGCGATGGTCCTGTTGAGAGGGCATAGCGTGTGTGTGGTATGAGGTTGAGTTTGAAGGGGGAAACAGGAAAAGGTAAACAATTATAGCAAACGGGTGAGGTGGAAGGTGCGACACTCACTAGCGTATTATCTGCTTTTGAACTAGCACAACCATATCGTAATGCATATTCAACACCATGTCACAAAGCTGAACCTGATGCCAGAAGCTACTTTGTATATCCGCTGCAAATCGACTTGCACTCACTATCACGAGAACCACTCTCCCGATAGATGAACCCGGAGATCCGGCTTGCCAAATACCCACCACAGTGATCTTTCCATCTCAGCCTCCATATATGTGCCTCCACGAATCACATGTATACCTTCTCCTTGAATTGCCGAGCCCGGTCGACACATGTGAAGTTTCCGTCCTTACATAGCAGTGCTCTAACGCCAGGAAACACTTCCCTTGTTCGTTCTTTATGGCCTCGCGTATATAGTGCCATTCCCAGGCAGAGGAGAAAGACACCTCGACACAGCGGGCGATTTTGTACACTGCCAGTTCGTCCCAGGTTTCAAAAGCAATGTTGGGTCCACACCGGTTTTGACGGAAGTCAAAGATGCAACAATTCTAGAAGAGGGAGCGGGTCTCGAAGCGTGTTTGTCGACAGACGGTGGCTAAGTGGAGTGAATGGACTGCAGGTAGACTTCGGCCAGTGAGACCGAAGTTTGGGTCGCAGCAGATGGTAAAGTCCTCAATCTTATTTGGCTTGATGACTGCGATGATCCCGTCAAAAACAAAGTAGTAGACCTTGTTGCGGAGTTCAGCATGTAGGCGAAGCAGGGGCGAGTGAAGCTGATTGTGCGCTGTCCTGATTCACATCAGTAACTTTGGGGTACCGAAGAATCGGCGCATTGGCTCACCTTCTCTCTCGTGTATCTAAACCTGGGGCTGGTGTACCCGGTGTTGAAGACATGATGAATGGTGGTCACGGAACGAGGTGGGAAGAAACGGGGTGAAAGAGAAGAAGCTGAAAGATTGTAGCAAACACAAAATAAGACCCGCCTCACTAGCGCGTGACTTTGTCAATCTAGAATGCTTTTACTGGCATTATTGATGTAGCCTTCCAAAACCTTTGCACATGTATGCGCTGCCGTGTGGCGCGGACTCGTGGCCACAATGGCTACAGCTCCTCCTGTAAATGAACTTGAAGGTCCTGCTTCCCGAAATACCATCGCAGTGACTCCACTACCCGTGCCTTTTCGGGTAAGTTCCAGCAGAGCATGGGCCTGACGAGGACGGTGAAGACGTGGTGGAGGAGCAAACAGCTCTCAATGCATGAGCGCCGAAGGAACGTTCACGAGTGAATATTCTAGGAGGGGTATGAAACTTCCCAAGGTTACATCATAGACTAAATTCTGGCCAAGGTGGCTCCTAAAACCTTACTGCGCTGCTTAAGGCTCACCGCATGAGGAACTGGCGATGCGACAACAATCCGCTTGTAATGGAAATTCCGTCAGCCACGGGAGCCTGAAGGCTCCCCACTCAGTCTCATCAATATCATAGTCCTATAAGACGTGAACCTCAAGCTTTTCTTTCCCGAACGCCCACCTGAGTGCGAGCTCCATCTCCGCCATATCAAAGCACAGCCTTGGATGACTCCAAACCTTCACGTAGCAGTGTTCCAGCTCTTGAGAGTGTGTGGCGCATCCAGTGACTGAATTCCCCATCCTCTTCTACTTACCGATCCACTCCACGGCCACGTATCCGCTTATTTCGATACTGCTCAATGTGGTGTACCTGACGAGATCCAGTGATGTCTGAGGAGATGGAAACCCTCCAACTCGTGTATGGAAGACTGAACTGAAGTTGAAGACGCAGTATTTGAACACGAGGAACTGGACTTCATGACGCAGTTGGCGGCTTACTGCAGATATGTTTATCTTTACGGGGCACCTGACGGCATGCACATGTGCGCCATCGACGTCGAAGATCATGAATATCAAAGGCCGAGGATCAAATACGAATGCTTTCAGTCCGCTGTAGATGTAGTGATAGATCCTGTTGCGGATTTCGGCGGGTAGGCGGAGGAGAGGCGACTTGAGGCAGTTGTGGGCTGTTCTGGCGTATGTTAGTGAAGCAAGTCGATATAAAATAGGGCGCGATGACTCTCACCTCTGCCCTTGAGCTGCTTCATGCGTACGGGCAATTTCCCGTCGCGAAGACATGCTGTTGAGGCGAAGAATTTGAAGAGACGAAATTGTGGAGAGAGAGGATACCAGGTATTGGAGGTTGCAGCAAATAGCAAGTGCCAGTCTTACGAGCGCGTGACCCTCTAAGGCTATCTGCTTAGTACCGGAAGCAAACGCTTTTTCGCGTTCTTGTGTGAAGCTATACGTTTTTACAAGATTATTTTGTCTATGGTATGCTGGAACAGTCGTGGTCTATCCCTCTTTGAAGACGACCGCAATGGTCTCGTTTCTTTTCGATACAGCAAACCAACCTGCATGTAAAGAATCAGGGCAGAATTTCATGGACGAGAGAGAGACAAGAGATCTTCCGGGAGGAAGGATGTCATACCCCAGATGAATGAAATAAGCTTGTTATTTCATAAGTATAGATATAGCCAAGTCATGTAATCTCGACATGACCCACCCTCTCCACTACTTCTGATAACTGCCCAAAAAGTGAACCGCAAGCTCACTCTTCCCAAAAGCCCACCGGAGCCACTCTGTGATATTCGATCTTTCGTCATCCGTCAAGTTGATCCTATGCCCTCGTCTCGGCCGATCCATCGGGTTCTCCTCCAACGGCTGCACATAGCAATGCTCCAAAAGTGGAAAGCTCGTCGCGCAACGAGATCTTTTAAGATTGTCGTGGTGGTACTCCCCTAGATTCCAATACCAGTGTTCAAATTCATCGCTGGCGATCTGGATTGAGTGAATTGCCGCGAATTTTCGGAAAACATCTTGTACCCATGGGTTACCGCACGCCTGGAAAAATTTCACGTAAATCCTGCTGAAGTCGAAGATACATTCGTTGTAGAACAAAGGCTTTGTTTCGCGATGAACTTGTCGACATACGGTAAGTAGGCCAGCCGTGGTTCGGGTCTTGAGAACATCAGGATGCGATTTATCGCAATAGTAGATTGTGGAACCTCGAGGACTGATCTTTCCGATAGTGATTGTCATATCTTGGACGACATACTCGTAGATCTTGTTGCGGAGCTCCGCGGGCAGGCGAAGTAAAGGCGAGTCGAGGGAGTTTCGTTCAGTCATGACGTTCATTGACGGTATGATTTGTATGCCGGAGATTGGTTGCGATGCGAATTCACTCTCCCTCGAGCGCGTTCCTCATCGTGGCGTTATAGATGGATGAGCCTGATGTTGAAGTAAGCAGGTGTAGCGAAGTGGGGCTGAGGGATTGGGCGATAGGTGCTCATGATGAGTCATGAGACAGCGGATGTAAGGTGAGAGATCCACCAGCGAATCAATATTCAGACTCACCACACGACCGTAGATTGCGTGAGAATGATTGTAGCTATAAGCCATATGAGTCTGGCGTTGAGGATCGATCGTTAAAACCATTTCTTCTGGTGCCTCATGTTTAGCGCCTTGTAGCTTTCCTTCGATAGCGCAGTCCATCCTGACCTCCAGAGGCCCTTATGACCATTCAATGAAGCTCCATTCGATGTTGAGAAACACTACTTCGTGAACCTCACTACGACAGCATCCCTTTCAAGCACCCGTCGAATCCCTAGCTTAACTTCTGCTCTTCGCCTTTGATGGTTCGGAACAACGGTATCATCCAAGTCCACTCTTTCCAAAGCTGGGAGGATGGTATCAAGTTGGCTCAAATCGGTCTCTTCGTCAGACCCTACAAGCATGCGCCACAGTTGAGCGGACCTATCACCTATCCTGATGTACCGGATTCTTTCATATTGAGCCGCCGTCAAATGAGCCCGAAGTATGTTGTCGTCAATCTGGAAGATGCAATAGGCATAGAAGAGCAGCAAGCATTCTTCTCGAATCTGGCGGCAGGCGACCAGGAGACCTTGGAGATTGTGAACCAGGTGATGTGGTCCAGGACTGGTACTGAGGGAGACGATTTGATCGTAAACTGCGTATACATAGATCTTATTGCGCAGCTCCGCTGGCAGACGCAAAAATGGCGAGAATTGCTGGTTTCTGGAAGTTCTTGAGCTATGTCAGCGTCATTTGACACCGTGAAGGTGATGTATGATGTCATACATTTGCTCTCGCAAGGCAAGAGACTCCGGTAAACTGTTCGTGCACGCTATTTGCGCCATATTATGTTTAGCTACTCGTCGACAGCAAGAGACTTTATAAAGAAGTCTGGATTAAAAGTTGCGGTAGATGGAGGACGCGCTGTAGCCTTGGGAAAGTTGCAGCCTTATTTAGGCCCCCATCGGATCCGAGAATAGACAGGCCGCCGCATCGTGCGGCTTAGCGCAGGTGTATCCTTGCTCACTGTTCTAAGGCAGACATCTCAATCTACCGCAATTCTCGCAGAAGAGATTCAGTCTTAGTCCGATAGAGCGCATCATTATCAGATTCCCAAGTGATCAAGAGAGCATAAATCTTGTGTTGTGTTCAATTGAATCTGTTGCATTCAGCTCCTCAGGTTTGGAGGCTCTTCCAGAATGAAATGGCAATCACATTGCCACCTGCCAGGAACTTGGGAGGATGAGTCCACGTTGGTGTAGGTGGAATTATCACTTCAGTAGAAAGCTTCAAAAGTTCCACAGTATCGAAAATAGTCTTTACACGCCAGCCAAGACTTGGCAGGCGCTGAGGACCGGGAAAAACGCTTACTAAGGGTACGATGTTACCTCCTGTGTGAACTCAACACGAAGTCCTTCCATAACATACCGAACCCAATCGCCAAAGTCCATCAAAATCATCCTCAGACCATTCTGCTAGTCGCAAAGCGCCCCTTCCAAGTGTACTTCGATCGTTGAATTCCCAAGTACAGTCCGAACCGCTCCCTTGATCTCTTCACAATCTTTGCTCGAACGCCATTTGGAGCAATCTACGTAGCAACGCTCCAGAACCGGGAAGATCTTCGCGAAATTAGGTATACGGTTGAGCTTGACAGTATACATTCTCGATCGACGCAATGAATGCCAGCCAAGAGCGGTCTGCATGCTGATCCTCAGATAGCGAACATTCGCATAACGAGCAAGGCCTGCAGCAAATTTGGGGTTATCCGCATAGTCGACATTGAACAAGGCGTTATCGAAGTCGAAGGTGCAGTGATAGTAGATTAGATCCCCAGCCTCGTGACGTATCTGGCGACAGACGTGGAGCAGGCTGTCTCCTTTGGAAGAGCCGTATGTATCGTGAATTTCCGGCTCATCAGGCGGCTGGAACATCCAAGCGTGTCTGACATCGGCCTTGACGAGAGCTCCATGGAACGCGTATATGTAAATATGGTTACGCAGTTCCGCGGGTAGATGAAGAAGAGGGGAGCTTAGTTGGTTGTACTCAGTCCTAGATTGTGTTACCGACCGGTGGCTGTCGCAATGAGTTAACATTTACCTTTGCCGGCGCTCTTCCGGCGATAGACATGCGGCGTTTGTGCCATTCATTCTTGCAACCGATCACGAAATATGGTGGAGAATACTTGTGAGTAGTGGTGGGGTGAGTGGAGGGTATATGTGCGGGGAATGTAGCTAGCCTAAAACGCTCACTAGCGTGACGATGTCACCTCAAATCGCAGACAGTCAGTGCAACTGGGACGGACACGTGAATGCTGAACATGCTTCAAGGGCGTTACTATGGTCACAACAGGAATCAAGATTGATAGTATCCTTCGTCTGCGATGCTTACACGCGCTCCGCTCTTTTGAGCTCTTGCACTAACCATCTCGCCGAACCTCACAATCGCCCTCCAGGATGACGTGGAGCTCAGGCTTCCCAAGCACAAGTCGAATAACATCCTGAAGCTCTCTTCCGTAGCGAGTCAGCACTTGGCCCTCTTCTAAGCCAATGTAGCAATATCCTAGGGCCGAAAAGATCAAAGCAAACGTCAGCTTGGACGGGAATGACTCGGTGTGACGGTGCCACATGTACCAGCTGTCAGCAGTGAACGTATCGATCTTCAGGGACCGCATTGTCGCGTATCTGGAGAAGTTGGGCACATTATAAGCGCTTGGCCAATAGGTAGGCGAGAGGAACCACCTGGCACCGAGCTCTTCTACTATTGGGCCAAAGTCGAAAATACAACTCGCGAAGAACAGCGGTCGAGCCTCACATCGCGTCTGGAGACAGGCCTCGAGCAGTCCGTCTAGGCGCGGTTCGCAATCGATCTGTAGTAGTTCACGAAACAATGCTTCAAATGGGGAAACCAGCCCTGTAAACGGCCCCAGTGCACGAAGAACCTCGTTTCGAGCTCAATGCATTGGATCGCTTTCCACTGGTCTCTGACGCAATCCTCAATAGCATGAAGCTAAGTCATTGTGAAATTAAATTTGCAGCAAGCCAGAGACAGAGGTAAAGCGGCCTGGCGAGTTTGTCGACTGGCGAAGATGATGCCATCCGATGAGAAAGTGCGGGTTGACCGGTCGGACGAAAACGCGAGAACGTTGACGTGTTCATGTTACAGCGCATACTCGTAGATCTTGTCGCATAGCTCAGCCGGAAGCCGTAGAAGGGGCGATTGTGTCTGGTCACGTTGCGTTCTGCATGAGTATCGCTGTGGGAACCGTATCTACAAGGGGGACTTACCTGCGCTCCTGCTCCTCTTTGGAGTGTGGGGTTTTACTCGGGTCCATGATGGATGACAAGTCGTGTGATTGGGGTGCACAAGTCTAGATCCAGCTATCTTTAAGAAAGAGCCCATATTTATTGTGTCTCTATCTTACGTTAATAATATAACCTTTAAGCTTATACAGTAACAAGAATATAATAGAGGCAGTAATACTTAATAGAATAATCTTATTACTAATCGTAGAGATTACACTTGTAGAATAATCACTTCTAGTAGACTATTTAGTATAGTGTGGTGACTAGAACGCTCGTGACATTGGTGACTCAATCAATACGAGCTCTTTCGTATGGGTCACGAGAAGTTTACTAGCGTGGTGTGCAAGTAGCCTCACCTCAATTGTACCTATGGCAATATTGGCTCCTTCGCCACTTCAATGTTGTATGTGATTGGCTGGAAACCTACACTAACTACAACTTGTGTTTAGTAAAGGTCGACGCAAACGGCAATACTTGGGCTTTGGTCACGAGCGCATGAGAAGAAAGAGCTGCTTGGAGGAGTGGAATAAGCTGATTTGCCATATGTAACTTGGTCCTAAGTTACCATGCCTTCACCATATTCCTCGGGAGGCTATAAAAGGACCTGATTTGCCATCCGATCAATGCCTACCCCCCAGAACACCTCGAAACAGACCAATTCGCGCCTGGTCAGAAAGCTCCTCACATCGTGCACATCGCTGTCGAGACGGTTGCAATGAAGCGATGTGAGACTGCTCACACCAAAAAGCAACCTCCAGATCAGAGTAATGAACTCGAAGATGATTGTTGCCGAATAATAGCCGTACATCCCCGGCAAACTAGATTAATGCCGATGCAATGAGAACCCCGTTGTCCTCATCAAATAGGCCCACAAAATGACAGTGCTCCAATGCGGGACAATGGAACTCCAAACGAGAGACTTTTGATTTCCAGGCCCAAGTAGTTGCACGATCGATCCAGTTCAGAGATCTGGCTGTACTGAATTGGATCGAGCGGAGCAGGCGAAGTTTCTCAGAGCCGAGACGTCGTATGACAGATTCCGTAAGACCATCTGCAAAGTCGAAGATGCAGTGCTGGTAGAAGAGCGGTGTCGCCCCGTGATTGATCTGGCGACAAGACAGCAAGAAGCCGGTAAAGGCGTGCGGCTGTAACGCGTTGATGGTGGGCGTGTCGACGATCACGATGGCTTTGTCGTATACGAGCTCGTAGATTCTGTTGCGCATCTCACCGGGTAGGCGCAGTAGTGGTGAGAGGCGCTGGTTGGCTTGGGTTCTGCCGTTTGTTAGTGGTCTGAGGCTATGTGGCCATGGTCAATGTGCATACTTGGATTCTTGGGTGGTGAGCTCATTTATCTCACTTGTCGGTGCTTGCAGCGACGCGCCTTCTTGCGCCTGATCGTCGCGTGCCAAAGTCATGATAGGGATGGCAGAGGAGATATGGAGAGGTGGGAGAGGTCAACAGGAAAGATGTTGGGTGTCTGTCCCTTCGTGGTGACTAACACGTCATTGTCACCTTCACCTTGGAGTCCATTGCATCATTGCCGTGCTAACCAGAGATGGCGACAAATGTGTGCATGGGTACGAAGACGCTGTGATTTGTTCTATGCTAGTAATGCTCCAGGAGCCGAAAGTACCACTGAGCTGTTCGATGCCCTGGATTCTCGGGGACCAGTAACACTGGAAGAAGACCATGTCGCCCTTCCCTCTCACTACAGCCTCACCTAACCTTCGCAGAGGAGGCTGAGGAGTTCCATAGAGAATGTCGGTCTACTCTCTTTCCTGAGAAGCGAACGTCCAGAGCTGGCGCGCAGAAGTACCGCTGCAGAGTCCTCGTATGCTGTTTGCGCTCGTCGTCCATGGTTTTGCAGTCGTTCTGATACCACGATCCTGGCATAGCGACATCGACACTTCGTAAGGATGCTGAGAATGGATGAGGAGTGAGAGCTTCTCCGAGGGATTCGGGAGAACGCATCGGCCCGTAAAGCGTAAACCAGTGAATCTTGATATGCTGGATCAGCCGATATTCTGCCTCTCCAATCTCCGGAATCGTGTCAAGGCAAGCATCCCAGTCGGTGAGCTTGCGGAAGTCGAACACGGTGCGTGAGTAGTAGAGTCCTGCGGCTTCGCTACGGATTTGGCGGCAGATGTACAGCAGTCTGTGGCCGTAAGGGGCTGTGTGCTCACGGCGGGGAGCATCAGCGCGTTTGGACAGGTCAATGACTCTAGTGGTAGCGATATCGGCCAGCACAAGATCGTAGATGCGATTGCGCAGCTCGGGAGGCAGGCGGAAGAGTCTTGAGGACTTCTGATTCTCCTTGAATCTTAGCGGCATTAGCTATACGTCTTTAAAGTTATTCGCTGCTGGCTTGACACGTACATGCGGTCGTATTGATGGAGCTCTCCAGGAGACAAGACCTGTTCTGTTCGACAAGCCATGTTTGAAGAATCTTGGTTCAGGTCACGTTTGGGTGAGGGTGGCGTGTTGTAGTGAGGGTGCGACAAAGTGCGGAATATCAGTGCTTAGAACAACGTTGACTCAAAGCCAGAAGAGAATACCACATTCACTCTTGATACTAGTTCCACGTTCGGTGACCATGAATTATTCAAGCGACTGAGAGCGACTGGTAGCAATCGCGGGAGGTTACGAAAGAGACTAGAAAAATGATTATGGGGCAGGAAAACGACAGCATTCAAGATGATGAAATACCTTATTTGGGGTAAATTACTTCTCCTCTTACCTTCACCTGCAGACAGTCTGTAGGGAGTTTCAAGTACGCGATCCCCGGAAGGGGAAGTCTGCGCGCATGCGACTAACGATAAAACAGCCAATCAGAACAGACCGCCGTGTTGTAGCCGAATCCCCCTGGTCGACAACATGACAACGCAGATAGTCAGTTGCGGGGTAAGCACATATTGCGGTAGACAAGCTGGATTCCAGAAAGCCTCCAAACTATACGCTCATTAGTCCGAACATCGCGAAAATTCCATGTCGCCGCCCACTCTAAGCCGACTTTGCTCTGTTTGCCGTACCGTGCCCATCGCAAAGCTCTTTTCCACCGAATGCACTCGTGAGCGGGACGCGAAAGACTTGGGACAGCTAGAGGACATCCTTCGCACATCTGACGAATGCGAACTCTGTGCTGCAGTTGTGGCATCTTTCCAGGCTCAACAGCCATGGACCAAAGCTGGTATTGAGAAAACATTGAAGAGAATGCAGGATGATAATGGAGGCACGAATGTCTGGCTGTACAGCTACATCGTCTTGAAGGAGGTTGGAGACAGCGCGCCAATCTTGCGAGTCGCCGTGTCTACGCAGCTTCCTGATAAGGGCCCGGAGGACAACAATTTTCATCGCCGAACACATGCAGGCGATCTACAATTGATGGAATCTTCTGCTAAGCAGCTGAAGATGTTAGCAAAAGGAAGAGGAAGAGTAATCGCAGCAGTCGCAGATTTATCGCTTGCTCGAGCCTGGGTAGACGAGTGCCTGCAGGATCACGGCAATCTATGCAGCTTGCCTAGTAGTGATGCAAGTGGAGACGAGTCCGAAGGCCCCGTTCGTTTGAAAGCTGTCGATGTGAAAGAGCGGCGAGTTGTATACTTACCTTCGGGAGCTCAGTACGTTGCGCTGAGCTATTGCTGGCCTAGGGAACCAGGCCTCACTAGTCTCAGGAGCGTCGATCTAAGCGTTGAGGGGGCTGTGAGCATTCCAAACGGTCTGTCTCGAACATTCGACGATGCTTGCAGAGTTGTTGATGAATTAGGGGAGCGCTACATCTGGGTAGACGCCTTGTGTATAGTGCAGGACGACCCAGAAGATAAAGTGATCCAGATCAGCCAGATGAACCTCATATACGGTCACGCCCTATTGACACTCGTCGCTTCGCCTGATGACGTCGATGATATCAGTAGGGGGCTACCGGGCTATCACGAAACATCCGGGACACGTTGCCAGACGGTCCTCACTGTCCAGGGAGTCGAAGTCGGTGTTCCGAAGCCTTGTCTTGAAGATCTGCTATCGTACACCAGATGGGAGACCAGAGGCTGGACGTTCCAAGAGTCGTATCTGTCGCGCCGCTTAATATATTTTACAAGCCAGCAGCTTTACTTTCAATGCTCCTGTGGAATTCGCTGCGAAGATACCGCCGGGGAAGGATTATCGCCCTCAACATTTGTGTCTCACAGTTCGAACCTGTGGAATCCCAGAAACAAGTATGCAGCGGATCCCGATTCCGATGACGACTATGGCGATCTTATTCTCAGTCACACGGGTTACGACAGCGACTCGATGGCGCTTCGTGCTTATGACAACTTCGTCTCTTACTACTTGCGGCGGGAATTATCTTTCGGCTCAGACACGTTGAATGCGTTCAAGGGCATCGAGCAGGTTCTTAGCAATTCAATCAAGACTGAATTCTACGCGGGTCTCCCGATAAAATGGCTCGATCACGCCTTGCTCTGGCAGCTCTTTGGTCCAGGTTCGAAACGAGTTGGCTTCCCATCCTTCTCTTGGGCGGCGTGGGAGGGTGGCGCAGAGTCGCCGTACTGGATGACACCGTCTACCACGCGAAGAATTTTGAGTTGGTACCGATCTGAATCAGGAGCCTGGGTACGGTGTGATACTGTCATAGCAGACGCGTTCAATGGCGTGGTGGACCCACCAGACATACAGAACCACCATGTACCGATGGGTGGTTGCAGTCTCATCACCCGCACACAGACAGCGTCGTTCCAGCTGTCTCTCACACCTACCGCGACCGAAGAGGCTCACCTACGGCCAGATGGTGAGCATCTTTGGGTCTTAGACGCCACTTCCCATAAAGCAGGGATCATACTTGTTGACAGAGCTTGGAAGGGGCAGAATGTTACTGCCAACAGCAGACACGACTTCGTCCTGCTCTCACAAACCCAGCACTGTCGAATAAAAGATATTGCCAGCTTTGATGAGATGAGATACGGCCGGCGGGAGTGGTGCTTATTGAACGTGATGCTGGTCAATTGGCTGGACGATGGGACGGCCGAGAGAGTGGCCGTTGGCACCATACACTGTGACGCTTGGGTTGCGGCAGATGTGATCGTAAGGACAGTGTGTCTCGTTTGATAGTTTTGTTCTCGGAGGCTCAACGCTGTATTCTGGTAGTGTGGAGTTGTGATCCAGGGGAGCTTGTCAGAGCAGAGAGTTCTGGTTCCGAAAGTTCGGAATGAGCGGAATGAAACACCCTGTGTCGATCACCGACATGACGCGTGAAACCACAGCACGATCTCACGAATTTTGTACTGGCATTATGAAGGCTAGTCAAATGTCATCTGGAGTGGTTCCAGTCGTGACGGCATGTTCTCTGTCTGAGTTGCCGGCGGTGAGGCGCCAGCACATCCATCCCAGCCTCGTTAATTCCCTGATTCGTGCCCAACTCAATAGCACCAGCCACCTCACCGACACTTCAGAAGCCGCAGTAATGCACGCCTGCATTCCTCTACCAGCATCTTTCGCAAGACCTTAGCTTTACAAACAACACCATGCATATACCACAGCTTCTTTCTCTCCCACCCGCCGTTATCGCCCTCCTACTTGCGACAGCATCGTCCGCCGAACCGCAATGGCCCCACAATCTACCGAGGCATTTGAAGTACTTCCCAGAAGACGAACAACACGCGAGACGGTCGCTGAAAATACATCAGAAGTTACTTCATGAGAAACCCATTGGGGTGAAGAAAATGAGCCTGGACGAGGGGGAGATGTTCATGTTGGACAACTGGATCTTCGCCTCTGATGCGCCGACCCTCCCTGCCGACGAATCGGATCATACGGACTTTGGCAACGATACGCTGAGAATGCGGTCACCATTACGACCACTTGCCCAGGATGACTTTCTTGCGCGGTTACATATACGAGATGTGCTATTGAAGAGGCAATTTTCTTGCCCGGAAGGAACGAGAAGTTGCTCGTCGATTGGTGCGCCGGATGTATGCTGTGGGACTACAAGCGCTTGTATCAATGTAGAAAGCAACACGGATGCCGGATCTGTGGGATGTTGTCCCCAGGGTCAGACGTGTGCTGGATCTGTTGAATGCGACACATCACAGGGCTATTCTTCGTGTCCAGGGTCACCGAATGGAGGGTGTTGTCTGCCAGGCTTTCGATGCCAGGGTGTTGGCTGTAAGTCTACAAGATTACAATGTACCTGGGACGCTGAACTAACTATCGTCAGGTGTCGCTGGAGGCACATCAACCACATACGTCCTACCCTCCTCAACCTCCAGATCATCCACTTCGACCTCAACCGCAGCATCCTCCACCGCCAACTCCGTAGCCCCGATTACAACATCCCCCTCCTCGTCCGCCACATCAACTCCAGTGCCATCCTCCTCATCTTCATATGTCTGCTCAACAGGCTGGTTTTCATGCGCCGCTAGCCTGGGAGGTGGCTGCTGTCAAAACGGACGCACCTGCGCAACAGGCGCATCCTGCCTCGGTGGCGACGAGCCCAGCAGTACCCAAGCACCGTCCGCTCCTGTCCGTCCAACTAGCGGTTCCGTAACAACTACGCAATCAGCCCAGCCATCCGACGATGTCTGCCCTAGCGGCTTCTACGTATGCAGCGCATACTATCCCTCAGGCTGCTGTCGCGTGGGCCGCGATTGCCAGACCACTGGCTCCTGCGCGCTGCCTACAGATACCATTGTGAACACCAACGGTGTAGTTGTTGTAGCGCCGACGGGTGCGAGTGTAGCGACAACTGGGGCCGCGCAGAGTGGGAGTTGTCCGAGTGCCTGGTACAGCTGTGCTGCAAACCGGGGCGGGAACTGCTGTCCCAACGGGTTCGAGTGTGGGGAGCAGTGTACGGCTACCGCATCAGGGTCCACGGGCGTGCAAGACAAGGTCGCGCCTAGTACGGCATCATTTGTGTCGATGGGAGCGATTTGGGGACTGATGGTCATGTCAGGTGCGATGGGCATTGCTATGGTCGTGTTATGAGTGCATGTTTATTATGATGATGAAATATATGAGGGAATTGTGTATATAGGTTGCATTCTTAGATGTTCTAGTCAGCCAGGAGTTGGATTACGCTCGTCGCATGCAATTGTATTCAAAGCAGTATATACCAGTTTAGGCATTGTGTCAAATGCAAGCTGATGACAAGCAACGAAATTTGAACTTCCAAGATGCTGATGCATGAAGCATGTGAACATGAAGCACATGGCCCGGGGGACACGAACCATACTAGCGCCGCGCCAACACGGGCCACCGAAGTCTTGGCCGTGAACTCCACCGAAAAAAGTTGTTTCGCAGCAGCGCATGCGAACTGAACTTCGCGAAGTCGTAAGAAGTATACCGCGAACAAGATATGGCGCCGCCCTCGTTCTCTCCCGACGCGTCCGTATCATCTCGCACACTCTCTATCAGCTCCACACATCCCACATCAATGGAGCTCCCGCCCACCTCTGTAGACCCGGCTGCGACTCTTCTGGCACACCCACTCGCCTTTCTGCAGCCCACGACACAGTTGAACGCATCCTTTCTTGCTGCTGCGAAGAGATATCTAGACCCTGTCGCTTCCGGTGTGAGCGAGTCACAGACTTTGCGCCAGCAAGATTTGCGCAAGAAACGGAAGCGGGGAGGAGGGTACGACGATGACATCAGAGTGCTGCATTTGAAGAAGGTGCACTTGGACGGATTCGGCGTCAATCAGGTCTTCGAGCAGACCAGGAAAATTGTCGAGGCTGCGACAGACGAAATCGAATTGTCGCTGCCTGAAGAGAACGGGGATGGTACGATCGCGGTGCACGATGACGACGACGATGCGCAGGATGTAGACGAAGCCGAGGAATATCACACCGACTCGAGTGTAGGCGAGGAAGGCGTAGACTGGGAGTATGATGGAGTCGACGAAGACGGAGACGAGGAAGCATCAGCTGGAGCATTCTCAGGCGATGAGGATGTGGAGATGGATGACGACGCCGAGGGCATGTTCTCTGATGAAGATCGATCAGATGACGAGCCCGCCGAAACATACGTGCCGGACCCTCATGGCCTCAACGACGGCTTCTTCTCGATCGACGACTTCAACAAGCAGACTGATTTTCTCGAACAACAAGATCAACGAGGCGAAGCAGCAGAAAGCGACGATGAAGAGGAGATCGACTGGACGGCAGACCCCATGTCAGCCAAGGGCAAGGCACAAAATGGGGCAGATGATTTGGATGACGACGAATCTGAGGCTGACGGCCCGACCTTTGGTAACGCTGATCTTAATGCGCCAGAAGGCGATAGCGACGACGATGAGTTTGAGGAGGGTGATCTAGATGGTATGGATGATGGGACGAACGCCAACAACATCATGTATGCCGATTTCTATGCGCCACCAGCGAAGAAGGTGGGCAAGAACAAGAAGAAGCGCGGACGGCCGAATCCTCACAACTTTCCTGAAAAGCAGGCGGAGCCAGAAGCTATAACCGAGGAGGATGTCGAGAACACGATGGCTAGGGTGCACAGAGATCTATTCGAAGACGACGACGATGTCGAAAGTGATGGTGACCTTTCAGATCTGGACCCATCAGATCCAAAGTCACGGCGGTCAACACACGAACGGAGACAAGCAAAGCTAGCAGAGGAAATCAGGAAACTTGAAGCAGCCAACGTGGCTAAACGAGAATGGCAACTTTCTGGTGAAGCACGCGCGGCTGATCGACCCTTGAACTCACTTCTTGAGGAGAATCTCGAATTCGAGCGTGCTGGAAAGCCCGTACCAATCATCACAGCCGAAGTTTCAGAAGACATCGAAGCACTCATCAAGCGTCGCATTATAGCCGGGGAATTTGATGAAGTCCTACGGCGCCGTCCCGACGATCTCGCCACGGGGCCTGTCCGCCGTGGGCGCTTCGAACTCGACGACACCAAATCTGGCAAAGGCCTCGCAGAAATGTACGAAGAAGACCTACTCAAAGAGACCGATCCCAACTACGTTGACGCCAAAGACGAGAAGCTCAAGAAGGAACACGACGAGATCTCCGCCCTCTGGAAGAGCCTCTCCACCAAACTCGACTCCCTCAGCTCCTCGCACTTCAAACCCAAGCCCGCAGCCCCCAATCTCGAAATTCGCGTCGACGCCCCCGCCATCGAAATGGAAGACGCGCGACCCACCGCCGGCGGCGAAGTTGCAGGCGCCAGCATGCTTGCTCCACAAGAAGTTTACAAGCCTGGTGAGGAGAAGAGTAAGACGGAAGTCGTGACCAGTGGTGGCATGCCGTTTGCCCGGGAAGAAATGACCAAGGAAGAGAAGCTGCGGAGGCGAAGGAGAGCAAAGGAGAAGGCGAAGAAGGCGGGGCTGAACACGCCGAAGGATCAGAAGGTGGAGAAGAAGGAGAAGAAGAGGACGGAGAAGAAGGAATTGCTCGGCGAGTTGAAGAAGGGTGGTGTGCAGATTATTGGGCGCAAGGGTGCGTTGACGGATGTGGAGGGTAAGGAAGTGAAGAGTAAGGCCAAGATTGGGGCTGGAGGGTACAAGTTATGAGCACGACGACGACGGCGCCATAATTCTGCATTACACATTATTGCTCAAGTCCTGTTGTATTTGCAGAACCTCATTGCGACATGCCTATGGCATTTGATTTTCAACATCATCGTGTTTCTACTTTCGCACGACGTTGTTGTGTTGCACGTGCTGCTAGGGCTGATTTCTCTGGGAGTTGAAGTCGCACTCGACTTTGGCAGGAACCCTTCATCCTGCCCTCGTCTTCTCGTTGTACGATCACTCACATGCGGTATGCGCGCCCACGCCACACAGTCAATGATCTGGCATCCCACGCGATCGGGCAAACGCCTCAAACCGCAAACAGTAGCACGACAGGCTCTCAACGATTCATTGCAAGCACGAGCAACGCTGCCAAGTATAGTCCTGATAACGTCAAGCAAAAGCTAACGCCCAATTCATCCTCTCAGCCGCCTTTTGCTTGGCGTGCGCGTCGCATTGTGCTCCTAGATTACGGCCCGTAGAATGCCCGCAAACCCCACCCAGTCTTGCGGCCAACGAGCAGAACTTCCTCTTCCGTCAACCCAGCAGGAGACTATTACACACTGCGAACTTGTATCGCGTGGGTGTTGGGAGCTGGTTGACCTATTATCCGAAAATCTTCTAGAGGCGAGTAGTAGCTATCTAATCATACGGACATTCACCTGGGGCTCCTGCGGGCGAGGCAAAAGCAACGAGAGCACGCGACACAGGGTATTTACACGTCGGTTTGCGCCCCTGTAGCGCCCGGACAATACACCGTGGCCGCGTTGGCAATACTGTGTATATTCTAGAATTCAGTTTCACTGCTGAACTAGGTATAGACCTGCTCTAATTCCGTTAGAGATAAGCAAAGAATTGTAGAATAGAGTATGTGATATCGCGGCTGACCAACTAGTAGGGGTGCGAACCGACGTGCAAATACCCTCCCTGTACACGCTTTCGATACCATTACAGGATTCTCCGTGGCCGGACCATACCCATTGTTTGGTATAATCCGTCCAAGCCAACTTGGCGGAATACATAGCCGTGCGCTGACCAATGGCATAGCCTAGTTCACGATACTGCTACAGGATGTCGCGCCGTCAGCCAATTAGATTAGCAAAGCCCGGTCCTCTTTCCACCACGCCAGCTTGCATGGCTTACACATACAGCTCACACCAGACAATGCGGTAGGTGGAGCGGAGCGCAGTTTAATGTGCTTATCCTGAGGTCTGGTTCCGGATTTGATCAGGGTGTGTACCCGAATCTCATGATGCGCCGCTGTCTCGCTCAGCATCTCGTCTGGTCGATTCCAAAAGGCCTGCGATGGGCGAGTGTTGCTCTCGAGATCTAGCAGATTCTATTGGATGCACTGATAGCAATATCCTGATTGGTTTCCCCCATGAGTCCATGACTATACTGTGTACTCTACTGTGTAGGTTCTCGGCTTATTTATTTATTGAGAAGGCTTGGCTACTGCAGTCTACGAGAAACAGTGCCTCAACTACGAAGAAGGAATTTGGTAAGCTAGAAAATCCAGTACTGGTAAGCAGCCTCATGGCGGCATGTGTGGCTGCCATGGCATCGTCTCTCGAAGCTACGATCTGGCCCAACAGAGCGGCAATAGAGCGTGCGCGACAAGAAATCAGTCAATCGGTACCGCGTGTATGGACACTCGCATGAACCGACATGCGAGAGGGCTTAGAATGTCATGAACCAAGTCAAGTTACAGAAATCACCCTCAGACGTGTGACGCCAGGGACAAGACACAAGACGGCGTCACCCTAAGGGCTCATTACTACGTACATCCTGCATGGGTCGCCTTCGTGAAAATCGCAAAATCTCCGTGTACCCTGAGGGCTCCGGCTGAGTCGAAACCTGGAATCTCTTGGGCAGGGCGGTACTGCTACGGCTGCCGATCATTACAAGTCTTCGATACCCAGCATCAACAACAATCGCAGCGCGAATACAACCATCTTCCTAATCTGATTCATGTTGAACGCTCGTCGCCATCATGCTTCACAACTACTCAAAGGGCATGATGATTGCCCTGTCAATCGTATTCATGATTCTGCCTCTGGTTTTCGTATGTCTGCGGTTGTGGGCAAAAAGGTTAGCAAAAAGAATAGGATGGGATGATATCCTCACAATCGGTGCCTTGCTGGTCTCGATGACCTGCTGCATTCTTCAACTTACTAGTAAGCCATTAACTGCATTATACATCCGGCAACACTAAATTCCTCGTAGCAGCGTTACATGGCTATTTGGGCTCACATCAACCTCTGAATGCAAATGGGCAGCCTATCATGGACGACCCTGGCCTCATTTACTTCGAGCAGACGAAGTTCGCGATCAACATGATCTCAATAGTCGGACTCGGCCTCACGAAATGCTCCATCCTGGTGCTATACAAGAACATCTTCGACATACGAAGGTTCCGTATCGCGGTCTACGTTGTTCTGGCGTACGTCGTCGGATGGACCATCAGCTTCACATTCTCGCATCTCTTCACTTGTTACCCGATCACAGTCTTTATTGAGCCTTATTATGGGAACAAGTGCGTACAGACAGTACCAATGTTCTTGGCTCTTCTGGTAAGTTGCAAAGCTCCAATACCCATTCCAGCCCTCAGCCTGGAGTCACTGGTGACAAGTTTATGACTTCGGTTTTCCCTCCTGTTGATCACTGACATTACTTCTAGTACACCGATGTTATTGCGGATATTGCAATCTTGATCCTTCCAATACCAATGGTGCTCAGTGTGCGTATGCGACTCAAGAAGAAGCTGGCGGTGATTGCCATGCTCACTCTAGGTGCTGCGTAAGTCCCAGCCACCATTCAGGAGACATTCCCGTCCTGACAATCTAGTGTTTGCGCCGTGAGCATAACCAGAGTCGTCGCTACATACTCCATCGCAGGCGAATACCTAAAGCATCCCAACGACGTCATCTACTACACCGCACCCGTCTTCTTCTGGACCAACATTGAGCTGTCACTGGGTGTAGTTTGTGCCTGTCTCCCAACACTGCGGCCTATCTGGTTCTTCTTCTACCCAAGGACGTCGACACAAACTGGCTCAAGTTACGCATATGGCTCATCGGGACTCACTGGGACCAAGAACAGCAACTTTGCAAACAAGTATCCGCGAAAGCCTTACAGGGAAATTGATGAGATGGAACTCACGCGCCATGAGACAGCACCACCCACGCCGTCAGAAGACGCCTCATCAAATAGTCAACGAGGGATAACTAAGGCAGTGACTATTCACCAGACGCTGGAGTGATGAGATGCACCGACTTCGAAAGCATGAAATCATGGGGGCAGGACTGAGCCAATCCGATCACGTCGGTATATGCATGCCGTTCCGACGCGGGCAAGGCCATTTCCCGTAAGCTCACTTGATCGATATCAGTAAAGTTCCCGGTGGCGGCATCAATCTGGCACACTCAAATACCCGACACTATGGTTCATCGGTGCTTTTTCGCAGCCACCCTCCCCACGCTAGTGAGTACCCAAGATATTATCCCGCGTGCAATAGATTGCTGTGTATGAGGCTCCTCATTCTCAACCTTGGGTCAATGTGACTACAAATCTCTCATAAGACCCCAAACATACGCCACACCTCAAAATGGCATCGCAGCAAATTCGTGGGTTTCACTTTATAACTTGACTTTCAATATAGCACCTTTCAGACCTTGTGTGGGGTACAAGGGTACAAGGCTCGTGCTCACATCCCGAGGTCGCACCAGGGACGGCTCGGAGTGACCCCGCCTAAGGCCTCAAACTATTCGGACTTTGATCAGGTTGTATCCATTGTGGAGTGATTTCGACGTTCAGAAACGAGGATTGCAGCCTGCTCCCTTACAGGGTATAGACACATCGGATTGAACCCTTGTTAAAGTTTGACGAACAGCACATTCAGCATCTAGCGAGACTGAGAAGATGATTCGTTGAACTTTAACAGGCATGTAATCCGATGTGTCTACACCCTGTACTCTCTTGAAAACTTGTCGGATATCATATGTAGATCAGTCTGAATCGTTCACCTTGCATCGATGCTCATTGGTGACGGCACACGGCGAACAGACTGTTGTGTACTGTAGTGGCGCATCATGTTCCGTAGCTAGTACCCACAGGCCATACTATCCTTTTCTGGCATCCAGGCAAGTATAGCAACAGGGAGCACGCCATTATCAATTAAAAGCAAAGCTTGTACCGCCGATTGTTTGAGAAACCACCAGGCTTCCCCTTCATCGTGCAACATGAAGGTCCTGTCGATTCTGTCATTCGCCACGGCAGTTTCTGCGCTTGCCGTACGACATGCCGACATTGTTGCAGATCTGAAGAGCTTGGTGTCCAACCCTGCATCAGTTTCAGTTGAACTGCGAGCCCGATGGTCCGATTATAATGCACCGCTTCCTGCTGTGGTAGTCTCCGTACAGACCGAGGAGGACGTCGCTGCTGTCGTTTGTCAGCCCCCAAGATCATGAAGGTTCTTCCATGCTCACAGCAAACAGATCCAAAAGTGCACAAAGGCTGGCATCCCCTTCCTCGCCCAGAATGGAGGTATTGGGTGGGCAAAGACGTTTACTCTGGGGAAGATGGGAGTCCTCATTGACCTAGCAGGCCTGAACAAGGTGACCGTCGCTGCAGACAAAAAGACCGCAACTATCGGTGGAGGCGCAACCATTGGGGATGTCATTGCAGCAGCAGACTCCGCTGGTGCGCTGATCATCACTGGTAACTGCAACTGCGTTGGTGCTCTTGGTGCTATGCTCGGCGGCGGCTATGGTGCGTAGCTATCACTAGCCCTCATATGTCTCCAAGCTGAGATCAATACAGGCAACCTCATGGGAGAAGTCGGCTTCGGCGTTGACAACATCATCTCCATGCGTGTCGTCATCGCAACGGGAGAGATCGTTACTGCCTCCGCGACATCGTACCCCGACCTTTTTTGGGCACTCCGTGGCGCAGGACCAAACTTCGGCATCGTCATCTCAGCGACCGTTAAAGCAACTCCAGCAACCGCCGAAGATCGCACCGCCTGGATCAACAACCTCTTCTTTTCCCCCGACAAACTTCCGCAAGTCGCGCAAGCAGTCGAGGACCTGAAACTCACACCCCAACAGCGCGTCTACCTCGTCCTAACAAGCAGTGGCCCACCCCTCAACGAGCCCTCTATCCTCGTTACCGGCTTCCTCCGCAATGGCACCGAAGAATCTGGCCGCAAAGCCTTCGCACCCTTCTACGCACTCGGCCCCGTCTCCGAATCCAGCGCCGTGACAACCTACGACCACTGGAACGATGCCAACATTGGTTTCTGCATGCGCGGCGGCCGCAAGCCCTCATATAGTTCCACAATCACTTCCATGTCTGCGCAGAAATGGCCGGAAATATGGGAGCTATACAAAAGCTTCCAAGCCAAGGGTCCTAACAGCGCAGTCCTCATCGAACGCTACAATCTCACAAAAGCGCAATCTGCACCCATTGGCTCAGTAGCCATGAACGAGAATCTTCGTCGCAATGGCGCGTTTTCACAAGCAATTGTCATTCCGTGGTATGAGGATGCGGCGCTCGATGCTGAGGCGTTGGCGTTCGGGAGTAAGGTGCGGAGCTTGTGGAGTAGGAGTGCGACACCGAACAACGACCCTACGTGAGTGCTTCGTCATGCTTATAATGCACCTTTGGAACTTGATGGGCTAACGAACGAATAGGTATCCGAATTTTGCGTTTGGCGATGAGACACAGAATGCGATCTACGGATCCAGTCTTGCAAAATTGAGGGTGTTGAAGAAGAAGTATGATCCTTGGGGTGTATTTGGACAGTGGTTCCCTATCAAACCGTAGAGTGAAACTCAAAGTTCATACTCTTACTATAATCGTACTCTAGAAGTTAGAGACCGTGGCTAGAACTTCTCCATAACTGCGCATTCTGGAAGTAGGCTATGTAGCACACACAGCAGTGGAACACGATGAACGTGACCAAAACATCTCGCTGTAGTCTGAATGATGATGACGAAGAATGCGTTGTGGTGAGTGTGTTGAAGGAGAGCTTGCATATATCTGTGGTATGGTAGTCTTCGACGCTGTTTCTCAAACAGACTTAGCCCCTTGGCAAGCCCGAAACCCCTTCGGCTAGTTGTCTCAATGTCTCCTGTTGGGCAACTCCATTCCTCAATCAACATCATTCACGACGATAGCATCATCTTTCACAGTTTGCCAGCGTGTGGATGTGTTTCGCAGACGAGAGATCAAAGATCGCGCGCGCAGGTTATCACCGGCCTGGGCTACTCCATACCACAACTCACTTGAGCTCTCCTCACACTAATGCAGGTCCATGTGTCGCTTAAGCGGG
Source organism: Plenodomus lindquistii (assembly GCA_025504975.1). Classification (NCBI taxonomy): domain Eukaryota; kingdom Fungi; phylum Ascomycota; class Dothideomycetes; order Pleosporales; family Leptosphaeriaceae; genus Plenodomus; species Plenodomus lindquistii. The sequence goes on from JANUWI010000011.1 coordinate 511,539, forward strand.
TCTGTATCTGGTTCCCTAATAATACAGAGTATGATGGCCGTGTCTAGAGATAGTGTGTTCAACATTGTCACAGAAAGGTTAAGGAAGATTCACTCAGTGGGTCCAAGGAAAAGACTCAGGAAACTATTTGAGCGGATCACGGATCACTGAAACAGTTCCTGCAAGTAGGAAGGGTCTATACTTGAATTGTGAGTTTAATGAATGAGGAACATGGCATATTGCCATGAAGCCTGTACGAAATGAAGGGAGATGTACAAGAACCGAACACCTAACACCTAACCATAGTACTTGTCCAACCATTCTCTCAAGTCACCAATCGTCGGGTAATCTAGGAACAAACTGCCATTTACCTTCACGTTGAGCTCCTGCTGGAATTTCTCCGCCAACACAAGTGACATTAGGCTATCGATGCCCAGGTCGCCAAAGTCTGCGTCGTCTTGCAAGTCTTCCAAGTCGATTGCCGTCTCTTTTGCGATGAGCAAGAGCGCTTTCTCGGCGATGCCGTTGCTTTTTGTAGGTGCTGTGGCGGCAACGTCGATGCTGGTCGAAGAGCTGACTCCTGAGCCAGCGAGCGATGGGGTCTGAGGCGTGGTTTCTCCTGATGTGACGGCGACATCTTCCTTGATTGTCACGGTATTGCTGGTCTTGACAACAGGAGCCTTGAGTGTAGAGTTGGACTTCGACTCAGATATCTTAGATACTTGCCGAGCAGATTTCGCCACCGTGGCCGACTTCCCATCCTCTTTCCCGGCTTGGGGAGCGCTGAAAAAGTGATTGAGTAAAATCCTAGGGAATCGACGGAAGTGGATACCTCCTACCATGCCTACGACGGACATGTCTTCAGCCTTGAGGATATAAACATCACCAAGATACACTGCAGGATCTTCTCTGGTTGGGATCATCTTGACATAGGATCGGAACATGGCGCCTGGAAGCAAAGCCTCAGCAAACCTCATCGACTTCCACCCAGATGTAACACAGTAGCTGTTCCTTGTATCAACCGAGTCTGAGCAATTCATGACAAAGCCTGCCAGATGGGCAACACTGTCGATGAAGTATGGCGGCACGGTGTAGGTACCGCTATCGACCTTCTCGCTGAGCTGGATGTCGGCAAACGCCTCAAAATCATGCATAACGACCGACTGCATTCCTCGGTATTTGTCAGCATAGTCGACCAGGTTGTTGGCGAAAAGAGTGTAGGCCATGTTACGGGACAGGCGATTCGCTTTGCCAACTGCGGCCAGACGGTCCAGCTCCTCCATACGGTGCTGAATGAGATGGGACATCGGACTCCAGGACGAGAGCCATTGTTCTGCGTGACCATACCTGATATGGGCAGTCGCAAATGGCTCGGAACAGCTACCGTTGGGCTCCACATTCTGCCACGTCAAGTCCAGCACACCAGAGCGAATGTCAAGCGTAGTTGCGGTGACTTGAATGGACTGTGGGATATCCATCGAGTGCTTCTTTGCAATCAGAGCTTTGGTCACCTCCAGGTTGGTCATGTTCATGTCCACCCGACCCGCTTGTGGGTAGAACTTGCGATACAGATAGTCGCCTAGAGTGTAAGCAATATCTGCGTGTATAGACTGTGCTAATATCAGACATACTCAAGAACGTAGCAAAATTTTCAAAATCTTACCGATGTTACCACGCCACAACCGTTCATCTGATGTCCGTGAGCGGCCGCAAGGAAGTCTTTTTGCATGAGATCGGATTGCATCACAACCGTACCAGCCTTGTCATCAACGTCAATGGCGATGATGTTCTGCACAAGCGAAGTCAACGACTCATACTGCTTGACACTGCCGACAACAGGCTCAGTGGCTTCTTGTTTCTTTTGGTAGAATGTATTGCCCTTGGTCAGGCACCAGTCTCCATTATACTGCAGCCAGTAGTTCTTCTCGTCCCAAGCATAGGTGGGGAGGTCCAGAAGGCGCACTTGGTCAGCGGACGGGCGATATAACTCATTCCAGTCGATCTCTACACCAGCGAGATGCAGGGCCGCGACACTTTCGTAGACAGTCTTCCAGTTGTTGTCTCCACGTCTCAGGGACGGTACAGCGAGTCGAATCGATGGCGAGATAGACTGCACGAGCCCAATACAAACTGGGTGAGGGCCAATCTCGATCCAGACTGTCTCGTCGCTAATCGTGTCAACATCATAGGCGCCCTTGACGGCGGATACCAGATCAACCGCCTCACGCGTGGCTGTGCGCACGTAGTGTGCATTTAGTGTCCGTCCGTCGAAAATGACTTTACCAAGCAGAGGCGAGATGACCGGCAATTTTGGCTCATGAAAGACAACGCCACTCTTGCTGACCGCTTCAAAGTCATTCAAGATCGGATCAACTTGCTCAGAGTGGAACGCGAATGCCACGCCTAGCTTGATGCAACGAAGTCCAGCAGCTTCGAGGTTGACTGAAATTTCGTGCATCTGCGCTTGTGTCCCGCTAAGAACGATATCGCTAGGACCATTGATACAGGCTACGGTGTGTGGCTTACCGCCGGAATTGGCCACTATGGATTCCAAGGATGCTCGAACGGCCATCATGCAGTGGCTTCCAGCTTGGCAGCGCTTCGTCAGCATCTGTGCTCTTGTGCCAACCATGAAGATGGCATCGTTGGCACTGATCACGCCAGCAACGTGCATGGCTGCGTATTCGCCGAGCGAGTGTCCCACAACAACGTCTGGTGTCACGCCCAAGGAAGCCCAGTAGTGGGCTAGTGCAATTTCTAGACAGACAAGTGCAAGCTGTGTCACTACCGGCGCATGCTCATGGTCTCTCGGGTGCGAGCCGTTCAGCGCAGGAATGAAGGATGGAAAACCTTGAGCTTGAGCAATTTTGTCGAGATACTGAATGTGCTCCCGAAACACTGGGGCATCACGATACAGCTCCAAATCCATGGACTGGTACGAAGCACCTTGGCCAGTGAAAGCGAAGGTGACGGGTGGGGTATTGTTCTTGCTGACAGGCTTTAGGGTATCGACCTTGCTCAAGTGTGCTGAAAGCTGCTTCTTTGCTGAAGCAAGATCTGAAGCAGTTACCGCTATTCGATATGAGTGGTGGTATCTGCGTGCAGTTGTTGTGTATGCAAGGTCAGCCAGGTTGGTGTCTTCACCGCTCTTGTCAAGGTATGCAAGCAACCGCTCGATGTTACGCGTCAAAGCAGTCTTGGTCTTTGCTGAGACCGTAACGACCTGTGTTGGGCTGACAATCCTATCTCTGACGAGTGTGCGCGAGGGGGCCTGCTCCAAGACCATCATCGTGTTGCCGCCGGCAGCACCGAAATTGTTGATAGCAGCGATACGTTTCTTGTTTGGAATTTGCGGCCACTCGATGTTCGTGAAGGATATGTGCACATTTCGTTGCTCAAAGTCCTTGGGGAAGCGCGGGTTGATTTCAGTCTTGATGCCGATGTGCGGTGGTATGGCATTCTTCTGCAGCATTAGCAGCACTTTGATCAATGCTGTCGTGCCAGCGACGGACTCTCCGTGACCGACATTCGACTTGACACTACCGACGTGGAGGCGTTGTTCTGGGCGGCGACTTGGCGAGACATTCGGCGCGTAGACGTCCAAGACTCCCTTCATCTCCTCGTAATCACCAGCCTGAGTGCCGGTGCCATGAAGCTCAACATAAGAGACGTCAAGTGGATCTACGCCGGCTTGACGCAGTACCTGGCGCGAAAGGAACGACTGATGTCCTGCATGAGGATGCGTGATCGAGACGGCTTCAGCAGAGTGGTTGGTTCCCGCAGCCAAGATGACACCGAGGATGTTGTCGTTGTCAGCTTGCGCGTCTTCCAGTCTCTTGATGACCAGAGACCCTACACCATCAGCGCGACAGTAGCCATCAGCTGTAGCGTCCCAAGTCTTGCAAGCATTGTGGCCCTTGGTGAGGAAGTGGCCTTTGCCAAGACCGGTAAAGCCGTCGGGGTTGGTAAGAATGTTCACTCCACCGGCAACTGCCATGTCTATATCGCCTTTCCACAACGCCTGGCAAGCGACCTAACATTGTGTTAGAATAATATTCGGGCACTCCATGGCCGGGTAAAACCAACCTCGATCGCTGCGAGCCCAGAGGAGCACGCAGTGTCTATGCTGTAACTCGGTCCAGCGAATTTGAAGAAGTAGTTGATGCGCCCAGGCCCGAAAGCACGACATCCACCTGGAATATAGTATGTACCAACTTCCTGACCTTGGTTGACCTCGCGATAATCATCAGCCGCTTGGCCGTAGTAAGTGCCGATGCGTTCCAACTTGGTCGAGAAGGTCCTGTTACCGACAAAGCCTGCCTTTTCTAATGCTTCATATGCGGTGACAAGCGACAGGCGCATTTGCGGATCAACAGCCAAAGCTTCTCTGGGCGACATGTTGAAGAAGCTTGGGTCAAACATGCCCGGCTCGTCAATGAAGCATCCGTATTGTGTCATTGTCTTGTTGAGGTCTTTACCTTCGGGGTCGTAGTGGGTTTTGATGTCGAAACGATCTGCGGGGATCTCCCTTGACACATCTAGCCCAGCTTCCAAGAGTTCCCAGAACTTCTCCGTATCCGTTGCGCCGCCTGGGAGTCTGCACGACATTCCGACGATGGCGAGTTTAGACTGTGCGGAACCTCGGGGATGGGCATCTGCTGGATCGTCTTTGCGCAGTGAGGACATGTAGTTATTAATCGAGATCACATCTTTGTCGCAATTCGTTCGCAGCCCATTGCGGAGATCGTTCAGAGGAATTGAATTGCCAAAACAGGAAAGTATGATTGGCTTTGGGCTTTGGGCTTTCGCGATCTCGACAAGAGTAGCAACGATCTTGTCCCATTCTATCGCTTGCGTAAGCGTTTCCATTACTATCTTGTCGACGAGCTCTATCGCCGCGGATACCTCATATGGGACGCCGGTACTTGTGGAATATAGTTTGAGCCGTGGTTCCTGGTTTGAACTCGATGCCTCCGGGTCGTAGATGTTGTGTACAATGGAATGTACATCATGCATTCCGTAGATGTGTGGAGCATGACAGAGTCCCCCGTACACAGGCAGCGCGATGGATCTGACGTCTCGAAAGATCTTTGATTTTTTGAATAGAATCTCCAGCCTCGAGGGTGGGCCGCTAATAGTTGCGGACGTGCGACTGACAGCGCTGACGATGATACGTACAGTGTTCGATGCCGGTTGGGATTCATGGAAGACTTCGAGCTCTCTGCTGACAGTTTCGATATCGATATTATGAACGACATATGCCCAGCTCTTGGGAGCCTCATCCGCCTCGCGAGCTTCGATGTGATGAGAAATTGCTTGGACGTGAATGCCCATACGAAAAGCAAGAGCGACGGCCTTGGATCCATACAATAGTAGTTCCGTGAGGTCTTTAGCAATGGCGACAGCCCCAGCGCTGAGTAAACCCACTCCGAGCGCAGTCACATGGGTGTCATGCGAAGATGAGCTCGACGCCCCGTGGTTCTCGACATGGCTTTGAACAACTCAGCCGGATTCACAAAGATGTAGTTAACGTGTCTCACTCACCAGATATACGTCGAGAGTTGTGTCAAGACTAACAACACACCATCAATAGCGCCACACAGCTGACCTTCGCGAAGCTGCTTGTGCTCTGACCAGGATTCGAGTGTGTCAAACACTGGGATCAGCTTCTTCAAACTTGACGGGAGGTTTTCGATTTCCTTCTTGACAGCTCTTGTGGCCTCTGCAATGAATTGTGCCAACGTATGGTGATTGCTGCTCTTGCTTTGGATGTGCAGCTGCCTGAAAACGTCTCGGAGATCCTCCTTCGGAAATTCGTTGCTGAAGTATACAATCTCCATTATATGACGAAGACTCCTCAAAGAGGAAGATCCGAAATGAAGTTCGGCAACTTCGAGCTTGGCAAGGTACGAACAATTGTGAGCTTGTGAGTGAAATGTAGCCGTAATTAATGTGCATGAAGAGCTCTATTATAAGTTGATAGTGTGAGTCCGCCATGCCATCATTCGTGAGCGTCGGTACATATCGTATGACCTGCTTAGCTTTATGAATGGCTATAGCAGGATGGAATCACAAATTGATCGTAGCTGACTCAACATAACACGCATCTCTCGATGATGTGTCCAACCTAGATTTAGCAACTACTTCTTCACGAGGTTCTTGACTATGGCCAATAAGACATTCGTCTCGTCTAATCGGTCGTATCTCCACTATCCGAGCCTTGCATATGCTGACTCGGCTTTCCGGTACGTTTGATCTTGGCGCATTTCGGATCATTGTAGCGCGACATGTAAGCCGCTACTTTTGCATACCAGTAAGATATGGGATACCTCAGTCTTGGCATTGCAACCAGCCGAGCAGGATGCGAATATTCCGCAAAGACTTTTCGTTAATGTACTAAACTAGCTATTCTGGTGAAGCTAGGCCGATAGTGTTCATGATTCGGAGGCTTCAATTGATCCCCGGGGCGACGGCTGACCCGGAACCCACTCCAGGATAGGCCACTAGGCTTACATTCCGCGTGAGACTAAAGGCGAGAATTGGATCCTTTATACACAAAGTCCTGCGATTGATAGGTCAAGAAAGCTGCCGAATGGTAATCATCCCATTGGAACTGAAGCTCGCCTCGGGCCTTGTTGTTCGCGTCAGCATGATGATTCCAATATGGAACCAGTGTCGATGTATACGAGAAATCCGATCTCAAGCTGATCGCGATCAGTGTTGATAGACTGTGGATCCTGTATCTTATCTTATGATTCTTACCCTACGCGTCACACATCTCATGCGCGGTTAGGCATCTCGTATGGCTCATGTGATATCCGCCTTTACGTCAAAAGCACGATATCTAAGCAAGTGGATTGCGCGATTGCTAGCGACTTACAGGAAAACACTACAACCAAGCTCCACTCTCTTCATTCACTCCTGGCTGATCAACAGCCTCTACCCGTTCTTTCCATTCTTGACGCACCCCCTGCCACCTACCTCTTTGGGGACAAATCTCAAAGACACAGGGATATTTCTAATCAATCGACACTTTGTCCCGGACAACCATCATGTCGGAAACCTCAGGTTCATCGGAGGACAAGGGCGGCTACCGACAAATCAACAAGGCGCTAAACATTTGCGCCTTTGAGGATTATCTCAACGGCCAAACAGCTAGCTTGAAACCCATCCCAGATATCGAGCAAGTCACCTCCAGGGTCATTCGTGTCAAAGGTCAAAACCCTGGACGATTTACATTCCAAGGCACGAACACTTTCTTGGTCGGCAGTGGATCATCCTGCATCTTGATTGATACATCAGGAGGTGAACCAGAATATGCAGAATTGTTGGCTTCGATTTTGGAATCTCGGAATATCAGCATCGAATGCGTACTGATTTCCCACTGGCACGGCGATCACTCCGGAGGTGTATTAGATCTCCTAAGACTCTATCCATACCTCGAAGACCGCATCTACAAGAACGACCCCGAACCAGGACAAAACGATATTGACGATGGACAAGAGTTCTCGGTCGAAGGTGCGACGATTCAAGCAGTACATGCGCCCGGCCATTCTGAAGACCACATGTGCTTCATACTCAAAGAGGAGAACTCCATGTTCACCGGCGACAATATCCTGGGAACAGGAACAAGTGCAGTTGAAGATCTAGGAATCTTTATGTCCAGCTTGCAAAAGATGAAAGGAATGAACTGTCAGGTTGGTCATCCAGCGCACGGGCACACAATCGAAGACTTGAACATGAAGATAAGTAAGGAGCTTGCTTCCAAGCTCAGACGAGAGAAGCAGACCGCCAAAGCGATGCAAGACTTGCGCGACCGCGGCGAGAAAAAAGTCACCCTTCGGGAAATTGTAGACAACATGTACGGTGCATCGGTGGATGAAACAACCCGGACCCTGGCTCTTGAGCCATTTATCGATGAAGTACTTCGCAAGCTTGCTGCAGATGGCAAGGTTGGATTTGAGAATCGTTCTGGGCGTAAGAAGTGGTTCTTGGTGCCAACTGGCGGCCGCAGCAGTCAGACAAGTCATTCTAAAAGGGCGCTGCTGCAAGTGGACTCGTCCCGAACGGTAACCGTTTGAAATTCGACACATGTCCAAATTATCAATCAATTTCTTGCAAAGCTTTTCTAGAATGCAACGACAAATCCCCATATCGCGATGCGACCTTATTTGTAGCGCCATGCGTGATGTCGAGTCCTGTGGTATCTTACCACAAGTTTATTGCTTGTCAAGCAGATAGTCCGTGGATTATCCGTAATCGAAAAAGAAGCCCACGTAAAAGAGCGACAACAGAGTCTATCCTGCAGGTTTTCGCGGTGGTTCGGTGGCTATGCTGTACATGCAAGCGTAATAAACAATCCCATAATCGAGCGACCACGCAGCGCCACGCACTTCGTCACAATACGTGACATTTCCAAAACTATTGACGCAGCTCTGATCATATCTTTTAATTATCAGCTTTCACAAGAGCGGTAGAGGCAGCAACACATAAGATCAAACGAAAGTCGCAACCGCCGTCAGTAAAGCACCTGCGCCCACAATTGCTGCCCTCGTGAAGTTCATTCCTCGCCATCTAACCAACATGGCGCGAATGTCAGCTTCACTCCAATCGAGATCCTTGGCTTTTGCTCCCTTCTCGACTTGATCGCCCATGCCCACCAGTTTTTTGTTCACGGTGGGCTCCATGTACAACAAGGTGTATGGTATTATACAAGGAACCAAGAGGGTGGCAGCCATGTACAATGGAAATGGTGATATTGAGCCAAACACAAGACTTGTCTTGTGTTTGGAATGGTATGTGGAGAAGCCGTTGCAGATGGTGACTAGGATGGCAAAAGGTGGGGATGCGGATTTTCCAATGTTGTACATTGTTTTGAACTCATGGACGAGGACGTCGACGGGAGCAATATTGAGAGTTGGAACTCCGGCATGGCTGAAGCATGCAATGAATCCTGATATAGTGTAAGTCTAGGAATTATGGAGATTAGCGCCCCCCCCCCATTGAAATGTTGACATTTACCTGACAAGAAGGCGGCGCCCGCAATGCCCACAACGTGAGCGATCTGAATGAATGTGTCACCCATGATGTTGCTTAGGAGTATTGTCAAGCAATGCCAATTGATAGAAACAAGCCCGTATGTGTATTGAGAGAATGACTGATAACCAGCTCATTCAGTCAATCTTATGTATTCAGAAAACTGGGCTCTCATGACCTCCACGCACATTTGAGCCTAAGTGTCTAGTGTCTATAACGGAGTCCGTGGAAGCCGCGACCTTGAACGCGGTCTTAGGCAACTGAAAAGGCCGACAAAAACTCTTGGGTTAAAAAGGGTCGGACTATGGAATACCGATCTATGTTCTCGTGCGCCAAATCGCCGCGGCAGCTGCCGGTTGGGGGCCGGCGGGGACCATCGGAACATTTCAATGTAGCGAGATTCCAGAAGAACACGAATTCCTACATTCGAAGTAAGGCGGATAGTTTTTGAACACCTGCATCATCGAGACCGCCTAAGACGATCTAATGCAACAGTTCCGGTCAAACAATGACATCGATCATCATGCTGTCGTTTCTATATTCACTCAGCTGCCCCTGTGGGGTCTGTACCTGATAACACCTCCATTCGATTCTCTCATCAGATCTATTACCAGCCTTGTGTCTCAGATTCAGCGATTGCGATGGTTCCACTCGATACTGTGTTGCAAACTCTGCCACTGTTACAATGGGTCATAACCTTAGCTTTGTTTATCGTCTCCGGTGCGACTGAGGACCCAACCTTTTGAGGCATAGCTGGAAGCTGACTAGCTGCGTTGTCAGGCGTTGCGTGGTCATTCAATCTCTGGATTGTTCCTATTATCAAGCTCAATAAGTCAGGCAGCGCCATTCTGCAACTCGAGGAGATATCGCGACGTGGCGGTAGGTGGCTCGATCCTTTGAATGCAAGCTTCGCGTTGTTACTCGGCCTCAACGCTCTCCTGTTGTCACGACATCCAGACCCAGCAGAGGCCACAAATTGGAGGACGGCTGCTACCGCAAGCGTTACTCTGCTACAGGTTGCGTGGTGGGAAAGGGTCATGATATTCCCTCTGGAAGCGCAAATGACAGCGATGAAGAATGATGATGAAAGTCTCGGGGTGTCGAAGGAAAGTTGGATGGATGAATCGAGCAGGAGGGCCTTGCATCAGTCCTTAGACCGCTGGTCCCAGCGGCATGCGATCCGCGCAACCTTGCCACTTATCGCGGGGTTGATAGTGTTGTCCTCAAAATTGGGGGAATGTATGTCAGGAACATCGTTAATGGAAAGGATGGAGTGAGTGGTGGGTGGGTGGACCGGAAGAAATCACCGCTAAAACAGATGTGGCTAATCTAAGTATGCTGTGTAATGTAACTGTCTACAAATTCTAAGCACACAAATTGAAACATAACTTATTAGACCATACAATGCATCGCGCTAAGTCTTTACAGTAAGACATTATCGCAAGTGCGTTCAGACAAGACAATTTTCTTCCTATCCATCGTCGTTGCTTCGTGAGCTTCACAAGATGAGCCGAAGTCCATCATTCATGAATGTACGGTGAGACCGATCAGGATCCAACTATATACTTCGAACTCTATGCCACACATCAATCCACCTTGAAGATACTCTCATAGTCATCCTCAGACCAGCGAATATCCGGCGTAAGACCTGCAAACTTCCACTCTCCATCTACACGACGATAACGTATAGTCGCCTTGCCATGTGCATGGCCTTTAGCGGCTGCTTCCTTCATCTCATCATCCTTATATCTCTGATGCGCAACACGCATCTGATGATACCCTGTGATTTCACCATCTCCAGTTTCAAGCCACTTGGTTTGACCCATGAAATGCTGTGTCTTCACGCGAGCGTTGCCGAGGAATTTCGGGCTGGAAGCTAGGCCAACGAACTCCTCTGCAGGCAGACTCTCCCACATCATTCCCATGACTGCACGATAATCGACCTTTGGAAGAGGATTTAGTGCAAAGCGTGGTTTGGACGCTGCGGTATGCGTACTTACGTGGAGAGTTGGCGCGAGGCATTTGGAGAGGCGGTCCCAGTCCTTGCTGTCAAAGCTTTCGGCCCATTCAAATGCAGCGGCTTGACATTCCAGGACGTCTTTGTGGGGGAATCCGCGTTAGTACAAATGTGCATGAGAAAGGTATTACGCGGCTTACCTTCTGGACAAGGTCTCTTGTCGGTCTTGTGAGGCATCTTGATGGTGTGATCACACTGTATGCAAATGATTTTCAGTTGGAGTGCGGCCGAAAGCATTTGCTTATATTGGCTATGTATATATGCAATCGGGCACTCGCAGCGCCTCCATTATAGAACAAACCCTGCATTCAAGTACATGCCGTTTCGCGCAGTCAGCATCGGAATAAATACACCAACGGACCGAGTCGCACCTGCAAGCACTTCCATATGGCACGCGGGTTGACCTAATCCGCTTTCCTGGAAGCGCGTCCAAAACTTAGGATGTGCATCACAATCAGAGTGAAGGAGGTGGGGTTGGCAGGCTATTTGCTACGTCGATGGCAGTATTGTATAGACATGTCTGCCCTTCTAGATTTCTCGGAGAACTATGAGAACAGACGTGGATATAGACATGGTAGCATGTAATTGACAACAATTTATGTGCTACGCAAACATAATGGTATCAATAAAGGCTACGGCCTCCCCTGGAAATCAAGCACCGGGCCCGGTTCCTGATGGCAGGTACTTGTACAAGAATGGGAAATAGTAAGAAAGCAGTCCACAGATGATACACTTTGGCGTGCCAGTGGGAAACTTTGCCTTGCCACCTGCGTTGACAACACCAACGTTCTTGTTATTCCACTTGCCATCGGGATCCATCGCCGTCTCAATCATGCCCGCCGCAATATCGAGATAGGATACGAAAGACTCTTCATCATCAAGTGTGAGTCTATGCCCATGTTGGATATCAACGGAGAGTCCTCCTGGCTTGATGTAGACACAAGATACCCAGTCTTCATGCTTGCGTAAGAACTCCTCCGCCAACTCCAAGTCCCGATACACGTGCCACGCAGATCGGCGGACGATTGCATTGACCCATGGATTCTTGCGACTAATCCAGGGATCGATAGTCGCTGATGAGAGAAGAACAAGCCGTGGCATGGGCGGATGACTCTTGCTCTCAGACTTCTGAGTTTGCAGCGCTTTGACGACTGTATGCGTCAGGTCTTGGCTGATATGGCAGCCGGGCATATTGTCGTTGGTGGTTGCGGTCAGGAAGACGGCTTTGCAACCGTACATTGCCTTTCCGAGGAGATCGACATCGAGTATACTCCCAGTAAAGACTTCGACCCGGGAATTGTTGGCAGCTGCAGGTACTAGACGAAAGAGCTTATCCTTGTTGCGGCAATAGACCTTGATGCGAGCATCTGTTGTCTGGAGGAGGAGCTCTGTGATGGCATTGCCACAGTTCCCCGTCGCACCGAGCACTGCAAAGGACGTCATAGTATCTGATGTTTTTCAAATGCCTGGAGGATGCAACAAGTGAGGTGTCCGGAATCCAATCTTACCTCGCGCAATGTGATGCGCCCCACGGGTCATCATATAGCCAAACTAACAAGATGCATCGTCATTGGTGCAAAGATGCACCGATGTGTGGGTGAATCAAGAGTCGGTTCTCGGCAGGAACATACACCGTCCTGTGTCCGACTTCCCCGTTCTGGAGGTTCAATCACGGCATTGCTGGCCCCGTGAGTCGGGGGTACGCGCGCTCCTTCGCGAGGCGAAGTATCGGTCGAAATCGAAAAAGTAAGATCGGGCGTGAGCACAGTGTCGGCACATATCATATAGGCCGTGCTGACATAGTCGCGCGGGATAGGCGCACCGCATCGCAGCCTCTCACCCCTCAGTCAATCTCGAACTGCAACGCTGCGAGCGGAGCATCACTCTACTGTTGCCTAGAACAATGAATGGGACAATGAATCGATCCCGAATGAGGTAAACAAGCAATCCTATCATTACACTATTTATGAAGCTGACCGCTTTAGATGACCGAATGTGGCATAGTGATTGACTGAGCACGTGATTATGACTACCTCAAAAATTAGTACGGGACGATGGACAGGGCTGAGAGGCATATTCAACGTATGCTCCGGCCTGGTTCCAACTGAGTGGTAATGGGCCATCGGATTCCGTATTTGGGCTTGGTCAACACATAAAACATGTGGAGAAGCGCTGAGAGCAAATTCATACATACAAATCAAAAGCATCAGCTAAGACAACTCATTCAAGTGAAGATCTGAAGTTTCTATCTTTGTCACGGGCCAAACTTTCATCCTTTTTCGGCCTACCATCCAAAAAGTTCCTTCACAATGGCTCAAGGCGAATCCGCAACCTACGTCCCCAACCGCCTCGATGGAAAAGTTGCCCTAGTAACCGGTTCTGGGCGTGGCATCGGCGCAGCAATCGCCATCCACCTCGGCCGCCTGGGCGCAAAAGTAGTCGTCAACTACGCCAGCTCGCTCAAAGATGCCGAAAGAGTCGTTTCGCAAATCAAAGCCCTCGGCAGCGACGCCATCGCGCTCAAGGCCGACATTCGCCAAGTTTCGGAAATTGTAAAGCTCTTCGATGACGCCGTCGCACACTTTGGCTCTCTGGACATCGCCGTCAGTAACTCTGGCGTTGTCAGCTTCGGACACTTGAAAGATGTTACCGAGGAGGAATTTGACCGCGTGTTTAGCCTCAATACGCGGGGGCAATTCTTTGTGGCGAGGGAGGCGTACAAGCATCTTAATGTGGGCGGACGCATCATCATGACTTCGTCCAACACATCCAAGGACTTTAGCGTGCCCAAACATTCTCTGTACTCTGGGTCAAAGGGTGCGGTCGACTCGTTTGTGAGGATCTTCTCGAAGGACTGTGGGGACAAGAAGATTACTGTCAATGCTGTTGCGCCGGGTGGTACTGTTACGGATATGTTTCATGAGGTCTCCCATCATTATATCCCTGGGGGAGAGAAATACACCGCTGAGCAGCGTCAGCAGATGGCTGCTCATGCGTCGCCTTTGACTCGCAATGGGTTCCCCGAGGATGTTGCGAATGTTGTTGGTTTTCTGGCTAGCAAGGAAGGTGAATGGGTTAACGGCAAGGTTCTTACGCTGGATGGAGGTGCAGCGTAGAATCACGCTTTGTAGATTGACAATAGCATGATGCGTTTCACTGAAATTTATCTTTGTTGAGAAGTTATCATCGCATGTGAATTGCGTCCTTTATCGTAACATGTCCGCCGCAATCACGCGAATAGATGTTCGCAACGGTTGATCCAGGGCAGCTAGTTGGCTTCACAGAACTGCTGTATGAAATGATGAGATCGACATTATACGAGAGCTCATTCTAAACCTGTCTTGATCAAAATCCATCCGAAAGGCGTATGCAGCCCAATAAGGCTAACACGGTCTATGGAAGGACTGAAGCGGTCCAATTACAACACCCCATCACCGCTCCATTCGAATCCGCAATTTCTACTGCTCAGCCTTCTTACTCGCCTTGGTCCTCAACTTCATTAGCAGATACACAAGTGCATACCCGCTAAACATAAAGATTACACAAATTCCCGCATCCCTCCAACCATAGTATCTCTCTCCCAAATTCACCGTAGCCAAGTAATCCCGTCCAAGCGTATACTGACACACGCGACACGCCTCCGTCGCCTCAGGATTGATGAGATTGTTACGACTACCTGGCCCACTGAGCCACGCCTCAAGGTACTGCGCACAAGTCTGGTTGCCACCACCCGGTGGATCGAAGACCGCAAACTCATCGTCCTTGCATCTGATCGTCCAGTCGAAATCTGTGAAGACGAGAAGGGATCCCATGAGATAGTTGAACGGGTTGAGGTAGTATATCCAGTAGCGCCAGAAAGGCTCGATCTGGTTGTACGGTACTATGACACCGCAGAAACAGCAGAGTGTTGATAGCAGGATTGGGTTTACCAGGCTTGCAAACACAGCGTTGGGTGCGTATGCTGCTACGAATTGCCCGAAGCCGGTGTAGATGAATTGGTATACCAAGAACACGAAGAAGACTGCGCCAGCTTTGCTGGGCTCAGTGGGGAGGCCAGATGCAAAGTAGAACACGAGGTAATACAGAACGCCGCAGATCAAGAGGTAAGGCATTTCTGATACGATAAGTCCTGTGACGAAAGAGTACCAACTGTACATTTTCGATTTCTTCTCGCGAGTTTCGTAGATGTCGCGGCGCTCGAGGAAGATGGGTTGCAGTTGCGCGATCACACCTGGCGCGACGAAGATATACTGGAACAGCGAGAAAAGGACATATTTCTGCTCGGCGACTGAGTCACCAATCTGCCAGAAGGTAAAGCCGATGAAGAATGCGACGCCGCCGTGGAGAAGGAGTTTGTTGTTGAAGTATGCTGTGTCGCGGAAGAAAGAGATGTTCATACGGTTGAGGACGAGCTTAGTTTGGGTAAAGAAAGTGGTGGCAAACTCATAACCGTCATCCTTAGTGCCCGGCTCTTTACTTGCGGCGTCAGATATAATCTCATCGAGGTGTTGGTTCAGCTTGGCTGCCTCAGGCGAGTCAAGCCAGACTTGGTGCCAGTCCTTGCCGCTGGGGTGATGGCCACTGACGACGTCGATCATGTGCTCGGCAGGATTCGCGTGCTCTGGACAAGGAGCGTCGTAACGGCCGAAATATTTCTTGATGGTTGCTGCCTGGTCGCCGATCTCGCCGAAGTAGACAGTCTTTCCTCCATTAGCGAGGAGTAGGAGGGTATCAAACTCTGCAAATAGCAAGGCTGAGGGTTGGTGGATGGTCACAAGAACCGCCTGGCCAACATCAGCGAGCTTGCGTAAAAACCGAACTGTGTTGAATGCTGCTTGGCCGTCCAAGCCCGACGTTGGCTCATCCAAAAATATGAGAATGGATGGCTTAGAGACGAGCTCAACTCCAATTGTGACGCGCTTCCTTTGCTCAACCGAAAGGCCAGCTCCCACGTATCCAATCAATGTATTCTCCAGGTCGTGAAGCTCTAGTAGGTCGATAATGGTGTCAACATAGGCAAGCTTCTCTTCCTTTGATGTATCCCTAGATTGACGAAGAAGCGCTGAGAACACAAGTGCCTCTCGGACGGTGGAATATGCGTCGTGGACGTCGAGCTGTTCGCAGTAACCGGCAGATCGTTGAAATGAGACTGGTAATGGGCGTCCGTCAACCAAGATTTCGCCCTTGATCGTACCAGCTGTTTTTCGTTGCGCGAGGACATCTAAGAGTGTCGTCTTTCCGGCGCCTGCAAGGTGTTAGACTAGGCTAGTCATGTAAAATATAGAGATCAAGATGTCGTACCAGAAGATCCCATCAGCGCGCCCAACATCCCAGGCTTAACGTAGCCATGGACGTTGTTCAGTAGTGTGCGGTCGCCCGACGAAGTCTTAACAACATAGGAGAGATTGCGCCATGTGAAGATAGACGTATTGCGAATCAAGCTGCCTTCTAGCTTGCCCTTGTCACCATTCGAGTTCTGAAGAGTGTCGTTGTTTGGGCTGATCTTTTCTTCCTTCAAGGCCTCTTCGTCTTTACGTTGGACATTGTGGAGCCTTGCGACGTACTTGCGCTTCTCACGAGGAATATACACAGTACTTGAACCGGAAGTGTCACTCCAGCGCATGGTGAAGATGATGGTGAGGGAAACGAACAGGACCCACCAAGCGAATAAAATACCAACGTTGCGCCAGATATTCGAGGGTGAGTAGGAGAGACTAGCGAGATACTCCTCGCCAGTGAGTGAGGTTGCACCAGACCGGGCACCTCGGACACCTGCGCATGATTGTGCGCCGGGGTCGAGGTACTGGGGTAGGTAATTGGGGATGAGATTATCGAATGCGCATGGGATGTTGACACCCACATATTCGTTGGCCATCAGAGATTCGAAACCGTAGGCGAGCGGATTAATCCAGTAGACCCAAACGAACCATGGGTGCATATCAGGTTTTGGAATTTCGTAACCTGCAATATCATATCAGCAAGCTTCCTCCTTCGATAGTTCTACTGACTTACCCATGTAGACAATGGTCGCTGTGATTGCAAACCCGGATACCTTTGAGGCTGAGTTGAATGAAGGAAAGCCAGCGCCAATGGTCCTCATCATAGCTGTCATGACTAACGTCACAACATAGACGACAAACCAGTTTGTGAAAAAGGCAGCAGCGGTAGGCTTCAAGGCAGTCATCCAATACAGAATGAGTACGAAACTTGTGATCTGGAACAGTAGGATGGGAATGTCCGCGATAACCTGAGCGATACAGAATGCAGCAGGATGGAAAAACGCGAAGTTTTTTTGCTTCGCAAGGATTGGACGTCCAACAAAGGACTCGTTGACTTCAGACAAGGCGAAGAGGGCGTTGAAGAGGAGCGCAAGGAACAAGGCCCCAGACTTTAAAAAGAGACCGGCTGTGTTATCGGGTGCATTGTAGAAGAGAGACCCTGCGATCAGAGCTTGGATGATATTGGTCGCTTGTTTGATGAACAAGCTCGGTTTATCTCCCCACAAGATTTGGTACTGGCGGATGACGCATGCCTTGACTTGTGCAGGAAATGAGACGGTCATGGGCAGGCGGCCAGGCTTTTCGGACTTGGTAACATCGCAAAATGCTTGCGTATTCGTTTTCGCCTCATCTGAGTGGGCGTATTCAAGCTCCTCATCCATGTTGCTTTTGATGTGGGATGCAAGGTAGGCCGCCTGTATGTCGCTATTGTTGCGAGGGAATCTGGACTTGAAGCCAGGCTTGATTTTGCGTTCGCTAGGCACTGTCACGCCGGTGAGGTAATCCGCGACATTTGCGCCTGCACCACAGACAAAGCCGTGCGACTCCATGAATGGTTGTGCATCCTCTTGTGGACCATAGTAGATCTGCTTGCCCTCATCAAGGACCAAGACCTTGTCAAACAGGTTGTAGATGCCATTGCCGGCTTGGTATAGAGTCACAATGGTAGTCATACCCAAGGTATCCGTTAAGCAGCGGAGAGCACGCGTGAAGTCTAGCGCAGTGGAAGCGTCTAAGCCACGTGTCGAATTATCCCAGCAGATAATGCTAGCGCGAGTTGCGAGCGTTTCAACGATTGAGACTCGTTTACGTTCACCACCCGAGACACCCCTCACGTATGCGTCGCCGACCTTTGTATCGTTCGTGTGCGATATGCCCATGGATTCAAGGAGGAAGCTCTTGAACTTCTGTCGAATTTCTGCTTGGGTGCCGGCCTTGAGAGCATTTGGCATATTGAGGCGAGTCGCAAAGTCTATGGTCTCTCCTACTGTGAGCGTTGGATAGAATAATTCCTCTTCGTTATTGATGACGATACTGCCGCGAAACTGTTGGGCCTCATCGGCATTGAGTGAACCAAAGTGGATGTCTCCATCAACTTGTGCGTATCTGTTGACTCAATTAGACCGGTACAAGCTTTGGAGAGTGACATACGAACCCGTTACGCTTGTTGGCCAATATTTTGAGTAAGGTCGAACATCCCGATCCAGGACGTCCAAGGACAAGCAACATCTCTCCTGGTCGCACACATCCTGAACTAGACTCCAATATGGTCTTGAGGGCTGGCTTTGCTCGAAAATCCTTTGAGAGCTGCAAGAGGTCGAACTGGCTGACGACGTTCTCCTTGAAGCGTTCGTCTGCTGGAATTACCTTCACAGTGAGATCCGTCCATGTGACACCAAGTTTGCGCTGTTTAGCTAGGTCGTTGAGCTGAAAGTCTTCCACTTCGTCGGACAACCTCCACTTCTCGACATGGGTTGAGATTGAACTGCTGGAGCTCCTCTCATTGGTAGTTGTGGGATCGTCTGGGTGTGACTTCTCTTCTAAGAAACCTGAATTTGTTGGGCTGGCCATTAAAGGATTGTCATCGTCGCGAAGCGGTCCACGTGAGCCAGGGGTGGCTCCTTCGGGACTCTCCATTGTGAAGATGTATAGGCAAAGTTGAACTCGCAGTGATGGTTACGTCGCAGACGCTAAACATCAAAGATTGGAAGATTGAAAAGAATATCCATTTCGATGAGGCTGTTGGTAGCTCGAGTTATTAGTATACTATGGCAAAGCGAATGTGTCGCGAATGGCGATGGCTACAGAGAGTCGGAGATGCGTGAATCGGGTTCGTGTCTGTGGATCGGCGGACCAATCCTCGACGCGAGACGGTTGAGAAGGCCACCGCGGACGCCGTAGAATTGTCTGCGAGCGGCCATCGGTGTTTGTTTGTTAGGCGTTCAGTGTACAAAGGGACAGGCAAGGCGACGCTCGGGACCGTGAGTTCCGTTGCCCGCAAGCTTGACTGGTTGTGACTAGCAGCGGCAGCTACCGCAGCGCAGAACGGCGTTCTTGGCAACCGATGTGCTTAATCGAACGCTCCATGCAGCAAATGCTAGGGTACGATGCACCGCGCCTTGTTGCTTTGCATGTGTTTGTAGCTAAATGTCGGATGAGTACAACTTCCGCTCTGCGACGCGCCTTGACTCTGCCACGATTGGCATGACGTTTGATATACGTCACGACTCACTTGAGGACACGGCGGCTTTCTTAGCGAACTCTGTCAAGGGTTGATATGTCCCGTAGTGGACAAAGTGATATCTGTGAGTATCACTAGTGTGTGTTGGCTTGACGTTGAGCGTTGTGTAGGTACTATTGTATGTATCTACTACCTGTGGATGACCTCTTAAGGTCACGTGACGGGGTGCAGGGAGCGCTTACGCAGAAAGTTCTTCAACAGCGGCGCAGCTAGACGTGCCTACCCGTGATCGATCAGCAATAAAGTGTTGTATGAGAAAAGTGGAGTAACAGTGTAATCTATTGAATCTGTCGAGTGGGCTATCTATATAGTCCATAAGCTAAACCTACTTCGGATGAGTAAACAATCCACCTCCGCCGTTACCTTCCGAGTTGGCATAGCCAAGTAGGTGCTAAGGATGAACCTTCCAACATAAAGTACATAGACTCTCTAACATTCCTTCAGTGCGTTACGCACGCTTGCAGACAGCGAGCTGAGACTATTACGCACATCAGTCTCGACCAAGTCCAGCGTGCGGTCAGAGATGGGCGTCAGCTGCGCCTCGCCGCACACAGTATGTATCGAGTTATTCCGTATCGTAGCCTTTTGAACAAAATCATTGCTTTCCTTCCGCTCCAGTACGGGTTGACGATCCAATAATCCTGCTGACAGACCAGAGTCTCTTCGGGGTGAGGACAGACTCTTCAGCCTCGAGGACAATTGAGTTATGAGCCTTTGCACAAGGTGCAGTTCACGTAGCACGTGCTGCTTTGCTTGTCGGCGAGCATTTTGATCCACTGTGCACACCGTGCTTTCATCTTCTCCTGAGGGGGCGGCGTCGGAGCCATTCAATGCTGCGGCGGATGCATATCTTGGCAGCATTTTCATGGTGATCAGCAGCGAGATCATAATGAGAAGCCTGTCCCGCATACAGAGCACGCACGCTAGGATTTTTAGAGTAGCCTGGATAATCTCCTTGTTCTTCGCAAGTATTCTCTGTGTTGTGACACAGCCGGTGTCCGACGGATCCGGACATGGGTTCTTGTTCACGTCTTTGAGCAAGTCTAGAGCTTTGTCTAGACAGCTGCAGCTTGACGAGGTACCGGCAACGTTTTCAAGTCTCTGATGTGGTACAGAAGCAGCCGATTGGGTTGTCTCGAGCTGTGGGCGACCAGTGACTACGGCTGCTGATGGCGTGGTGCTCGTCGATGCACTCCCATGATGTAGTGAAGGCGACACTAGCGATGTCGCTGATGACGACAAGGACGGCAATGTGAAGGCAGATACATTTGAGCCTGTCTCTGCGGGAACGATGCTTGTCGACGCGACATGCGATGCTGTGGGCAGCAGATGCGCTGTCAGGGTAGACCCTGCGCTCTCGCATGTGTCCCAATCCATCATATTCGCGTATATAGGGTCGTCCATGTTCCCCAGAACATCGAGACAATCATCCCATATGAACGGCACATTGTTTCCGCCATCGAAACTCGCATCATGTGAAGTTTGCGTATTCAGCGCATCTGTCATGCGGAACCGTGAGTGCTCTGGAGCGAAGCCATCAAAGACATTTGGAGTCGAGGACAACGATGTCGTGTCGGCGAGAAAGTCGTCGATTGCATGACTGTCGCTGGTATTGTGGGAGGATGCGCTCACTGTCCCTGATTGACTCCGCGCCCTGGGGATGCGACCCGGTCGTCTGGAATGAAGATAAAAACACGATATGCCCTTCGTTTCACAGCGCAAGCACGACGGCTTTTCTTTGGTACAGCGTACTTTCGATCTTGCGCACGACTGACAACAGTCGCGCAGTTTTCGGCCTGCAGGTCGGGTGGGCGCGCCGTCTGTGGGTTGGAGAGGGTCAGCGGGCAGACTCATATTGGTCACGATCACTTTCCACCACGCAGACACTATACCAACTGGCGGGCACACTCTTTAGTATCGCACCTAGCCTGCTACCTTGCCCTAGAGGCCTCTTTTACAGAACCATGGCGTCTGTGGGGTTAGTGCCTCTGACGAGACAGGCAGCGTCCAGACTTGGACTACTACCGCCACAGTTTATCAGTACGTATCGTTCACTGCACAAAGCGTGGGATGCCTAGGGTACGCGATTCTCTGCTAGATCTTGGTCGACCGGAGCTGTCGACCGATGCGCATATGTGGAAGCATGGACCAATCTGCGTCGAAGTACCCTCGTACATGCTGCTGCTGCTGACATGGGTAACGTAAGACCGAACCTTAAGCCATACTAATCGAGTTACGATGAGCAGCTCTCCTCAGCCCTAATTTAGACGATATTGGACACGCCGTTGCTGGCACAAACACACTTTAACACAAACATCACGCTAAAAACATGTCCGCCTACCGTCAACGCGACGACCAGGCAGCCTATGTAGACTTCACGCGCATGATTTTAAGTGAAAAATCATTCAAAACACTAGGTCAGCTGGGAACTCCCATTATCTCCCAGAATCGGCAGGGCGTTCCGTACATGCAGCTTGGCAGATTTCAGGGATAGAATCCGTCAGCCACGTTACGAGGCCACCAAGGCCTGACATTCGATTGCGAAACCTTGTTAAGGCCAGAAGACTTGATTGCTAGATCGGATCTTGCAGTGCCTAGTACCATTACGGTTACATCCGACCTGAACGCCTCAAACAACGCACCGCTATCCATTGCTCGGCTAATAGATAGGCGAAGGAGTGTTTGTCCAGATCTTAGCATTCAGAGTACCGTCCACACGATCTCTTCCGTTCCAAAACGCAAACCAGTTTTTAAAGCCAGCACAAGTGCGCATGAACGTACGTCGTGTAAGCAAATCACAGACTGCGTTCCACATTGGGGGCAATCGTAAGCAACTCAGCACAAAACCGATGTTCCTTTCAAGCTGGAGCAGTGAGCACCATTCTTGCCCACCCATTCGCTTGTTTGAGCGTCGTCTACTACTGCAATGATGACCATGGCGCATTCATGTCTTTCCGAGCTACATCGCCATTGACCCACTCCTCGATCCACCCAATCGTCATTCTAATTGCGTCAGTATTTCAACGATACGACGACAATTTCTCCCACTTTTGTTCTGGCGCAGCTGACTCACCGGCTTCTCTTGGTGTCAGCAAAGTTCTCATGATCGGCAAACAAGTGCTCCTTGTACCACGGATCATCCTTCATCATCTTGTAGTGCTCCAGACTCTCAAAAACCACTTGACTAAAGCAGTCGTAATCTGCTACATTGGTCATTTGTCGGTCGTACAGGACTGTCATGAGATCCCTGGTCTCTTTGGGGTTGTGGATTACGGTCCAACGTTTGACGCCGTATTTTATCATGAGGTCTTTGGTTAATGGCGCAGAGGTCTCGATCATATGACGGCGGTAGTCCTCTTCGCTCATCCCGGGCTTACGATAGCCCAGTATCGTTAGGCAAAGGTATTTGCTCGGTGGCAGCTTTTCGCTGGCATTCGTTTCAGCTGGCGAGGTCGACATAGCTATCAAGTTGAGGTAAGATTCTTGGTTGTGAGTGTCGCAGATGTTGTAGAGTAGGCCAAGATTTTGCCTCTTGTAAGAAGACGGCATTGGAGGCAGAATTATTGATTACCCCGGGCACGGCACGCTAAATTCGAACTGAGTCGAGGTTTAGGTACCATAGGTACATCGAAAGAATTGCCCTTGAAACCACACGATCTCTTTCGGGGACCTTGACACTGGTCCGACGGAGGCTGACCAGTGACTTTGCTTCTCCGTGCATCTTATCGGTGCAACAACAGAAATAGCATAATGGTACGTAATTTGTGCACATGTCATCACCAATCTAAATTTTCCCATGTTTCCCTGGTACATTCAGATCTGTGCACCGGCCCACGTTGGTCCAATAATAGGCCGCAACATGTACGGCATGCGACATGCTTTGCTCCGAAGAAACCTACCGAAGCCGATCTAACTCAACTCAACCAAATCCGTAAGTCGCTCAAGACGGATACCGACTGAGATTACGTTTGTTATCGGGGGTACATGGTAGGCCGGGTATGTTCAAGGCTCGATGGAAATGTGCACTCTCTTGCGATGCTCACCCGTGAAGACTTCGCATGGTCAGCAATTACAGACATACTGAGCCCGTGAACCCAGCAAACCTGTTCATCTGCCACGCAACTAGACATGTAATATACTACGTGTCAAATGACACAGATAGGTCGATTGCTCGATCGCTGTTCATCTCAAGTCAATCGTCATGGTAATGATGTGACCGGATCCTTGAACCATCACCTCAAGTTCATGAACTTATGTCGCGCCCTTAAAGTGGCATAGCCACATCCTCTTCAGATTCACATCTAATATGACAAAAGGGGCACGATGAAAAAGCTATGAACAATGTGGTATCCCGGAGCCTGAAGAGCGATTGAACAATCTATACGAGCTTCCTAGGCCCAGCGAATGATTGATATTGAACGGCTAATCCTACTGTTGCTCCATCGACCGATCGGAGACGATTGGTAACCATCAATCTTCCATGCGCATCGCAGATGCTCTCAGTCAGTTGGAATAGCTCCGTGACCTCTACGGCACTTCTCTGGTTCAACCGCATCTCTACAAAATCTAGTATGCGAGCTTGAACCTCCAAATTTACTGCTACTGATCCTGGCTCCGGGAGCATGGCCGGGGCCAGAATCAACACGGCAGACGGATTTGCCTGTAGGATACTGTAGTGGGACTTGAGCTCGGTG
The DNA here is from genome assembly GCA_025504975.1 of Plenodomus lindquistii. Classification (NCBI taxonomy): domain Eukaryota; kingdom Fungi; phylum Ascomycota; class Dothideomycetes; order Pleosporales; family Leptosphaeriaceae; genus Plenodomus; species Plenodomus lindquistii. The sequence continues at coordinate 535,785 of JANUWI010000011.1, forward strand.
GTCAAAAGCTCTTGAGGGGTGAGCCCATCCGTGCTCCTGGCATTGAAAAAGGGTTGGACGATGTATACGGCCGCGTCTCTAACCGCCTGTTGTGTTGTCGGCTTTCTCCTCGAGATGTTGACGCGACGGCTGACGGCTGAATCTTCTTCGGATTCTCCAGGCCTCGCCACGGCTGAATCACCAGGTGTATAGTCGTATGTTTGGACGATTACGCGCAGGGCACTAGAAACACGAGCAAGAGCCCAGGATGCACGAGTATATCTATCGCAGATCTGAGATGTGTGAGTCAGGGACGCCCATCCGTTGCAAAGCAATCAATCTTCATAAAGACTTACGTGTACAACTGATGCTTCTCCCAAAGTATGCCAATTCAGTAGATTAGCCAGAACTATCACATCTTGTTTGATGCCGCCAACACTATCGCAGTATGCCATCCACTGCCTGTTGAGCTGAGGCTCCTGAGCACGATCTGAAGCGAATTGCTCGACACATTTCAGTGCAATCTTGTTCGGACTCCCATTTTCTTGGCTCGAAGGAAATAGCGCTATGTTCAACGCTGAGGGAGCGACGCGATTTGCTAGAAACATAGTCGCATCGAAATACACCAGCTCATTCGTGAAGGAGGACGAAAGAGGCGTATGTGCAACATGACCAATCTGCGGCTCATGCAAAAATCCTGCCGTTGCCGTCATCCTCACGACTCGACTGAGGGTACGCGTGGAGACATCGGCCAACTCTGCGAGCTCTTCGAAGGAAATGCTTTCGCTCAAAGGCACATATGCAATGATCTGGTACTCCCCAAGCCATTTCAGACATGCCAATAGTTCGTGCTGCGATTCCGTTGAGTTAGGGAACTTCTACCAGAGTAAATCCAGTTGGTCGTACCTGATAGGCCATGCGGCGAATGAAACAACTTGGGCCGGCCAAAAGTGTTTCGAGGCGCGTTGCGATGCCACAAAGATTATTTCGGGTGATTGATATCTCATCTTGCGAATTGACGGGTGACTGAATGAAATCTCTAAACGGCTCGTCTGGATTATGGCTACGACTATCGTCGCAAAGAGCCTTCAGGGTCTTTGCAGCAACGGTGAGGTCCGAGCACAGAGCATCTAGGTGAACCAAGTCCATGGCAAGAAGAAATAGCTAAACAAGTCAATCTACACTGATAACGACATGACCCAAGAAGAATCTGTGTATACGTAGCGGAAAGGGCCTTGCGTTTCGCCTGCCTGTTGATTCCTTTCTCTCGGCATCTTGGCAGCGGATTCGATCATTACCAGAGCATGCAAAGTTCTTACTTGTGGGGTGTACGTTCACCGGAAAGGTAACAAACAAAGTTCCCATGGTACATTTGATGTTTTGGGCAATTTTCAAGGATTACATGCATCGGAGCGTGGGGCTTTCCCGAACTATAACTGCTAGACCGCTCGGGTAAGCACCAACACGGCAGGCAGGCGCCGTCGTGGCTTAAGCCTCTTACCCCACGGAGTCGTTTAACGGTTTTTTGGAGAATGCATCGTTTTCAGCTGATGACATATATGTTACGACATCAATCACTATTATCATCCGAGCTTCACCAATCCGCATATGGTCCAGAATCACCGAAAGTGTAACGGCGTTTACTTCGCCAGACTTTATAATGTGACTGTTCCGCGATTTTGCAGCAAAATAACGCACGTTACGTACTTTGCAGGATAGCCGAAGATATCAGGCGAACAGTGACGGTGCACTGTTGCCTGTGAGCGTATAGCTTCGCAGTCAGACTATTCCACTATGACGGTCCTCCCAGTCTTACCAACGAGAGCGTACCGAGCGAGCTAGGTAATTGTAAGTGAGTGAACACATTGGTTGATCCGCAATTCAACAAGATAAGGGTCAATAGCCAATTGAGATGGTAGTTCAAGGACGCATTACAACGTTAAACATCATTGGACGCCTAATTACAAAAGACTGATCCTTCCCCCGGTCAAAATAGCCGAACATCTCCACCCACCGCTGAGCCGTGTCAGTCCAGGCCGACTCACATAACCCTAAATCGACTCAAGATCAGTGTAATCGCACCATATATGCAGATTCAGGCCCTCTAATCCTCCTAGGAAATGTGTCAGCACGCCACAAAACCATATACCTACATGACATACCCAACTCGCCGCTGATTGGTAGTGCCTGCAACCAGGATTCAGCCGAGCTGAGATCCATCCTCTTGTACCCATCTTGAACGTGAAATGCACCGTCGGTGCCAGTCCCGCCCAATCAGACTACTCTACCATCCATCAACTATAACCCGTCGGCGGCATCTTTCCCACGAGCGGCTTAGACAGCCCTGTACACCTCAGACTACGCAGTGCAGCATGCTCAATCACCCCTTCATGGCGCAAGCGTCAGGCCCAATTCGCAATATTTCCTAACCCCGCAATGTCTCATGCAGCCGCATACGCGCTTCCCCAACCATGAACCAATGGACTCGGATCGTATCCAAACCATCCATCATGACAAGATTTCTCAAGCGGATGGATTGCTGACAGATAAAAAGCAAACAACATGCACACACTGACCCAAAAAAAAAACGCAGTCAGCATCTAGCTCTCACTCCCACACACACAGCCAGCCGTCAGCCACTACATTTGTGCCACAAGACATTTCCCACCGTCCAGCCCTGAGCCCACACAACCAGAACAACTATGGGTGACATGAACAGCGATTCCACCATGGACGTCGACGTCGACGTCCTGATCGCCGGTGCCGGTCCATCGGGCGCCTCATTGGCTTGTTTCCTCGGGTCTCACGGTGAACACATACACGCCTGTATTATCCAAAATCCCATTCGCTGATGTCGGTGATGAATAGGTATAAAAGGCTTAATAATCTCCGACGCCGCGGGCCCGTCTCCGCATCCTCGCGCTAATTATGTGAATATGGCTGGTCTTGGTACGTACTTTGACAGTCCCACTGTTTTGTGAAACGACAAGGACTGATAAATTCGATCAAAGAGTGCCTCAGGGAAAGCGGCATCGAGGCCAAGGCACGCGAGTTGTCGTATCCCGTGTCTGAGTATTCGACGTACACGCGATTTTGCAAGACGTTGGTTGGAGAGGAGATATACAGGGCGTATGTGTTTGGTAATGATCCGCATAGACATGTAAGACATACATATACCCACACAACGCAAAGTATACCATACCATGGACTTTAATCATACTAAAACTTGATTCAGGGCGACTACCACGACGCCAGCCCCTCCAAAACCCTCTGTCTCTGCCAAACCGATCTCGAACCCCTCCTCCTCTCCCACGCCTCAGACCAACACTTCCCTACGCGCTGGTCCACGCGCCTCCTCAGCTTCACGCAAGACACCGCGACCAACGTCGTGACCAGCACGTTGCAAAACACGCTAACAGGGGAAACCTACACCCTGCGCTCCCGCCAACTCGTCGGCGCCGACGGCCCAGACAGCATCGTGGTAAAACAGCTCGCGCTCCCGCTGATCCACGGCCCGGGAAACGGATTTGTGATTAGTGTATGGGTGGATGCGGATTTGAGCCATTTGACCAAGGATAATCGCGCATTGTTGCATTATCTTGATCGACCGGATAAACCGCAGCCAGACTACGGTGTCCTAGGAATCGCGCACTTTATCCGTCCCTTCAACGAATGGGTTATTTCGCTATTCCCACACCCAAGCTACACGCATCTCACCGCGACCGACGAGCAAATCCTAGACCGTGTGAAAGAGCTGGTAGGCGATGATAGCGTTGAATATACCGTGAAGGAAATCAGTACGTGGAATTTCGATGAAGTGTATGCGGAGCGGTATTCAGAGGGGAGTAACGTGCATGCTGTTGGTAATGCGGTGCATCGGCACCCCCCGTTCGGAGGGCTGGGGATAAGTACGTGTATGGAGGATTCGTTTAATTTGGCGTGGAAAATGGCGCTCGTGTTGAAGGGGAAGGCGGATAAATCCCTTCTGGCGACGTATAACGATGAGCGCCAGCCTGCGGGCGAATATGTGGTTCAGCGCACGAATGAGAATGGGAGGCTGAACTTTGGGTTTTACGGGATGTTTGGGTATTTGAATGAGAGGGGGCAGGATCGGCGGGGTGAGATGGCGGAGTTACTCAAGGAAGACTCGGAGGAGGGTGAGCAGGCGAGGAGGAGGTTTAGAGAGGCGATTCGGGGGTTGGCGGATGAGAGACATTGTGTGGGCGCTATGATGAATCAGTGGTACAAGTCATCAGCTGTGTATACGGAGGATGAGACGGTGGAGCCGGACTGGCCAAAGGATGTGTCGACTCGCTCTACGAAACTGTATACGAGTACGTATCCTGGCTGGCGGGTGCCGCATGCTTGGCTTGCGCCGGAGCAAAAGGAGAAGGGCGCAAGACTGCCGCTGGTGTCGACGCGGGATGTTGTTGGACATGGGCGGTTTACTGTTTTGACGGGGATTGGAGGGAAGGCAGTTTGGATGGAGGCTGCGGAAGAGGTTGGCAGGGCTACGGGTGTGGAGATCAAGGTGGCGAGTATTGGGTGGGGTTGCGATTATGCTGATACGTTTTTTCGCTGGCACGAGGTGCGCGGTGTTGGGGAGAAGGGGGCGGTGCTGGTAAGGCCGGATCGAACGGTTGCGTGGCGTGCGCAGGCTCCGTTGGAGAGCGCGGCGGCTACGAATGCCAAGTTGCTGTTGGTTGTGAAGAAGATCTTAGGTCTGGATCAGATGGAGACGGCGGCGAGATAGGTCTATGAGGTCCGCTCCATGTACGTAGCAATGCAACCCGGCTTTGCTTAATCACCCCATGGTGTATTTCTGCTTGCCATACGCATGCCAACGATCCCACATCTTCAGTCCTCCTCCTCCGCCTTCAACACATCCCAACTCTGCTCCCCAAACTCCTCCGCAAACGCCCCAACCCTCTTCCTCGTCAACCAAACCGTCAGCACAGGAATCTTCCTCACTTTCTTCACTTCGTCCACCTTATCCCGTTCCAAACTCTCAAACGCTTCTTCTTCTTCCTCACTCCCCCCCTCCTCCTCCTCCTCCTCCCCCATTCCCTTCCCACCACCACCCCCCTCCCCGTCCTTCCTCGGCGGCCACTCACTCTCCACACTCGAAAGCACAGTATACACATACCACCTCCTCATCTGCCCCTTCCCCTTTCCATCTCCCCCACCCACACCCCCAACAATCCGTCCAACCATCTCCAAAATCCCCACCAACTTCCCCGTCCCAGCACCCTGCGCACTAACCGCGATCCACGCCCCCTCATCCCCCCCCTCCTTCAAGCACGCCGGCACCACAACCAGCGATTGCGCAGTCACACGCTCCGCACCGAGTAGGATCTTTAGTTTGTTGATGCCGGCTTTGATGTTTTGGTTTTTGCTGAGGACTATGGGGACGACATTTGCGTTCGCATTTGCTTTCCCAGGCCCAGGTCCTGCTTCTGTTGATGCGGTGTGTATACCCGCCTGTCCCTCTACCACCCCGCGCATCTCAGGCGGGAGCAGGACCCAAGGTGTATATAGCGCAGGGTGCAGTGTATGTGCTGGTTTGGGCTGTGGACCTTTTGACCGAGCTGGCTGCGTTTGGTCGCGGTTTTTGCGTTTTTTGCTGGGCTGTGAGGGCGTACGGGTCTTCGCGGCGGGGGGAATGGGTGTTGATTCTGGGGCGATGAGAGGCAGTGTAGGGCCGTCGCTGGTGTAGGGCGGTGTTGCGGTGGGAGGTGTGGGAGTGGGTTTAGAGGTGGAAGAGTTAAAGAGGTCGCTCATGCGGTTGGGTTTTGGTTTTGCCATAGTGATGGCTGGGCCGCGGGACTTTTGCTGTAAGGAGATTTGTTTGGAGAGAATTCGATTGTGGTCGTGCGTGTTTGGTAGTTCGAAAGCGCGGTGACGAAATTTGGGGGGCGCGTTGGGGAGACGCGTCGGCGTTAGTGGGTAAGAGGGTGGCTTATCGCCGGTCTGATTGTGTGGCTTCTCATCACTATATTGGACTGTCACGACGTTATGTGCTCAACGCCCGCGCGCATACCAGATTTCCAAAATTGCTCCATAATGCTAAGATCAGAATATTCCTCGTTTCAGGTGTATCTAGCGGACCAGACTCTAGTCCACACCCTCCATTCTATATCCTCACAGCCCATCTTCCCACTCACCCACACACACCGAGTCTTGTCCCAGACGAACACCACACCCACTCTCCACCCCCTACTTCCCCCCCTCCCCAACCCCACTCCCCCGCCTCCCCGCCCCAGTCGCCGTACTGGCCATACTCTCCCTCCTGCTCCCCAACCCCCCCTGTTTCCCCTCCGCAGCCTCCCTCTCCAAAAAGTCCTGCCAAAGTTCCGCAAGACTCTCCTTATTACTCGAGCTACTAGCCATAAGCATTGGATCTGTTGCCGCCGAGTTGAGCGAGGGTGTTGAAGGCGTGCGGCGGAAGGGAGATAAGGGGATGCGGAGACCTGCTGAGCTGGATGAGGTGCCTGGGCGGGCGAGGCCGGCTTGTTCGCGCTGTTCTGGTGGGGGTTGTTAGTGGAATGATGGAGATGCGGGGGATGATGCGAGTGGGAAAGAGACAACATACCATCTGTCCACCCCAACAAAGCACTAATCAACTGCAACGCCTCGAATTTCTTCGGATCACTCCGATCAATCGCCAAAAAGTGCAAAAAGTAATTCGTGATGATCTGCCGATCGACATTATCTTCTGGCCTTCCCTTTTTCAGAATCCTCAACGCTTTGGTCAGGTGCTCGTTTAGCGTCACAGCTTCGTGCCGCAGCTTGCCAATCAGCAGGTTCTTCTCTTTGACCTCTTTTTCAAAGGGCAAGGCGCGCTCGAGTTCCTTTTGCGTGGTGAGGAGCGCGGTTTGCGCGGCTTTGTTGGATTCTTCGGCGGTTTGGACGGCTTTGCGTAGTTCGTTGATTTGCGATTCGTAGGTTTCGACGGACTTTTTGAGCTCCGCTTTGCGTACTGTGTAGTAATGTCAGCAAACAATACCATATCAAAGATTTGGCTGAAGACGCACGTGACTGTACCTCCTGCAGCGCCTTTTGTAGTCCCTCGACAGCCTGATTATTGGTATCTCTGTCTCTGGCAGCTCTTTCGTACTCTTCCCGCATCGTCTCGAGTTGTTCTCGGAGCTCTGCGTCTTTTTCTGCGAGATTTTCACGCAATGAGCGTTCATTCATGGCGAGTACCTCCCAATCTTGCATGGCCTGTCTCGCATTGTCAAACTCTTCTCTTGCGTAGGCTTCCCGCGATATCAGCTCGTCGCGCTCCTTGATCCAGTTTTGCTGGGACAGGGTGGATCTACTCCGCAGTGTTTCGATCTCTGACGACTGTGCTTCCTTCTCTTGTCGTAGCTTTGCAAGTTCCTCGGTCAGAGTGTTGTTGTTCTCCTGTAGCTCGCGGTTTTGTTCTTCTAGGTCAGCAAGCTGTTGCTGGAATTCTTCGATTCGAGCCTGTTGTAAATCAGCAGATTGCATTTAACAAGCCTCCACACAGCCCTCCATAGCCTGCTGCGGAGCAAACATACCGCATCTGCCTTCAGACGATCCCCCAAGCTCGTCTTGATGGTATTCACCCTTCCAAGCAAGTTCTTATACTGTGTCTCGAAGTGCTCTTTACCCTCATTCGCCTCATCCAGCTCCTCTCTCAGTGCCTTGATCTCCTCATCATGGTTTGACTGCGTCTCTTGTGCATCTTCCGACGCCGCACCCTGGTGCTTGCTCTGTATGTCTTCTAAACTCTTCCGTAGTTCTGTAACCTCCTGCCGCAGCGCGTCGCGTTCCTTGGCGATGGCATCTAGCCGTGCGCTCGTGTCGGATGGGGGTGGTGGCGACGGCGCGAGACCTTGACCAGAGCGTGAGCGTGCTAGCCCGAGCGCAACTGCAGAGGATATGCTGTGGTGTTGCGTACCATTTGTCTGTACCGTGGGTGATCGTGGGGGTTCTTCGTCGTCGACATCGTCGGTTTCGCGGTGGGTGGGCTGCACAGGAGCCTTCTGTAGTCGTGATGTTAGCCGGGGGTTAGGCGTAGAGTAGTCTAGGGGGTTGCCGTACGGTCTGCTCTTCCTCGTCGTCTACATCGTCCTCTTGGTCCTCGGCATCGTGCTTGGAGTGAACCCCATTGACCACCGGCTCGTCCGCCTTGTCCGTGCCGGCAGCACCTTTCTTCTTATTCTTTCTCTTTTTCGACTTGGACGGCGATCCTAGTCCCACCAGTCAGCCATGCCAGTCGCCCACCCTCACACTCACACTCTCCACGCGGAGTTCGTTAGACACCTCCGGGGTCTCCAAGCTCACCTACCACTCTGATTCACAACATCATTCGGCGCAGCTGCAGACATGATGAACTCCTTCTGGACTTCTTATCACCAATGTCATAAACGCATTCCTCTCTGCATCGGAAACAAGTAAAAGGGAACGTGCAAGGGAGCGCGACGCCTGGTTTACATGGTCATTGATCTTGGCGAATCGTGGCCCGTTCTAACGTTTACCCACGCGGCCGGGAAGTGGCGCGACGTCACTAGCCACACCAAATGCCATGCTAACACTTACCGCGGCAGCCCTTGTTCCCACACTTTATGCATGTGAGACGCGTAAGATGCGGCGCGTTCGTTGGATAGCCGACCGAGGGGGAGGTTTCAGCATGGGGTCAGGTGTGAGAGCTTGGCTGCATCATCAGTGGAGTACATCTCATCAGTGCATGAGCGGGCGGGGTCGAACAGCGCGTGCATGGCTTGTACTCTACACCGTCGTTCACCACTCGACACATGATCCATGCAACTGTCTCTGGTATCTGATCTGCACAGCATGAAGTACTACAAGCCCATGATGTACTCGGCCATGGCCATCATCTACGCCTCTTTTGCCTTTCGAGTCGGCAGATTGGGTCTTGTTTCGCGCGCCATCAACCAGAGACGCAACGCCAGCGCCTAGTCGACGAGGCAGAAGTCATTCGTGCAGCCACACCAAGGGCGCATTGAAATGTCTGCCACAAATGCATCGCCCTTTCCCACAACATGTCCCCGCTGACCTCATCGTACGACCCCATAAGACAATGCCTGACACCACGCCACCGTCTGCCCGACGAGGAAAGAGCAAACAAGACACCAGCTAAGGAAGGGATTTGAGTTGAATTACTTGCTATCCTAGACGAGGTCCAGGCAGGGTATTACCAGTACACCCAAGCGCACCTCTACCACCACTACACCGTGCTTGCTATGACAGAGGAGATCAAGAAGTCAAAAGAAAAGCTTAATCGTAACTAAAAAGGATATTGTTGGAAAGAAAAGTGGTGTCAAGCGCACGACCCCCCGGAGCAACGCTGACGGCTTTTCGTGCTAAGTAATGCACTGGTATCATTCTCCCTCCTTGCCCAGCATGCCACCTCGGCGTCTGGCCTTATACAGAATCCATCATCGCAACAGGTCTTTCCATGCGCGGTGGAGGTCCTGGCTTCTGGCCGATGCTGTCAACGCGGTTGTGATTCGACAAATCCTAGTAGCCGTTCATCGTCATGCGTTGACTGTTCCTGCTAAGTTCGCGGTCGGCCGATGGGGAAATGGGACGAGATGAGTGGCCACCCGCGGCAGAGCTCTCCTTGAGCGCCAAAAGCTGCTTGGCGCGGAAAGACTCGTAGTGGATTTGGGCGGTCGTCTCGATCAGGTCTTGCAAGTGAGTGCGGGTGAGGAAGTTACGGAGGTAAACGAATTCACAGTGGTTCTCATCCTCGACTGTGCAATGTTAGTGCTTGTATCATGGAATTCAACATCTTCAGACTGACCATTGATGATGCCCCACTTGTTCTGGCGGCCGCGAACGTTCCTGCCGTTAACAACAACGGTTCTCTCGGAGCCGACAACAGCGAATGGGAGTAGTTCCTGTGCAAGTCAGTAACGCGTCAATGTTTTCCAGATGATGTAGTGTCCCACCTTGATGGCTTGCTTCGCGGCGACTTCCTCGTTGTCATCCTCCTCGTTGTCGTAGGGGTACATGCGCAGGTTGTGGAACTGGAACTCCTCCTTTATCCTGTGCTTGAACTCGGCACGCTCCTCCAATGTCAAGCTGTCGCTCTTGGCGATGACAGGGACAACGTTGACAAACTCGCTCAACTTCTTGAGCACGACAATGTCAATGGGCTTGAGCGCGTGACCAGACGGCTGGATGAAGAACAAGCAGCAGTGGATGCGTGTGTCCTGGAGGTACCTCTCGCGCTGGGCGGTAAGCTCCTTGCGGAGGTAGGCGCTGTGCTGGTCCTTGATGTACTTGACAATGGGGTCCCAGCAGCGCTCGTTGTTGATCAAGTCGCCGTAGCCGGGGGTGTCGACAATGTTGAGGCGCAGACGCACGCCATTCTCCTCGATGATGTGTGAGACGGGGTGGATGTTGGTGGTGCTGCGGACCTCCTCGTCGGGCTGGAAGCGGCCCTTGCTGTCCATCAGGTGCGAGGCGAAGAGTGTGTTGATGAGCGTCGACTTGCCGAGACCAGTCTGGCCTGGGGGACTCGCGTGTTAGCTATCGCGTCGGCAATGCACGCAGCAGAGGGTGAATCTTACCAACGCAGATGACATTGAACTGGAAGCCCCGCTTGATTGACTTGCGCTCAATCTGCTTGGTGATGCTGTCGAAACCAACATAGCTGTCGGGAAAGATGGGCTGCGCGGAGGGTTGGTATGCGGCAGCCATTGTGGGCGGTGGAGGCCTCGTGGCAGATGTAGCGGCACAAGTGCGGGAGAGAAAGAGTGGTTGGGGCGGGTGACGGCTAACAGCTAACAGGTGACAGTTGGCTGTTGGTGGTGTTGTGTGTTGTCGTCGAGGAATCAGGGTCGCTCCTGGCCGACCGACTTTCTCGTGGAGAGACGCAGGCGCGGGAAAGGGGGAGCCAGGAAGCGAAAGCGCGCTAGGGGCCCGCCAGGTAAGGCGCGGCCTGAGCTTTGGCCGGGGTGTATTTTGTTCCAACAACACCATCACGAATCACGAGACGATCATCGCGAGCTGCCCGGAGCCACTGCACGCCGACGCCCGCAGTCAATCCACACCTCACCACCATGGCGCTCGCCCGGCCGCTGCCTCCGCTGTGGCAGACACTGTTCCCCGCCCTTAATGCGCCTGTCCGACCCGCCCTACACCTTCCATTCCTCCAGCGCCTCACACAGCCCTTTGGCGCTATATCCACACCATTCGGCGCCCTTGCAATCCCCTCGCTCTCATTACCGGCGATACCCTCACTAGCCGATATATGGGATGGCATCCTCAACGCAGTCCCCAAAAAGAAGACGTCATACCGCAAGAAGCGCCAACGGTTCATGGCTGGCAAGGGCTTGAAAGACATTACAGCGTTGAACAGATGTTCAGGATGCGGGAGAATTAAGCGCATGCATCTTCTATGTCCATACTGTGTTGATGGTATGCTTGCCACTAGTGACGTTGGGTCTTGAAATGTCTACTGACAGCCACCTAGCAATCAAGACGAGCATATTCGGCCAGCTCCAATGGTCAATTCGCCGACCAACAGAAAAGCAGGCCAAGCAAAGAGCGCGAGAGAGGCGCCAGGAGGCCCAACGGCTACGCGGCATGGACCCCGATCCGCGCAAGGAGAAGGAAGAGGAGATTGTCAAGCACACGGGTTGGAAGCGATGAGGTTATGAGCTACGACTGGATAAGATTTGAACTAAGGTGTGTGGGCAGGAGGAGCGTTTATGCCCAAGTCGTACAAGAGTAAGTCACGCAAGCCTCATAGACGTGCAACGAGACGTGCATGAGAACATGTAAGAAGATATAAGAGTCAACCAAGACGAAAGTGTACATTATCGCATCAAGCGGAGTCACAAGCTGGGACAACTCAGCAATCAAGAACCTTTCAACACTTAAGCTTCATTAGTCCAGCGACTCTGTGTCAATTGTAGTCGCCCTCCCCATCTTCAACTCCCCATACAATCCCACATCCCAAACGCCCAACTCCCCCCACCCCACCCCATCACCTTACCAACCTCGACCCAGCAAAATCCTCCATACTCCCATCTCCTCCCTTCCCCCTCCCCTCTCCACTCACCCTCACACCCCCACCCTTCGCCCCCCTCCCCAGCTTCTCCTCACCCCCCATCCCCATCTCCCCAACAATCCTCTCCACAACCTTAGCCTTCGCCCCCGCCCTCTTAACCCGATCATCAAAATCCGCAACAGCATCCTCTTCATTCGCCGTACTAAACGTGTCTAAATCCGTGAGGCTATGTAGCAGAGTGATGTTATTCCTCAATCGCTCATTGGTGCTTAGATCTGGTAATTGGTGGGCTGGTGGCGTGGACTGCGGGGTTGGTTTTGAGCTGGTGGTGGTGGGTTTAGATGATGGGGTGTTTGTATATGTATGTGTAGCTGGTGATTCATTTGCGTTTTGTTGTTGTGATGCTGGTGGTGGTTGTAGGGATGGGCGTAATGAAGCTAATCGTGCACCCCATACTACGCTTCGCCCGTGCAAGTGCCCCAGGGAAGTAAACTTTTCAAACCCCTTTTCTAAACCGAAGATCCGGCCTTCGATGCGCCCGGCGTGGGCGCCGTCGGAGGCGCCGAGGGTGTAGGCGCTGGTGTAGAGGGTGTCTTCTAGGGTGAGGAGGGTGTCGAAGGGGTCGGATTCTTGGGGGGAGGGTGGCATTGTTGGGTTTGGGACTGTGTTTGGCAAGTTGGTTGCAGGGTTTTTTGGGTAGGAATGGAGTGGTTTCTGGAATGAGAGGTGATTGATGTCGTATGACTTGGGATTTTGCCCTTTGGGGTTTCAATTTTTTCTTTCTTGATCGAGGTGGTGTTTTGTAAGGGATTTTGGATGAGTTGGTTTCGATTGAGTCGGATTCAGATTGCTTTTGGTGATCCCTTTGCTATGTTCGACAGTGGCGTTTGATTCAGCACTGTGATTCCTGCTTTTGCGATTGTTCCAACTTGTTCTACTGTTTCAAGAACAGGGGTGGTGAAAGATGAGTCTTGTTCCAGGGTCCACTGCGGCGGTAGTGGCGTTGTGGCTGAGACTCGGAAATGGTGGCGGGGTAAACTTTTGGAGGGGCAGACCCAATCGCGGAATGAATGTGGGAGCTTGAGTCACTGCAACCAGACAATCACCCACGCAACTGCATATAACAAACCTAGAACCGCGCATTTTCGAGTGACTAACCGCTTTCCTCGGCGACCATACCACCCGTCTGTGGCCAACTCAAGGAATCCTCCACTCGAACCTTACCTACACATCAGCTGCTGGACTCGAGCTGATACAGCACGCGCGCACCCCATGACTGAGGCGACAAAGAAGATCTTGCCCGTCGATGGCGAGCGCAATGTTCTCATCACCAGCGCATTGCCCTACGTAAACAACGTTCCCCATCTCGGCAACATTGTCGGCTCCGTCCTCTCCGCCGACGTCTTCGCACGCTTCTCACGGGCTCGAGGATACAACACTCTTTACGTCTGCGGAACCGACGAGTACGGCACTGCGACCGAGACCAAGGCAATAGAAGAGAAGGTCACACCACAAGAGCTTTGCGACAAGTACTTTGCGCTCCACTCCGAGGTTTACAAGTGGTTCAACATCTCCTTCGACCATTTTGGCCGGACCCCAACTCAACAACAAACCGACATTGCGCAAGACATCTTCACAAAACTATACAAGAACGGCTACCTAGAGGAGCAAGTCACCACACAACCATATTGCGAAACACACAAGAGCTTCCTGGCAGATCGGTTCGTCGAAGGCACATGTCCTCTATGCAACTACGAGGATGCGCGCGGTGACCAATGCGACAAGTGTGGACATCTGCTCGACCCTCTTGAACTCAAGAACCCACGTTGCAAGCTTGACGGAGCTACACCTGTCCCGCGTGAGACAAAACACGTCTACCTTGGATTGGACAAGCTGCAACCTGCAGTTGAGAAGTGGTTCGAGGAAGAGAGCAAGAAGGGCAATTGGAGCTCCAATGGTGTCCAGATTACCGCATCATGGTTGAAGGAGGGTCTGCGCCCACGAGGCATCACTCGCGATCTGAAGTGGGGTACTGCGGTTCCTCTTGAGGTAAGGTCAAATATTAACTCTGATTGTAACAGTATACTAACAGGACGCGCTACAGGGTTACGACAACAAAGTCATGTACGTTTGGTTCGACGCGTGCATAGGTTACGTCTCCATCACAGCAACATACACAGACGAGTGGCAAAAGTGGTGGCATAACCCAGAGAACGTCCAATTGTACCAATTCATGGGCAAAGATAACGTTCCATTCCACACTGTCGTCTTCCCATGTTCGCAGATCGGCACAGGAGACAAGTGGACTATGCTCAACACCATCTCAACCACTGAGTACCTGAACTACGAGAACGGCAAGTTCTCCAAGTCAAGAAACATTGGTGTCTTCGGCAACAACGCGAAAGAGACTGGTATTCCATCAGACGTATGGCGATACTACCTACTCTCGCATCGTCCAGAGACTGGTGACACCGAGTTCGAATGGTCTGGCTTCATTGCCGCCAACAACAACGAGCTGCTGAAGAACCTTGGCAACTTCGTCAACCGAGTCATCAAGTTTGTCAACTCGAAAGTGTACGACAGCGTGATCCCCGATTACACCAAGTATGACGACGACTACTTCACAGAGCACAAGAAGAAGGTCAATGATCTGCTCAAGCGATACATCACCGAGCTGGAAGACGTCAAGATTCGAGCAGCACTTAGCACTGCACTGCACCTGTCCAGCTTGGGCAACCAACTACTCCAGGATAACAGACTAGACAACAAGCTCGCCACCGAACAGCCCGAACGTTGCGCCGCCGTCGTTGGCCTAGCACTAAGCCACATCCATCTTCTCGCCAGTCTAATCCAGCCATACATGTAAGCAATATTCGATGAACACTCAATGACTATGATCCTAACAACCCATAGGCCTGACACCACCGCAGCCATCCTCTCCCAGCTCAACGCAGAATTCCTCATCATCCCCGACACCTGGGAAGCCCGCTCTCTCCCCGTCAGCCACAAGATCGGCACAGCCGGCTACCTATTCAGCCAAATCAAGCCCGAAAAAGAGCAAGAGTGGCGCGAACAGTTTGGCGGCGAAGAAGCACGCAAAGCCAAGGAGGAAACTGCGCGTAAAGCTGCCGCCAAGAAGGCAGAGAAGGAGCGTAAGAAGGCCAAGAAGGCTGCGGCTAAGGGTGTGGAGGCTGCGGAGAAGGGCAAAGATGGTCCGGCTGAGAAGACGGCGGTTGAGGCTGTTGCTGAGGGGGTGGAGCAGGTCACGCTGCAGACTTCGTAGTGTGGTTGTTTCGGCTGTGAGTTGAGGGAGTATGGGCGTAGTGTGGGTGAGCTGTTTGGGGTGGTAAATGTGTTTTATTTGGGTGGTGAAAAGTAAAAGCGGATGTTGTATCAGAAGGGGCTGTTGTTTCGTCTACTGGTCATCGCAAAGAAAGGCTACGCTGACCTGGGAGGAGACTACTGTGTTACTAGATGCTCAACGCTATTCGAGATAGAAAATCTCAATGTTCTCAAATCACGTATAGCTCACAAATACCATCCAACATTCCCACGCAAGACGAAATTCCCAGCAACGTGAAACAACACGTTTAACACAGGAAGTCTCTGCTCATAAACGAATATACCCAGTCTCTCTCCATCTTCCTCCCGACCCACATATCCCCTTCCCCAACCCCTACCACCCCTCCAACCCCTCCCCCCTAGTCCCCAACTCCCCTGGCTTCACCGGCATCCCCCCCCTCAACCCTCCCACCACCGCATCCCCTCTCACCAACTCCTCAACCCCCTCCTGACTCCGCACATCACTCCTAACCCTCTCATACGCCCTCCGACTCGGCCCATCCACAACATCCCTAAACACGCGCCTCCTCGCTTCCGACCACTCATCCAACAACACCCCCGCATCCCTCGCTTGGCCTGTCAAAATGCGCGCGAGGATCGGTGCAAGAGATGCGGCATCTGCGATTCCGCTGGCGAGCCCGAGACCAGCGTAAGGGTTTGTCAGATGTGCTGCGTCGCCTATTAGGGTGACATGTGGGGAGGGATGAAGGGTGGTTGCGAGGCGTTGGTGGGGTGTGTAGGGGGCTATGCGGGAGATTGTGTAGGCTTTGTTGCCGGTGGGTGTGAGGCCTGCGGCGGGGAGCATGGCGGCGAGTTTGTCGTGTACTTTTTCTTGAATTTCGTGTTCGGAGAGGCCGAGGGGGACGCCGTAGGATACGCGCCAGAGGGGGGTGGGGGTTTCGTGTTCTGGGGTGGTATTGGTAGTGTTGCAAGGGCTCGAGGAAGAGGAAGAGGAGGAAGAGAGAGGACTAATCCGCCCAATGAGTCCATAATGCACCGGATCAACAATAAAATTCGCGTCCGCGAAGCCATGGGCTTCAAAATCGAAATGTAGATCCGTAGCCACGAGTTGCGCGTCCAGGGTCTCGCCTTCAAACTCCACACCTGATTCGCGACGAACCGTAGAATGCGCGCCATCTGCGCCGACGAGGTATGCCGCGTCGATGTGTTCCGTCTGTCCTGTACTGGTCGAAGTAACACTCACGCGAACACTCCTCCCATCCTTCCCATCCACAAACCCACTAATCCCCCAACTCATTCTAACCTCCACACCTCCTCTCTCCCCTAAACGTCTCAACAAAACCTCCTGAAACTTCCCCTGCGGCAATAATAACTGCCCCATCCCCATCATCCCTTTTCCTCTTCCTCCTCCTCCTCCTCCCACACCACCTCCCTTCCCACTATTAAAACTCTTCCCAGCAATCACCCCACTCCCCTCCCCCACACTCTTCCTAAAACACAATCCCCGGCTTAAACTACCCTTTTCCACCAACTCCTCCAGTAACCCTGGGATCTGCGATAGCAAAGGGTAGGTCGGGGGTTGGTGCGCCATTGCGCGGGTTGCGGTGGGGTCGGGGGCGGCGGGCTCGATTATGATTATGCGGTTGGGGATGGGGGGGTGGGAGTGCGAGAGGAGGAGGGAGAGGAATAGGCCTACGCAGCCGCCGCCTGCAATGAGGATTGGCAGAGGGGGTGGGGAGGTGGTGGTTTGGTTGGGGGTGTTGGAGGCGTGGTCGGTTGGGATGGAGGTGCCGTTTTCGATTGCCATTGTCGAGGTTGGCGCGGTTATCTGGTTCGGAAGACTTGAGAAGTTGTGCAGAATTTCGGTATGTGTCTTAGATGAGTGCGATGTTTGGACTCGATCTCGGACACGCAATGTGATCATGCACGTTAGCAAAAGAAAATACGAGACCCTCGAAGGCCAAGTAAAACACACTCACAAACCATACTACTTTACCATCCCTTTTGTCCCATACATATCCACTGCTCTCGGCACCTTTTCGTGGTGTGATGTTGTCATGGCATTCGGTACAAAGTAAGGTTGCCGAAGCGGGATATGTGGGGAACCGAGTTCAATTCCACGCCAGTGTTCAACATCACGTCTTGAACATGACTTGCATCTGCCAAAGGCTACGACTTGTGTAAGCATGTTCAAAGCACACGAGAAAGATCAAAATGCCATGTTTTGTTCCTGTACAGCTGGGATTCATTGCCGGTATTGGTGACATGTCAGAGTCATATTTATTTTACCGCCTAGGCTAAGATTAATATCTTATGATCTCTTATAGAGTCAACGCGTGTCTTATTGGTTTTGCTTGGATGGGTATAAGTGAGCTGGGAGGCATTCGGAGACATGTAGACGTACGAGGGTTATTGTATATGAGAGCCAAGAGTCTCTAGGGACGTAGCCAGGCTATATGGGGTTCGTATGATGGTGCCTAGAGTTGACAATGGTAGTGGTCGCCACGATGCAACGAGTAAGAATTTCTGTAACCAAGTTAGTAAAGTGGTAGTGATCACAAGACTTACCACTATTATATCAACCCATATATCACAGCCTGATCCCCCCCAACGTACAAATGCCTCACGATATCAACATCATCGTACACCAAGAAGCATACATCCGTATCACCAACACCCATTATATTCATACACCCTATCCTACACCCTACACCCTCCCCTTCATCCTCTCTCCCCTCCCCATCCCACCCCCAGAACCCTCCAACCCCCTCTCCACCCCATCTCTCCTCCTCACTCCCCACCCAGACGCCCTCGCCCCCTCAACCCCTACTCCTCAAAACCCTCCTCACCCACCCCCAAACCCTCTTCGCCCAACCCCCCTTCCTCTCCTTCTCCCCCTCCCCTTCAATTCCCTCATCCCCACTCCCCCCGACAACAAAAACACTCGCGCTCCTCTCTCCCTCCTTCAGCCTCTCCCACTCCCAATCCTCCTCCCTCCTCCTCCTCGCCCTCGCAACATCAAACGCCACCCTCACCCACTCCTCCCCCACAAAAACCTCAATCGGCGCCGGCACACGCGCGCGCCGCAGGCCCGCCTGCATCGGGGGCCAGGGAGTGCGTGGCAGCGCGCAGAAGATGAGGCGGTGCTGGGGGGCCAACCGGGCGAGGAGGTGGTAGGTGGGGGATTCGTGGGAGGGGTGGAGGATGGGCGGGGCCGAGTTGCGGCGGCGACGGCGGAGCGGCAGTGCTGGGGGGGTTGTTGCTGCTGCTGCTGAGGCGGGGGCGGATGCGGTGCGGCGGTGGGATGGTGTGGTGGTGGTGGGCGGTGGGCGGTGGGTGGTGCTGGTGGTGGTGCTTGTTGCTGCTGATGCAGCGGTGGAGGCGGTGTAGCAGGAGGACATTGTGGTGGTGGTTGCTGTTGCTGCTACTGCTGCTGAGCGGTGCGTGTGGTTGTGGTTGTGGTTGTGGTTGTGCGATTTGGTGGCTTTTGTCGCGGAGCAATTTGTGCTGGGGAGTTGGAGCTCAAAGGCTGAAAGGTTTTGATAACGGGGGGCGCGGCGGGTAGGCAGCGAGCTATGGGTAGATCATAACAGTGCTATTGAAAGAGGCAGGAACGTGTAGGAGGGGCTCAGGGCTCGCAGACTATTTCGTTGCCCTGTGGGCCTTACAGAGCTTCATGGCTTCTCCTAGATGGAGTCCATTGAGGAGAGCATCTGCCTGATAGACAGCTGCAGCCTGCAGCTTCGTGGTCGCCATACGAGCAAAGAAACTGAGTCTTGTGGTGCTTCTTCTTGAGCATCTTCGCAGCGCTGCAATGGTCAATTGCAACAACTGCAACGAGACCCAGTCTGCAACCTCGAAGAGACTGATGAGCATGTGACAAGTTCAAAGTCGAGCCTCGTGTCCTTGAGCTCAATGAGAAGCTCAAAAAGACTTCTTTAGAGGTGAGTCCACGAAGTCTATCTCGTTACCAATTACGCCCGTGCTCAGAGGACGCGGGGGGGCTGAGCAGGAGATAGACTCATTTGAACACCAACCACGCCGCGCTCTTGGGCGCCCCACTTGCCCTTGACAGCAGCAAATCGAAATGAAAGGGCCCACGCCTGCAAAATGCTTTGAAGATGTACTTGAGAGCACCCTAGACAGCTCTGTCTTAGCCTAATGGCTTTCCACCCTGCGGGGCAAGCAAAAATAGCAAAAAAGAGGAATCTGCGGCTTACGTGGGAAAGGTGCTATTTGTGAAGAAGGGAGAGAGTGATTACTTACATAGCTCGGTGCTAGAGGTGATGGCTCTTAAGAAGGTTACCTAGATACTGTTAGTCAGTCAACCTGTTCACAGTCAGCGAAATCCCCTCCTCCCGGACCTGGATATGTGTCGGCTGCAAGCGGCGCTGTTTTACACCTGGTATCGAAGTTAGCGGGATTCGAACTGGAGGTTGTTGCGAATTAGTAGGGGGATTTTTTTCCCACTGCGCCGTGTTTTGATTCCTCTTGATGAAAGATACCTCAACGACAACCATTATAAAGCTGAGGTACGTCGCCTTTGCTCTCCCCTTGAGGAGAGGAGGATCAAGTGTTGCGGGCAACGGGGCGTAGTGTCGGTGCGTTTGCAGAGCATATTGGTAGGCACAGGTGAAAGGCGGGTGGGATGTTGACATGGCTGCGCTGCCGGGCAACGTGGGGGCAATGCGTTTGACGGTCCAAGGCCCACCACACAAGAGACCAGACGATGATCTTCTAAGAGGCAATACCCTTCTCCAAGTGGCAGTGGCCCTCGCGATGATGCAATTTGGTGGTGCCCCATGAATGTGGCACTTTAAGCCGTTGCGGCAAGGAGCGTCGGCAGCAATTGAAGGTCCACGGTCACATGCAAGCTCTCCCTAGGAAAGCACCGCAGACGTAGGAAGAGTGACTTTCTTAAGCCTTGGATGCACTTTTGATCTTGTATTGCACAGAATCCGGGTCTTTTGGAAGTTGAGATGGGTGGATGCGACCTCTTCCTCGCTAAAAAAAAGTGACCAGAGACAAACTAGTTTTGAGCAATTAATGTGGTGCCGCATCAACGTATGTCTAATGTTTTTGAGCTGATAGTGATGTCAGCTCTTCTGGTAGTGCGCCATAGTTCTTAAGCTGCAAAGGCGGTCATGCTTAACTTGGCCAGCACGCCCACAGCCCCAGCATCAGCAGAACAACCTAAAAAAATGCAAAAAAAAAAGAATCAAGCCATCCAGAACCCAGGGTCGAACCGGGGGATATTACATACCAGAACATATATACGTCCAGCCCACGATAACCCATAATGCGAAGCGATGCGAAAGCGAAGCGGTGCGATAAAGGACACTGTGGGATGTTAGCCAACACTGACACGAAACTTACAGTTGGATATGCCAACTTAAGGACTTGTCACTATTCGAACCCACGTTAGCGAATGTTTATTTCAAATATTCGGAGGGAGTGGTGGTTGGCCACTGGGCTTTCTTGTCTGGATGACTTGATGGAAAAGTTGCTTCGGTATGAGGCTTTTATCGTCGGTATCGCTCGATTGCTGGGTTGCTTGAGAGATAGAATTTTGAGATGGACTTTGGTGGTGTGCGTGGTGAAGGCGCGTTTTCGTTGGCGTTGCTGCGGCCAGGGGCTGGTGAGAGCGCATTTTTTGGGCGGCGGTGACGCTGAGAGACGGCGACATGAACATAAAATGACCAACTATCTACAGATAGCTGGGATAAGAGATGTGAGGAAATTATGAAGTCTCGAATATGCCAGACATTGCACATATGAGAAATTGTGTAGGAGACTTCACATGGCTGTTGAAGAGACCATAGACGATATCAGGCACAAGGGAAGATGAAATGATCCGGCAATGCATCGAGCCCAGGGTTTCGATAAGGAGAAAGAGACGTGGAGGGTATCCAGTACCAATGGTGGATGAAAATGGGACATGTTGGTGGTGTTGTGGGAGCCTTTGCACTCGCTGCTCAAGACGGCATTTGCCCCTGATGCATCGCAACGACTTGACAAGGCCTGGGAACTAACCCCTATTATCAGAAATGAAAGGTGACATTTTTTGAACCATAAGTATCAAGATCGCGGCCTTCTGCGAGGAATAGGGAGGCGATGTGATGAGGAACAGTCGTTGGAGGGGTGGGCGCAGGATGTTCGGAAAGATGGGACGGAGAAGCCAACTCCGTGCCGCGTGGTGCGTGGGCCCTGCAAGCTTCGCTCAACTCCGTCACCACAACATCGACACGACGCCTGCAATCGCCATGATGGCTCCTTCAAGGGGCACGAGCTTACTGGGCGCATGGCGGGCGCTTCCATGCGATTTCGGCTTCTCTGCAAGACAGCACGCCGTCCAGAGGGCTTGTTGTGGGCCCCTTGGAAGGCATGGACGTGCCATCCACAGTCTGCACAGCTCGCGCCTGCCATGCAACGCACTCAGCTTCCGGCCTCATGCCACTACGCACACGAATGCGAACACGCCCCGCAGATGCGCCTCGTCTTTCAAGGTCTCCAAGTTTGCAGAACAGCTTGCAGACCCCGCGAACAAGTTGCAGAGCTACGTCTCAAGCAGCAACGACCCTTACATCAACCTCGCCATTGAAGACTATATCATGCACAAGAGCTCGCCCAAGAGCACGATACTCTTCCTCTATGTCAACCGGCCCTGCGTGGTCATCGGCCGCAACCAGAACCCGTGGACGGAGGTCAATCTCGGCATCCTCGACGCTACCCGCGGCGCCCACCAGCCCAAGGACGCGGTCCCCCCCGCCCTTGGGGCCGTCGACCTCGTACGCCGCCGCTCAGGAGGTGGCACCGTCTTCCACGACAAGGGCAACCTCAATTGGAGCGTGATATGCCCCCGCGCAGACTTCACGCGCGACCAGCATGCGGAGATGACGGTCCGCGCATTGCGCAAGCTGGGCGTCTCGCGCGCTAGAGTCAACGAGCGCCACGACATTGTGCTCGACCAAGGCCCTGAAAAACGGCCATCAGATCCGAAAGACACGCACCGCACACCCTACACAGTCGACGACGACGCCCTGCCACGGCCCCTCAAAGTCTCAGGATCGGCCTTCAAGCTCATTCGAGAGCGGGCTCTGCACCACGCCACCACCTTGCTGTGTTCGCCGAACTTGCACATCATATCACAGTACCTGCGATCGCCAGCGAAAGAGTTCATACAGGCCAAGGGCGTCCAAAGTGTCAGCTCTCCGGTCGACAACATTGGCCTCAAGGTTTCTGCATTCAAGCCACACATGCAGAACGAGTTCGCGGCCATGTATGCAGCCATGGGGCCTCCGACTATAACACAAACTCTCGACGAAGACTACGTCAGGATCCGGGACATTCGCAAGGGCTATGAACAACTGCGGGTATGTGCTCATGAATATCAGCCATCATCTCATGCTGACATTCAACAGAGTGAAGATTGGACGTGGTCGCAGACTCCGCAGTTCGACCTGCAGCTTGACTCCAAGTCTGACGTCGGTATCAGCATGAAGGTCCACGGAGGCATCATCACGCGTTTAGAGTTTGAAAACGACTCCATCCCTTGGAGGACCCAAGAAGATATCCGCGAACTCCTCGTCGGCCAAAAGCTTCAAGATATCCGCCGATGGGAACCATTCTTGCGCCATGGGCTTCGACGGTGGGATGAGCCTGTTGAGAAGATGGCCAAGCGCTTAGAAGAGATCTTGCCTCTTCCCAAGGGGCCGAATACTTGAGAATGCATGTCAACACACCATCCAGGCAACTAGACTATGCTCGATTTGAGAGAGTGAATCAAATCGAACTGTCTTCATCCGTTGGGGTCTGTTTTCTGTCCATGACCGACCGACGACAGGACGACTCATCCGCTTGTCAAACCTCATGCAGCTTTTGTCGCTCAAGCTATGTAAATCTGGATCTATGTGCTGGCCCTCAACGTGCGAGATCTGTCAGGACGTCACATAGACGCGCACAGACGCCTTCGTACGTCTCAAGCAGATCCAAATTCTGCAAAGGTTTGGATGTTTCCGCAGAGGGGGTTATGTCTACCCTCGTAGCTGCTCTTTGGCGAGTTCAAGCTCAAGCATCCCAATGGGACCGACGCACCGAGAACCCTTGTGGTCTAAGGTCTTCGCCGAGATTCGCGCACAAGTTGAGCTCATGTTTGTTGCTGCGAAGATCAACTTGTAAGAAGCTTGCTTACATGGCTAATCAGCTGTCTCAAGTGTGAAGTTCAACTTGTATGGAGCAAAGTCTGTAAAAGGCTTGCGCACTTTGAACTCCCACCGGATCAATTGACTGCAGAAAGTGCTTCGATGTTCACAGGCTCATGGCCGCTCTTCTAGGCAAGCAGTTGGCAGAACTGTCTCTTTGACATGGGTATTTCAGTCTGTCTCACTCTGGTGAACACCACACACAATCCATCTCTTTCCATTTTTTGTTCATCTCTTTCAGTCTTCCAGAAGTCATCTCATCGTCTCAGCTTGCGTCTATTTTTCTCTTCAAAGGCAACTTGATCTCTCGCCCATGGAGCCTCTGGTTGTCTCCGACAAGACTCGTAGTTCTCAAGTCAAACCCATTACTCGGTAAGGGGAACGACCGAGATCATTGAGAGGTTGCCACTTCGCAAGTACACAGCATTGTGCTTGAGCCTTGAAAGTGTCCCACATGGCCCACTTTGGACGAGGACCAACAGTGTTGTTTGAGTACGATCTGGGCCTTCGCCGGACAGATCCATTCGTCACACATCGTTGTTGTCCCTCGAGTTCTTGTGTGTTGGTCACGGTAAACCAGAAGCCTGTCCGAGGGCGCGTCGTGGTCTCGACTTCCAAAAGCGCGAGCAACAAGCTTGCGCGTTCATCGCGTGGTGCGTCTGTAGCAAGGCGTGTCCAAGCCATGCAAGATGCTGTTGTCGTTGCCGCTCGTGACAGCTTGTATGGCCATTCGATGCTGAAGGTAGCCTGCGGTCTCGACAATGTGGGGGGTGAAGCACCTGTCTCGCTCCCTGCGATAGACTTGGTGTAGCTCTCATGGCGTGGTCGAACAAACAGCCAGGTATGCATATTGCCGGATGCCCCGGGGTCTATATTCCGAGCTTCGTCGATGCCTATACATAACCTCTGGAGGTGCGGCCGGTGGTCGCGACAATGTGTGTGCATGTTGCACTGCTCCGGGGAGCTCTCGGTAGTCTGCACATTGTCAGCGCACAGCGTATAGCTGCCACCATGCCCCATGGGTGGTCTCGCTCCTCGAGCTTCTGTCACTGTACCTCTCATATGTGGTAAGTCCATGTAAGGGACGGAGTACCTCACCCATGGCGTTCATGCTGCTGTGTTGTGAGGGACGAGCTTGGGTGATGGGGAGCCCATCGCACGTCCGCGGAGGAGCGCGAATACCTCAAAGCGTGAGATGCACATCAGCGCTGCCGTCATGGGTGCTGCAGTGTTCAGATGTCTCTCTGCTGCACGGTCTGGGTGCTGGCCTATTGTCAAGGGTCGCGATGGTTGGGGCATCGGCGCTGAGGGAGACGGTGTGGGGGTGCAAGCTGCGGAGCGCCATGGGCTTGCCTGCTTGCCTCGGAGACGTTAGGCTTGTGACTGCGCCAACATCGAAAGAGATATTGCCAGCTTGAGTTCAGTCACCGTATGCTGAGTATCGTCTGCGTTTCTGTGAAGTTGGGTCAGCTGCATCGTGGGTCAGCCACCCCTGGCTGTTGCGGTGAGAAGCCGCAATGAGAGTCGGCTTTTCCGAACACCTTCTCGACAGGACAAGGTACCGAGCGGTCCATGTCAGCGATCCTTTACCCCTTGAGGGTGTGCGAAGCTCCAAGGATCTCCTGTATCATCAGTATGCGGTGCTGTCGTAGAAGTAGGAGGTGGATTCATGTCGGATTCGGGGAAGCAACACGGTTGAGCTCGAGAGCCTCGCGAGAATCGAGCCAAGGACATCGAGGGATACATTGCCTCGGGAAGCACAAAATGCGCGCTTTGTTGCCCAAAAGTAGAGACTTCAGTCGCCGGCGTACGCTCTGGTGGAGTGGAGTGGAATTCCCCCGCCCTCTTTCTCACAAGACCACCAGCCCACGCGATGCCGACGCACGGACGATATCAAAGTCACCTTCCGCCACCCACGCACAACACAAACACTCGGCCTTCACATTCCTAATATCGTTGCGCTGCAGACTTGTCTCGCTAGCTACCCAGACTACATGGGTTCTCTCCATTGTACTGCGCATACGCCCCGCTACTTTTACCTCGCTTTTAACAGACTCCCTCGCCCATTCAAGAGCTGGAAGAGCACACCACACCATTCCTTCCAGGCATACACGCGCACCTCCTCCCATCGCCTTCCCCGCAATCACCCCATATCCACCTGCTAGGCCTACGACGATGTCATATACCCCATACCAAACCACACCGCATACGCCGTCATCACTCTAACCAAGCGTCCGTCCAACTTCGGCCCCAACAATCTGCATTGGGGATTTGCCAGATATCCTACTACGTTGCGTTATCTTCGGGCATTTGGGCTACATCTCTTGGCGCTCTGCTCGCGCGCTCGCGTCGCTGTATGTTGTGTTGAAGGCGATGCGGGGCGAGGGGGCTGGTTCTGCTTGTGGGTACGGGTGGGAGATGAAATGCAGGGTGCAAGGGGAAGAGGAGGATGATTTAAAGATTGGAGATACAGATGGGTATGCATGTATGGAGTGATGGAGTGATGGAGGTTCCTCTGGTAGTGGATTCAAGCGGGAATGTTTACTGGGTCTGGAAGACTCGAGGAGGATAGAAGGTAAATGATGAGAAGTCAAGACTCCTAGCTAGGAATTTCAGACCTTGCATGCTATCTCAACACAAAGATGTGAGATGAACTCAAAAAAATAGAATGTCGTGGTAGAGTCAGCCTCAGGGATCTGTCAGTGTCGTTGCCAGGCCGCCGCTGCCGTCTGCAAACATCGTTTCAGCTTTCCCTCCGGTCACCCCTCTTCACCACCTCGCCCTTTTGCATCGCTGCGCTCCGATCCCTCGTAGTACGAGGGACGCGCAAGTGGATGTGTTTGTATTCACCACCGGCTGTCAGCCAGTAGATGTCATTCCGTGCGGTTGGTGCCAGGCGTTTCGAAACTTGTTGATCGCGAAACGGCTGGCCCAGGCACGCAGTTTGTTTCAGGTGAACTGCTCGCTGACCATTACGCTAGCCACCTCCAGCTCGCACGACCTGAGGCTCGCGATAGGCATATATATGGTTATCGCGATGGCACTGGAGTCTAGATCATGTTGCGCTAGCATCTGTTGTTCCTTTGTTCTTTGTTGTGCGGGAGAGGATTTATTGTCACTTCTCGCCATTTTGAATTTTGACATCCTTCCGTTCTTCTCCTCTCTTCTGGAATTGCATCATGAGCTGGTATCATGATGATAGCGCTGGGTCGCTGTATGAATCTGACGCTGGCTTCGCAGGTGTGGACGTGGGAGCTCCCCAAGACGTTGTTTCCTACTCAAATTACCAGCAGCCGCAGATGCAGCAAGCGTATCCTGGGGTATATCAGCGACAACTTGCAGGTCCGTGAAAGAATAGTTTGCGCACTTCCAGGAACATACTGACTGCATTCAGTTTATGGCGCTGATGAGTATCGTCGAGCATTGCCTCCCAAAATAACAACCCAACATCTCGGCCAACATCAGCACCTGCCGACCATCAGTTCGTCTTCTGGCAGCACGAACTTCCGATCCTCAGACAACAGCTCTTTCTCGCAATGGCACACGCGCGACTCCATGGCTTCGGCCGCTTCACCCGCTTCGAGCTGGCCTCATGCCTCCGACTTCTCCCGGGAGCAATACGATTCCGAAGCAGAAGACGCGCTCACACCGAAACTGTCTACTCGTCAAAGACCTCTTCCAAGACCACGGGAGAGTCCTATATCCCCTACACCGAGCAAACGCTGTACTCAGCGACAACCTGTTCAAGAACGAGATTACTTCAAAAGCTGTGTTTCTACCAACAAACAAAGTCGCCCTTGCAACAGAGAACAAAAATACTTTTGCACGATTTGCGAAAAGAGCTTTGTCTCGAAAGCGGACTGGAAGCGACACGAAGAGACGTACCAAGAACGAACCGAAAAGTTCCAATGCGACAATTGTCCTGCCATATATTTCCTGGACAAAGACTTCGTCGCGCATCACGTCAAGTCGCATCAATGCGCAACTTGCGCAGACAACGTCAAGTGCTCACTGAAACGCCATGTCCAGGCAGCTAGACAGCGAAGAATGGCCCGGACAGGCTGGGGTTGCGGCTTCTGCACACACTTCAGTGGTGATTGGACCGAGAGATGCAATCATATCGCCTACCATATTGAGAAAGAGGGCAAGACCGCATCAAACTGGTATCACAGCAAAGTCATTTACTCTCTGCTCCAGCGCCCAGCCATACAAGTAGAGTGGTGCAAGCTGCTCGAGAGTCGTCAAGAACGAGACCTCACCATCGGTTGGAACCAGCGCTCGACCGGACGAA
This sequence comes from Plenodomus lindquistii, assembly GCA_025504975.1. Classification (NCBI taxonomy): domain Eukaryota; kingdom Fungi; phylum Ascomycota; class Dothideomycetes; order Pleosporales; family Leptosphaeriaceae; genus Plenodomus; species Plenodomus lindquistii. The sequence continues at coordinate 563,572 of JANUWI010000011.1, forward strand.
CCGAAGGCTATCCGGAAAGCAACCCAAGACCTCAGTTACAGGATCTGCTCGAGTACTTTACACAAGATCAAAACCCAGCGCCACTGGCACTTCTGGCGTTTGAAAAGCTCAAGCTGCCTCCTCCACCGGTCCCTCATAAAGATCATCGTAAGACGTCGCTGGAAGATTTGACAAACACCCTTGATCCATGGACACAAATGATGGACGGGATCATTTCGGATCCTATGATGGCGTCAGGAGTTGAGTTCCCCGAGGATCTGCGCGTTGAGCTGTAGCTTCTCGGGGGTTGATGGCCAAGCTGAAACCCTCGTTGATCGCAGGGCGACACTTGCCTACTAATTATATATGGAAACCAGCTAGTCGCAATGTATAATACTAATAGCGGTCCATCAAACACTATATGCATCTTGTGAAGTGGCGCAAGTAATTGAGTAAAAACGAATGTTGTAGCTGGCGTAAAATTTGCTAATGAACTACTAAACATTCTCCATTCTTACGCATAATATATGTACGTCTTGTATACTCATCTCACGTCCTTTTCCCCGGATCGTGAGGAATCACCCATCACAGCATGCATGCCTCTCTAGCCATCGGCGAAACTAAGCGAGTATCTTGCAGCTAGCACACTACGCCACACATCTCCGTTCACCTGAAACGCTTGGCCAACACCCAGCGGCGACAGCATACGTAGCGTGGAGGCTCGCCGGCCATTCTTTTGGTCCTCGTTAGTCCCACATTTCGACCTCGCAATGGCGAGTAGACTAATAATCGGGCGAACCTTTGCAACGCTAAGATTTTTGGCAATGTGAATTTGGAGAAGTATGGAATTTGGGATATTATTACCCCGTGAGTAGATTCGAGGGACGAGGTATACATATAACAATGATTGCAGTTTAGCTGGTGTGTTCAACTTGCTGCAAATTCCACATCTCCCTATCCAAGCGAAGAACACTCTCCTCAAAAGCAAAAGCCTTGATATAACCCCAGACAAACACTTAGAATATCTCCTTACAAAGGTCTCTAAGCTTGAAAAATCATGACTGCAGTCAAAGTCTGTCCAGAACCCCCGTCCTTATGTGGCGTATATATCCTAACATGAACAGATGATAAAATGTCCAAGCGAATCCATGATCATCACGATCAAACTCGATCTGAAGTCTTTACTACTCGATACGAGTTCTACTCGAGATGATTGGCAGAGAACGCGAGAGCTAGAGGCGGATTGGGAGAGGAGGAGGAATCTATTCTTTGATGATGTTGGGGAAGAGGCGAGGGGTGCGGACAAGGTGTTGAATGCAAGCGAGGATCAGGATGGAGAAAGGTTGGAATATTTGCGACATGTGGTCTACCATTAGAGGCAGGGGCATTCAATGAGGATCGTGGATACAAAGGTGTTCGAAGGCAAAAGAGGCCCTATTCCACGCTAGTCTCAATTTGGTCACGCTAAGATCCTCTTAAATCCAGAACGCGTCTTTAGAGCTTGCTTCTGTTAGTTCGACACCACACATCAATGTCCGCTCGTGATTGTCTTTGCTTCTACGTCTGTTAGCCGTGGTCTGATGAGATCGACTATCCCGCCGACCATACCTGATGTAGCGCTATATGTCTGACGCGTGAAGAGACGCGTCTGCGATGCTTGACCGTGGTATGTTCCGAGCGCACCCAAGCAGAAAATTTCTAATGTTCAGACAGCAGGCATGCACCCAAGCAGAAGACGATCTATAATGTATAGACAGCAGTCATCTGTAGTACTGATTTCGAATCCATAGATGGCCTTCGCGCCTATTCATAAGTATTCACCTGGGCGTCACACATTCGTAGTCTCAGGACCTCGTTTGTGGGTCCAGCAGCCTGATCTTGATCTCCCATCTACGATGGATGGCTGCTGGACAAAGGCAACGCCCTAAATTGATGTTTGGTGATGCTACGGAGCATGAGTTGTCTTGGCAACTGCAGTTCTGTCGGCGTCACTGGGCAATGAACCCATCTGGCGTCTTTACCCTGCTGCTGCATCCTCTTCGTTCCTGTCTCTTGGACAGTCGAGCTTGGACGGGCGCATGGTACGAGGTGGGATTGACGTTTCGTTTCAGTTCACACATCTTCTCGCGAAATACGTTTCATTCATTCACCTATTCCAGCTACTGTACATTTGCTGTTGCCTGGTTCTTGCGTAACGAAGACTGCAGAACATGCTACGTCAAGTCTATTGCTCGAAGCAGATATGGTGGGCGCAGACCAAGAACTTCTCAATGGTGATTCGTGAAGAAGATTAGGCGACCATCCGCTGATCCGTACTAAAGTCACACAGCTAGGCAACCATCGTCTTTAAGAACGAATATTTTGGTCTCTCCGACTAGGAACATATAATCCGTCAAAATGGCCGCAAGGTGTTACTCTCACCAGGACTTTGTGAAAAATTTTGACTTTTCTCTGGAACCTGCATGCAATTTTCAGAGTGGCGGTGGAGTACCAGCTCGATATGCATCCGGACATCCGAAAGAATGGTCGGACGAACGACCGCTCGGAACCCTGGAATTCAGCCTCTACGACCAAGCGGACGACGCGAAAGCGTACTGCACCTACCACACTGCCATTAGTCCTGACGGGAAGCTCCTAGCAATCAGCACATCCTCCGAGAAGGTTCTCATATACGGTGTCGCCTCACAAGAGCTGTGTCAGGAACTTGACGGTGTAGGACCTCTTCAATTCAGGCCAACGACTAGCGCCGAGATCAGAGCCGCCGATGATACCAATAACGTGAGCCCGCGGATCAAAAGTCCGGCTTATACGATAGTGAGCTCCGCCAACAGTCCACAGTCGCGGGGTGTGGTGGAACCAGATAGGCTTATCCTCTGGGACTTGGATCAGCACGGTCGCATGCTAGATGTCGAAGAGCCCATCGACCCTGCAGCGTTTGCAACAAAAGCCATTGAGGCTATAGCCACAGAGCTCTTGGTGAACCACGAATGGACCAGAGACTTCATCGATTCGTCTGCGCTACACACTGGCTTTAAGAAGTCGCTCAACCAGGTCGCCGTCGAACATCGCAGACGCCACAACACTATTATCGACAATGCGGTTCTCGGCGGCTTTGCTTCCACGTCGTTTAGCACAAGCGGCAGGTTTTTGTTGTACCACTCGAATAATACTTCTACTCAAATGGGGACGAGGGCCACCGATAGTCTCCCGCAAGTCGTTGTATACGATGTCGAAGCCAACCTAGAGATTCACCGCTTGACAGGGCACACGGACGCGATCATGTGGTCAGCATTTAGTCCAGATGATGCACGCATCGCTTCTGTGTCATGGGACGGATCGTTGCGTATGTACAATGCCGCCACTGGTGAACTCGTATGGGCTACCGAGAAAACAAATCATCAAAGCTGGACTGGCGCCTTCTCACCTGATTCCAAATTCGTCGTATGGAGTTCCATGGGTGGTAGCGAGATACATGTGCTTGATGTCAGCGATGGACGGCAACTATCGACATTTCCAGAGATTCACAATGATTGGTGTCGCAGTATTGTGTGGCACCCGAATAGTAGAGACATCGCGCTGTGTGTCGAGAAGCACGTGTACGTCTGGGACGCACTTGATGGCCCCAAAGGATCCATACTGCAGCACTACACGATGGATAACAACGATCAATGGGGTGGTATGGCCGGCGTTCGAAAAGTCAGCTGGATGGAAGAGGGTCAGCTGCTCGCAGTGGAGTTCACCGAAGGCACTAATCTCATCTACGACGTTGAGCGCAATACCAAGGAGTTGTTTAAGCATACCCAAGGAGTGGACTTAGGCTACGTCGACAACTCTCTATATGGACCATTCAATAAGGAGGAGAACTATGATTACTATCTCAGTGTTGATGGCGACCAAAAGATCAGATACTGGCGTAAAGCTGTTGTTCCAGCGCCGTCTTGGTGGGACAAAGAGTCAAAGATCATTTCTGATAAGAAAATGCCTTTTCCTGAGACAGGTAAGTATGTCAAGATCACAAAGAAAGTAGACGGGGCTACCTCGAGGGAAGAAGCTAGGAACGAAGGTTGGGCTGTAGAGAGCAGGGCTCTGGATGACTGAGTAAAGTCGACAAGCCACTCCGTAGGTGGGCTCTCGATCAATGTTAATTCCAAACGTGGTCACGACAACGTCGCAGCCTTAGGTACATGCCAAGACTGACATCCCACACTACAATCAAGGGCCTTTTCTTTTGATACCGAAATCGGTCAGAAACCTGCAACGTGCTCCTGTGGCCAATCGTCGTTGCACCCTCATAGGATATACAATGCAATGCAAGCTCACCCTCGGTGCGGGGGTCCGAGCCATGGAGATCTCAGCTTCTCACGCATTTATTAATGTCTAGCCCGCGGACCGACACCAGCTGACTTTGCACATTGCCGCACCACAGGACAAGTCCCACAGATGTCTCTGGAGCACTACCGCAGTGTACCTAATCTGGGATATTCGCTCAGGCATATAGTGTTTTTGCGATCTTCTTCACCTGCAATTTTCTCAACAACTTTCTCAATCCACGGCGTTGCGGTCATCAACAGAATCATGGATGTGCCTTGTGGATGGCTAAAGGCGATACGGACCGGATACCCGCCTCCGCGCTTATGAAGTACCCTTTCAGGCTATACCCCACACCGCTCTTCGCTTAGCCCCACGCAGTGCGGCTTCTGATGCAGCGTACTTTATATGAAGCTTGAGAACAGCTGACTATTGCCCGAAAGTAGCTCTGCAATCCTTACTTCCACGTTTGACGCGATCTTCACGCTTCGTGTCTCAATGGGCGGCCTCTACTTTGCATTTTCCTCGATAGATCATCAAGCCCTCATCTCCCTTGCCTTTGTCCTGGGCTCCACACGTTCAAGGTTGAGTGTTCCGCTCGAGCTGTAGACTAGAGTGGCAGATATCCTAGACTTTGCTGTTCCGAACACAATTGCCGCACCATTCTCGCTGTACGATTTCCCTCTGTCGTGTCACTAAGCACAGTAAGCTACGCCTCCTCAGCCCATGCCGGCCCTCATGCTTTCATATAACCAACCAGCCCCTCTGCGATATAAAGCTTCCAACTATTGCTCTCTCCAGACCGACTACCTACCTTAGCCCATCATGATACGACCGACAGAGAACGGCGAGCGATATGAGCTCACGAGCCCTACAGCCATGCCAAAGGCTGGAGCATTTCTTTGGAACCAACGTATGATGATTCAGGTCACTTGTCGTGGCTTTGCGACGGCCCAGTACATGCAACCCGAACCCGCCAAATACGCCTACGCGCCAAATCTCGAAGCCAAGACCTTCATGCAACCCGAGCAAAACTACTACGCACACCACCCAGGTCGATTCGTATATGTGAAGGATGAAGAGACCAGCGAGATCTTTTCTGCGCCCTATGAGCCCGTGCGAGCAAAGCTCGATAAGTTCACGTTCGATGTGGGGAAAAGTGACATCAGGTGGACGGTGGAGAAGCTAGGTGTCCGCATTGAGATGAAGTTTTTGCTGCCCACGGACGATGTGGCAGAGCTTTGGAGTATCAAGGTCATGAATCTGACCGATCGTAGACGGAGTCTGAGTATCTATCCCTACTTCCCTATCGGTTACATGTCTTGGATGAACCAAGAGGCAGAGTGGAGCGAGAACTGCGGAGGTATCATTGGGAGCAGCAAGACACCATATCAGAAAGCCGAAGACTATCCCAAGACGAAGTACTTGAAGGACAAAACTTACTTCCTCTGCGAGACGACGCCAGTGGCGTGGGAAGCGAAACAAGAGACGTTTGAAGGCGAAGGAGGTCTGCAAGCGCCATCGGCACTTCAGGAAGCACAACTGTCCAATAGCGATGCGCGATACGAGACCCCGACCGCAGCTGTTCAGTACTGGGCGGACCTCAAAGCAAACGAAAGTCGAGAATACCGCTTCCTATTCGGACCAGCATACGACGAGCAAGAAATTCTAAGCATGCGCAAGAAGTATCTTAGCAAGGAGGCGTTCGAGCAAGCTGGGAAAGACTATGAAAGCTACATTGAGCGTGGTAATGGCTGCTTGAAACTCGAAACCCCAGACAAAGATCTTGACAACCTCGTGAACAATTGGCTGCCGCGGCAGTTGTATTATCATGGCGATGTAAATCGCTTGACAACAGACCCGCAGACGCGAAATTACCTGCAAGACAACATGGGCATGAGCTTCATCAAGCCGGAAGTTTGCCGCAAAGCGATTGTGACTGCAGTCGGTCAGCAAGAGAAGAATGGATCAATGCCAGACGGAATTCTTCTTGCAAAGGGTGCGGTGCTGAAGTACATCAATCAGATTCCACATACCGATCATTGTGTCTGGTTACCAATCGCGCTCGAGATCTACCTCAACGAGACTGGCGATTATGCACTGTTAGACGAGAAAGTCACGAGTATGTACGGCGATACATTCACAGTTTTTGAGCGCTTTAGCCGCGCGATGGATTGGCTGCTATCATCTAATGCACGTGATCAACGTGGATTGTCGTACATTGCGCAGGGAGACTGGTGTGATCCGATGAACATGGTCGGACCAAAAGGTGTCGGTGTATCCGGATGGCTCACAGTGGCGACAGCACATGCAGTCAATCTCTGGGCTGGGATCTGCCAGCAATATGGCAAAGTTGATGCCGCAAAGAGATACCGCACAGGTGCGAAAGATGTCAATGAATCAGCAAACGAGCACCTCTGGGATGGCGACTGGTACGCTCGCGGCATCACGGACGATAACGTGACGTTTGGTATTAAAGACGATAAGGAGGGTAGAATCTGGCTCAACCCGCAAGCTTGGTCGATCTTGGGTGGCGCGGCCTCATCTGAACAGATTGAGAAGATGCTCACACAGGTTGACCAGCAACTCACGACTCCCTACGGCGTTGTCATGTTCGGTCCCCCATACACGGCGATGCGCGAAGATGTTGGTCGAGTCACGCAAAAGTACCCTGGACAAGGCGAGAATGGATCGGTGTATAACCACGCCGCTGCGTTCTACGCATGGGCCTTGTACGGCATCGGCGAGGTTGATCGGGCCTTCGATACGCTTCGTAAAATGATTCCTGGACCTGACAAAGAGGATCTTTTACGTCGTGGGCAGTTGCCGGTGTTCATTCCGAATTACTACCGCGGCGGCGCAGGCATACCAAAGTTGGATCGCACGGCTGGTCGCTCGAGTCAGCTTTTCAATACTGGAACAGTGTCCTGGGTGTACAGGTGCTTCATTGAGGGGCTCTGTGGCCTCAGCGGCGTCAGGGAAGGGTTGAAAATAGATCCAAAAATGCCAAGCGAATGGGATGAGATGAAGGTAACCAGACAGTTCAGGAATGCGACCTTTGAGGTAGAGGTCAAGAGGATCGATACAAACAGTGTGAAAATCAACTTCGATGGCAATGAATTGGAGGGAAATATTGTGAGTGGTATTGAAGCAGGAAGGACATACAGGGTGCAGGTCGTGGTTCCTCAGACCTCGTAGATGGATACTAGAGCAGGCGTTCAAACAAAGAACAAGGAGAGTAGAATTGCATCCATTGGAGAACATCCATTCGCGGCATTCATGTCGTGAGCAAAATGCGTGCAGGATAGGGGAAGCTGAGGTCGGGATCTTGCTCTAGTTTGGCTCTGACGTCATTGTGTAAGCGAACGAGGCCCTCATGCTTCGTGCAACACCGGCTTGAACGCTCATGTTCGACCTCAATGTATCAGATCCACTTTAGAAGCCTTCGTCGAGCCGTGTGCAGCGAGTGCGCTTCCATAAATCATGCAACCTATGATTATCTTCGCTTACGTCCCCCTCAAGGGGCTAGACTATCCTTTAACATGCACCCAGTGACATGGCCAAGTTTTGGCCCCCATGGCCTACGGCCCCCGCCTTGCTTTTAGGTGAGAATTGCTGATCAACATGTCTGCCTCACTCGCAAGGCTCGGAAGCGATGACACGATTTCCTCTTAACACAGAATGAATGGCGGCCAAGGTACGCGGAACCCTCGAGTTGATATCAATGAAAGTGCAATACTTAACCCTGTTGTAGCTACCATCAGAGGCGTCGCAATCCCCAGTTATCCTGATAACAGATTATGAGCAGGAAGTAGCGCGGCTTCACGAAGTTCATGACACCACTGAGCAGGCGTTCTCAGACGATCGCAATGCAACGGCGCAAGAAAGTACGTTGCCCCTTCCGACAATTGCCTGTATCAGTTCCTGGCTTCAGCTGACCGTCTAGTTGATGCGACTACCGGCTTCAGGTTTGCGCACCACTCGGGAGAGACTAGCGATGTTTTCAGAGATCTTGAATCCAGATATTCCGATCAACCTGTTTCTCAGGCCGACTTCTTCGCACCCGCCGAACTTATTGCTTCAAACAACCCATCGTCTCTCAGTGTCAGTGATGCATCCGAGTTCACTTCCATGGATGACCTTGAGGTGGTCCGAGATCCGACCGTGCCCCAGATCGTTATCGTAACCCCTGAAGAAGGCGAGGCATTGCTCGAAGCGCAGGCAAAACCTACCCTCAAAAAGGCCACTCCGCTCCCAAGAAAAAGCGAATTTTTGGAATCGACCGAGTCTCGACCTCGGGCAAGAAGACGGAGCATGAGTATGGTACCAGAGCGACCCCCCAAACCGATCCGTAAGGCAGCTCCACTCAATGCGACGGATGTCGAACCGAAACGTATCGTACGGACGTGGGGCGCAAATGACATTTTCCCAGATGGTGGCTGGCGGATGAGGACACGAGTGTCCGGGCCAAGCAAAGGTCCAGTTTCTGTCGACATTGTACTCGTTCATCTTTACAACTCCACTAAGTCCCGGGATCAAGACAACGATCTTGATGTCTTCCAACATTTTAAAGCCACTGAAGTTAAAGATAATGCGGTGCCGACTCATACGGTTCAACGAGCCCGTACTGACCTTGGAAGGCAGTCGCAAAAGGTCAATCAGGATGATTTAGCATCCCGCGAGATTCCGACGGATCATCAGGTCCAAACTGTGGACTGGTTACAAGATCATGATATGCTCCGAAAGCACATGCCGGAATCACGGATTATCTTAGTTGGCTTCGATGTCGTGAACAACTTATCACTCGTACCTGATTATGAAACCGCGGCTGGACAACTCCTCGAATATCTCCAGAATCAGCGAGAGCACCACAACACCCCCATCATACTGACGGGTCACGCATTAGCAGGCCTGATCGTCATACAGGCTCTAGCCCTAACTTCAATAAAGGGCTCTCGCGCAGCCAACGTTCTGGCCAAGACTGCTGGCGCGTTCCTGTTCTCATGCTCAATAAGCTGCCCTCTTGGTCGGGCTCGGAAACTGGCGGAGATGTACGGCGCGAAGTCTACCGACAAGCTGTTTAGCGACCAATCTGGTAGCTCAAGCATGGATCGGCTCAGCCAACTGGCGAAAAAAGGCCTATTCTCAACTCTCCATCGGGAGCGCGACGTCTACGAAGGGCCGGCGAGCAAGCGGTCATTGCCATCAAGTGATACTCAAATTGTCATCGGCTATCCCTTGACTCAATTCTACACTAAAGACGATGACCAGAGATTTGATTCTCTTACCTTAGGCACATTTCTTGGCACTCCGGTGAGAACTGTCACACTCAACAAGAGATTTGATAACGCGTTGAGGTTCACGGGGTGCGAAGATCCTGACTTTCTTCGACTGATGTTGTTGATGAACTCGTGTCTACACACCTTTCAATTGCTCCATGCTGCAGCGGTAGGAGATACCAGACGCCTGAACGAGGTATTGGGAGCTGGAGCCAACCCAAATTTGAGAGATCGATGGTGAGTATTTCTCCTTACGCCGCATGGCCCGCGATGCATATGCTCCGCTAATGTACTTTGACAACTGTTTCGAGCTGGGATTTATGCAGTCTTTGTTATTTCATTGTATGATCAGATCGCAGATGCTGTGAATCACAAACGCCGTATACTTGCGTCATGCGCTCTCTTGCAGAGTGACTCACTAATGATTGGGACAGGGGCCAAACTGCGCTTCAAATCGCGTCACGAGTGGAACATGAGGACGTGGTACATGCAATCTTACGCTTTGAAGGTATCGAGATTGACGTCCGAGACAAGAAGTCGAACACGCCACTCCACCACGCTGTCAGGACTGGAAATGAAGCTATAGTTAGGATTCTACTTCACCATGGTGCCGATGTTAATGTCGAAAATCTACGGAAGAGGACGCCTCGGGACCTAGCAGAGAAACATCGATCTCGGATGCATATCGCTAAACTTCTGAAAAGTCGACTTGTTGACGGACCGGATCAAAGCCTCCAGGCTCGGCGGGTGGGTCGTGGCAAACGACCAGATTCGACAGACGGACAGATGGCTTGCAAGAATTACCAAATCACAATCACCGAGGTATACGCATCGCCTTCCAGCGATAGACACTGGAGTGTCAAGATTTCAGTCGATGCATTGCTTTATGGGAGAAGTACCCTTCGCGATGTATTACAGCATGTTCGTCCGAAAGAGGTGAAAGGAAAAGATCCAATATGTACGTGGATCCATGTTCCAGAGAACAATGTAAGGCCTCATTTTTGCCTTGCGAATAGTTGTACTGACAGCAACTATAGATGATTTGGATCGAAGTAAGTTAGCCTGAAAATATCAACTGGCAATCTATTAAACAACCGAAGGACCTCTTTGCAAAGCTTGGGATTCATCCGGCCATCTGGCAAGAGACTCAGGGGTACATCACAGATTCATTACGAAATGTTTGGTTGTCTTTCCGGCTATGGATTTCGTTGGCTGACATACCGTAGCGCGCCATCACCCCACATGTTGGCATTAACGAGGTCTCGTCAGTCTTCGTGAGTATAGTCCAGCTTGAGACGTACTGAGCTTACAATTACAGTTCCCTTTTCTCAGCTATGAAGTGAACAAGCGTCAACACAATCGAATGGAGTTCATCGAAGAGATTGATGGTGAACATTTGCGACAGAAGGAGATGGATGCAGATATTCTCCCGGGAACCTCGCCGCCTACGACGAATAGACTTTCTCGCGAGTTCGTTGGGCACAAGATCCTTCCACTCCCTGACAACATGAATCTGGAGAGATATCCGTATCTCGAGGAGGATTCTGACTCGGACTTTTCGGAACATGAAGGCGAGAGTGACCGTGACAATCTGCCAGCGGAGGAGAAAGCGCTTATTCGAACGTATTTGCACGACCCACCGGCTCTCCACATTCGTCGGTAAGTCTCAGAAGTTGGCCCACGAGTTTCACTAACGACTCAAGCACCCTGGATAATTTTTACTACCACATGCTTGAAACCACCAAAGATCGTGACCAGGACCAGGTCGTGTCGCGCTGGAGTCAGAAAATCAAAAGTCAGGCTCGACACAATGTCATAATGGTAGATCAATTGTGGCTGTTTGGAGCATCTCAACGCCAGTCATCTACAGCGGGCCAATCGGAGCCCTATGTCATCACATGCTTTCCAAATCGCACAGGGACCGGCCATGGCTACCACAGATCGCTAGACGACTTACGTCATCTTGTTCTTGACCCCAGTCACCGTCGGCGGAGCCCGATCACAAAACCGGAGGACCTGGTCTCACGTGTCTTGGAAACGTGTTGCGGCATATTTGATCGCATGCAGAACGCCGAAATGCTGCGTTTCTTTCAGATGTTCAATGACTCCGTTGGCTCTATCGTGAGTTCCACCATCTGAACGTAGAGCGCTGTCACTGATGTCAAGAAGGACGACCAAGAGAGCAGATTGTTTCAAAACTTTCAACGCGGTTCGACGCGTCTGATGGAGCTCAGTCCTATCAACAAGTACTATGACGAACAAAAGCACACCCTTCTGGTTGATCTTCTTGATATCAGAGAGGAGATCAAGTTGCTGGTGGAGATCAAGGATATTAGAGATGAAATCAACATCATCATGACTGTTTTTGGCATCCAACGTACGCTACTGGAACAGATGCTGGCGCACGCAAATTATTCATCGGCATTCAGAGGCAGCTCGGCCGCAGCAAAGATTGTTCAACTCAATGTTGAAGACTTTACGCGCATGGACACTCAAGCGAGGACGATTCAAGAGAAGGTGAGCTACAGTACTTTTGAGCTACATTATTACGACTGATCTGAAGTAGCTCAATACATTGATGGATCTCAAGCAGAAGGCTGCGAACGCCTGGGAGGCACGCGAATCGCGTGAGACTACCGTCGCAGCTAGCAAACAAGGCAACGTAGGACCATTCTTATCTCTGAAGCAACGTTAGCTGATCCGCGTTTAGACTGTTCTTGTCTTTACTATTGTGACAATAGTATTTCTACCATTGTCCTTCATGTCTTCGTTCTTCGCTATTGGCATTGCAGCATTCCCGAAAGATCCGACTACGGGGGAGACAAATTGGCCACTCGGTCTCGTCACAGGTCTACTATGTAAGCCCCTAAACGTCGTGGACGAGCCTCATGCTTACTCGCTACTGTAGTTGGTACATCATTAAGCCTCTCTATCCCCTTAATTGTTTTTGCCTTGAACATGGAGCATTGCTCTACGATTTACAAAGAGCTACGCTACAAACATTTCACGCGCATCGGTATCAATGTAATTCGCCTGCTTCCATTCCTTGCTGCGGCGGATACACCTGGATCCTATCGCAAGAAATGGACAGAAGAACTTCGAAGAAGCCATCACAACTATGCAGATCAAGCAAGTGAGGAGGATCATGCACAGGAAGTGAGATCGTCCGTTAGGCTTCCTGGGATTGCGACGCACTCGATAGCTTATCGGTCCATTGCCTCAGCACACATTCTGGTGGACAAACAGGCCGATGATCCTCAAGATCTACCGAAGAGCGCGAGAAGAAAATCCTCGGACCGACGCAAATACGTTCAATGAGTTGCTGCGGATGTCGTGGAAAGATAAAGAAAGACCCTGCGTCATCTAGCCTTCATCCAGGGTCGTCACGATGATGTGATGCTCGAAGGTGGGAAGGTTCATAGCACACTAGCGAGTATTACGCGTACCTTTTACTTCCAACAAAGAGTGGACACTGTCAAAAATCCCTCAGCTTGACTAGATCCACAGGAGATGACCCATCTCACGACGATATCGGTGGGTTTGTGACGGGACGAGCAAAGTTGCATCATGACACCAATTAGGTACCCCACATTTCATGTCAGAGTATCCCAGATTCTGGGTCGCCCTACGTTAGTCGGTCCGACCAGGAAGCTTGATCTGCGTCCTGCCCAAGCTTATGGATGCTTATGGACCGTTCGGCAACGGTGCGTTTCTATATCTGGAAAATGTCAGCTTTCCGCATTCCAAAATGCGGTTTCGATAGTCTTTGCATACTTTAGACTCCGATTATTCCGCTACACCAACCAGCCAGGTCCACGAAGTCGCCTATGAGGTCGAATTACAGCCGAGATGCAAGTGCATGTTGTCTTGTGCTCGAAAAGAACGCCGCAAAGTTGCAATTCGATCCTTTCTATTACATGTGGAAATTGTCTTGTATGGTACCGTTGAGTATCCATCTCACACTAAGCATTTCTAGTGCATTTCGGGAATAAAGTATCTCGCGCCCGAGCAACAGCCTTGCGAATTACCCCACATTATTTGCAAGAGGGTGATCACCTGGAGCTTGTTGCGGCTGATCCGCGAACTTGAAAGAGTAAAGCGACGACCCGACGACGTAAGCTGCATATGTTGTTACGTGACAGCGCAAGTCTACCATCGCGATACAGTCTTCCATGTACATCCGACGATGACATTTTACAGTGGAGCGGCCGCCGAACCAGCAGCATCTGCTCAACAACACGACGACTTTGGCTACGTGATATCATCTTTATCGATGATCGAAGACATTGCCCAATTGGATACGCTGCAGCTCAGACGATGTAGGGTTTTCCGGCACCGATGCCCCGAGAGGGCGATGTAAAGCACATCACAGTTTGGGCACTGAGGTCATGATCGCCTGAGATTGCCGCATCTCGAGGATATATAAGAGGACTTTTCTTCCAGACTGTCCACAATATCCCATCCTTTCATCAGCAATCACATCATTCACTAAATCAACATGAAGTACGCTATCGCTCAGCTCGCCCTCGCCATTGGTGTCAATGCCCTTGTTGCACGCAATGCCCCCCAATGCATCCAGATCAAAGCCGCCGGAGGAGCCTCAGGCTTGCTTGGCCAACTTGATGACGGACAGAACCGCATCGGAGGTGGTCACCCCACTGGCTGCTACTGTCTGAGCAACGGAGGCTTCACCGACTCCAACGGTCGTGGATGTATCCTCACTCCACCCACCACACAGTTCCAATGCGATGTCGGTGCCTCCCCAACATCCGGGTTCAGTATCAATTCCTCCGGCACCGTCATCTACAATGGCAGCGGCAAGTTCTACGCATGCCCCGTCAACGACAATGGCGAATGGAACGTCTACACCGTGCCCGCTCCCGGCCAGAAGAAATGTGTCGAAATTACTCTGAGTTCGGCCGGAGCGTGCGGCTCCAGCAAGCCCGCTCCGTCTCCGTCCTCAGTTGCACCCGCTCCACCAGCAACAACACCATGCGAGACACCCGTCGCCCAGTCTAGCAAGGCAGCTCCACCACCTGCCCCAGCTCCCAAGCCATCCTCATCTCCACCCTCCAACGCCTGCCCCGCCAACCTAAACGGGCCCTACCAATTCCCGCACCTCATCATCCCCGTCTCCTCATCCTCCCCCAACACCGCCTATGGCACCTCCTACTTCGGCAAGGTCGACACCACCACCTGCTCAATCTTCAACTTCGACATCCCCGCCACCTCCGCCTCAAAAACCTGCACCCTTATCTTCCTCTTCCCGCAGCAAAAAGACCTCCAAACATCCAGCTACACCGTTTCAGGCAGCGGCAACGTCAGCTTCACGAAGCTAAAGGGTGCCGCGAGCCAGGGGACTACATGGGCGAATATGCCGGCAAAGGAGAAGGAGCTGTGGAGTGGTAGTATCATGCCGGGGAACTCGTACACGGTTGCGAGTGGAGCTTGTGCGGCGGGCATGACGGTTACGTATGAGATGTGTGCGAGTGGGGGTTATGCTCTGCAGTACTTCCAGGATTATAATCCTAGTCCCATTGGGCTTTATGTTCGTGAGTGTTAGGCGAAAGACATATGTATGTGTCTGGAAGGCAAGGGGCGCGCTTCAGTTTCGCGTAATCACCGATTACGATTGTAGAGGATATGGAGTGGAGCACGTTATGAATACCGACGCTGCCTTTTTTTCTTAACTCTCTTTTTCAAGAAATTCTCATAGATAGATGTGGGTACGACGTTTACGACATGTACGGGCACCCCTTGGGCGAATAATGGATATATTAATAATTATTACACTTTGAGCAATTTGCATAAACGCGCCTACAGTGTCCTTCCTAAAGTGTAAACGTAAAAAAGCTTAGATGTTTATTGATACAACTTGCGGAATATCACAAATCTACACATACACACCTCTCGAGTCCGTACTACCTAGCTTTTATTCCATACATCTCACGCTCTCTATCGATCCCATCCACCCCATCCCATTCCATCCCTTCCCACCCCCTCCACTTGCTACTTCTACCCCCTCTCCTCTCCCCTAACTACCACCTACCTCACTTCTCTCAAGCTACTTACTGTATGAACCCCCCTCATTCCATCCGATTCCATCCCAGTCATAGGTACTATAATGTTTATTCTCTATCCTCTCCCTCTCCCTCTTAAATACATACACTCATACGCTCATACACGCCCCACCATCCCCTCCACTCCCTCCTTTCTCTAAATACGCACGAAAATAAAAAAACATTGAACATCTGTTTTATCTCTGCGTTTAAGAAACGAGCCCTTTTTATCTATTTTACGCTACGCTGCAGGCCTAGCCGTATATACATACATACATACATACATCCCCCCCCCCTTCTCTTTTTCTCTCTCTTCTCTCCCTCCGTATCCTAACAACTACGATACTAATAAATGCTTACTTAGCTGCGTGCAATCAATTGCATTTGCATAGAATATCACATTAACACATTTATAAAAAAAACAGTTGAATTAAACGCAGAAAGCAAACAATAAGAAAAAAACAAACAAATAGGATTTTAGTAATAATTAGTAACTACATGTAAACATTTCTAATAAAATTCTCTATTACTTTTACTTGTTTATTTATTGTTTTTTCATGTTTTTAGTTAACTAATTTAGTTTATTAATTTTCAAAACTTGAAAACTTGAAACTTGAAACTTAAAAACTCGAAACACACGCAATTGATCAACAAGCGCAGTCAAGCCAGCGCGAATTTTTCTTTTTTGCAAATCTTTCCATCTTCACCTAGTAGTGCTTTAGACATTTCTCTTATTCTCATTCTCATTCTCATCCCTATCCCACCACCGCACCCCTCATCCAAACCAATTGCACTCCCGCCCCCCCCCCTCCCCCCAGGAAAAAGTAAAAAAGAGAAACGCCATGCTATGCAATATAAACCCCCCCAACCCAACCCAACCCAACCCGACGCGAATCCAAAACCCCCAAATCGAACTCAGTCTATCAATGCTTGATAAATCCCTCGAAAACGCAACCCCAAAACCAACCAACAAACCTCATCAAAACGCCCCGAACCCCAAGACTCCATCCTTTACAAGAGAGCAAGCAACAAAGGAAAAAAAAAAGATTGCCAACAAAAGAAAAGCTTCTCCTGAAGATTGGAGCAGTCTTACACGCCACTCCAGCCTCTACGTCTGCGAAGTTGAGTTATGTATCCGTCTTCGCTCATCCCGGGACTGGTTTTCTTCTCCTCGATTGCAGGGATTCCCCTCGTATGTTCAGACTGCTAGTCCACACCCGCACCCGCACCGCCACTACTCCCCGCCACACCACCACCCGCCTTCCTCGCGGCACTACTGCTCATCTCCCCTCCACTAGTTTCCCTCCTGCGCCTCACAATCTGCAATCTGGGCAGCGGCGCCGCAGCCGGACTTCCCGTCGCGACGCCCACGGCTGCTGCATTCCCATTCCCTCCTCCTTCTCTGGAAGGTGTCTCATTCTCTCCGGTAAGATTAACATTGCTCTGTCTGCGCCGATTGACCGCATCGGTTAACCGGCCCTGTCGCGCTTTCGGAAGCCTAGATCCGGACTTCTGCTGGTTCGCTTCGATGCGCGCAAGACTTGCTACTGCGTCTCTGCTTGCGGGCCGCGAGGATGAGGGGCGCTGCTGTGTGCGTGCCACGGTGGGCGTGGTGTTTTGTAGTGCAGCAAAGGAGGTGGAGCTGCGGGCGAGTATAGGGGGTTTGTTGCGGTTGGAAGAGGAGGAGGTGGGTGTTGCGTGCGGGTCCTCGGCGAGATCCCACATTGCGGCGGAACTGTGGGAGCGCGTGATGCGGTCGCGGGTTGTGGGTGTGGCGTTCATGGGGGGCAGCATGAAGTTGGATTTGAGAGATGTAGGTGTTGGGGGTGTAAGGCCCATACCTACACTACTTACCAAGGTGCTGCCGCTGCTTGATCCTGAACCGTCGCGCCGCCCGGATGAGGAAGCGGGACGTCGCAGGTTCATGCCCATGCCTGAGGCACGGGAGAGACTGCGTTTTCCGGTCAAGTTTTTGGGAACGCCGCCAGAGACTTCGACTTCATCGCAAGCGCGGACGAGTTCTTCGGCCATTTGGCGGACGAGGACGGCCGAGTCGTGGTCCACGAGCCAGGCGATACGCTCGTAGCAGCCGAATGCGCGGATGAGCCAGCAGCCTTCGTCCTTGGCGTCGCAGATTGTGCGGAGGATACGCAGTAGATTGAGACGCGTGACTGCGTCCTTGTGACCGAGCTTTTGCTCGGTGCGGGTGAAGATTTCAGAGGAGGCGAGAGAGGCGGCGATGGGTGGGGAGAGGCGGACGAGTTTTTGGAGTGGCTCGAGCATGTTTTCGAACGTCGAGTGGGAAAGATCGGCTGAGGTGTAGGCGGATATAATAGCGGGCGTGAATGATGATTGGGATGAGAGGAGGTATTGCTCTACGCGTGCTGTCTCTTCTTGGAGCCTATTGACAATATCAGCATTTGTCTCTCACGTGTAGAGTTGAAGGATCTGCGTACCATACGAAGATAGCGTCCAAGGCAGTGACCGCCCAATTGCGATCACTCAGAAGCGATATGTAAAAGGCAAGACCCTTTGCATCCCACAACATCTTGCGCGCAACCTTGCCCGAGTTGACCATTTCGAGCAATACGGGCAGAGCAAACTCCTTCAATGGACCACCCTCACGTACAACTTCCTTGAGTAATGGTATAATGTCCGACAGGGCAGCCTCTTCCTGTCGGCTCTTGTTATGCCGACAAAGATTATACATGGTGTTGAGGATTTGGTTAGAAATTTCGCGATGGAATGGCGGTAGTCGTGTCGGGTCAGATGCAGAACGATGTTGACTGCGTGTCAGAGCGTCCTTCTGTCTTGTCGATTTGAGCAGTTCAATAAGAATATCGATAGCGTTTGAATTTTGCAAGGCCTCGTGCGTCGAAGAGAGGGAGCTGAGATTCTTGATGAACTTGAGCATCGTGATCTGGTGTGGTGGTGCCATTTTGCGAAGGTCCTTGAGAACGCCTTTGGGATGTTAGCTGGGTCCTGAGCAAGGCAAGTGCCGCTGGTATATGAAAACGCGTATGCCTCATCTCCGATCTTGATCTGTAGAATAGACTTACGTTTCAAAATCATGCGATCTGCCACAAGATCCTTTACATGACTCTCCGCCTGTGAGAATATCAAAAAGATATGCACTATCCTCCCCACGATCAGCCTTGCCACCTCACCATCTTCTTCTACCATTCTGTTCAATACAAGCGACAAGGGATACAAGACACTGCTTCTCGAAAAGATGCGGCAAAAGTCGTTCTTCGGCGTTGGCCCCTGCAGCTCAAAGACGCCATATACACCGTTGACGCCAATGAGAACGAGGTCGCGCTCAGCATCAATGTCTTCTTCGAGGAACTCCACCAGGACGTTGATACCACCGCAACCAATGAACATTTGAAGTGTAAGTGTACTGGTCTGGTACATCTGGCGTACAAACGCGGCGGCTTCTTTGCGGATCTCGCTGGGGTACTTTTTGTATGCGAAATGGCAAATGGTAGGAATGCCACCCAGGAAAGACAAGCTCTCTTGCGCCTCGGCGTCTTCCAGTATGATCAAGTTTATGATCTTGAGCAGAGGCAAGACAACTTCATTGTGTGGCATCGTACTCAAGATCTCCAATATAGGTAACATGCCATGGCTGCGAAGTATGATGGATCGCTTATCAGGAGACTCGCCAAGGACTTGGAGGAGTTGATCTGCAATGTCCAATAGCTCGTCATCCGGCTGACTTGTTTTCAGACAGCCGACCAAGCTCTCTGTCATCTTCGTCAACCTGTCGTCTCGATCTCGTGCAACGTTATTCTCCAGGTTCAGATTGTCCAAGCCCTCGTCCAGATTCGCAAAAGGATCCAGGTCTTCCTCGTCCGTAATGTTGAAGGAACTCGCCATCTTGGACGTAATCATAGCAAGGCTGCCACTATACTCGCTTCCGCTGTCGCTCTCCGCATGGGTTGCATTAGTATTTGGATGACCCTTGATGTCGCCAAAAACATCAGAGAAGTCGTCACCCTCATCTTCGGCGTACTTTTGGATCTCAATTTCTGATTGTGTTCGTTGCAGTTTGCGTGTAGAGGTCCCGCTCGATGAACGTTGCCGTGCAGTTTCACTGGACATGAGATCCCGCGTAGCTTTCGGACCTGCTTTGAGATCGCTAGGATGGAACAAACGGGGTGAAAATGATTCCACGGGGGAACTTGAACTGGGTACTAATATGTGTTTTGGTAGCAGGGCCGGTGGTTGCGCGTATTGCATTGCCGCTAGCTTCTTCTCGAACGCGCCTTCGTCGGTGGGCGTGAGATCTGAGTAGTCTTCAACAGAATCTTCGCGAAAAAGTTGGCTGGGTCGTAGAGCTGATGCTTTAGTTCGTGGAAGTTGTGTAACCTTGGGTACGCCGCGTAGTATTGCTGTTTTGGGCTGACCATCGTGCTTGTCTTCAGTCGACGTGGATCTTGACACAGGTGCAGATACCATTGACTTGCCATTAGCTCCGCGGGCTCGCTCCGCAGCTCTTTGGCCAGAAACCTTTGGAAAGCTAGAGTATTGATGCAGGTTTAGCGGGCTTTTCACTGTCGCCTCACCATCACCATAATCGGCCATCTCAGTGACAGTCTCGAAGCTGGCGAATGCCTTGAGCTTGTCTCCTGAGAAGAGACCACCAAAGTTGTCCTGGGGTTTCAGATGTGGCATCTGAAGGGCCCGCGGTGAGATGCTCTCCGCAAAGTCGTCGTCCCAGTTGTCGTCGTGGTCTAGCTCCGGCGAGCGAAACGATTCGGCATTAGGTCTGTGCTTGGGTATATTGAGATTGACATTGACTGCGGGAACTTTGCGGTTGGCAGCCGCGATGCCGTTTGCCGGTGCAGGGGATGCCTTGGCTCCGGGTGTCGCACGTGAACTGCGCCGCAGCGAGTTGGGGGATTTGAGTGCCTCGTTCCACTCCTGCACCGACTTGACAGCTTCCTGATATTCGGTCGGCTTAGTGGGGACTGCAGGTACGGTGCGCTTGGCGCTGAGGATCCATGGGTGCTTCAGCAGCCGTTTCGCAGATATGCGGAGGGTAGGGTTCTTTTGGAAGCACTCCATGAGGAACTCGCGGAGGAGCTAGAGCTGTCAGGAAAACCAAGTGTTTTGTCGGAATAGAAATACTCACCGGAGATGCACTTCCCGGTATTGGCGGGTGTTCATCGTTGACAATTCTGAAGAGAGCCTGCATGGGCTGCAGCTTGTGATACGGTGGCTTCCCCTCAATCAGCTCGATGACTGTGCAGCCCACGCTCCAAATGTCCGAAGAGGTAGTTGCCCCAGAGAGCTCGATAACCTCTGGCGCCATCCAGTATGGCGTGCCCACGACACTTGACTGGTCCAGACCCGACTGCTTGGTTGCCACACCAAAGTCGGCCAACTTGACCAGGCCCTCCTTGGTTGTCAGGATGTTGGCACCCTTGATGTCCCTATGTATGACACCCTGTTCGTGGAGGTAGAGAAGTCCATGAAGGACCTGGGACATGTAGAGAGCGACGAGGTTTTCTGGAAACTTGCCAAAGTTCTTGCAGATGCTGTGCAACGAGCCGTTCTCGCAGTACCTGGAGAGGTGTTAGCTCTTGGCTCACAGCCGCAGCAAAACAAATACAAAGTCGGATCTACGCACGCGGTAAGTGGTAAACAAGGGAACGAACGTACTCGAGGATAATGTAGAGGCTCTCTGAGCTGCGGACAAAGCCGTTGTACTTGACAATGTTGGGGTGGTTCAGGTTCTTGAGCAGGTCGATCTCCATCTCCATGTTCTTCAGGTCGGCGGCGCCTAGATTCTCCAGGCGGACCTGCTTGATGGCAACCGTCTCGCCCGTTCCCCAATTGAGGGCCCTGTAGACGCTGCCAAAGGCGCCCTTGCCCAGGCAGTCTCCCAGCTGGAAGTCCTTGAGACCGGCGACATCTTGGGCTGCGCGCTGGGCTGCGCCCTCTCTGCTGGGCCGTTGTTCGCGCTCGCGGGGCTGGCCATTTGTGTTGGACGACGACGACGACTTCTTTGCGTGGCCTGGCGTGTTGGCGTGCGAGGCGCTGGGCGGGGCCTGGGAGGAGCGCGAGTTCGAGGCCGAATGGGACGACTTGGGCGGGTGGGACACCATTGTGGGCGCCAGCGCGGCGGCAGGTTTGGGCTGCTCAGGTCGCGGCTTCACACGCAGGCCGTGTGCATGTGGGCACTATGCCGGTATGACTATGCGGAATGCGGCCTGTGACGTCGGCAGGTGGCAGCAGCGGCGGCGGCGGCAGCAGCAGCGCGGAGGGAGAGCGCAGCGGGTCGTCTGGCGGTGCCGTGTGCATGTCCGCCCACTGTGCGCGGCGTCGATGGGCTGCCCGGGGCGACGGCAATGCTCGCTGCTCGCCGCTGTGTCTGTGTCGCGGGAGGGCGGTGGGTGGAGAGGTCGCCTGTCGCTGCTGGCCCGGCGTCCCATGCGCCCGCGGTAGGGCTGCGCTTGCGGGGTCCGGTCTGACGCCCTGGCGGCGATATGGGCGATGTCCAGCACGCGGATCCCGGTCGTGAAACGGGTGGAGAGTGCCCGGCTACTGCAACTCAGTGGCAGATGCGACGGCTGCTGCTGGTGGCGGCGGCGGGCTGAGATAGGCAGGCGCAATGTGCCAGTGCTGGTCGTCGCCTCAGATGAACATGCGCATGCCGGCTTGCGACGCTGAAGGGCGATGCGTGCTGGGCGGAGCGTCTCTGGGTGAAGGGCCCATTCCGAGTTATGCATGGACGTAGCTTCCCACGCCAGCGGCCGTTGCAGCCACAGACAGCCCTCGCTTCGCCTTCCTCCGCCGCCGTCTCATCGTCGCCCACCACCTTTTGCACCAACGGTACAAGTGACAAGTGACGTAGGCGCTTTCAATCGCAGTGTGAATGCACGCCCTCTCCACATCGACGCGACGCGACTGGCAAGCTTTCGTCGACTCCAGACAAAGACGGCTGCGGCCACGCCTCGGCGGTACGCGCATTCACGTGCACTAGCCCCAGCTCAAGCCTCGGTGCCTGCACATCAGATGCACCACCTCGTCCACTCGGACAAACTCCTCCAGCGACAAGGTTCGTCAGCATGCAGCACATTTCGTATTGCACCGACTGCACTTCGACGAATCCGTGGCGATGCAGCGGGGAACGCGGGGGTGCATGGCAACCTTGGCTATCGCCGAGTATCGTGAACCAACGGAGCAAGACATCACACGCCGTGCCAGCAGTCCCCAATAAAATCATCGAATCGTTGTATCGTGTCTGGCATCAGGTATCATGGAGCGACACTTTCTCGTCGCACTCTATAGACTCGCCAGAACTCTCTCCGCTACCAGTCGCTTCCCAATGCCCCATGTCACCCTAGCAATCCCTACGAGCTGACGACATTCAGCACACCACCGTCAACAGCAATAATCTCGCCATTGACATAGTTGTTCTTCGTCAAGAACAGCACAGCCTGCGCCATCTCCTCATCACTTCCCGCACGCTCCATCGGTACATGGCCCTTCTCCTGGATCTTCTCGTCCGGCAGGTGGCTCTTCTGGTTCTCGTCGCTCTCCTTGGCCGTCATCTCAGACGGAAAGTAGCCTGGCGCAATCGAATTGACACGAATGCGGAGCTTCTGAAACTCGCCAGACATGAGCTTGGTCAGGTGTACGGTTCCACCCTTGGCAGCGTTGTAGCTGAAGTGGCCCTGTGCATCTTTCATGATACCTGACATTGACGAGATGACAATGACGGAGGCGGAGAGGTGGCCGTGAGACTCGGTACCTGCTTGGAGGAGCGGTAGGAGGACGACTGTGGTGAAGTAGACGGCCGTGACGTCGGTGTTGTAAGTCTCATTCCAGCCCTCAAAGGTCTCGTTATCCCACAGCTTGGCCTTCATATCTGTGGCCTTTTCCGAGTCTGGCTCGCCCTTCTCGCCAGAAATACCGGCGGAGGCGATCAAGAGGTTGATGTACTTTTCCTTCTTGGACAGCTCCTCGTACATGCGCTCAAGGTCTGGCTTCTTGGTGACATCATATGGGCCAAGTCTGCAGCGTGTTAGTGATGGGAACACCATCTTGAAGCTGTACGTACGGGATGATCTGACCGCCTTGTTCGGGGCTGTGGGTCTTTGCGGCGTTCTCGAGGACGTCCTGTCGTCGACCGGTAATGTACACCTTTGCGCCGTTTGCTGCCAGGGCTTGCGCAGCCATCAAACCGATCCCACTACCGCCTGTACAATTAGTACTGGTAATTTTTACGATTCCAATCTGACTTACCTCCAGTGATGACACAAACATAGTCTTTGACTGAGAACAGCTTCTCCACACGGAGATCGCTGGTGTTGGCTTTGGCAGGCATATTAATTAGTATGTATTGTGATTGATTGTAGATGCCAAGTTGAATCTCTCGTTTGTGGGTATATGAAGGATTTTGAATCACTTGCGAATGTTTTGCTTTTGGTTGAGCGCGTCCTGAAAATATATACCCCTCGATGTTTGGTGTTTAAGCCGTGACGTAGAGTTGGTCTAAGCGCAAGGGTCCTCTCGAAGACTCTCTAGCTCCAACGCGTGGCTTCTCCGACCAAACACATCACTTTTACGTCCACACTAGTCGTTGCATACAGTACTACTGCTAGACCAGTGCCTGGCGTATTGGCGTTGTTGGTGCATGGAGCGTTCTCGTGGTCTTGATTGATTACCCAGAAGTCTACAGTTCTTCTGTGTACACAAGCTTCCCGGGGGTGGAGGCCGCCCGAATCTCACAAGTGGATCATTTACCTGCAGCGCTGAGAGCCCTGCCTGTTCCGGCTCAGCGTCAGCTTCTTACTCCTGTCCTTCTAGACTTCTCCCGTCACATCGCGTTCCAGTCCAATAGGACCCATTTCCTACAGTCCTGTATATCGTCCTTCTTTCATGAGAACCAGCGCGTGCGCAACGGACATGGCAGCACCGCAATCCTCTACCGAATTGATCGTACCTGACAAGGCTGCACCATTCGAGGCCACACAACTATGGTCCGAACCTCTGAGTACCCCAGGCATCGTTCCACATAGTCTTAAACAATCAGCAACAGCTCAATTCCCTTTTCTCGAAATCGTCCAGCGTTTCCTGTATCGCGTCAATCCTAATGGCAGCAACCTTGAAAAGCTACTGGCTTTGATTGGTCTCTACCATGCGATCAGGCCGGTATATGGCTATATCAAGGATGGTTTAGTCTGGGCACTCACTGTGCAAGCCACAATTCCGGATACTGATCCTGTCGCAAAGGATATCCTGGCGTGGATGGGTGCCAAAGTCATCATCGGCCGTCATACACGAAGCGCCATGCTTGTCACAGGGGGGATGCAGGATGCAAATGACGAATATCATCGGCGTATGGTAAGTCTTTGTGTAGCCTCGAGTCTTGGTCTTCCAAAGGCTTGGGCGTGGAGTTTGGGCTCTTATGGTTCTGGCGATTCAACTTGGGATACAAACTTGCTAACAAGGTGAGAAGACACAAATGTTGCGGGGTCCCAATGCTGCGAACCAAGTCCCTGGGGATGATGAAGTCCTTTGCCTTCCGTATGACTTTCATCGTTCCTTCTCATGTACAGGGATACTGACATGTACTAGACCACTCGGTACACGACTGTTTTGGTAAGCAAAGAAAGTTTAGACATCGATCAAACCAAGATCCGAACCCTTACCGAGGGCCGCTTCGCCATAGGAATGTTCAATTTAGACCAAAACATACTAATACTTCCAGGGTCGGCTACCGCCCTTTCATGTTCTCACGGCGAGGCACATTCAGCTCCCAGCATAACGGCATGATGACTGGGAATCTCGTTGACGGCAGTGGCCAACTTCAAAACTCGCTCACCCTCATGACACCAGGCTGGAGTCTGACACCAATCCGAGAATTCACCAAGATTTGTCGCGACTTCAAACTACGCAATATGACTGGTACTACGAATGTGTTCTTCGCTGGAGGCTCGAGACATGATGCCTACGGCGGATCGGGATGGCAGTCGGTATCCAAGGCCATTCGCAAACTCGACACAATTGACATGGATCCGGACCTCAAGGCTGACATCATACGAGACGCAGATTATTACTACAGCGATCAGTCGTGAGTTTGTATTCCTTTCTCCCACAAGTCGCACAGGGGACATTTCTCCTAGTATGACGTTCATGTGGGGTATAGTCAGACTGATACTTGCACAGGCGCCAATTCTTCGCAGACTGTGGTATTCCTTACCGGCGTGGCTATCTTTTCTATGGACCACCCGGGACCGGAAAGAGTTCGTTCAGCGCAGCATTGGCAGGGCACCTCGGCTGCGACATCTATCACATCAACTTATCCACCGGCGACATTAGCGATGGAAGTGTGTTGTCCCGCAAGCTCTTGATATCCTATCGGTTAACATGCTTCGTTCAGGTCTCCACCGTCTCTTTCTCAGTCTGCCTCGCAAATGTATCGTAGTAATCGAAGACATCGACTCCGCCGGAATAGGCCGCGAGCACAGTCCCCCTCTAGGGCCACCTGCGTTCAAGCCAAAAGAATTCCAAGACATCTTGGACGGTATCCCTCCAGAAGTTTCAGGTCGCAAGAGTCGCCGTAACCTGGTCACGTTGAGCGGGCTGCTCAACGCTATCGACGGAAATGCTTCTCAAGAGGGTATGTCACACCCTCACTTCCCGCCAGCTTACCAACGTTCGAGCATGTAGGCCGTCTCTTAATCATGACTTCGAACAACCCCGATGCGCTGGACGCCGCGCTCACACGCCCCGGCCGCATCGACAAGAAAGTCTACTTTGGCAACATGACCAAATCAGCCGGTCGAAGTATCTTCAAGCGCCTGATCGGCCGCTCCGCACTCGCACACGACGCTGCATTCACAATGGCGCAGATTGACGAGTACGCCGACGACTTCGCGGACAAAGTTCCCCACAATACATGTATGTCCCCTGCAAATCTACCCCATCTTGCAAAGCGATATATCGCCACTGTGACGACGATTCCTGCTGACGATCTCCCGTCCCAGTCTCCCCAGCACAAGTGCAAAATTTCCTCCAAGGCTGCCGCGGCGATCCCATCAAAGCACTCGCCGAAATTGACGCCTGGGTTCGGGAAAATCGCAAAACCCCAGATCCCACCATCAAGAACGAAGAGGCGACAAGCAATGTTTCGGATCCTGTTGTTGTTGATTTGACAGATACTGTTGAGAGGATGTCTTAGATGGACCCTACAACATTCTGCTAAAGGGGAGGGAGCGAGTAATACAAGCGGTACATAGATACTGGGTACGTTGGTGTGGTGTTGCGGGAACTGGTCATTGTACGAACCCTTTACAGACGCGCTGGATATGCCCGAGTAGATACTCTACTCGTTCCCATGCATTCCGCACCCCCGTGTGTCTAGACACTCGTTCGATTCATAGTCCATGCGTTGCGCATCAAGCACTTCTTCTGTATTAGATGGTGAGCGTAAATATCAGCACACGTCATGATTGAATGCTTAGATTCGCGCGTCAAATTGAAATACAACCAGAACTACAAACATGGTGGAGATGGCAGTCATGCTTCACCTCTCCGATTAGGGGAATGCTGAGCGAGTACTGTCTCGCGCACTGCGCGATGTCGGTGCGCTACAGGCATTTGATTCAAGTACATACAGTGATGGTAGGTCTTGCCGCATATAAAGAAGGGCTTGTATATTAAGGAGGTGAAGGGAAAGGGGAGACATGGATAGTGTACATCCGACCCATCGGCGCAGGCTGCAATGCGAGAGGTACAGAGTCTCGAGTGGCAGAATAGGCTTGATGGGGAGTTGGAGGAACATTCGACTTGACATGTAACGACACGCTTCCTGGCTGGTATCGCCGCATCCGCAGGGTGACGTGTTGGTGTTGTATCTGCTTTGACGTTTTGACAGGTTTGAGGCAGTGTAATGGGATGGCTTTCAGGTCAGTCGTTTACGTTTGGGCAAAAGAAAATGGTCTCGCACTACTAGTCGCTCGACGAAAAGGTCCAGTTCGTTTCTCGTGACCGCAACCCTCTGGTTTTTTTTTATCGTACTTCGCATCTTCCACCTGTAGTTGACGATTCAAAGAGACTAGACGTGCTTGAGCGACGGTAACAGAGATTGGCCACCACTTCGCTTGTCATGCGAGATCACTTGCCGTTCCTGCGTGTTTTGGGTACACTGGTTCGGGAGCGGCTTCTGTATCTAGGCAGAGCTGAAGCCGTGGAGGGAGAGAGTGATGGGGGTGACGAATCATGGCCTTCGACACTCATGTCAGCAGCTGATGCACGTGACGAGCTGGGATGGGGGCCGAAATGGGGTGTCTAGGGATGACGATGGGTGGTCTCATCTTGGACCATTAATCTACTGGAGCTGTGATAATTAATGTAAAGTGTCTTCTGATGTGCTGTCTGGAGTCGGCCCGTATCATGGTGGAGATTTTCAAGGCATCATACCGGGATCGAAAATTGTTATTGTTTGATGCAAACATGGCATTCGCGGTGGACGTATCTCAGGTGATGAGTGTTGTGTGTGTGGAGAGCTTTCAGTTTCACCTTAAGCAACGCGCTTGTGGAAGGGGCCGTCGGTCTTGGCACTACGGGTCGCTGCCATGCCACCGGGTGCCGCCCAGCCTGATTATTCACCTTACTCTTGACGTCTCCAATCGACATGCGTCAATCGTATCACGCCATCCTTTGACCACGCGTTGACTGGCAATGCCTCAGTCAAAATCGTTACGGCGGCCTGTACGCCGCGCATCCGTCTCATCATCTTCGCAGCGAAAGCGATGCAGCATATGCAACAATTTGGATCCGCGGAATCATCGAAGTTCGGCATATCAGACCGAGGCCTCAAAGGATGCTCGCGCAACCTTGAATCTTGTCATTGACGCTCTAGCATTGTCAAAGACAAAAGACGTTGGCAAAGGTGGATGCAGATTCTGCGTAATCATGATCCTGGCAATGGATGCCTTCTTCGAGAATTGGAGAGGCGCTCGGACCAGGGTCAACGTTGAGATTAGGGAGAAAAGTACAGTCAAGATCGGTCTTGACGGTGAGCGTTGGAGAAATGAGATCATCGAGATTTATGCCGGTTCCGGTGGGTGATGCGCTTCCAACTCATACCTCCGTATAATCTTACGAAAACGTCACTATCAACACTCCAACCCCTTTCTTTCTATCGGCTGAGGACCCTCTGCATTTTTTATTAATGTAATCAAGGAGAATTGTCTGTTTCCACAAGCCTGCAGCGCGCTCTGACAATGTACAGCATCTCGTAGGCCATGGCCAACACTTGGCACAGCTCACCACATACCAACAGATTCGGGGTCTGACGATACCTTCAACTTCATACGTCGTTGTATACAGGGCTGCATTGCGAACCCCAAGCACACAGCATGTCGATTAACACCCGAATCATCCATGTCTGCCCCAAAGCGTCTCCTTGACGTAGGTAGAGTGACGTTACCAATTCGACTGATCGATACCCAAGGCAGAAGCTTCCAATATGCTACTCTATCGCACTGCTGGGGTAGTAGTTCTTCCCCACTCAAGACAACCAAGGCGAATTGGCAAAAGCTTGTCGCGAATATTCCATTCGATGCTCTGCCACCTTTGTTCCAGGACGCAATAGTCATAACCCGACAGCTAGGTTTACGGTATATCTGGATTGACTCTCTATGTATCGTTCAAGACAGCGTCAGGGACTGGGAGACCGAATCTGCGAAGATGGGTAGCATCTACCAAAACAGCTATGTCACCATATCGGCGACCAACTCCATCAATGGCAGCACAAGGTGTCTTGCGCAAAGACGAAAGCCAATCAAGATACCTTACAAGAATTCCACGAACAAGGAGTTTTATTTACGTGCCAGGAAGGTTCTGGATCATCATCCGCGTCGCTCTCCTGGTAGTGGACCTGCTAGGTTGATAGGGCCTTTAACGTCTCGCGCCTGGGCTCTCCAGGAACACGTACTCAGTACGAGAATCGTACACTATACCGAGACCGAGTTGTTATTTGAGTGCAAGACCTCACACCGATGTGAGTGTATGCCGGAGCGCAAAGTATACCCAAGCACTCCGGCGCTCATTCCTAGAGCTATCGCGAGCAAGAAAGTACACACAGTCTGGCAGGCATGGCAGCGTGTTGTTGAGCAGTACTCTACGCGGGACCTTACCGTTGCGAATGATAAGCTACCAGCTCTATCGGGCATTGCAAGCAAGATCAAGAATGCCACGCACTCTGATTACCTTGCAGGTCTTTGGAAAGGCAATCTAGCTCAGGATATGTTGTGGCACACATCGAAGTCTGGAACCAATGGGTTTGCACTCGACACATGGCGTGCGCCCTCCTGGTCATGGGCTAGTCTTGATGCTGCCGTGGCATACACGACATTTGACGATGCGGAGATCGACATGTTCAGCCCTATGATCGACCTGGGGGCAGCTGCGATCGTCCCGTCTGGCTTGAACACTCTTGGCTCCCTGACATCCGCATCAATTTCAGTCCGTGGTCCGACATTTCCTGCTGCTCTTAGCGCTGACCTGAGCAATGGAGCTTGGGCATATACGCTCTTCATCAAAGGTACTAGTTCTATTAGTATCTCGCATGATTGCATTCTCTGCGACGTCAAGATTGAGACTGAAGGCGGCAACGAAGACTACACGGTACGACGAGCGTATTCCAGCGATACCCCGCGAGCCTTCAGAGCGTCTGTAATGTGTATAGGTGTCGCCAGGTATGACAACATGATTGCTGGTCTCGTGCTAGGCGTATCGACTCACGGTCCTCAAGCGTGGGAGCGGCTGGGGACATTTACTGCCGGTAATGAAGCCCTTCAGAACATCAAGGAGCGAGAGATGATTCTCATGTAGATTTCAGTTCCGTGTGACCCGATCTGCCAACAATGTTCTAGATCAATTGATAGACATTAGTCACATGGTGGGGCGGCGATTTATCTAGCGCCCGCCTTGGACGAAACAA
This sequence comes from Plenodomus lindquistii, assembly GCA_025504975.1. NCBI lineage: Eukaryota > Fungi > Ascomycota > Dothideomycetes > Pleosporales > Leptosphaeriaceae > Plenodomus > Plenodomus lindquistii. The sequence goes on from JANUWI010000011.1 coordinate 594,162, forward strand.
CACGAAACACCCTTAATATTGCGATTCATTTCAACTACCATGCTTCTCGCCAGTTCCACCAGTCTCATCATTCGACGCGCCCTGCTCGCGACCCGCTCACCCCGCAATTCTATCCATAGGAGTGCCCCGAGATGAGCGACATGGGCAATGTTTGCCTGACCTGTGCGTACTGTCTTTGCGCTGTTGGGATGTTTCAAAGCGCATGGAGTATATAGACTCGGATCGCCACGATGATAGCCCTTACCGCTTCATGATCTTTGGAAGATTCATTCATTCTTTATTGCTCATTTGATTTTGACCTTGACTTTTTGTTCGCTGGTCGTACGCTCTTTACAGTCACTCATTTTTACAATTAGGCGCTTTGCAACATGTTGTCCAAATTTCTCGCCCTTTCCCTGCTCACAGGTGCTGCGGTTGCTCAGCTTTCCGAGAGCAATCTCAAAACTCATGTTGGAAGTTTGACACTCTCCTCGTCATTCAATCCGATCAAGGAAGCATACTGGACCGGATACCCTCATCATCGCCGTACACCTTTCGCTGTCTCACCGGATGGCAAGTCGGCGTACCTTGCCTACCTTGACGCGTCGGAGACCAACGTGCACGTTCAACAAGTTGACCCGACCACCTTTGCTGCTGTAGGTACGGCCGTGACAGTGACCGGCGGAAAGGAGGCTGGTGGACTGGTTGCGCACAACGATGGTTTTGCACTCCTGACCAACGAGGCCATGCCTTCTGGTACTACCAATGCACCACCGGACAACACCCCGGTCCCGGTCCTCTACCGCTACACCGGTGGCAAGCAGACTTTCAAAACTTGGCTCGGTGGACCCGACAATGTCGGTGGTATGGGCGCACTGGCATCTCCCGACCTAAATGGAGACCTCGCATTTTCCGAAGCTTCCGGCATGTACGGCGCATACTTTGTCGTCACTGCCTATTCAGGCGACGCCAAGGGGCATTTCGGTGATGCTATTCAATACGTTAGCAAGGAAGGAAAACTTACCCAGATTCAAGGCGCCAGCTCCAGCTGGGGCTGCTCTCACAACACCGGTATTGCACTTGAGGCGGCTGACGCTGTTCCCTTCGCTAGTCTCTGCAGTGAAGACCAGGGCGCAATCTGGCTGAATACTGGTGGTACCGGAATGGACAAGTCTGGAGTCAAGGTTTCCAACGAACATGTGCAGAACGGCGCGGGTAACGAGGCTATGGGTGGCATGAGCGGTTCCTACAGCGGAATGGCTCGTTTCATCGACAGCGATTCGTACATCTTCACGTGGGTGTCCCGTGGCGCCAAGGACCTCACCACCAACGAGTGGATGGGTGAAGGCTACACTACCTCGGTCAACCGCACCGTCAACCGCAATGTTGCCATTGCTACTTTCTCTGATAAGAAGACAATCGTTGGCGAGCAGGCTACCTCCCAGATCGGCGGTGATGGCGATTCCCAGGTCAACTGGATCACCACAGGTACTGCCGATACCTCGAACGCCCACGTAGCAGCTTTTGATGGTACCAGTGCTCTTGTTACCTGGGAAGAGATTGCCAACCCTACTTGCCCATTTGACGCCATGGGTTGCATGGGACCTTTCACTGGCTCTTACTTCCAGCTCGTCAAGGATGGCAAGAAAGTTGGAACTCCTGTCAAGTCCATGGACGTCTTTGTCGCTGGTGATATGGTCACCATGTCCGATGGACGTATCTGCTGGCCTTATGTTGACATGGACTGGAAGCTTGATGGACCTGTCCGCAACCCTGCCAGCGTTAAGGCTATGAGCTTTGCATGCATGAGCAACGGCGCTGGCTCTGCCGCTCCTGCTGCTTCAGCTGCTTCAAGCTCCAAGGCTCCAGCTGCCGCCTCCAGAGCTCCAGTTGCTGCCGCCGACGAAGCTGCCGTTCCAGCCGAAAAACCAGCCGCCGCCCCCAGCACTCCCGCCGCTGCGGTCCCAACACCTGCACCCCAGGTCCCTGCTGACTCCGCTCTGCCCACCTTCGCTATCGTAAGCTCAGGAGCTACCATTGAGCCACCAACAGCTCCCACCCCATCTGTCCCAGCTCAGTCCACCCCACTTCCTGTTGACGATGACAAGCCCGCCCCATACGAATCTGTTACCGTGCCAGCATCCGAGTCTTTCAACCCCACCAATGCTCCTGCGTTCAGTGTCGACTTTCCATTGCCTTCTCTTGGTCCCGTGATCTCCAACGTCCTTTCTGGAATCTCTGAGATCATTCCCACCGGCCTCCCAGAGTTCGGTCGCTATCCTGATGAGAGCAGTGTAGCTCCTGTCCCGACTCCCGCGCCCGAGGTTCCTCAAGCTTCGCCTGCTCCAGTTGAGATGCCGATTCCCATCGAGACTCCTGCTGCTCCCGAGCTGCCTTCGTTCCCCATTGGCACCGGATCTCCCGCTCGTCCTGCCTTCCCTACTGGCACTGGAGCTCCTGCATTCCCATACCCCACCGGTACTGGCGCTCCTGGACAGTTCCACGGCTTCCAACCCGGCTTTGGTTGGGGACGTCCCCGTCCAACTGGCTTCTGGCCTGGTCGTGGCCGTGGACGCGGAGGAAGGCCTTCCTCGGGCTACGCCCCTGAGAAGTTCGACTTTGGTATGGGCAAGGGTAAAGACACAGCGAAGACGACGCCCTGCACCCTTGAGACCAGGGTTAGACCTGCTCCTACCGCTACACCGCTTGTGCGCTAAATAGCCACGGCTCCAATGAGTGGCTGCCAACATGACAGCTGGGGCGGGTGCCTTTAGGCGTCCGCACGTTTGACTTCTTGTATATACCGTATATGATCTTCCAAAACCTCCAGGCGAGACATCCAAAATTCGATTCAATATATCGCGATGACCCCTAAAAACATCTTGAGTACCACTTGCACTTGTTCAATTAGCACAATGAGTCAGACAAATTCACAAAGTGTATACGTCGTGAAAGTCCGCAGACATTGTGCAAACACCCAACATTGAGAATTGTACCTGCTCAACTTCGTCTGTGCATTCGCTGTATATTCACTTTATTTGAGAAACTTGGAGTATATAAACTTTCTTGACTCGATGACTGTCAGACAGAACAGAACGCTTCGAGCATTACCACAGTCACGAGCAGCATACCTGCAACCAACAACTACCACAAAAGCTAGTCGACGCTCGCCGCTCACAATCCCACCCCAAACAAACAGCCTGTCTCAACCTCCAATCACCATGACTGCCCAACTAGTCATACGCAACATACCCATCAGACTCGATGGCGACGCCCTGCTCGTCCAAGTCAATCCCACTGTTGCCCCTAGGGTCCATAACAACATAAACTACGAGAATCATTTCCGAGTCGACTCCAAAGTTCTCGCCAAATCATCAGCGTACTTCAAGACGCTGATCGACGGGCCATTCCAGAAGCTCACATTCTGGGAAGACGGACTTCTCCATTTCACCGTGGACGAAGACCTCAACACCACGGCCATGATGATACTCCTCCACGCTCTACACGGTGAGACCATTCCGCTTTCTCATGGCGGTGGTTTAGACATGCTAATCCAGATGATACGCTGCATGGACATCATGACCATCGACAGCAATGCCATCGCCGCCGCGTACCAAGTATGGCAACAGAGTCTCGGCCTCAAGCAAGCCTCATGCAACTGGACCACGCGTCTTATAAATGCCGGCAAGCCCGGTGTAGCCCCTTGCAACAATGTTTTGGAAATCGAAGACGATCTCAAGCGTCTCCTGGTTTACATGTGGTTTGACGCAGACATGTTCGCACTGCATGCTTCACGGCTGGTAAAGTATCTCACGGCACCGCTTGTGTGTCCTGCTCGCCTTCGGAACTTGCCAATGGTATCTGCACTGGTTGACCGCATCAATGAGCGTCGTAGTCACCTCATCAAGGCTGAGTTCAACCGTATTCCTGCAGTGCGGGCGCGGTTGCAACAAGGTGGGTTCCATGGCTGTTCCGCGTCTTGTGTATGCGGTGCGCAGATCCTCGCACATGTCAATTTTCACTTGGCTCCCCATCCTATGGTGGGCAGGGATCTCCGCGCGATGCTGGCTATGCCAGGACCAAATTATGTCGGCCTGCAATTTTCAAAGGCATATGAACGCGTGGCAAACGTCTTGTGGAGTGCATATCCTGCGACAGCTTGTCATTGTCCGGCATACAACTGGCTACCACTGTACCCGGGCCAGTTTATTCATTCGCCTTGTTGGCATACGTGGATGGCATTGACTGAGTATGAGTATGGTGGGAACTGGTTCGCGGTTCTGGACCATCTCGGGGATGTAACTCTGCTTTCGCTCGACGATTTCCCGGGCTGCCAAGCTGGTCATTGCCAGTCTCGATCTGTGAAATTGGCTGACTCGGAGTGGCTCACGGCTGCCACACATGAGCGTTTCTACGGCCGTAAGTAAGTTTGTCGTTTCGGCAACTAGTCGTTTCCGTAACTAAATTGTATTCTTTCTCATTACCTAAGTCTTCGTGTTGCATATCTCGTGAGCAACAGCTCAGCTCGTGAAATTCACCGCCCATAGTGGAGATTACCAATGAAAGCTGCATTCTTCGATACCGTTGTGTATTGGCGACACCTGTCTTGCCACAGGTTCTGCTCATATACTGAAACGCATGATTGTGCTCTATATATTGCCTTCCTATGATCACTCTCATCTCATGAATGAAATATTACCATTACCCTCATGTCAGTCAGCTGATCTACTCCTATCCAACCCCCGCATCCTAGGCGTAACCAACCACCTCAAAAGCGTCCTCTTCAGATCATCTCTCGCCGCCGGCTTCGTCAAAAAGTCATCAAACCCCGCATCAAAACACTTCTCCCTGTCTCCCTTGATCGCACTCGCCGTCAACGCAATAATTGGTAATTGCCGTACATACTCATTGAACATGACCTTGTCCGTACGAATACGTTGTGTAGCCTGGTACCCATCAACATTCGGCATCATGCAGTCCATTAACACGGCATTCGGCAGCTTTTGTGGAGAGCCTTTGCAAAGGTAATCCAGAGCTTCTTGGCCATCGCAAACTGCGGAGACCAGGAAACCCAGCTTCTTGAGTGCGAGGGATATGACTTTGCGGTTGATGGGATTGTCTTCAACAAGTAGGATGTGGTTGTTGATGCTTGGTGCAGTCGATTGAGCAGTGGAGTTGAGGTTGTTGATGCTGGTGGTGTCGCTTGACGCGTGTGGCGATTGTGTCTTCTTCTTCTCCGGATCTATATTCGAGTTCTGCGACCTCACGCGGCCGGGAAGAGTCGTTGCTGTAAGGATGTCGTGGGTAGGGCCGTTGTAGACTTTGAAAGGGATCTTGCAGGTTGCGGTTGTGCATTCTCCCCAGGTAGAAGCGAGTGAGATTTGACCGCCCATCAGTTCGACAAGCTGCCGACATATTGCAAGACCGAGGCCAGTACCGCCGTATAATCTGGCCGTGGAGCCATCGGCTTGGCTGAATGGTCTGAAGAGAGATTTCAGGACCTCCTCTGTGATTCCAACCCCGGTGTCGCGGACAGAAAAGTGCAAGACCATTGATTTTCGCTTCGACTCGGCGTCGTGGACGCTTAAGTGAATAGTGCCATGCTGCGTGAACTTAAGACTGTTTCCAATTAGATTTGTGAGTATCTGTCTTAGCCTCCATGGGTCGCCGAGAAAGATCGCCTCTGGTTGCAATTTACAGTCAAAAGTTAATGCGAGGCCCCGTTCTTTGGCCTGTAGTCGCAGAGGAATCAAGGTGTCATTGATGAGCTTGAGTGGCGAGAAAGGAATCGACTCGACATCCATGTGGCCTGATTCCATCTTACTGAAATCGAGGACATCGTTGACCAGAGTAAGGAGGAATTTTGCGCTCTCTTCTATGCTGTTGCTGAACTCCAACTGTTCTTCGTTGAGGCCACAGTCCGACAAGTGTTCGCTGAGCCCTATGATGCCAGATATTGGTGTCCGAATCTCATGTGACATCTAATAATAGTCAGTGAATGGTAGGTCTTCGCCCCACGAGACCAAACTTACATTGGCAAGAAATCTACTCTTCAAATTGCTCGCGTCCAGAGCCGCCTTCTCTTTGGCGATCAGTTGCTTGTTCTCCGTTAACAGCACTGAGCGAGCCTTTTCTTCCGTGATATCAAACGTAAGTGCAAGTGCAGCTTGTACCACATCCTCGCTCGTCGTGCGCCCATCAATACCCGGAGGAACATGTTCAGCAACGAATCGCGTTCGGAAGTACCGATTTTCCTCCCAATGCTCGACAATGGAGCTAGAACTATTCCCTTGTAGTACTCCTTGAATCGTGTGCACTAGCTGTTGATCTGCATTGCGATGCGGAGTCTCGTCTGTCTCGGCTTGCTGTGCTTGCTGTTCACGCATCGCGTGTTCCAGGAGTTTCACTACCCGACTAGGATCCCATTTGAGTCTGCCTTCGCAAATGTACATTTGGTTGGATTTGTCGATGCCCCAGAGCATAACGTCAGTTTGAGCAAAGAGGGTGATGATTGACTGTCGTCGTATGTCTGCTTTGAGACGAGCCACAACCCATTCATGAATGTCCATCATGGAGGCATACCAGCGGAGTACCTTTCCCCTGCCATCCCGGTAAGGCTCTGCGCGGATCAAAAACCAGCAGTATGTGCCATCAGAAGCCCTGCGGTATCGTGCCTGATGAGTCCAATGGGACCGTCCGTTCTCGACGACGTTAGCCCATGCTTTGGTCATATCAGCCACATCCTCTGGGTGCATGATCGAAAACCACCCGCTGCCCAGGCTCTGCTCTTCTGTCATGCCCGAGAACAGGTACCATGATCTTGAGAGTTTGATGGCTTGGCCTTTAGTGTCCAAAGTTGCAACAATGTGAGGAATGATAGCAGAGGCGATGTCGGTCGTATCAGGTTCTGACATATCAAGACCAAAATTGGGTGTGTGGCTGGATAAAGGCCGTCGATCTGCAGATGTCATTGAGGGCGGAGGTGTTGCCATAAGACTCCGGAAGTTGTAAGTTCCATCCTTGACTGCAGCTGGCGATGTAGGCGCCGTACGATAGGGCAGAGATGTTCGATGCAGTACAATCAGATAAAGACCATTGCTCTGGGACGGGTACCACCGTATGGTGGCACGCGCCCGGACCATACTGGGCTCACTTGTAACATCCTTCAGCGTGTCGCCATCCGTATCGACAGCAGGGCGTGGGACGTAAACATTAGTTTCGACAACTGCTTGTCGTTCAGCCTCCACGTCCCAGAAGTCGTCGGTGTCTTGGTAAGCATCCACAGTACTGATCCGGGAGTTTTCTCGGTCGTCTTGTCGCCAGTTATCGACACTTGATTCGCCGACGTCGACAGCAGCAGCCAAAATGTCGACCCAATTCCACAGAACCGGTGGGGGTCCAGGTAGTGGCAACAAGCCAAGATCAGCAATGTCCCTGCCAACTAGGGAGCGTTCTGTGACAGGAATGACATTCTGACGTATGGGGACGATCAGGCGAAGACTTCCGTCGTTCGCAGCGACGACGGTGCCGGTGTGGTCCAGCACCAACGCAGGCGCAAGCTGGTGAGCGAGAAGCGCGTGAGGCTCGGGGCCATCACTTGCCATGATAATGATATTCTGGCAATAGTTCGAGACCAGACTACCTAGATGTTGTGAAGGTTATGGCGAGCGATGCCGAACCCAGCGCGCGCTGAGGATGGGGTCCATCATGGATCCATAGTGCCTTTTCATGCATACCGGGACATCTCGCCCGTCCAATGACAGCGAAGATCGATTGTGGAGCCATGCGCCCCGATCCCTAAAAGTCAGCTCGACTGCGCCTAACGTCGTTTGCATAGAGTACGACGTTGAATAATGTATTGCGTGGTTTGTAGGAATCCTTCTCTTCACGAGTAGTCCGGTTGCTAGCGCCACATCTTTTAGCGTAATCTCTAGCGGAGGACGACGACGTTTTGAAGCTCATTTTGAACTCCAGAGAGGAATTGTGTAGCTACCAATCTAGATCGTGATACGGAACCAAGTCCCATGGAAACGCGTCACTTTCTCTCCCTGCGCTCAGGCACCATACATACACTCCTACTAAGCAGGATTGCTTGTTCCCCAACATTCCACGCCCTTTCTTCCAACAAGTCTTTGCGCACAAGCAAAAGCCGCACTTTGACAATGTTCCAAGTCATTACCCCCAAGTCCAAATCCCAGCAAAACGCAGACCTCACACAATGCTATAATACCCATCCCAACCCCCAGACACTCCTCTCCCATCTTCATGTCCTCATCCTAGTCCTCGTCCTCCAACCCCTCAACGTCCCCGCAAACCTCCTCCTCGTAACATACACAAACACCAACAGCACAACCACAACCCCCAAACTCCCCACCCCCGACGACCTCGGATGCCTCACTGCCTGTTTCTTCGCCTCAATATAAAGATCCTCAACAGTCTCCTTAACCGTATCCCTACTCTGCAAGCCTGGCATCGCCATAACGCTCACCACCAACGCACTCCAGCCCGAAAAATGCTGACTACGCTGTCCATGCCCACCCCCAGGCTCATATTGTTCCCAAATAGCGCCTGTTTCAACCCAAGAACTGTATACAGTGTGGACAATGTTACTGCGGAGCGCGAGGTAGATTTCGCGACTGCGTTTGCGGTAGGGTCCCGGGGTTGAGGCAAGACGCAGAAGTTGTTCGAGGGCGAGGTAGTTTATGTTTATCCAGATGGGGGACAGCCAGTAGTTGTGGCCTGTGCCGTAGTGTTTGTCTTCTGGGCTGAGGCTACGGAGGCCGTGGGCGGTCCAGAGTTGGCGAGGGTCGTGGATCAGGTTTAGGATGGAGGGGATGTGTGGGTGGGAGGGGTCCAGGAGGCCGGTTAGGAAGGGGAAGAGGGAGATGTAGCCTTTGTGGCAGGCGAAGGTGTGCACGGCGTCGCGGACGACGGTGTCGCAGTACATTTGTTCTCGATCTTCCCAGTGGAGCACTTCGATGTTTTTTTTGATGTTTCGGAGGTGGTTTTGGTAGGTGGAGATGTCGCGAGTGGATTTGGTGAAGGAGGCGATGTGTTCCAGTGTGCGGGCCATGACGCCTACCCAGCAAAGCGCGTCAAGGTGGAGCTCGCTGATGTCCGGAGGCTCAGCGCGAGGGTAGTCGTCCAGTCCACTGGGATAGTTGGTCCCAGGCGTGCGGCCTCTCCACCTGTAGCCTTCATTGGGGTTAGCGGAAGGGATCGAGTGTGCTTCCACATCTCCTGATTGTGAAATGCGGAACCACTCATAGTGCTTCTGCAGCTTGTTGTATACTTCAGTCAAAAGCGCTGTCCTTGCATCAGGCTGAGTCAAGTATTTCGACTCTCGACCGTAGTAGTGCTTTGTGCCTTCTAGCATCTCAACAAATCTGGCCACCATCATGAACATTGTTGGCGGATTGGCAATGTGCGGATACTGAATGATGAAACCACCAGGTGTTGCTCGCTCAGCTTCCGCACCCAGAACCTGCTCTCTTGCAATCCAGCCATCAGCATCCATGAGCGCCAACCAGCTTTGCAATACCTCCAGGGCCAGATCAGCATCCCACTCCAAGACTTGCAGCAAATGGAACCCCTCATCCCACAGAAACCCTCTCGGAAAAGCGCTGCGCGAGGGTGTGAACGTCGTCAGCTCGTATGGGCCCTTTGTCTCTGGAATAGCATGCTTCTTAGCTTCCTCCGACATTTCCCAGAATTTGCCCGTAGTCTCAGCATAAATGGCCTTTTTCGATGTGTCGACTTTCATGGTACCGCTGAAATATCCCAGACCGCCAAGAAGATCAGAGAAAACCGCTTCCGAGAATGCAAGATGCTGGTCTGTTTTGAAAGGCTTTTGAGGATCGAAGGCTCGGACAAAGTCTTTATAGAAGCGCGTCTTGGAGCTTTCCACAGACCTGGTGAGTTCTGCGGCTGCAGACTGTAAGTACTTGGCTGTCGATAGAGTGTGTGATGGGCGGGGATGACTTACACGTCATGGCGCGGTCCTCTGCGCGATTTGAATAGAGTATGTCAATCTGTTAAACGTCAACGTAGTTCTCAACCAGGAGTCAACCGACTGACCTCGAATGTACCATGGCAAACCATCTGCACCAAATGGATATTTCCATTGCCAGGCTCATTCCGTATGACGAGATCGGCCGATCCAGCCTCCGCTCCCTCTACTAGATGGTTTTTCAAAGTATTCAGGAAAATAGCTTCTAGACACGTTAGCCAATGCGAGCATTCTCAAAAAGCGGCGCCTCACATTTCGCATCCCACAAGATACCATCCGCAACATTTAAACTCTTCACCACCATCTCGCCTTTGCCATGCGAGTTCTTCGACGGCGGAATATGCACACCCGCCTCCCCCAGTTTAGGATGCTTGATGTGTAGATTCACCGCTTGTACCTGCTTGTCCTCTCCAACACCTGTTTGCTCTTTTGCCTCGAATTGACACTCGGAGCAAGCTTCTTTCGCTTCCATGCCCATGTAAAACACAACTGTATACCTCTGACCAGCACCGGCCCCATTTCTCGGAGCCCCCTTGACTCTTAGCCCCCAAATGCTGGACTCTGGCGCATCAGCCGGTCTAATAAATTCGGTGGTGATGTCGACTTTGTTTCCCTCGTCTTGGATAATTTGTTGGCCTCCGTAGCGCGGGTCGTACATTGTGTAGCCGAATTTAGCCATGCCGTCGCTGATGTTTACATTGTGTCGGAGTGCTGGGGTTGGGTTAGCAGGAGCGGTTGTTTTGCTGTCGCGTGCACCCTACTTACTTTTCTCTACGTTTTCGAATTTACTCCACATAAGGCCTGCGATGAGACTGTCTGGTATTCGAGGGCGGATGCCCATGTATAGATTGGGGCGATAGGGCCCCCATAGTAGGGACGCATTGTTCGACGATACTGTTGCTGCTGGATCAATCGCGAGGACACCCTGGAGAAGGCTCGCGTAGGTCAGCGCAACGAGAGGAGTGGAGAGCCACATGTCAAGTATCGACGCGTCAAATTACGCGTCGTCTGTCAGTATTACAATCAAGTAGTTACTGTGTAAAGACATACAGCAACACAAAGCGAGCCCCAAATCTCATCGAGTCTGCATTGGCCCCGTGTTATCAACACCAAATTAGATACGAGTCTGGGATTCTGCTGGGCATGACGTCTGGACCCTGTCTTCCGGCACCGATTCCGAGTCAGAGGAACAGTTGGTCAAAGCTTTTTTTCATCCATCGCAAAGCTCACGTAGATTTGACGATGTCAGCGAAAACAAACATAGGTTATGTTATTGCATTTTTACAGCGCGTAGATCGTAACGATAGGGATCATGCGGATCAGGCACTGGTTCGCACGGTGCAGACGCCTCCCGCGGAACGACGTCAGAGGTTGCTCCAACGCTATCCAACCACCAAGCCGCCCCCACAAATTGTATCACCGCGGGAATAGTGGGGGACAAAAGCAAGTTGACAAAAGGTGACCTTTGGGTAGACTTGAATGATCTTGGGTTTGATTTGTATATATCTCGCTGCGTGCATAGTGCTTTAGCAGTAGCTTTGCCTTTTGCGTGCATACTGATCATACACACTACCTACCATACACGCTTGATAAGATGGAAGAACAAGTCAACCGCCTCGTCAACAAAGTCTGGGGTAACCTACCTACCCTGACAGCCTCAAGCCCAAGAACCCTCACTAATCCAAAACCACCAAGACAAATACCAAAACGCCCCAGCATCCAAACGCCTCCTCATCGCCGTCTCCGGCATCCCAGGTTCAGGTACCTACGCTCACAAACCCCCCAACCCCCCAACTATCCCCATCCTCAAACTAACCTCTCCACCCCCAGGAAAAACCACCCTCGCAGCAATCGTCACAACCCGGCTAAACCAAATCCACGCCCACCACTCCCCCGGAACCGCATCCTCCAACCCCCTCGCCGCCTTCATCCCCATGGACGGCTTCCACCTCACCCGGCACCAACTCTCCGCCATGCCGGACCCAACCAGCGCCCACGCCCGTCGCGGCGCAGCCTTCACCTTCAACGGCCCCTCATTCCTTTCCCTCGTTGAAAAACTGCACCAACCGCTGCTCCCAGAAACGCAAACACTTTACGCCCCCTCCTTCGACCACAGCGTCAAAGACCCCGTGGAGAACGACATCCCCATCGCGCCATCCGTGCGTATCGTCATTTTCGAGGGGAATTACTGCGCGTTGGATGAGGAGCCGTGGCGCGAGGCGGCGGGGTTGATGGATGAGAGGTGGTTTGTTGAGGTGGGGTTTGAGGTTGCGAGGGAGAGGTTGGTGAGGAGGCATGTTGCGGCGGGGATTGCGCGGGATGAGGTGGAGGCGGGGAGGAGGGCGGATGAGAATGATTTGGTTAATGGGAGGGAGATTGTGGAGAAGAGGTTGGAGGTTAGTGAGGTTGTGAGGAGTGTAGAGGATGAGGGCTGGGCGCCGGAGGGGCAGGGGTTGGTGAGGGAGAGGGAGAGAGAGATGGCGAAGTTTGTGTGATAAGGGGTTGGTGTGGTGTTTTGGTGTGTTGGGGTGATTTACGATGGTTGTTTTAGTGAGCCATGCGGTTATGTTATTTTGCACAACCGCGCCGTTTCTTGAACCTGGTATTGATCTACTTAAAACAAATTTTAAGCAATCATCGGTGTTCACGAATTGCACTGTTAGGCACTACAAGGGCTGCATGTGCGAGGAGATGATGTATGGCTCGCTCTTATCTGGCCGGGCATGTGTACCCCGCGAAGTTAGTTTTGTAATGATATTTCACCCCAATCTTCTAAACATTGTCGAATCATCACAAGGCCCGATATACATCACTGTCATCCTTTTAGGTCCAGCTGTTGCTGAATTGGAAGGAAGACCGAAGCACAAGTGGCCAAGAGCCCTGGCAAATGTGCCTCTATCCCAAAGAAACAGATATAGACAGTCATATGGTGATTCGAATCATTCATATTGTTACGTTACCCTCCACCTCAAGATACGAATACACGTTTACCGGCCGTGAGATTCCCATCACCAAAACTCCCGCACCGTATCCCGGCCAGCACAGCACAGGGCCGTGCACGTACGTCAAAATACTACACAAGAAGTGAATTTTGAACTCGTAGTATCCAGCAATCTCCATCACATGGGAAGAAAAACGGTCGTAAAGTGTTGTTGCACTGAAACAATGTCAGGCGAGGAATAGGGATTGCCAATTTTTCTGAACGCCAGCATCGAATGTAAAGACGTTGCGGTATCCAGAGTAAACAAAGGCTGTGTAGGAAGGCGTAGCAATGCGCAGCTTAGAGCATCGCCGTCAAGTCCGCGACACAAGACATGTGCGGAAGTCTGTCGTGGTCATGGGCCGCACTACGCCTTGGTAGCACCTTCCTGTGGTTGTTCGTGCACATTCTCCTTTTCAAAGTCGGATGCGGAAGTCTCGCGGTGCAAGCTTGTCTCGCGGTGCAGGAAGGTGTGCTCCTTGACTGGGCTGCCGACCTTCTCGCCTTGGAGTACATTGGGTGGACTGCCATTCTGCTGGCCGTTGGGTGTGGGCGGGGCAATGTGTGGGATTTTCTCAGGGTTGGGGTGCTCGCGGCCGACCTGGGTGACGCCGACGTCTGAGGCCTTGCCGGCTTTGGAGAGGGCGTAGTCGCCGCTGTCGAAGTACTTGCGTTCCTGTGCGAGGAGTGTGAGGATGCGACTGAGTGTTACATGGAGTTGGGGTTCGCGACGTACCTTCAGCTTGTTCTGCAGCAAGTCTTTCTTGTTGGGCAGCTTGCCGTAGAGGCGGAACAGCTTGGCTTCTTCGGCGGACATTTTCTGTGGTGCTGTGTCAGTAGCGATTCTTGTCGAAAACAGCGTGGCCGCCTCCTGCGAGACAAATCTCCAGGGGGTGGAAGAGCCAATGACGTACGCTAACGTCCACCTTGTTCTGCTGGTGGGGGTTCATGATGGCGGTCGCTTGAGGCGGTTGCGTCGCGTCCGGGAGAATTACGCTGTGAGAGGGGGCAGATTGGTGCCGTGCAGAAGGCGGCGTCGTGTTGATGTCTTTGTTCTACGGCCGCCGGGAGAACAGGGTCCAAGCCAAAAAGTTGGATCTCGTTGGCACGCGCAGACCACCTTGGGCAGGAGCGGTGCAGGGGGCAGGGTTGACGGATGATGTTGGCCTGGTCCCTCGATTGGGGAGCGGTTGGGTTGTTCAGGGGAGCTCGAGTGCCGTGCGTACACGTCCGTCGTGATGCTGCTGCCTAACACCGCAGACGTCGGCTGTGTGGTGCGTCGTCGTGGTGCGTGTTTCTGGCCGTGATGAAACGCGTGCCCCTCTATCAATGTCTGCGATAAGCCTTGATCGCCCGGGGGAGGTACCAGCTGGCTGGGATGCGGCAGAGACGCAATGAGGCAGCAAGACTGGAGGGAGGGAAAGGAGCGAGAAGGTGTCGAGCTGGCGGTGCAAATAAATGCTGCAGACGGGGAGCGGGTCTCTGTTCCTACGGCACGCTCTTTGGGTCGCTCTGGCAGTAGGGCAGGTGGCAGGGCAAGTTGACCGTTGACAGCTAAGGAGGGGTAGATGCAGCAGATATGAGCGCACACAACACACACTGAGTGGGCCGACTGCTGCAATAACCTCGCCGTAGCTTATTCGACCAGACAATTGATGCAGCTCCCGGAGCGACTGGAATGCAGCTGCCGCACCCGCGAAGAGTGTGCCGGTCTTCCCAGGTCTTGGTGCGATGCATACGATGACCAAAGGCCTTACCGCACTCAGAAGCCCTACAACGTCACGCGTACTTTTCATTGGCCTCTCGTCTTACCAGATCGCCAGGGCCGCCTTCATTGAGTTTAGGAGTCGGTTGGTCATGTCCTTGGCTTTTCGTTGTGTAGCCCCATCACATGGACACGACTTTGAGGCTGCTTGCAGTCGACCTCGCCATGGCTGACCCCCAGCTCAGAGCTCTAGACCTGCTATCCCCACTCTCACTGCACTGCTTGTCAAAGACACAGCAATTGGCTGCATGCTGCTGCCAAAGCACCCAATTCGGGCCGCCCTAAACTCTGGCGGACAGCTTCCGCAACCACACGCTTGCGTCTAGCGAGTTGCTACTGCAGGCTTTCTCACACGTAACCGTCTAACCCAAGCAGCACCAGATCACGAGTTCGTAGGAACAATTGCCTAACGCCAGCTAGCCTTTGATTCGTCACAGCCTGCAGTCAACTCAAACCAACCAACGAGCCCACTGGGAGAAATTGCCGCCTTACGTCAATCTCAAAAACCAACAAAAAAAATGACAACCTCGGGCAAGACGTTTGTGGTGGAGCATTTGGATCCTGAATTGGAGGCTTGGTCGTCGCTGGAATATCTGACCATTGCCGCAGAGTCGCACGCTGCAGGCGCACAATTTCTCCTCTCCTCAGTCCCAGCGTCGTTGAAGTTGCCAGCAAATTTGCAAGGAGTGCAAGGCTTGACAGTTGAGACTCGAGGAATTGAAGAAATTTACGCCGATAAGAAAGATAAAGTATGCCTGCTCGACCCCGCAGCGTCCAAAGACTTGAGCCCAGAGGATGGCAACGAGTTCGATATCTTCCTGTTTGGCGGTATTCTAGGTGAGATTGACTGTGAAAGGTGTGATACTATGATACTGACTATTGCAGGCGATGACCCACCCAGAGGTATGTAGTGTTGTGAGAGAGATTGCTTATAGATGGCTGACATCTTTTTGTTCAAGATCGAACATCAGAATTGCGAAAGAAGGGGTACAATGGGCGTCGCCTGGGTCCTGTACAGATGACAACAGATACTGCAGTTCGTGTAACAAGAATCGTCGTCCAAGACCGGGGTAAGTCAGAATGCTAGAAAACAACCATTCAAGACGCTGACAGCATGCAGTACCCGTCGATAAGATTCCATATATTGACAACCCGGACCTCAAGATCAACAAGAACGAGAGCACGCAAATGCCATTCCGTTATGTGAAGGGTGAGGATGGACAGCCGATCATGCCCAAGGCAAGTCATTCCTTGCACAAGTCGTGTTTCAAGTGGTTGCTTAATCTGTACTGCAGGGCATGGTCGATCTCATCATCAAAGATTCTGAGAAGAGCCTCGACGACCTCTTGTAAGAATGATGCATGTCTGCTGCATGGCGGACTTGCCTCCCCCAGCGCCAGCCATCTTGTCAAGAAACTCTGCGCCACTGTGGCACGCAGTCTTCAACACTGCCCAAGATCTACCGATTTCGGAAAGTCAATGGCATACTGCGTGTTGGGATGGCTGCTTGGTTGTGATACTTGACCGGATGCGAGGTCTTAGTTGGGCGTTGAGCAAACGGACCGACTGGAGAAGCGTGTTCGTAATCGAAGACGCTTCGGAGAAAGTTCCAAGCTTAATAGTAATTCAACTTGACCTCTTGCCCTGTCACTTGACCCCCCAAGCCTCATCTTCCTCATCGTCGTGGCAAAATCCTCGTAATGAAGTGCCTGCAGGCGGGGATAGCATTCCTCCTGCTGTGACTGGGTAACACCGAACGACGGTTGGCGGTTGGAGACGCGTGGAGGTTGCTCCATGCGAGCTCCCGCAAGGTCGAGGCCTAGGGACCCGGCGAGACGTGTTTTGGTCACGGCCCAGATACTCGAACAGTCTCAGATCCCAAGGCGAAATGGCATAGTGGATCGCAGGAGGTGTCTTCGAGACGCGGAGAGCAGGCGCTAGCACCGCGGGATTAGATCGTCCCGCCTTGCGCTCAGATTGGCGGCAAATGGACAATGCTACGAACATTCGTATAACTCTTAGCACGACTATCGAATTCATCTTCTACTGTATATACTCGTAATCGAATTAATTGCCGGCCTACAAGTTCGACATCCCTCTGGTGGAACTCGAGTGTTGCTCTATCAATACTGGTACCAAGCCAACCACGGCCCCTGCCCGCGATCCCCGACAGGCCTCGTCAGCTGCCGCAACGGCCACCTATCCGGAATTCCACGCCGTAAACTTTGGAGTCTTGACATCCACAGCGCGTGCAGACGCCATCATCCCACGGCGGCCCGTCAGACAGTCGACACGCCCACCTTGCTCGCCTCACCCATCACATTCTCCTCCATGAGATAGCGACAGCGCTCCGGACCCTCCCCCGGTGTTTGCACTTGGACACGCGGCCAAACCATGGCCATCACACACTCCCCACTGCGGTGGCGGACCGCGCTGCTCAGCGGCCTCCTTGCGACATTATCATGGCTACCAAGCAGCATGGCGGAGAAGACGCAGGCAGACTATTTCATCAAAAGCCTGCCTGGCGCTCCCGAACCGTTGCTGAAGATGCATGCAGGGCAAGTCAGGGTCTCGAGGCTGCAGATGGGGTGATACAGACTAACACGCTCCGCAGACACATCGAAGTCGATGCAGAGCACAACGGCAACCTCTTCTTCTGGCACTACCAGAACCGCCACATTGCCGACCGCCAGCGGACCGTGTTGTGGTTGAATGGCGGCCCAGGCTGCTCCTCGATGGACGGCGCGATGATGGAGGTCGGGCCGTATAGGGTGCAGGAAGACGGAAACCTGCACTACAACAATGGGTCGTGGGACGAGTTTGCGAATCTGCTCTTCATCGACCAGCCGGTGGGCACCGGGTTTAGCTACGTGAACACCGACAGCTACCTCACCGAACTCGACCAAATGGCCAACCACATGATGGTCTTCTTGGAAAAGTGGTTTGCGCTATTCCCCGAGTACGAGCAGGACGATGTGAGCCAGACAGTCTCCATGCAATGGCATCGACACTGACAGAAACTAGCTTTACATTGCGGGTGAATCATATGCTGGACAGCACATCCCATACATTGCTCGCGCCATCGTCAACCGGAACAAGGAGCAGGGCAAGACTCCATGGGCACTCAAGGGCCTGATGATTGGAAACGGCTGGATCTCACCCGTCGACCAATATCTTGCCTACATTCCTTTCGCCTACCAGAATGGTCTTCTGCAGGACGGGACCGATGCCGCCAAACGCGTCGAGAACCAACAGAGAAAGTGCGTCAAGAAGCTTGAAGAGGGCGGAATGAACATGGTGGACACGAACGAGTGCGAACAAATCATGGTTGCAATTCTCGAAGAGACAAAGGACAGGAAGGCCGATCGCATGAATCAGTGCGTCAACATGTACGATATCCGCCTGCGCGACGACTCTTCGTGCGGAATGAACTGGCCTCCGGACCTGGCATCAGTCACTCCCTACCTTCGCCGCCCTGATGTCATCCAAGCGCTCCACATCAACTCGGATAAGAAAACGGGTTGGCAGGAGTGCAACGGCGCAGTGTCGGGACACTTCCGTGCTAAGAAGAGTGACCCAGCTGTCAAGTTCCTTCCCGAGCTCATCGAGCAGGTACCCACGCTGTTGTTCTCTGGAGACAAAGACTTCATTTGCAACCATGTTGGCACAGAAGAGATGATCAAGAACTTGCAATGGGGCGGCGGCAAGGGTTTTGAGGTTTCTCCAGGTGTCTGGGCGCCCAAACAAGACTGGTCGTTCGAAGGCGAGGCTGCGGGAACATGGCAGGAGGCGCGCAATCTCACATATGTGGTCTTCTACAATTCCAGCCATATGGTACCTTTCGACTACCCAAGACGAACCCGTGACATGCTGGACCGCTTCATGGGCGTCGATATCGAGCAAATTGGTGGCGTCCCGTCTGATAGCCGCATCGATGGCGAGAAGGGCCCGCTGACCAGTGTCGGCGACCACCCCAACTCCACTAAAGCCGAGGAAGACAAGGCCACAGGACTCAAGGAAGCCGAGTGGAAAGCTTACTACCGCTCAGGTGAAGTTGCACTCGTTGTAGTTGTCATTGTCGCAGCCTTGTGTACCTTCTTCCTCTGGCGCAGTCGTCGCACCACTAGCACCTTCAAGGGTGAGGACAGCGATGAGGGACGCGAGTCTCTTCTCACCGGCATGGGCCTGGACAACTTCAGGAGAAAGGAGCGCAGGCAAGATCTTGAAGCTGCGGATTTCGACGAGCGAGAGCTTGACGATCTAAACGGTGGCGCGAAAAAGCCAGGCAAAGGATACTCTGACCTAGGTCCGAATGAGAAGGGCAGAGCTCCGCACAACGATTCTACGTTTTCGCTAGGCGCAGATAGCGATGACGAAGCTGGGTCAAGTGATCGCGTAAGGAGAAAGGAATAGGTAGCCAAGATGAAGAGGGCATATACATAACAGCGTTGTATAATAACTACAGGAAAGGATCTGGTGTGTCTAGAATCATGATTGGGGGCGATGCATTAGAGGCGTTTGCAGCAGTTTATACACAATTTCTACCTTTTCTTACTCGAGATTACTGTCAGGTGTATTGCAGCAGCGTGAATGATGCACTAAGAACCCTGGGCTACGCTTGAACACCCCCCGGATACAGTTAGGTTTTGCTAGTGCTGTCATCAATGGTTGTTCTGCTAGTGTAGCAGCCCTGGAGGTGGCACAAGTCGCGGTTGCCTTCTCACGTGAATGCGGGACTAGCGCGTAATGTTCCAGGCGCGTCACCTTCAGCCACCAGCCAGGCGTCAACCACGCACCACTGAAGCGGCGACACTCAATGTTCACACCACACTGACAGCTTCCAAAATGCCTGCGTGAGTGACTGCTTCTACGCCACTCTCAGAACCATCGTGGTTCGCGAATATTCACCAGACTGACAATGACGCAGGCCAGGCGACCAATACACGGGCGGCGACGTCAAGAACCCATTCGAGGAACGCGTCGTAAACGGCTTCACGGCGACTGAGATTGCGACACTGCAGTCTAGACTGAACAAACAGCTCGGACCGGAGTATATCTCGCAGCGGCCGGGCAATGGAGGCGGCAAGGTGGCGTACCTGGAGGGGAACAAGGCGATTGCACTAGCCAACGAGGTTTTTGGGTTCAATGGCTGGTCGAGCTCGCTGGGGCAGGTGCAGGTTGACTATGTATGTTGACCAACTCGGGTTGAGAGGGATTGGGGCTAATGTTGAGTAGGTGGATGAGCTGCAAAATGGCAAGGTCTGCCTGGGTTTGTCGATTGTGGTCAGGATCACATTGAAAGATGGGACGTATCACGAGGTAGAAATTTCAGCCCTTCAGTGACCTCGCCGTTGCTGACAGATACAAAGGATATTGGCTACGGCTCAATCGAGAATGGCAAAGGCAAGGCAGCATCCTTTGAAAAGGCAAAGAAAGAGGCAGCTACAGATGGACTGAAGCGAGCACTTCGCACGTTTGGCAACGTACTTGGAAACTGTCTCTACGACAAACAATACTTGAAGAAGGTTCAGTCGATGAACGTCAAGCCCATCAAGTTCCAGGAGGACAATCTGTACCGCCACTCCGACTTTGCACCACCGCCACAAGTAGCTGGGCCAGAGGATCAGTCGATTGTCAAGCGAGAACCACAGAAGACGCCTGTCCGTCCGAACCAGGTCTTGAGAACGCGGACAGATCATCTTAATGAGTCCTTCTCGGCAGACTTTGATGACGAAACGGATGAGAATCTATTCGATGGTGTAGATGTTGCACAGGCTGGCGGAGAGGCGTCGTTTGACTCACACTCAGCATCCGACTCGGCAGTACCGAAAGCCGTTGCTGCACCCAGACCAAATGGAGTGCCTTCGGCTCGTACATCGCCTATACGCAACACTGGACCTCCTCGTCAACCTCCACAGCGGCCGCCAATGCAACAAGCAGGACGAGGTCAGCCTGTAGCACAGCAGCATCCGAATCAAGGACCCACACGCTCGGCTCAACCTATGCAGAATCAAAGGCAGCCGCAGACACCAGCCCCGCAGAACCAGCACCGTCCAGGTCAAGGCCGTGGCCAGATGCCTGCACCAGTAGGCGAGAACGCTCCTCCAGGCAGAGGACCAGTCCAGCAGCAGCATAATCCCCAACACGCACCTCACAATCAACCTCTCCGACCCACACCTACCCAAGCACAACAACAACAGAATCGCCCTGCCCAACCAGCACAAGGCCCCAATGTCTCCACCCCTCACCCTCCTAACAACGGTACCCGCGCCCCCGTAGGATTCGCCACCGCCCGCGCCGCCGAACTTCTCCAGAAAGCCGACACGCTGCCCACGCACGTCCCTGCCTTCAACCCCAACGTCGAGTCCCCCATCCCAATGGAAAAGCGCACCCCAGGCTTCGACTACACACGTAGCGCCCCCATCAAGCGCGAGGCCGTTGGCGTAGCCCCCGCACCCGCACCACCTCCCGGCCCACCCGCTGCTGCCAGTGCGCGTCCTGGCCCCGGTGCCGCAGGCGCAGGAGGAAGTTTCAACCGTCC
The DNA here is from genome assembly GCA_025504975.1 of Plenodomus lindquistii. Classification (NCBI taxonomy): domain Eukaryota; kingdom Fungi; phylum Ascomycota; class Dothideomycetes; order Pleosporales; family Leptosphaeriaceae; genus Plenodomus; species Plenodomus lindquistii. The sequence continues at coordinate 615,436 of JANUWI010000011.1, forward strand.
TAATGTCGTGAATCCTCATCTTGACGCTAATCGACGGATCGGCGCGCCAAATTATGCCATGAGTCCTAGTGCGAATCGTGGAGCATACAAACCACCGACGTTCGCGAATGGAGGCAATGGCCAGGGCATCAAGAGACCGGCATTGCAAGATGTTAGTAATCAGACGACTGCGAATACTGGCGAGGGCCCGGACGCGAAGAAGCAGAGGGTTGAGGCGCCGGGAGCGGAGAATGCTGCAACAACGGGTGCGGGCGTGGCGAGCACGTAGAATGTTTGCAGGGAGATGGAGAGGTGTGAGAAGCGAGAGGGAAGAGGAATTGTTAGAGGCAAGGAAGTGGTGCATGATGTTTTTGTCAAAGGAGCGATGGTGTTTAGGGCGAAGCGTGTTTGGCGTCTTGGGAAATGCATTGCGGTGCAGAGGCGTTTTGGCGTTGGGATGGTGGCATAAGACGGAAGGGAGGAACTGACTGGGTTTTATACTCAGCAGTCGTATTCTTTTTCAAGCGAAACGACGAGTGGAGTGCGGTATAGATTGTTCTGCACTTGCTGAAATACAAGCATCGATAGTGAAGAAATGGTTTCAAACTCGTCAGCACAAGTACTGTCTCGTTCCCTCACAGCACATAAAATCGTTGACGTTTGAAAGGTTTTAAAAACATCCTATTTCAGTATCTTATCCAGAAACAGCGAGACCCGTGAGTCCCTTCCCCTTCCCGAAGTTATACGCCAGTGTACAGTACTTATTTATCCCCATGTAACGCTAATGTAAAAAACACACTCGCCGTGTTGTCCGTCAATCCTTTTGTCGCGACCCCCCCCCCCCCCCCCGTTCGACCGACCGACTAAACTTCCCAAGGTGTGTGATTGCTGAGTATAAAAGGCCGTTGTAGCATTGCCGTTGAGTAAGGCGTATGCGGTGATGGTGATGGTGATGGTGACGACAACGACCTCAACAGCACAGTCAGCAAAAGCCTCTTGCACACCATGCACCGCCATCCTTTCCCTCGCCCACACGCCATCCCCTGCATCTCACAAACAGGAACACGGCGGGGAGCACAGCTCTCTCATAATCTACCTCTTCTTCCCCCCCGGGCGGGGCTTACACTCCTCCCCAATAATCGGATGCAGTTTAATTTTAATCGGATAACTGGCATTATTGCCACTGTACCCTTTACTCCAATCATAACTGACGGCGTAGGCGAAGATGTTGCCGTCGCGGCTGAATGCCGTGGCTGTAATGCTGCCGCCGACTTCCGGGTAGCCTTTGAGACGGTGTTTGGCGTCTTTGTCCCAGAAGTGGAAGGTCCCATCGCTGCCGGCGGTGCTGAAGGTGCCGTGGATGGGGTGAAAGGCGATGCTGTTTACTGAGTAGACTTTTGCGATGTCGCGCTGCGTGGGGTCGGCTTGGCGGTGGCATTTGAAGGAGAAGTTTAGGCTAGGGGGAGAGGGTTAGTGGGTTGTATGGGGGAGAGGAGGGGAGGGGGGAGGGGGAAGGGTTACCTGGTATCTTTTTCCTCGACGTATTGGATTGCGCAGCGTCCTTCGATGGAACCTACAGCGAAGCCGCTGGCGTCGGAGAAACAGCTTACGACTCTCGTCTGCCATTTCAATGGACTGGTGATTGTCTTGTAGATTGTGGTTGGGTTGCTGAGATTGACCATGTGGATGTGTCGTTCCGCCGTTGCAATGACGAGCAGTTGGTCCTTGATATCCATGCTGTACACGCGCTCGGTCGTGTTGAGCGTGCCTACTGGTTCTGCGCCCTGCAGGTCCCAGAACTTGACCGTCTTGTCCCAGGATCCCGTTGCGACGTAGTCTTTTCCTCCGGTTTGGAACCAGCGCACGGCTTTAATGCCTTCGGCGTGGGCTTTGGCTTGTTGGGCTTGGATTTGGCCGGAGGCAGGGGCGGTGCGGAAATCGACAATGTTGAGCATGCCGGTAGAGTCGCCGGCGGCGAGACGTGCGCCGTCCTGTTGTGTGTTGTTAGTATTGCCTGTTACAAGTGTGGTGGTGGAAGCATGTGGGTGAACGTACCTTTGACCATCCCAGACCGAGGACATAGCCCTGGCACTCGAATACCCACTTTCCTTGCGCGCCCTGTTGGTTGATTTCGTAGACGTAGACTTTCTTGTCCCAGCTGCCGACGGCGAGGAAGTCGGCTGTGGGCGAGAACGCGAGGTCCGAGATGCTGTCGCTGGGCAGTTGATCGCGAGCGACTTCGACGTCTTTGCTAGTGTCGCCGGTCGTTGAGCTCGACGCTGCAGTAGCGGTGGCCTGGCCGAATAGCGCCATTGTGTGCGATTGTTTTCCTTCTCTTGAATGTGATGTTTGGTGGTTGTCGGCGGCTACTGGAGCTTTGCGCGAGCCTTGTCTTGTTTATGCGGCGCCTGGAAGTGGTGGGCGCGAGATGTGTTCGCGCTTGCTACGTACTGGCGATAACGAGCGAGTGTCTTCTACGACTTGTGAGAAGAAAGCAGGAATTGCGCTACAAGTCGTCCACCTTTGACGCTTTACCTGCTCGACGCGCCTAAAGAAACCCAGCGACTAACAGCATCTACAGATGGACCAAGCTCTCAGGCACCCCTGTAGGCGACCAAGCCCATCTCTGCCTAGCGCTGCCTGCCCGGCCAAACAATCCCCCGGTTTCCGAAAACCCGCCTAAAAGATTTCGCTGCACCTCCAGCTTCCCTCCTCCAACGTTCCTCGCTCAAAGAATCGCAACGAAGCACACGCACAGAGCGCATCCCCTCGGGGTATGCGTCTCCTCGTCAAGAACAGCTTTGGGAGAAAGTCCCCGGACATCCGATTCTTCGCAATCGGCACTTTCAGCAACGAACCGCCATAGAAGCGCGGCTTCCATCACCGCTTGGCGCTTTCCACTGTCGACCGCCGTCTGCACTCTTATGCTTCGCTTCGCTGATGCTGTGGGTTGAGAGGGCTGGCACCAGGGCAAGGATACGAGTCCGCTGGTTTCTCTTGCTCACACGCGGAAGTGTCGACGGGTATAAGAGGAGGAGGGAGGCATGTGGGAGTGTTAGGTATGGAGGGTTTTCTCGTCCAGTTTATGGTTATGCGATTGCCTTTCTTGCAGCTTGTCATGGGTTGTAAGGAGGGTAACTCAATGGGGCTTATTCTTGATGCGAGGAACGTTCACATCAAATCACTTTTTTTCGGATCTGATGGGTAGGCATCTCTGGCGTCCTCTTCTTCGCTGGGAGGGTGCTGTGGGTGGGCTACTCGGGTGCGGTCGAACGCACCAGATTCAAACACTTCGATCGGTCGGATGGTTCACATGATGATCAACACAGAAATAGAGTCAAGCACTGAGGCCGTCTGAATCCCAAAGTGGTAGGATGGCCACTGCTGAATTTTCTACAATTCTATCTGATTGAACCTGATGGCTTAGATGGTTGTGTCTCCAAACAAAACAATGAAGAGCGTATTGCATGCAATCGTTTCAGTTCACACCTTGATTTCCCTTTGCTGTGGTATCATGCTCACTTGTAGCGCCACTCCAACTTGGATTCGTAACGGTGGTTTTGTCGACTCTCGAGGCTACATGTTCATGCCTCATCCCCAAGAACAAACTGCCTGACCTCCTCGTACGCCTTGTCCAAATCATCATTGATAACAATCTTGTCATGCGGTGCCTCCCCACTGTGTGCAAACTCCATCTCCTTCTTCGCTTGAGTCAGCCTCTTAACAATAGCCTCCTCCTTATCCGTCGCCCGGCTCCTCAATCGCTTCTCCAGAATCTCCTCCGAAGGCGGTTGCAAGAACAGGAACCTCGGGCGAGGAAAAGTGGGATGATTCGCAACTTGCTTGACGCCCTGTAATAACCACAAATTAGCCTCTGCACTTCAACCACACATCCCACATCCCAGCCAAGCCAAGCAAACCACAAGGTCCCAATCCAACCCTCTAACCTCATGGAAAAAAAGCCTACCTCCATTTCAATATCCAGTACGCAAATCCTGCCCTTCTCCTTAATCTCCTCCACAGCCCTCACACTCGTGCCGTAGTAATTGCCCCCAAACTGCGCATACTCCACAAACCCCTTATCCCGAATCAACTGCTCAAACTCCTCTTTCGTAACAAAGTAGTACTCTACGCCGTTCTTTTCTGTCCCACGGGGCGCGCGCGTGGTGTGCGAGATGCTGAAGCCGAATTTGGAGGGGTAGGCGGCGAAGAGGCGGGACAGGATTGTGGATTTTCCGGCGCCGCTGGGGCCCGAGATTACGATGGGCGTGTGCTCTTTTGCGGCAGTGGTTGGGTTGGTGGGGGCCATTGTCGAGGAGGGGGAGGTTTGGAATGCGCGGGTTGTGGTGGTGGTGTTGGGGAAGGTGCGAGGGAGGTGGTGGGGAGGCTTGGGGGTGTGGGTTGGAGGGGAGCGCGGGGTAAACAGCTGGATTTGCAGTGCGCAGCGGTATGGCTGCCTGAGGGCTCTGCAATGAGTCAAGGTGGTTCTGGTGATGTTCAGTGGCATCGAGGCATGTGTTTGAGAGCTATAGCTTGCAAGTGCGGTGTGATTGGTGGTGCAAGCAAGGGTCTCGCTTTGGGGGTGGGTTAGCGGGGCTCAAAGTGGGATGGCGGAACCAGTGACATCGCGTTCGAAGAGGTCGCGTTTATACTGACCTCATCGAGCTTCAAATTGTGTGTTCCCCCACAATCGCTGTCTTCCCGTGTTGGTCTGCATGACACGGTAAAGTCGACACGTCCGAATTGTTCTGTATAGCTGAGAAGCTCCACCGCTTTCATCATGGTACATTTCCAACCCATATCTAACCCATCAAACTTCACATACTAACTCCAAGACAGTCAAAACAATATCTAACCCTCCACACCCACACCCCCGCCCACCCAAACGCATCCGACATCTTCGCACTCGCCCCTACATCCACACAACTCCTCTCCGCATCTGGCTCCAGCACAATCAACGTCTACGACACTACGAACCCTGAATTTCCAGTTGTACAGACACTGGACAAGGCGCATCCGTTGGGTATACACCACCTAGTTACTGCGAGGGAGGCGAGGGTCGCTGCGAGCGCGGGGTTCGAGGGCAAGGTCAAGATATGGAAGAAGAGTGAGGATGGGGAGTGGGAGTTGGAGGGCGAAGTTGTTGGTGGGTATGCCTTTGGCTTTCCTTTATTTCGAAGGAGGAAGTTCTGGTTATTTGAAACGGATTCTAACAAGGGTACAGATCATAAGCCTGGTGAGATCTGGGCAATTGCACTGAGTGCAGATGGACAGTACCTTGCGAGTAGCAGTATCAACGGCAAGATCAATGTGTGGAGTACGAACAAGGCAGAGGGTATGCCGCGGATACGAGAGTATGAGACCAAAGGTAGCTTCGGGCTGTGTGTGGATCTGGTATGTCAACTGCTACTTTTGTATGAACCTAGGCTGATTTGCGCGCAGAGTCGAAATGGCAGCTTCACAGCGTCAGGCCACGAGAATGGTTCCATATACATCTTCAACAACGAGAGCGGCCGTCTTGTTCACTCACTAGCTGGTCTTGTTCATCCAGTCCGCAGTGTAGCTTTTTCGCCGGCATCTTCGTTACTAGCAGCCGGTGGCGACGCTCGCATCATCGCACTTTACGACGTCAAGTCTGGGGAACAGGTCGCGAATCTTACAGGACATGGCGGATGGGTGCTCACCTTGGACTGGAGTGATACCGGCGAGTACTTGCTTTCAGGGTGAGTTAGATTGATTTCTTGATAAGTTTCATCGTATGATACGCAGAGGCTAATAAAATCATGTAGATCACACGACTCGAAAGCAAAGGTTTGGCGCATCGAAACAAGGACATGTGTTGCGACACACACTCACGGCGACAAACCACTGTGGACGGCGAAGTGGCTACCGAAAGCTCCAGCAAAGAGCGAGATGTTTGCGTTGGGTGGTGGGAACAACTCGATCAGCTTCTATCGGGAAGCAGCAGGCTGAATGCACACCTTCACGACACAAAGACGTAGATCAAAAATTTTGTGTTTTCGAGACCTTCCCAGTATGCTGGAGAGCTTCTCCGGCAGACGACTTAAGAAGACTTAGCTAAACCATGTAACCGATCTTTCAATCTCGGTCTTAGCTGATGGAGATTCTGGAAGACGGCAGAGAGATCGATAAATCTATCGCGAACGTTCTCCATTTTACTTATGCCTACAGCGTCATCAGTGCAAGATCAATCGCTCGCTCATCTGGGCCGTTTTAGGCGCCAGTGTTTGCAATCGGCATGCGTCTCTATCAACAAATAAGAGCCACTCTGTCCTACTCTTCTCTACTAAAGATCAAGCCCAACCGCTAGCTCTCCGAATTCCACAAGTTCGCATCTCGCAAGGGTTGTTATCTGCAAACACCAAGTTGGTCACGATGCAGACTATTGGGCAGCCACGCGTTGAATGCAACCCCAGAGAAACACCAAAAGGAATATTGAGCCTACCACAGGAACTAAGGGACCGGATATATGATCTTGCCCTAGGGACGACCACGATATTTCTCAGGCATCGCCAAACATGTGTCGCGGTTAAAGCGGACAAATTCCCCTCATGCCGTTCGATGCTTATATCGGATTCTACGAAGGGTCTTCCGCAATGGCTGCTCACAAATCAGCAGATTTGCTTCGAGGCTGTAGATTTGATCTCACGGCTGCGATGGTTTACACCTCTACACCTAGATTCTCATGGCCCACGTGAATCGGAACCATCACAACCTAATTCGCTCCTCCTGCACGCGCGGGGTGTACGACGAGTAGTGCTGCCTCTGAACAGTATGGGTGCTTGTTCTGGCGTAAGTATCACCGACAAGGAACTCTCACAGTTCCTGGACTTCCTGCGAGAACTTCACGGGAAGGACTTATGTCTGGTCTCTTGTTTGTCGCGCAAGTTGTATACTTCTACTACGGCCGCGTATCCACGCCTCAACAGTGCCTCTGCATATCTTCAGGAAGGCGACGATATATTCCACAACCACTGGCCTGTGTCTTGGAATGATATGTTCCGCAAGGTTGAGCTATGGCTTGGCCCGAGAAGTCAACCTACTGAGGGGAGTGTGCATTGGCAGATGAGATGCGCTGCGATAGTAGGATGTCAAGGCCTTGTTGGGGGTCAAGGGAAGGTCGATTATGTGATACCATCTCCATTTCTTTCGACTTCGTATGTTACGGTGGAAAGGAATATCTAGATATGGAGTGTCGAACTTGGAATCTAGAGATCGATCGAGCCGTATCGTGGATGCGGAATTACGAGATATGGATATTATGGAATGCGTCGCCCGTCTATTGCAGTGAACGATGAGAAAGTGTCATTGCGCTGTGTCATTCGTGCTTGTTCTTTGCGATTTTCGGGTTCACTATCAATTGTCTTTAATTTCCTGAGACACCAACAAACAGCTGACTAGGGTTTTCACAAACACTCATTACTCAATAATGGACAGCTAACTTATTAATAACGTGGTTAGGTGAACAGCACCGGATCACCATGCAGGCAACACATCCACAACATGAACAGCAGTCTACCAGTAGCAGGCTACTAGGTCTGCCACTGGAAGTGAGAAGACTGATTTATGGATACGTCCTAGGCCCTGGACCATTATGTCTCCAGTTCCGCGGCGTCTCCATCTTGGCCTACTCACTCCTAACCCACTCTCATTTCCTTTCTCCAGCCCGCCCCTACGATAGTCCTCCGCGTTGTGGTCTGCCGAAATGGATTCTGACGAGTCGGCAGACCTGCAGCGAAGTGTCGGACTTGGTTTCACGGACATGGTGGTTCAGAGCCGGCGCAGTTCATGAACAGATAGGTCGGGGAGGCAGCTACAGACCATATTTATCGAGCCTTTCCAACGGGTGTTGCGCAAACGTCTCCCTGCAATTCCCAGCTTTCAACTCACTCATCTGCCATCCGCGGAGTTTCCAACACATTGTCGTACCGCCGAATATCCTTACACACCGCACGCTGGGTCGTGCCGAAACAAGTACATACATGACCGAAGCTGTGCCGCAATTTCTGACGATATTACAAGCCCTAGGCGTGAAGGACGTTAGCCTAGAAACTAGCTGGGAGTACGTAGGGAAAAGCTATCCGCCGGCACAAATCTGTGATTCCACATGTTCTGCTTCTGCAAAGTCCCTTTCGTCTGGACAACAAGAGCGCAAGAAGGATTCATGCGGACACTGGGATATATTCCATGAAGGTTGGGATCCGCTGTGGTATGGCAGGTTTCGCAAGGTGACGATTGTTGCGGCTCCCAACCTGGACAGTCCGGTTCATCGTGAGTTTGACATGGAGCGGGGGAGACGGGCGGAGGTGTGTGCACGGCGGCTTATATGGGAAGAGGGGAGGGTTACGTATGCGGATGTTGAGCCGAGGAGTTGTGGGGGGTGGAGATTGCATGTTACGGTTGAGCGTAAGGTGCAGTAGGTTTTTAGGTCACGCACGTCCTCTTCTTAGGGGAATTTTCATAGGGTTATCCTTTGCATATTGGCTTCTGCGGTGTACGTCAGTCTTAGTGCTCTTTCGACGTATCGTGCAAAGAAATGAATTGGTTGACACCAGATGATATACACATGTCACGCACTAGGGTGTAGGAGAACATTTGGGCTTTGGACGTGGAACTTGAATGAGTGGACTGGTAATAGGGTCTCACCTGAGGCTCAAATTTGAATACAGATGCGGTAGAACGCGTTGTAAGACCAAAGAGATCAGTTGCCGTTTCATGTCATGCGTGCTTGCCCTTTGCGATTTGGTGTGATCACTTGATCCGCAATGTTACTACCTGACGGCTGAAAGTACAAACACAAACTGTTTAAGTACTCATATAGACAGTCGGCTAGATAGTCGCAAAACGCAGATCCTTCGCGATGCAGCCGCTGGACTCACATAGGCAACCGAGCGACGAGCCTACAGCCGGTGGTTTGCTAAGCCTTCCTTTGGAAGTGAAGACTCGGATCTACAGCTATCTCTTCGGCGACAACCCGATGTTGCTATATTTTCGCGGGATCAAGATACACGTCTCTCCACACCCAATCTACGATCTTGATTTTCTTGAGAGAAAATCCTCCGATAAAATCGCGTGGCCTACGACACTACCAGTCTGGATGCGCACAAGTAAGCAGATCTGCTTTGAGGCGGCTGACCTGATCTCACGGACATGGTGGTTCAGACCTACTGGAGTGACATCTGCGTTCACTGGGTTGCGTTCGGATGCATACCGGTGGTACGTTCAGAGAAAGTTACCACTCACGACCCCTACGCATTTTCCGTTGGATATCTCACTACTTTACCCGTCCTACAACTCACTCATATTCCATGCACGGAGTTTCCAGCACATCATCATATTACCAAGTAGGCTCACATACAGCGAGCAGAAGATTTCTCAAAAAATAACTTATCCTCAAACGACCACTCATGCTCTCGACGCAGTTCCGCAGTTTCTAACGATCTTACAAGCTCTGGGTATCAAAGACATCAGTTTGGAAAGTCAATGGCTCTGCTTCCTTGAGGAGCCTGCTCCTCCGCCTGAGCCAAAGGAGTCGCGTTGTGCTTGCTCTGATGATATCAGTCCGTTACTGATACCCGAAGATATGGGTCGGCCGGCAAGTATCCGAGCCGACAAATACAGGAAGGATCCAAAGGGATACCCCAGTCTCTTCTATCGTGCATGGGATCCGAGCTGGAATGGCAAGTTTCGCAAGGTGAAGATTATCAACGAACTAGGTCTGGCCCGCACTCCACATGAACACAAGAAGGTCAAGTCACATGTAAAGCGGGCGGAGGTATGCGCTCAGAGACTTGTAGGGCCAAATGGGATTGTGACCACGAGGGAGTTATCGGGGTCTGATTTTCAGGAGCGGACAATGGTCATGACCGTTGAGCGCAAGCTCGATTAGTCTCGGCCTAGGCGTAGCGTAGGTTGCTATTTGATAGCGACGGAATGCGGAGAAGGGGTACCAATGTTCTGTCTTTCTTTAGAACGATATTGACAATGCTTTCACGTCTTCAATGTAGCCATGTTTTCCAATCGTCTGCCTGCCGCGCACACATATGCCAGAGAAGCTAGTGTTCACATGCATGATACTTCAAGCACCTCGGTGTACGAGATTGGTTCATACCACCTAGGTCTCATAGACATGCTGAGATGTTTCACTAATGGTATTACAAAAGGAACACGCTGCAGGCCCCCGTGCTCAGTGGCCTGTAACCCAGCGGAGACAACTCAGTTAATGAGAAATGTGACGTAGCCTAATCTTCGGGATAAAGGAATAAGCGCATATCTTATTCATGAACGTATCATCGAAACTGAGGCTCTTCCGATCACTTCTGGGGGTCTAGGTGGTACGAGAGTTCTGTCATGATCTCCAAGGTTTGCTCTTTGTTCAGGGTTTGCTGGCCGCCAATTGCTCATAGAAGTTTCCACAACCAGGGCTCATACAAAAATTTGTTGCTTAAGTAGCCGCGGAAGTGTTGCGAGCAATCGGAAAGCTCGACAGTGGAGGTTCGACACAATGCAGCCGCAACTCTTGCGAGGACTTCTCGAAAGAACGGAAAGAAACCTTATGGACCTCCCTTTGGAAGCGAGGAACATGATTTATGGTCATCTTCTCGGTGAAGAACCAATGTACCTCAGATTTCGCGGCGTTTTCATATGCTCCTCCTCAAGGCCCGAATACCACATATACCGCAATTGGATGGGTCGTGCATCTGCACGCAATGGTCTTCCCAAATGGTTCCTCGTCAACAAGCAAATATGTCATGAAGTGACCAGTCTGATCTCATGTTCGTGGTGGTTCAGACCTGCTCGTCTCAGCATTTGGGAAATGCCACAAGATCTTTCTGCTGCGAGTCAGGCCCGCCTCGTCAACGAGGATGACAAGTCACTCCATTCGCCGACTTTCAATTCGCTTGTTCTTCACGCACAGAGTTTCAAGCACATCGTTGTCCCTCCCAACAGGAAATTTGGTAGCCTTGAGCTTAACAATGTCAACAAGAGCACCACGCACATCGTTAATGCCATACCACAATTCCTGACAATACTACAGGCCTTGGGAGTCCAAGATATTGTCCTGCAAAGCAGGTGGTGCAACTGGCTTTGTGACAATCGTGTATCAAAGCCGCCGCATCAACCAATGCCTGCTTCTGCGAACTTGGAGGAATTTTATCCCTCCCATATCAGAAATAGTTATCTAACGTGTCACTACCCTGACATATTCCATGACGGCTGGGATCCATCATGGGACGGAAAATTCCGGAGAGTGAAGATAGAAATGAGGTGGAACGCTCAGAAGATAAACCTGAATGAGGCGAGTATGGTCGAGAAGCAAGCTATGGTTTGCGGCCGACGACTAGTAGGTCCAGATGGCAGGATCACTCGCAGCGTCGTTCGCAGCGTCGTAAATGACAAAGAGAGCTTCGAGAATTCGCATCGGGACACCTATATCGTCATTGAGCGTAAGATCGAGGGAGCTATCACATAGACGTAATTTTCGATGCGCTTGGAATCCGTAACCATTTGGATCAGATAGAGTCAATGTACTGTCATTTCCCAGTTGAAGATCTCGAACAAACTGACATTGAGGTCCCTAGCACATATTGTCTCATGTTAGAGAAAAAACTAATACTTATTTCACAGAGTGTTTTTACAGGCGTACATAACCAGGTGGTCGCAGTAGATTTTAGTAAGATTTCACGGCAGATAATCTCTATCTTAAAGGCGCAGCCCAGATTTGACTCTCGTCGACATCAAGTTCTCTGGATGAATGAAACGCACAACGTCATCGACTCTCTTTTTTTGTCTAATTATTGGGAACGATGCGTCCAAATCGCCAGGTCCAGACCGGGTACCTTGCGAGATATATGTGACGGGAATGGTTGACATGACTGAGACATTCGACCTCCGTGTTTCTGGACAGCGGAACAGTTCCGTAAAGTGAGGCCATCATATGATATGCCGGATATATGAAAACTATCATGTTATATTGTAGTCTTTTGGATGCATTTTCTGCGTCTTCCTCAGCCATCATGGAAGATTTCAGAGAACTGGAAGCAGCCAAGTAATTGGACATCGAAGGTGAAGTGCTCGTAAAGGACATGATTTTACACGATCCTTGCGAAGGGTGTGGGGCTGTCCAAGGACAATAACCAACTATCTTCCAATTCACATCTGCGAAATATATGTACTGCTAAGATCCTTCGTTACTGCTTAGAGTCGTGTGTCTGCGATCAGGATCTTGCAGAGTGCTTCCGGGCTGGTATGCAAAGGAGCAAGACCATCACGAATCGCATCGATTGCAATGTGAAGACGGTGACGGAAACGTCATGTCAAACCGAGTCCCATCTCGTCATGCATCAATCCGCCATTGTGTTCCTAGTTGCAGCTGCGAGTACGTCGATGTTAGTCACGCGCTTGAAACCGACTGCGGCTTTGTTTAAAGTTCAGTCTTTTGTACGACGCTATCGACTACCAAGTACAGACTGTTGCAACGCGCTGAGGATAGACGGAAGAAGAGATCGGAGGACAGAGGGATGAATCTCCTTTACTATTACCAGTCGTGCGAGGTGAACTGCGCACGCAAGCTCAAGCTCTAGAGTTGGCAGCCACAGTCATCAGTAAGGTAAAGGAGATCGAGCTTTATCTTTTCTAGAGTCTATCCTTGCCGTCAAAATCTGAGGAGGTTGCATCCATGCTAGAGGCTTCCGGAGCGATGATCTATCAAGTACTGAGACACCGTCCGAACACCTTTACCTGCTTCTCTGAACACTTAAACTTGGCCAAAATACAGGTCTTCCACTAAGGGACGTGGTGGATGAGTCTGATGCAACATCTCTTCACGGTGGTACTCTAGGCTTTCGTAATTGTCGGAGCAAGTCATGCAGAAGACTTATAGGAGTGCCTCAGCATGGTCGTCGAGCTACTGCGGTCTGTTGTCGACCACTCTACCGCGAAGGTGAACTGGCCAAAGGTAGTTTTGCTCGTGTATGGTAACTCCATGAAGACTAAGAGTATCGCTCCTGGATCCAACACGATCGCCCCTACGACGTTGCAGCCACCAGCTCTCGTCGCGCTTCGCACGTGGCATGTACGATATCGATCTGGCCTGAAATCAAATTAGTGAAGATCCGAAATGCCGAAACGTCGAGCTCACTCTATAGATGTCGTCAAGGTATTTGGTCGACCACCTTGACAACATGTCAAAGCTTCGTCTGGCCAGTGTACCAGGCTTTTCTTGTCGCTCATTTGCCGAGTGAGATGGATGCGCCTCTAGAAGATTCTTCGGAATTGTCTTGCGAGTTCACATCAACGATAACGTCATCAAGATACAATGGAATGGACCGCAGTGGTTGGAGCTCGACGGCGTAGTCGTCATTTTGTATACCGAGTCGAGAGCCAGTATGTTGTAGTCCAGCCATCGCCTCAATATCGACATCATTGTCTTGAGCATATCAGTTCCACAACCAAAGTCTCAGCGAGCTGGAATGACCGACCTGTTGTCCACGCCCCCACTAGGCTTCGACCAATCATACAACAAAGTGAGTCTCGATAGTGAAGACCGGCGACTGTAACCAAGAGAGTAAGGACGCCGAAGCATATCACCAACGTGTTGTTGCTGATGTTGGCCATTACGAAAAGTGAGCGAGGTTTTGGTGAAGATGTAGCGTATGATGTTGACTTTTGCTTGAAACGGCCTCTTCGAACGCCTGTCGAATGCCTTGTTGTTGATGATGGATGGCAGAGCTGGAATTGCAGCACTTGGGTGCGATATACGCAATGAGCGATGAAGGTGCAGCAGCGAGTGCGTGAAGTTTGCTGTAGACGAAAAGATGTGTGGAGTGTCGCTGTACTAGTCAATAGAAAAGAGTAAAGACAGAGCTGGAGAACAAGACGTTTAAGAGTGATGCGCAGGATCGAGGGCTTCTATGCATAGCGGGCCTCAATCTAATAGGTTTGGATCGCAGCCGTGTGGATGGTGTGCATTAACCTGATCGGTCTGAATTGTGGCTGTGTGGATGGTGTGCCTTAATCTGATAGGTTTGAATTGTAGTCGTGTGCATGGCGTGCCTCAATCTGATAGGTTGGATTGAAAATATGGCTGCACATGCGGGCTTGACCGTTATGTAGCTGCGTTTGACATTGGGTTGAAGTCCTCAGGTGGAGTGTATACAGAACACTGAACCTGTACCGATTGAGCAGCAGACCCTGCCATACGTCAGAGCCTGACCGGTATATCCACATTCAGCGTATGCAACACCTGGAGAACGAGAAAGAGGAAAAGCGACCTTACAAAGTATTTCAACTCCTGCCTTGAGTGAATGGAACTAGATAATGCCGGCAGATTGATACCGAAACATCCAACACACTCCCCATAAGACCGCCAACGACGGGTTGATGGTCTATGGGAAGAATGTGCTTTTAGGCATCTCACCAAATCCCGTGTGGCAGCTGCTCGAAATGCACTTCTCTACTAAACTTTCGTTAATCTGCTATACCGCCGTGTGTTCATACACTTTAGCATGCGCTGAATAACTCTGCACAGCTGTCGTTCCGCAAGAGCAGCATGCGAAGTGACTTAAAGAGAGGAGCGCTCGCGCAAATGATACCCGCGCACGCTGTCCTTGTGTTTGCGGGATTGTCAGTGTAGCGCCTGTCCTTGACGCAGGCGCGGAAGGAGCGATGTCAAAGCCCATTCTCCCTATTTGCGGTGCTGTGTGACGGCCCACCAGGAGCTGTGAATGAGTGCTGCTTCTTCTGGATACTTTGCACCCGTGAAAGCGTGAGCTATCGGCATTGCCACTTACTCCGTGCTGCGGCTTGTCCACGTCAATGAGTGTGAGCCTAATGATATGCGATTCTCTTCGGTGATGACCCTCTGATGTCCTACGTTCTCGAAGTTGTAGAGGTTCCTTTGCCTTTGCTTACCTGAAGGACAAGGCTACCCAGGTGGGGGGGTGTTGTCCGTCACGTGACTTATCGATACGCACCTACCATCGCGAAAGCGCGCCTTCTTCGCGTCTTGCCTGCATCATCATCGGAAGCCTCATCCCAACTCCACCACTTCAACACCAACATCGCCTCTTAATATCTTCGTCCACATTTCACGCCAAACCTCCCCACAATCACTGCTACTGATTACGATGATGCTCACCAGCACCTACTACACGCCCTCAATGCCTCACTACACGGCCTACACGCCACCGCGATCTTCGCCACTATCCGAGCGGTCTGCCAATACCGCACCGCGACTCTTCAACTTCAGCATGGGATCTCCAGATCAGAAGAAGCCTTCAATATCACAACGCGCGTATAAGGCGAATCCAGTGATGCAGACGCGTGACGCTGCGACAAAGAGGCGACGAGACATGTTCTTCAATCGTGTACAAAATAGTCGCGAGGACAAGAAGTGGGAGGCGCGTGGTGAACAGGTACGCCCTATCATCCTGCCGTTTGCGTGCGACAGATACTTACACTTCAACAGATTCAACAGCTTGATTTCGTGTCCGAGCGCAAACGCTGGGAAGCAGAGAAGGCGCGTCAAGCACCACCACCAGAAGACCCGGAGTTTGATGAGGACCTGATCGATGGCGCAATGCTACCCGAGCTTCCACAAATACACAGCGCGCCACAGCCCGAGACTTGGATGACAGAGGCGGATTGGGTCGCTGCACAAGAAGAGTACGAACTGCAGCAGTTGGTCGCGTCAATGGAACAAGAGAACGATGCCTCATCACAACACTACGGAAGCGATGATGAAGATTATGATTCGATCTTCATGGAGTGCGCGACGACTGCGAGCGAGCAACATCAGTACCAACCGCACCAGGCGTATGGCGCATCGAACGACGTGGAGATGATGGACATGGATATGACTGATGGCTAAAAACAACACATGTTTTATTGTACGACATCACCGCTTCATCGTATGAAAGAACAGATAGAATGTATGTATTGGGTATCTGAAGGAGATGGGGCGCACTGGTCGATCGGCGGAATGCTACTGCGTGGGACAACCCTGGTCCATGTCTGAGAGTGCTTCCTGTGCAGCATTCATATCACCGACGAGATCAGGCGGTGGAGAGCCGGCAGCTTGCATCTGTAATATGTCAGACAAGTGATTGAAGAGCGTGAGGCTCCGCAAAGCTGAAGTGGGGTAGACATACCTTCTGCATCCTTTCGACAATATATTCCCGATCTTGGGCATTCGCATCGCTATACCCCTTTTTCTCGAACCGTGCAACTATCTCCCTGACTAGACTCTGCTGCTCCTCGTATCTCTTCAAGTCGTCCTTCTCAACCTTCTCCTTATTCTCGTCCATCCATTTGGGAAATTTGTCGTCTAGCTCCTTCATCGGCTCGTACAAGATGTCCTTGTTGGTAAGCTGCTCCATCATGCCCATAAGTATCTTGCTGAAATCCTCATCGCCTCCTTCGCCTCCTCCGAAGTTCCCGCCCTCCATAGAGGCGAGCATCTGCGCAAGGATATCATCTTGCGATGATGACGCGGCAGCAGAAGCCGCAGTGTCGCTGGACGACTGCATACGCTCCATCGTCTTCTTGATCGTCTCTTGAAACGACTTCTCCGCCTTTGACGAAGCCTCTGTCTCCTTTTTACTTGAGCTCGCCGGCTCTTTCGCCTTGCTCTCAGTCTTTGCTGTCGGTTCACTCGCAGGCATCTGTCCAGCCAGCGCTTCCAACGGGTTCGCACCGCCCATCTCCTGACTCATCTCCTTCATGATATCTTCAAACTGTTTCTGGAAGTCTCCTTGGCCGAGCAACTGTTCCATTTCCTCTTGCAACTTCTTCGCGAACTCATCTTCGTCTTGGAGGAGGAGTTCAGCAGGCGAAACGTCTTCTGGCCTTCCAGGACCGGAGGATGAAGGTGCGCCGTGGGGAGCTGGGGCAGGTGCTTTGGAAGGTGGTGCTGGAGCCTTGGAGTCGAGTTTTGTGTTTGCAAAGTCATCTAGCATATCATCTAGGTCGGAGAGATCGTCTTCCTCAGGATCAGAGGCGACATCGGGTGGAGGGGCTGATGTAGTGGGGGCTGTGGCCTTGATGGGCTCCTGCTCCTCTTTCTTCACTGAGGCGTCCGCCATCTCGTCGACGGTTATGTGTGGATCCTCAAAGGAGTGCTGGTGTACGTAAGGAACACAAACACGTATCTAGAAGGCAGCAGATCTTCCAAGAATCAGACTATACGAACTGAAGTGCACCCGTACCAATCAGCCTCGGCCCGTCACTCAGCCTGGCCACACTGTCCCAAGCAGCAGCAGGCGGGGCATGCTCTTAGCGCGGGGCAAGCGCTCCCCCCATGCCATCGCAACTTCCCGGCCGGGTCCCAGAGCAGTGGCACTGGCGCCCGAGCGCCAACAATTGTCGGCGGCCGTCACGTGCAGCTTTGTCGCTCTCTCGCGACTTGCTCAAACCCGACTCTCTCACCTTAAGTTTGACACTCACCTTCACCGCGACAAGGAGCTGCTTTGTAAGCGCGGCGTCGCCACTTTCTTCTTCTCCTGGGACTTAAGAACTAGCCACAACACCCATTCATTCCACTGAAATATACAACGAGACAGGCACAGGCGCAAGGCAGCCTCACTTCTACATCATGACTTTGTGCATGAACAGGCTCTCAGAGGAGAGGTATGCGCTTTCGAACTCTTGTGGGAAAGTCCACGTAGTTCTGACATGCGACACATAGGAAACAATGGCGACGCGACCACCCCTTTGGCTTCTTCGCAAAACCGATGCGCGTAAACGGCATGATGGACCTCAAGAAGTGGGAGTGCGGTGTTCCCGGCAAGGAAAAGACATTATGGGAGGGCGGGCTCTTTAAGCTAGAGCTCACGTTTCCGGACGAGTATCCTACCAAGCCGCCGAAATGTACGTCCTTCCAGTGTCTCCAAACTCGTCCTACAAACATCCCTCCCGCGCCCAATCCTCCACCCCCAGTCGCCACCTACAGAAAAGCGCTAACAATGATGTTAAACAGGCAAATTCGTCCCCCCTCTTTTCCACCCCAACGTCTACCCCTCGGGTACTGTCTGCCTCTCCATCCTCAACGAAGAAGAAGGCTGGAAGCCCGCCATAACTATCAAGGAGATTCTGCTAGGCATCCAATCGCTTCTCGACGAGCCGAACCCAGAGTCCCCAGCGCAAGCCGACGCCTTCAACTTGTTCAAAAAGGATAGAACGGCGTATGAGAAGAAGGTTCGGAGTATCGTCAAGGAGAACCCTGCGCCGTAGTATATGCCGTGGGGGTGGGTTGGCGTGGAGCGTGAGGCGTGGAGGCAGAGCGTGGGTATGCTGAAAAGGTGTGAGAGGGTGTGCAAGGAGTGGGGGTGTTTGGTTGAGAGGGTGGGTGTGCGCAGGTGGATATGAGCTTTGGGAAGGAAGACGGTACATTTTTCTTTCTTGCTGGGTATTTTTCTTTCTGCGAAGTGTGGCATTCGGCTGCAATGACTTGCTTGGGCGATGTGCATTTGGGCGTTCAAGGAAATGACATGCGATGGGTAGTGTAAATGATGCAAGGTGCTTGAGGCGGCAGGGAACTATGATACCTACTGGCTTTCACGATGACGAGACTCGAGGCATGTGGCACTTTCGAGAAATCATGAGTACATTCAATGCAAAATGCTCTTCAAACATCCACCCCTGATCCCGCACACCAGATGAAGCAAGCAAGAAAAGAATTAACGTTTAGTGATATATCCAGATTACCCATCCATAACCCATCAGTCTCGCAGACCGGGTCCTTCCTTCTCACTCTCTCAAAATCCTAAAATTTCCCATTTCCGTTTGCCAAAATATCTGTCTTCGTGCAGCTTTTTATATAGTACATTTCCTTCCACACTCTGCAAAAACCCAAATCACCCCGACGAATAACGAAAAACTCCTGTCTTCTTCCTGCCGCGACCGAAGTCTATCTCCTTTTCCCAATCACTGTACTGTGATATGGTTGGTACGGTTGGATAATCTTCCTAGTACGGACGGTACTGCGAGCCTCCCCTTCCTCCACGGTATCCGCCGCGGTATCCACCGCCTCGTGGAGCGCCATAGTCGCCACGACCGTAGCCACCGCCACGTCCGCCGTAGGGTGAACCGCGTCCTCCATAGCCGCCGCCGCGACCACGGCCTCCGCGGCCACCTCGTGTCATGCCGGGGAGATTTGTGCGCTTAGGAACGACCTAGGTGGTGTGTTAATATGGGAATAACTCATCGAGCAGCGGTCGAAGCCGGGAGTTCCGGTATGAGCAGGAAACTGTAAGAGGAGAAGACGTACCTTGAGGTTTCGATCGCGGAATTGACTGTTGTCCAGTACGAGGGCCTCATTGACGAGATGTGGTTCTGTAAACTCCACATACGCGTACCTGCATACGCTCATTAGCGTTCCGATCTTTCTGCCAAACTCTTGCCAGGTAGGAGATGTTATTTCATAAACGTAGGGGTTCAAGCGCACGCGACTCGTCGCGCTTCGTGGAATCAAATGACGTGTCATCGCCATCGCGCAAAAGCTCTTCACATCACAACTCTTGAAAGAAAACCTCCTCTTTGTACTGACCCTTTAGGATGACCTGTGAACTTGTCCAGCAGAATTGTAACACGGTTGATGCTGCCGATGCTTTGGAAATGCGCCTGGATCTCTTCTGGGCTTGCGCCGTAGTCTACGTTTCCGACGAAGACGCTCCGCGCGTCGACGTCTTCTTTGCTTTCGCGCATTTCATGGCGCTCGTTGTCGAGGGATTGTTGCATTTCGCGTAGCTTGGCGGCTTCATCTTCCATTTCTTGGACGCGGCGACGCATGGCGGATATTTCCTCCTGTGTTGTCACGTTAGTACATGTCTCATGCGTGGATAGAGGTTGCGATCTTGAAGCATGCCGATTCGCGCAATGCTGGTGGGACGGCTCGGAGAGTGAATGGGCAAGGTGTTCGGTATCGTACCTCTTCATTAGGGTCCTCTGCAGTATCGAGGCGCTCATCCTCCTCGCGCTTTTGCACGACATCTACGTCTGACATGGCTGCGAGTGTTTTAAGCCGTCTAAGTGCCTAATTAGTATGCGCAGTCTCAAATGTATCTGCCTGTGAACATACGAGGCTGTTATAAAGTCTTAGGAATGTGAAGTCCGGTTGAGCTGCGAACAAGGGGTCGCAGTCAAGTTTGCAGTGTTTGAACGTGTCGCGACTCTAATGCGACAGTGTTTGAAGACTTGGAGATGGTTTGTGTCAAAGGAACGGCACCTGATGGTTGGTAAAGGTCGGTGTTGCTCATTGTAAATGACGAATGGTGTTTGGGGAGGATGCTAGCGTGGCGCTAACAATGGCGGAGCCTCACTTATGTCAGCCGGAGATGGGCCGATTTCGCTGTGCCGGTACGCACGAGTCGTTCTCTTCCTCAATTTCGATGCCCCCGACTATATTCACAGGCAAAATTATGGCTCATTGTGCAGAGTGGTGAGGGTGTCATTCCTGGTCCTAAAACAATCGATTGCTTGTTCAGAACGCTGGTAAACCTGACCAATGACTGATGACTATGCAGTCTGTCTTGTCATGCTCCTCCCAAATTTCCAAACTCCCACTCAAGAGACATCCCCAATGCATACCCATTCTCGTTTTCGTTCTCATCAATCAATCCCAAACTCCTTGATGAATTTCGCGCTAGCGTTCCCACGGCTAGTCTTCATCTTCACCATTTGACCTGCGATGGATCGAAGCTGATCCGTGCTCCGGAGCCAGTATCTCCCCGCCCTTCCTTTTTGGCCACAGCATTGATGCCATAGTCTTCTCGCTTCAACCACCTCTGATCTGAACCCAGAGAGAGGAGCTTTTCCATCTTTTGCATGACCTGGATCAAGAACTCCTTTGGGACGAACTCGATGTGCGCCGGCGTATGTCCGTTCCATGAGGCAACACCATTGTTGATGCAGTGTGCGTCGGTAGCCAATTGCAACAAAGTATCATCGTGCGGCAGGTTTTCGAAAAAGTATATAATAAGCCGAACCGCCGGTGAAGTGGACTTCTCTGAGAAATAATTGAACGCCAGGTTCAGGATGTCTCGCTTCAGCTCCGGAATGATTAGTCGATCAGCCAGCACATAGACCTTCCAGCGCAGAGCGACTGGGCCGTCAAGCTTCTGACCCACCTCTACGGCCGTGTGCACTGACGCTGAAAGAATGCCATTGTAGATGTAGTTGACGAAAATATCGAAGGCATCGGTATCGACGTCAGTGAGCGAGATGCTACCATCGACCGATTCCTTGAACGCTCCGGAGAGTGCGCCACGGAAGTAACCAGAGTGGAACTTGAGGAGGTCTGTATGCAGCATGTATCGCTTCTTTTCGGACCCGACCTGGACAACTACCGTTTCGGAGCAAGCGAACACACTGCGAGCTTGTCAGTAACTTCTCCCGATTTCAGGAGACCAGCACACGTACCTGGGAGACGGCGCAATGGCCTGAAGTTTCATATCCTTAGCAGCCATCTTGGTTGGAGTTGAAGACGTTCGAAAGATGTGTCTGCAGACGATGATAGGAAGTAGAAAGAGATTACTACCGCATCTCACGTCGATAGTACTGATATACTGCTGGTAAGAGAGGATATCTTGGCGCGATACGAACGAAGGTAAAGGTCATTGTTGCGCCGCAATTAGTGCTACTTGCCATTCTTCTCTCACTATCACATTCCGACTGTTCAGGAGCATTTATGGACTGCTCAGAACTCTCGCAAAAGTCAAAGTGGTGTAGCTACGAGGTGCACGGTGTAAAGCAAGTGTTTCACCATTCGTCAATCTTTCAAATTCGTGTTTTTTTCGTCATGCCTGATACTATTTCATAGACCGACCTTCGCCTCTGACAAACCTAGGTACAGAGTGTCCCGATAAGACCAATCCGAACGGATCGCCTTCCGCACCACTGCTCGGCCGGGTGGTTCAGCACCATTCCATCTCACTGTGCCTGCCATTGCATTGTCCACTCCGCTCACTTCGTTGACTCTCCATTCGTGTCTGGGAACACGTAGTCCTCGCGGTCGAGCTTCCGCTGATGTTTCTTTAACTGACCCAATTCATTTTGCTTGAGCAAAATGCGGATCAGAACGTCTTTGGGCAGCTGAGGCAAGGCAGCAAGACTGTCCACAGGCATCTTGACAGATCCCTGCTTGACACAGTAGGTATCGATCAACAATTGGATGATCGGATCGGTTTCGGGTAGAACTTCACACCAAGTGACCACGGCGTCCAATACATAAGAGGATTTGATGCGCACGAACATGTCGAAGAACTGATCGAAGATTGCTTTCTTCAACCCGTCAGCCATTAGCATGTCGCTCATGAGATACGACTCCACCGCAAGACCAATGTTGTCAGCTGATATTGGTGAACCAATCAGCCATACACGGTGCGGTAATGTCTTTTCGTATATCCAGTCGACGAAAACGTCAAATAATTCGGTAGCGGTTTCTTTCAAACTCACTACACCCTCAGTTGCCTCCTTGAAGGTGCCAGAGAATGCGCCACGGAAGAATCCCGAGTGGAAAGTGAGTAGCTTCTTGTGGAGAGTGTATGTCTTTGCTTTCGCGCCGACCTTGACAATCACGGTCTCTGATGTGGCGAATGCGCTGACTCGAGTTAGCACATGTATGGCCAGGAAATTGGATGTAATATTTGCCTTGCATGTGGCCTCTTCTCCTTTGACATCGTTTTCCCGGATATCGCCATCGGTCGGTGCTGCAGTCGTTTGACTGTGACGATTGTTGGTATGGGTATGAGGGAAAGCCAGAGGGCTGCGATGAGCCTTATGTGTGCAGCAGTCTTTTGAGAGCAAGTTTCGATCAGCAGCAGCTCCGCAATTACCAGGTGAAGTTGCGTTGCTGCCTTTGCGACTTTCAACGGTAAGATACTGCTCTCTCATTGCTCCCGCCTCACCTCCAGACGTAGCCATTACTTGGCCCTCTCGCTATCAATCGAACCCCCACCCCCACCCCCACTCTCTAACCCTCCATACCAAACGCAAACTCTGGAAAAATTACTCACAATGTCTTCGGTGGGAGAAAAGAGGGGCCGCCCGTCGGCACAGTAAGTATGTTATACGAAGGGGTCTGACTGCGTACTGACGCTGGGTAGCGAGATATTTTCAAGCGACATGGTTACTATCAAAGTCGGGCCTGCAGCACACGAATACCGCGCGCACAAAGTCTTGCTCATGCATTACTCTGGATACTTCCGGGGCGCCTTAGGATCTACCAATTTCGAAGAGGGCAGAACTGGCGTTATTACGTTGGAAGATGTCGACACTTACGCCTTCGTTGTGTTCCTCAAGTGGTTATATTCCGAAGATTTTCCCGACTGGGAGGCGCGGGACTTCGAGAACTGGGGCAATCCCGATGAAAGTACAGACAAAGCCATCGTCATGGTCTACATCTTCGCCGATCGCTTCTTAGTCCGAGAGCTAGCAGAGCACGCCAGCGAGATGCTGTACGAAGAGATCGGGGATAACGACCCTTGCACAGATGCTATCATAGCAGCATTCGCGGGTCTTCGTAGTGACAGCCCCGTTCTACGTA
This sequence comes from Plenodomus lindquistii, assembly GCA_025504975.1. Classification (NCBI taxonomy): domain Eukaryota; kingdom Fungi; phylum Ascomycota; class Dothideomycetes; order Pleosporales; family Leptosphaeriaceae; genus Plenodomus; species Plenodomus lindquistii. The sequence continues at coordinate 638,978 of JANUWI010000011.1, forward strand.
TGCTCATTGATTTATGCTGCCTTCATTGGAGTCCTGGCAGCTGCGAGCCCATAGAAGCGGTGCTGGAGGAACTTCCCCTTGAGTATTATCGGCATCTAGCTTATCGGTTTGCGGCAATGCGCGACGAGGGGTTTAAAGGACACCCATACTCCGAATACGAGGAGCCAGACATTGGGACCTAGGAAGCAATGGAGGACTGCCGCAGAAGAATGGGAAGGCTGCAGTCAGATGGGTGATTGCATCGAACATGAAACTACCTAACTGACACACTGTCACTGGCGACACAAAACGGCTCGGTGGGATACAAGTTGCTCTGGAATTGAAGTTTACTGTCAGATCGATGATGGCGTTCTTTGAGTGGACAGAGAGGTGGGGGGGGGGTGCTACTGGGAGTCAATGGCAAAACATTATCGCGAGTCGGAGGCGAAAGGCTATCAAGCTGGTCGGTCGAACACTTTTTCAATGTCTAACTTCAACACCAATGGCATATGTCCTGCTCACTTTCCCAATTATGATCTCTGACATAGTGAATGAATCAAGACAAGGCTTTATCGCTTTATCGCGCGCGGGTATACATATCTGTGGTAAGCTAAAACTTGTCATGTCTCGTCTCGCAATTTTGCTTCATTCATGAAGTCGTGTTAAAGCTCTGAAAGAAGCTTGTACAGTTGGTTTGTAAATCAGAGCAATCGGTTTGTTGCAACTCCATGGCTCCCAAGGTGAAGGTGAGTCAGAACAAACTTCACGTCACTTCCTGGGTGGCCCTTTGCGGCTCCTACATTCGGCGCTAACAATTCACAAAGGTTACCTTCAGCCTCCCTCTTCTCTGTATCTTCTACACCCACATCGTCAACAAGCCTCCACGCAGCCCACTTACAGCAATGAGTCCAGCTATGGCGAACAAGTCGCGACCATTAGCCTCGTAAGCTCATCTCCTTACGCATCGTGAACCCACACTAATATTGTGAAGTGAGGTGTTCTCGAGCGGTATTATCACCATCGAAATCGGATCGCAGGCCAAGGAGTACTAGGTACACAGAGCTCTACTAGTGCACTATTCCGCATACTTCCGCGCAGCTCTGAACTCCAACAACTTCCAAGAGGAAAGGTCAGGTGTGGTCACGCTTGATGACATCGAGACGTATACCTTTGATGCTTTCGTGGCGTGGCTGTACGCCCAGGATCTTCCGGACTCTCGTAAATGGAGATCTCTGGGATATTGATTTCGTTCTCATTCAGGCGTATATCTTCGCGGATCGTTTCGTGGTACCAGAGTTCGCGAAAGCCGTGAGCCGTACATTATTCAACAGTTGTACCAAAGATGTCGTTAGCGTAAAGACCCTGATCATCGCTTTCAAGAAGCTTCCCAGTGAAAGCCCCATTCTGCGTCTGCTGGTGGACACGCATTGGTTGAAATGGTATTCAGCCAATGATGATGAAGATTACGGTGAAGAAGAGGTCCCGGCTGAGTTCTACCATCGCCTTGCGCGCAGGTTCGCGGATCCGCGCGATGAAGAGATGGAAGAGCTGAATTACGCAGATTACGAGGAGCCAGAGGTCGAATGTCAGGAGAGTAAGGAGTAGCTACCCCCAAAAATGAGCAAAGTAACTCAAGGGGAGGTTCGGATTGGAAGATAGGGTGGTGAATCTGGCATTACATGGATCGTGAAGATGAGCCACAGACGTCTATGTACCCGACCCACGGAGAGTCTCGAAACTTTAAGGCATTTCTCAAATGCGTTTTCGATTATGGGTTAGATCTCTGCATTCAAATGAGACCTCTGAGTACTTCATTCACAATCAAATCTCAATTATCTTTCGTCAAGCAATGTTATTACAAGGATCAACGGGTTACAATTACGAAGGAGTTCGTATGTATTAATCCACCAAAGTCACAAGCGCTGTTCACCGTTGTCAACACAACGCATACACTAAGAACAAGGCTCAAAGTTCTCAGATGTTACGTAGATTCTATAGGAATAGTAGAGATTATTATGTACTATACCTGCATGCTTTTTTTATCTCCTTAATACAGTATAGACCTAGCCGTTATGCTGTTCGGGTAATATGGGGATGCAACAAATACAAACTCCTCCGCATGCTCACAAAAAGAGTCGCCACGCAAGTGATCACTCGTGCAATGTACTCACGCGGCCACGCCTACGATACGAGAGCGTACTACTGGTTCCGTATAAAATAAGCTCGCATCTAAGCGTAAAGCGTGATGAGTCTCTTAGGCCTTCGTAGATTTGATATGCTGTAGCAAGCTTTACGAATGAAAAAATCGCTCGGTTATACAGGCGCTTATGTCGTAACAATCGATCCCGGCCAATCCTTTAGACTTTCCAAGATACTGGGACCGGCCTGCCGTTTACAGAAGGCGCGCACGGATCGCGCTAAGCGTGCAGGTGAAGGTCGGCCTGATCTCATCGTCCACCCCAGTCGCCTCAACATCTTTCGTCCCCACACAACGCTCGACTAGATCCTCCACCAAACTATTGCAGTAGGCCTTGATCAATTCATCTGCCCGGAATGGCGAGCAAAGAGCCGGTCAAGACGCGCCCGCTGACCCAGTGAGATGAACGTTTTGTACGTCTAAGCAGTGCTGACTTTCAAAGTGAAATCCTTGCAAGCGAGATGGTCACAGTCAAAATCGGAGCTGACCAAAAGCATTACCATGTTCATCAGGCCCTTGCTATGCACTACTCCGACTATTTCCGCTGCGCGTTGGAGTCTAAGAGATTTGAGGAGGGCAAAACGGGCATTGTCACGCTTACGGACATTGAAACCTACACATTCGAGGCGTTTGCCTATTGGCTGTATAGGCAAGCTCTGCCCAAAGTTGAAGATTGGGAAGAAGAGTTCGAAGCTATATACAACACTGAGAGAGCCATGATCGAACTCTACATTTTCGCCAACCGCTTCCTGGTACCAGAGCTGATGGACATCATGAGTCGCCTGCTCTTTGACAGCTGCAAGAACAGCTACATATCAGCTGAGGGCATCAACATCGCATTTGAGCATCTTCATTGCGATGACCCTATGCTCCGGTTGCTAGTCGACGCATATGTATTGTCGTGGAATCCTGCCCTCGACGAATATGAGGGCCAAGATGACTTGCAACGCCTTCCCATTGCGTTCTTCCGGCGTGTGACTAGGAGATTCGTAGATCTTCGCGATAAAGGCTTCACGAAGCTTTCCTACGCGGACTACGCAGCGGTGAAAGCTAAAACTGTCGGGGACAAAAGTGAGCCACAGCGGAAGAAGATTCGGATCACAGTTTGAGATGGTAGAGATGTTCAGTGGTCACAGAAAATCGTCGACTCCGGAATGCTGTCGTATTGAGTGCATTTGATTATTGCCAAATTCACATCGATGGGCGAGACTGATGAGTGGCGCATGATAGCAATTTCGAATAGGATCAGCGTTAATTAGGCTGTGAGAGGGACTGGATTTGGTTTGTGGTACTCAAGCAAAGCGGGATTTGAACCATGTCACAGCGGATTAGGATCAAGCTCTGGGAAGGACGTGGTACCACTGGAAATGGCAATTTCATTCACAAGACCTCATGTGCAATGCCCTGCTCACAGTCATTTCACGCAAGTCTATTTTCCAGAGAACCTCTATTGCAACCCGCCGCCTTTTCCATGACGTTCTAGGCTACTCTTGGATTACATGATGAGCTCAGAGACCGCTAATGATGAAGGTGGAGCTCGCGCGTTTGTCCTCGTCGGATGTTCCCTTCCTCAACGTCACCTACACCACTTCTATAGTCACTCCACCGCTGCGCGCGCATAATCTCAAACATACATACAGCTTCGCCGTCGCACTATCCGTCTATAATGGCGACCCAAGGCATACCAGAGGAGCATCCCTTGGCTCGGTAAGTTCAGTCACTGTGCTAAATACCAGATGTTAATCGCCAACAGTGATACCTTCACGGGAGATCTGATCACCGTCAGAGTAGGCCCTGAAGCAAAGGAGTATCGCATCCACAAGAACCTGGCGATGCATTTACAGGCTACTTTCGCGGAGCACTGTCGTCGAATAATTTTGAGGAAGGCAAGACCAAGACTGTTATCCTCCACGACGTTGAGCCGTTCACCTTCGAAGCCTTTTCAGATTGGGTGTACATGCAGCAACTACCAAACTGCTTCTGCTGGGACAACCGTTACGACGCCAGCGAAGGTCCTTCGATAGACAAAGTACTTATACTTGTTTATATCTTCGCGGACCGGTTCATCGTACCAAAGCTCAAGGAGGCGATACTGCCCATCCTCATAACCAGCGCGGAGTATGGGGGTCTTCATTTTGACGCGGTAATCGCGGTCTTTCAAGACTTACGTGACGACGAGCCCGTCCTGCGCATGTTGGTCGATGCGCATTGTCTGTACTTCGGTACCGAATCGTATGCAACCGAACTGGAGCACTTCCGGAAGCTACCTGCCGAGTTCTTGCGGCGGATTGCTTTTCAATATGCCTCCGAAAGGCATGCGATTCTCAAGGCTCTGAGTCTTTCTGATTACATGGAGTCCACCGATGAGACGACAATGATCAACGAAGAAGTGGAGGAGCACGAATAGGTTTGAAGACACTCTGGCACCCTTGCTCGCCATGGGATACACAACGCCGGAACTTCTATTCGTAAGGTTCGCTGGGGCGGAAGATGCGATACGGTGTGCGGTAGCACTGCAGACCTTGAGACGGCATGCGTGACCTCCACTCACTCTTGCACTTGATGACGTAGTAGAACTGAACCCACAATGCCTCCCTTAAAACTAGACTATCTTTCGTGAGTCTTCGTCTCTTCTTTCTCGTGCTGTGACATGCCTGATTTGCCGTTCACGGTGAGAGCGCGCTAATTGGAAGGTGAAGACGCGTTTGCTCCCACCGCTCTTGCCTCAATTTCGGAAGCAGACACGTCATCCCCAGCCCACTTCACCTTTGCACCACCAGCTTTGTCTCAACATACGAATTTAACGCTGCTAAAGTCACGCGCTCACCATGGCGTCTGGCGATGCAAGCAGTACCGGCAGCACGACACCGAAGAAGCGTCCTTCACCTCAGTAAGCCACTGCGCTTCAACCTTGCCTACATCACTAATACGCAGTAGTGAGATATATTCAGGCGCCATGATCACTGTCCTTGTCGGGTCTGACAGTAAAGCATACCAAATCAACAAGGCGCTCGCGATGCACTACTCTGGGTTCTTCGAGGGTGCATTCAGTTCTGGCAAATTCAAAGAGAGCAAGACTGGCGTCGTCACTCTCAAATATGTCGAGACCCATACTTTCGACGCTTTCGCCGACTGGCTTTACACCGAGAAATTGCCTGATAACTCGACCCTGCGTGTTCGCTATCCTTCGACCATTGACCTGCTAAAGGACTGGTTTTGGCTGCATCTCATTGTGTTTGCAGACCGCTTCCTAGTGCCAAAGCTGAGACTTCCACTTGTGGAGCGTCTGATAGAGTACTACAGCGTTCTTGGGGCCCAAAGCACACGCTTCTACTATCAAGGTATACTTCCGTTCTCGATTTCTGCCCGGATACCATGGTACGAGGGCGTGGTGTTCGCATTCAACCACCTACCCTCCGATCATCCGGTTCTACGCCTGGTGGTCGACTTCCATTGTCGATATTGGGAAGCCGGAGACAAGGAAGAAGCCATTCAGGCGCTGCCGACTATGTTCCTAAGCCGCGTCATTAACCAGCTTGCCCCGCGGGCGCGGTCGGGAAAAGCTTACGAACCTCTCGTGCTGGCCGATTATCAAGAGTCTGAGCTGAAGGCTGATGCAAATGACGATGCCGTTATGGTCAATAAGAAGCGGAGAACAGCATCCTGAGCGCCTGTTAACTATCCCAATTACACAATCTAGATATGTTGCTCTCAAACCAGCGAAAAGAAGGAGAGTGGAGCCGAGTGTTGGCAGATATAGCAAGTTTGGAGGGTATTGGGGCAATTGACTCGACGCCTACCTGTATCTCAGTCACGTTCGTTTGCAAATTCGAGTAGACCGATCACATAATTTAACATCGCATCACAACATTGTACTTGATATATAGGTAGATAAGTCAAGGACATGGAATTAAATGTTGTCATCTCTCAAAAAAAGCACTCATTGAATGATACCTGAATACAAACTCTGGTACAAGGGCTTGAAAAGGATAAGGCGCATCTCTACGCGTCTCCTCCACAATGTCTCTGTCTACCACACGTCTTTTGCTCTCAAGCTACGAGCAGGATGTGGTTTTAGTAATGAAATGGCCTCTGTTCCAGAAGCTAGCCCTCAATTCGCTAGTCGGAAAGAAGACGCGTTTGCTCTCGTCGCTCCTTCCAATGGCAATCTGAGACACAAACACTCCATCTCTCCAACATCACTCACGAAACGTACCAACAACGCTTACTACCAGCGCCACTCCTACAATGTCAACTGCCGAGTGCACCGCAAAACAGCGGCCACCGCCCAGGTACCCGCCCTTTCTGTCCCTCTCACTGTCATAGCAATCCACTCACCTCCCACAGAGAGATCTATGCGAGTCCCATCGTCACCGTCAAAGTCGGTCCCAAAGCCAAAGAATACAGCGTCCACGAAGCCCTAGCCACACACTACTCAGCCTACTTCCACCGCGCCATAGGATCGGACTTCATCGAAGGCCAAACCGGTGTGGTCATGCTCGCTGATATCGAAGAAGCCACGTTCGAGGTATTCAGCGATTGGCTGTACACGCAAAGCCTGCCCGAAGCCTACAAGCGGAACGGCAATCAAGATGTGAATAACGCAACGCGCGAGTACCAGAGGGGCGTGATACTGCTGTGTATCTTTGCGGACAGATTCATAGTTCCAGCACTCAAGGCGCCACTAAAGCACCTCCTTCTTCATTCCCTGACAGACCATGGTCCGTACTTCGATGGGCTGCGCCTTGCGGCAGAGGGCCTGTCTACGGATCATCCAGTAGTGCGTATGCTCGTTGACGCGCACTGTATTCGATGGTCACCAGACTCCAAGACACCGGCGACAGATGACGAAAAGCTAGAGGACCTCCCTGTGGAATTCCTGTGTGGACTTGCACGCAGGTATGCGCAGATTTCCAAGTCAGTCGTACACGCGTCTCTGCGGATTGACCAGTACCTGGAGCCGGGCGAGGTCGCTGAGCCTGATACGCGCAAAAGTGCTGTGATGCCAGAGAGCGGCGAGAAAGCTATGGGGGCCGGTAGACACGGCGCGGCCTCACGACGACGACGCACTCGATTTGTACCTATGTTAGGCCGACAAATTAGCCTGTCAGATGATGAAACATCTGATGATTCGTAGTTCACCAGACCTACAGAAACATACTGCAACAAAAGCTACAATACACCGGCAGAGCCTCTACATAAACGCCACGACACGAGAGTAGACCACCAACCAATGGCCCTGAGATCATTTCGCTTGCTTGGTTGGTATTTCCGCGCTGGGGTTTTTCTTTTTGCGAAGTTTTTGTGGATTGGGAATAAACGAATGTTTGGGCGAGCGTGTTTGTAGATTACTAATGTGGAGTGAGGGTGGAGGTGGAGGATGCATTTTGACTGCCAGGAGGGCTGAATGGCACTGGGGATATGAGGAGGCAGGAGGCAGGGGGAAAGGGTATAATGTGTAAATCAGAACAAGGAAGGTTGGCGTGGAGACTCGTCCCATCTTCCAGTACTTTTCGTCAAGATTCCCATCGCATGTTTACGAGCTCCCGTCTCGACGGGATACTCTTTGGGCGTCTGCCCACCTCCTATTCGCGTTCTTTGAATAATGAAGTCCTGAAAAATGCAAATAATGCTATTACCAATACCATAACCGTAACTAGACCCAACCGCTGATATGCTTAAACGCCCTACCCATGCTTCCATCAGTTCTATCAGATAAAAAGAAAAAAGAATTTTATCATAAGCTCATGATTCTCGCTTGATCTCGTACTCCAGGTTTGGCATCAAACTGCAAGCCGTTGTGTTGCTTCCTACATGTACCAAGGCCCTGTTCAAACTTAGAGCACCAGCGCAACCGCAACAGCGACCACAGCCACAATATACGTCATCGCAGGCGTAGAAAGCATGACGCCCGCCGATCGACCTTTACCGCAGCATTCGCGGTTATAAGTGACATTGTTGGCGCGAGCTGCGACTTCAAAGACAGAGCCGTTGGTTGGGCCTTCATTGTAGAAGTCTACTAGGAGGAAGTTTGGTGGACGGTCCCACATGGCTGGTCGTTTGTTAGCATGCATACCTCTTAGTCACTGTATTGTATCGAATACGTACATGTGCATGTGTTTGCCATGAGTCCCAAGCTTCCATCACCGCTCAATCCGTTGGTCTGGTTTATTTGCGCGACATTCGGGACCAGCAGACTCAGACCTGCGAAGTTGATCTCTGCGTTGAGGTTGTGGTTTGCCATGTACATCATGTTGCGCATCTGGTCTTCTGCCAGGTTCTCCGGACGGCCAAGGGTGCAGGGGAACTCGGCGTTGGTGGGTGAAAATGGCGTCTCCCATACGTTGTAGAATTCCCAGAGGAGGTAGGGGACGGCTTCATGGTCGAAGTTGTAGTCGATGAAGGTGACGACGCGGTCGTTGTTGAGGATCATCTCACTGAGTGTAGGCCAGTCTTCGAGGGTCATTGCGGTCTTGGGCGGCTGGTAGATGTACTGCTTCAATCCTGATTTCTCGATTGGGTCTGCAAAATCGACGGATGTGACCTGTTCATGTCAGTCGTTGGTAGCTAATGAAGACATGGCTGAAGATGGAAGAAGCGTGTTGATCAGTGTTTAGGTGATTGTTTGTCTCATCGCCGAGGCTCTGAAGTAGCAAATACAATATAACGAATCATCATATCGGGAGGTACGTAAAGGGGCGGACCAGTACGTACCAGAGGTTGGCCATTTGCATCTGTGTCGGCCCAGTTTGAATTGCCGAATAAGATGGTGATAACATCAAAGGGGTGTGCGTCAACCCATTCCCTGACCTCTATGAGATAGTCTTCCACGGTTCCAGCGTTCAGCAGGTCGCAGGACGAATGGCAATAGTACAGTGTGCCATTCACGTAGTGGGCGGAGCCCTGCAGCATGCGGATTCCGTCGTTGAGCTGCTGTGTAACGCCATACTGCTGGTTGCGCGCCACGTTGTTTTCGCGTGTGTAGGGTGAGTTATGGGCGCAGACCTCGGTGATGTTGGAGTATTTCCGATTGCAGAACTCGGGGTAGTTGTTGCATGCTTGGGTGTTGGAGGGCTGTGCTGGCGATGTTCCTGACGCAGTCGGGGTCGCTGAGTCGGTCCCGTTTCCTCCTCCGATATTTGTTAGAGGGTCGCCACTCGAGCTGGCTGTGCCGTTTGATGAGAGGGTACTTTGTCCAGATTGCGCAGATCCTGTGAGTGTCGAGAATGTGGAACCTTGGAAATTCGCTGGTACAGTGGGGGTTGGAACCTTTTCGCCGCCGCTCAAGCTCTGCGATCCGCTGATGGTGAGAACAGATCGTGACGCTGAGGTACTGGATTGTGCTACGCTGAGGCCCGCCAGCCAAAGCAGTGACGGAATTGTCGCTTTCATTATTGCCGTAAGGTTGTGTATATCGAGCAAATGAGAACGACTGGTTGAGATCGAGCAGAGGGACTAGATGTCGTTGGCGTTTGTTGCCTGGGACTGTAAACGAGAGAGCACGTCGCGTCTCAACCGTTGTTTATCCCCTGAGTCGTTGAACAGTCGCTCTTCAACACGCGCTTTATCACCCTCGTGATATCTGTAGAGCGATAGCGATAACTTCACCCTTTCCGCGTTTCAGGCAACAAGGCACAAAGTCAAAGTCGGAGAGCGAAGGACGAGGAACAACAAATGTTGAGGCGAAACGACTCATTGAATGTTTTGCAGGTCTCGAACGGACCAACTGCCACATGCTACTCTGGTCAGGGCATTGGTCTGACTGACGTCAAAACGACGCTAACCGGTAAATAAGCTTTTTCAGCCACGCAGATCGGTCCAACGAATCCGCAGAGCCGCCCAACCAGCCCCCTTGTCTACGTAATGCAGGGCTTGGACAGCAGGTGCATAACCATGGCGGCGCGTGTGCAACATGCTTGTGAACATCACGGATGCGCTGTCCTGGTCCGCGTCCAAGGCACAAGGACTGGTCAAAGTTCTGTAGATTACACACGTAAACTGAACAAAAGGAGCTTATCCCAACTGTCGATCATCAAGAAAGTCGTCCAAATGCCCAGACTCTCGAAGGCACACCGTTCCCCACTTCTATTCCCCCACCTGCAAATCCCCCAGCTTACGACGAGCTGCTAAAGAACTCCTCGAACTTGCTCTTGCCCTCCAACCCCCTGATCTCCTGCTTCAACACATCAATGCGGTAGTTCTTGAACGCCTTCTCAATCCTTGCCCTTGCCTCTGGGTCCTTTGTCACTGTCCTCGTTGCGCTCGCGGTACCCGTCAACAGACCAATCTCACCGCCTAGGAAGAGACCTGCAACGGAGAAGAAAAAGTATGTCGCAGCGTCGCCCCAGCGGGAGGGGCCTCTTATCTGCGCGCTGATGTCTGGGACGGGCTCTGCACTCTCGCGTTAACACGACATCATGCTTGGATGGGCAAGGAACGTACCGGTTCGGCCGTCGGCGAAGCGCACCTCGACTGGCTTCTCCATTGCCCTAAATGCGCGGAAGTATGCCATGCGCATCGTTCGTAGTCGGATGGCAGCCCACAGTCCCAGACCCAGACCGAGTCCTGATGCGATGCCTGCGTGCATCGATACCTTGCCGCCAGCGCTCTTCAGTAGGTCGCGGTCTGATTGATTCAAGCTGCAATCGATCAGCGTGGAGCTCAAGCTCAGTAGATCTGGTGCGCCTACTCATGCTGAAGGTGCTCTTCCGCAAGCTGACGGAGGTCCTTTGACCGGCGGTCGCGGAATGCTGCAAGTGATTCTGACATGTTTTTGTATATGCAATTGCTGGTGATGTTAGATAGCTGAGTGTCGTGCAGTATGATGGAGCTTTCAATTGCAATTTAATAGTTCGCTCAGCTGAGATTCATAAGTTCCCAGACTTCTCGGAATCGCAAGCATGACATCATGCGGAGCTCGCGGAACTTAGCCGCAAACGTCAACGTGTCGTGCTTATTCACACGTAGAAGCACCTCCTGGGTGACGAACAGACATGTGTATGGCTCGGAATCAAACTTCAGGATTTACGGGTGTCGTTGCACTACCGTCATTCCTACGGAAAGTATGCGAATTCAGACTGTCAAAACTATCGAGCATAATAACCTGCTCTAGCCGCTGGTAGCTCCAGCGAGTCTACTCAAATGGTAGATATAACCCAGATGAAATCATGCGCTTGCCAAATACGCCATGCTTGAGACAGGACCTTAAAGCCTTCTAAACCCGTATGATAGCAGAACATAAGTACGGGGCGAAGGGTTACTGAGTATAACATCATCGACAACGAGAACGAACATGGACGCTTTTCGCATGCCCTACAGCTTTGCCTTGGTTTCCGGTGCTACCGCGCTTGCTTCTTGATTGAGCGTAACGTTGCCAGTGCCTGCGCTTTCGCCGAAGAAAATGACTTCTACAGTGAGATCGTCCCTGTAGGTTATCAGCTTGGCCATCTTGATGAGTGAAAGGCAACGTACCTGTATCGCCGAGAGAATGGACTTGTCAGAGTAAGGAGCGCACTGAGCTGGTCTTGGTCCTTGCCACCTAGAGCGTTTCGTACGAGATGAGTGGCTGCGTTCTTGTCTTCTACAACAAACCTCTCGTTCATGCTGGTTTTGATACCCCATTGCTCTTGACGAATTGGTGCTCGCTGGCCCTCACCCTTTCCAGAGGTTTTCTGTTCGACTGGGAGCTGCTTTTGTGTTGACCACCAACTCTTCAACCATGATTGGGTTTGCGAATTCTGATTACCAGGGTGGCCTTGCGCGTCTAGCCATTGGCCAACAAGCCCAACGACTTCCTCATTAGTCAACATTTCCCAGAGACCGTCAGTAGCCATGACTACAAAGTCGCCCTTGTCTGGCTCAACTTTGGTGGTAGTAATAATGGGTTCAGCAGTGACGTAAGGGGGTGTCTTCAATAATGACGATGGAGACCGGGCGAAGTATGACTTCTTGAGCGCGTCAGTAGTCTCGAGTGACCACTTGTAGGAAGCGTCACCAAAGGCTCGCGATGGCTCCAGTCCTCCCAAGATGCGACCGTTGCGGACTACGTTTGGCTCTCCAGGATGTTCCCGACGTAATCTCTCTGCCTCGCTCGTGGTTCCGCCCGTCTGATCCTCAGATAACGGAGTAGCTGTCCACTTGCCATTGGCACCTCGTCGTCCAAGCACCGCGCGAGAGTCACCTGTGCAAGCCACTCGAAGGAGCTTCGATCGGCTGTCGTAGAATGAGAGCAATGCGCATGAGCCAGAAAGTGCGGGCGCAAGTAGCTCAGCTGCAGCGACCTTTGACTGCGCCTTTTTGACCTTCTTCACGGACTCGTGGACGATCTCGTTGTCCAGGCGGACAAAACCGGTCTTGATAGCCTTGTCTATGGCCTCGGGGGAAGGAAAGTGTAGCGCGGGGTCTTCGACGGCGGACTTGTATGTGCTGTTGAGCTCACGAGCGACGTAGGAGATGAGAGTTTGACGTAGTTTGGCTGATGTAACCCAGCCACTGTCCAGGTCAGCAATTTGCCCTGTTCAGGGGGGAGAAGGCTTACCTGTGGCCATCAAAGACACCCCAGAACATCCAGTCACTAGCCGCAGCGCCGTTGTCGGTTGCCGCGAGGTTGGAGGGCACCTCGATGATCTTCTCGGCATGGTCGTCCTCGATGGGGTCATTGCTGGGAATCTGCACCACGTCGTATCGCACAACGCCCTGGCCCCGTCCCACAAGCCACGACTCCTCATTCTTCCTCAGCTTGGCAGTGGCCTGGTCGGGGTCCAGCATCTCCAGCACCTTCCTGCCGTAGTCGTCCGTGTCCTTGGAGATGGGGCCGGTCCCGGAGATTGTGCCTGTATAAAGTTCACCCGGGCCTACAACCAACGCTTTCCTGGTAGGCTCACTGTTCACACCACTGGTGAGGTGTCTGGCCTGGTCGGCAGGCGAGTGCGAGTGGCCGGACGACTGGGTACCGTTGTAAGCATAGAAGGCGCCCGAGGCGACGGCGGCAGCTACCAGCGCACCCGTCAACGCGCGGTACTGCATTGACGACGTGAGGACGACAGGCGGGGCGCGCTGGCGGGAGTAGTGGTGAGCGCGGAACACTAGGCCATTGCTAGGCGCGAAGACGCCGACTCGGCTGCGGGTGAGCTTGCGCAGGCACGGGCGACGAGCAGAGCGCAGGACCTGGAACGCAGCCCGCATTTGGTAAGTGGAGTGAATGACTGACGAGAGTGTTCGAGCACACAACCTGTGACGCTGGGCGATGAGTAGGGCGAGGCGTTGTTCCGCAGTCGTCACGCGAGCCAATCAGACAGAGTAACCGTGTTCGACAAACAGACTACGCTTATAGTTACCACTGCGTCGACGTCATAACTTAGATTTCAACCATAACTTTTTTCCGAATACAATATCATGTCTTCACGGGCTTTGAGGCGGGCGCAGCGCGAGCTGGAGGAGAAGCAAATACAGCAAAAGCTAGTACAGGAAGAGCAGGATGTTGATGATGATGACTCAGAAGAGGAAGTGGCACCCAAAGCCAGTGCGAAGCCGAGTTTGTTTGCAATGCTAGGGGACGGTGGCGACTACGACGGCCAGGAAGACGATGAAAAAGAGCCAGAAGATGGCGACATTATCGCCTCGCCAGACTCACAACAAGGTGCGACTGAGGCTGCGCCCGCGCCAAAACCATCAAAGAAAAGCAAGAAGAAGAAAAAGAAGGCCAAAGCAAAGGCCGCACCTGTTAGCTCTGATGCGCCCAAGGCAACTGCGCCTGATCTCGATGAGATCGACCAAGCGCTGCTTGCACTGAACCTTACTGCTAACCGGCGATCGAACGACGACTCAGAACAACAAGACGCAGTCAATGCAGAGAAGCAGCATTTGTTCAAAGTTCTGAGCATCGACAATCAACACCTACACGCCGCAAATGAGATGAAGAAGCTGTTCGGCCGCGCGGCTCTCCAAGCCACAGAAGAGGAGGCACGACCACGACAGCGGGGTGGACCGCAAGGCGGCATCGCTGCCGCAATAGCAGGACGAAATGCCCCCGGAAATCGCAATCTTGCTTCTATTGGCCTCCGACGTAACATCTTCATCCAGGGTAAAGAAGAGTGGCCCCGTGCTACATCTGGAGGGCTCGGTATGGAGATCGTCGAGAAGCGAGCGGACGGCAGTGTTGAGTACAGATTTGTCCACAATACGATGTATCAGGAAGTTCAGCGACAATTTCAGATTTGCGTGGGAAGTATGGATCCTGAGCGAATGATTCAGCTCTTACACCACAATCGTTAGTCAAAATATCAATTAGTGGCGGTGCCATGCTAACAGTCATAGCCTACCACATCTCCACCCTCCTACAGGTCTCGGAGATCGCAAAACAACAACGGGACAATGCCACTGCATCAGAGTTGTTGGAACGCGCTCTGTTCACCTTTGGTCGTTCCGTACATTCCACCTTCTCAGGTAATTTGGCAGCTGGAAAAGCACGCCTTGACTTTCGTCGTCCAGAGAACCGCGAATTCTGGCTCGCTGTCTGGCGGTACATTATGACGTTGGGCGTCCGCGCGACCTGGCGAACAGCTCTCGAGTGGGCGAGGTTGCTGATTGCTATGGATCCTGAACATGATCGCTATTGTCTGCGTCTGATCATCGACCAACTTGCCCTCAGAGGTCGGGAACCTCAAGCTGTCGTGGATCTGGTAGAAGCAGACTATCTTGAACGACTATGGAAAGTGCCACCGAATCTTGCCTTCTCAGTAGCACTAGCACACGACCGCCTCAAGCAGCCTCAAAAAGCTCGCTCCACTCTTCGAAACGCAATCAAGGAGTATCCATGGCTTGCTGCCCGGCTTTGCAGGGAACTCGAGATCTCCCCGATTCCCAAGCCAGTATGGGGTCGAGAGCCGAATGGCAACTATCAAGAGCTTCTTTGTCAGATGTATGTGCCTAAGGCAAAGGATCTGTGGAACACAACCGAGGGAACTAGTTTGCTAGTAGAGGTCTGTTACTCGTTCGAAGAGGAGCTGGGCGCCGGAGAAGACCCATACTGGCTGGCGCAAATACCAGAAACAGATCTGGCAAGACACGTCATACTCTCTGATGACCAAAATCTAATATCTCTGCTCGACACCCGTGTCAAGGAGAAGTTCACATCGGTTTCGGACCCCCTCCCTCCAGATGACAGGCTCGAATCCTACGACGGCTCAGGCTTACCAAATCACCGCTCGGGGAGTAATCGCAACGAGCTGCTGGCCGAACTGGAAGACTTCCGCCGGTACTTTGATAGTTTCGACATTGCGAATCTGGTGGCAGAACAACAGAATCCCGAGGGTCTTATAAATGTACTTGAAGAGGCAGGGACCAGTTTGGAGGAATACAACCGGAACTTGGAGCGCTTCTCTGTGTTGCGAGCGAGGCTGCAGCAAGCAGGCATAGAGATTGTCTTCCAAGAAGCAGGTGAGGACGGCCGTGGAACTGGCACAGACTCTGAGACAGAGTGAAGAGTAGGTCCGATGGAGAGACGCCCAGAGGCGCTCCAAGGCTTGACTAGCAAATGTTAGCCAGGAGCACACGCAACAGACGCGTACAGACTCGTCCATAATCATATCACAGAGGTGTTGTCACAACGGCTGTACGTTGCAAAGATAGTCCATTGTAGTAGTGGGGTTGATCTGGTGATGTGGTACCTTACGTACTCTCCCTGAGCATCTCTCGAATGACTGACCACGGAACCCAGTCGGCGGCGCTCACACTCACACATTCACTCCCCAGCGCAGTCCCTTGCAGACGTGGTCGGCCTTGTTTGCGTAACCAGGGCCTCTGGGCAAACCACCGCTGGCCACGTCCGTGCGCTAACTATTATAAACCTGAGTTGTGGCCCAAAAGTGACGTCTGGTTTTGTTTATATGCGCCGCCTGAGCCGCAACGCCTCAGCCCCTCCATTGCTCCCCTTTGCGCGTCGCCCTTTGCACGTGCCACCCTGCCTGACACACGCGCTGCATCACCACCGCCGCCACCGCCGCCATTCACTGCGGCGAGTAGCTTCTCCGCACACGGTGGAACGCCGCCAACGTCCCCTGCCGTCGCCATGAGCGGCATGCGGGCCCATCTCGCCAGCCGGATGCGCAGCTCGTCGCTGTCGGCCGTGCCTCCTCCACGCCAGAGCTCCGACTACTCGCGCGAGCTGGCCAAAGTCGCCGCCTCTGTGCTGTACCGCACGCCGCTGCCCTCCAAGGAAGGCCGTCCCGTCTTTGTCCTCAACGCGGCCGCCCTGCCCGACTCGTACGAGGCCGACTTCGACAAGCTCCTCCCCTACGTCCTGGCCCGCCTGCCCGAGGAAGACGACCTGCTGAAGGGCTTCGAGTACGAAGTCATCTTCTTCGCCGGCGACGGCGATGGCTCGGCAACCACCAAGAAGCACCGGCCCAGCTGGGGCTGGTTCCTGCAGGCCTACCACGTCCTCTCGCGGGCGATGCGCAAGAGGCTCCAGAAGCTGTACATTGTCCACGAGAAGGCGTGGGTGCGCATCCTGACCGAGATCTTCTCCACCATTGTCAGCCCAAAGTTCAGGCGCAAGACGTATCATTGTAAGCCCCTTCTCCGACAGGTTGCTGGACAATTGCTGACAGTGCCCAGTGTCTACCCTGAGCCAACTAGCACGCGAAATCCCCATCACAGACCTGCTCATACCGCCCTCGACCTACCTCACCGACCGCCGCATATCCGAAGACATCTTTGTGGCTGGTGCCAGCGGCAAGCGCGCATTCGGTGCGAAGAACTACTTCCCCACCAGCAGCAACGGCAGCACACGATTCCCCCGCGTGCTGCGCGAAACAACGAGCTTCATCCTCATGGAGAACAACATCACCACCGAAGGTCTCTTCCGCGTACCCCCACATTCCAAACTCCGCGACTGCCTCAAGGAAGCCTATGATCGAGGCCAGAAGTACATTGTATGGAAGGACAACAACTGCCTGCTGCCCGTGCCGCCCTACCCACAAGCCGAACACCAGGACGAAATACTTGCCGAGGTGGTTCCGACCGACGCCTACACGGTCTTCATGGCTTGCGCACTGATCAAGGCATGGTATGCGTCCTTGCGCCAACCCATCTTCTCAACAGATTCGTATCGTGACCTGAAACGTCTCTATGGCGACTCCCAGGATGTTCTGGATCTGGATCGACTCAAAGACCTCTTCTCGCCGACCTCTGAGTGGTCTCTGTTATCGGGCGCATCCCGTGAGATCATCGTCAGGCATCTCCTACCGTTGCTCAGCGCTATAGCTGCTCGACAGGAACAGAACAAGATGACAGCTGAGAATCTAGCGGTGTGCTTTGCGCCAGGGCTTTTATGCGGTCCTGATCAATTAGAAGATGCAAAGATGTCCTCAATCATTAGAAGATTACTTACGCAAGCCATCGACATGTGGACGCAAGGGCTGCGTGAACTCTGTGGGGAGACTGAGGAAGCCTTTAAGGCGGAGTTGAAACTACCGGAGGATGCGAATGACTGGGAAGATCCTCTACCGGGCAAGCAGAGTTCAGGGGACAGTTGGGATGCATTGGAGGAGCAGACGAAGGGCATTACACTTGAAGACAACGAGAAGCTGCCCGTGTATCCAGAGCCACCGCACGATGAGAACGAGTTGCCGCCTCCGCTGCCACCACGCACCAAAGCCCCTACCGCGCAGCCGTCCGCCGAATCCGCCAAGCGAAAGCCAGCCCCAGCGCTTCAAGTACCACCAAGGTACTCGACCGTCATCTCTGATGCGCCCGAAGACGTGACAGACTCTCCCCTCACTTACGCCGCAACGACCGACGGCTTCGCTCCTAGCCAACCCACTAACAGTGTGGTTCCGCCACTGCCACCGCGCTGGGGTACCGATGAGAAGAAGTCTGGTACGAACAATCCAGTTTCAGTTTCAGCTCCTATTCCCTACCATTCGCAGGGCAATGATGCAGCATCACGCCCCGCAGAATCAACTTCCCTTGCGCCTAGACTCCACATTCCTAAGCGCAAGACCCTGACTGCAACGCAGATTGACAATGTTGAGAAGTCTGTAGTGGCGCTTGATGAAGTGCGTCATATGTCACCCAGCAGCAGTGGAAGCCAGACACCACAAGGAGGCTTCGCCTTGCCGGGGTTAGCAGGCAGGCCAAGTAGTAACACAGGGGCAAAGAGAACAGCGCCGAGCAGTTACGCAGCAAGTGAAGCATCCAGTTCGCCAACGAGTGCAGTATCAGCTCCTGCTTATGACGCGGGGTTCCGAAGACCAAGCATACCAGCCATGGCGAATACAAACCGCAGCCCCAGTTTCACCTCACTTGCAAGACCGGTGTACCCTCCCCCACCTCAAATCCCCAGTATCAAACACATGCCAACAAAGACGACGAGTCTCCCAAACTCAAATTCAAGCACCACCCCTGGCCCTAGGTTGCGAGCCCCTAGTGCAGCCCTGCTATCCAGGATGCCAAGCTTCGAAAACAATCAGAACAAGGAGGATGAAAGCTGCCGCGTAGTAGGCCGGACACTAGCACCTAAGAAACTTAATCTGAAGAAACAGTCTGTAGAAGATTTGAGGAGGTTGTACGAGGAACGTGCGGGGACGGCGACGGCGCTTGTGGAAGCTGCGAAGCAGCGGTAGGGTTGGCGTTGGCGTTGTGTTGGCATGGCATGGCGATAATTTATTCTTCTTCTTCTTTTTATTCTTTGGGCAGAGTTGTGTAGTTATTCATTCGTGTTTGTTGTTTTTAGTTGCGGGGGGGGGTTTTTGAACAGGATAAGGATAAGTGTCGCGTTGAAAGAGACTTTTTGTTAGGATACCCTTTTATACGTAATTAACACCTTCGATCTTCACTCCTTTTCGCGGGAAAGGGCGCGACTTGATCTCTCTCGGTATAGCGTATGATGTTCTTCCTTCTTTTCCCATGAGGGAGGGAGAAAGGAAGCGTGTGCCTGGTCGACGAAAAGATCTAAACATGGCAGCAAGCAACGACCACTGCATCTCTGTCTCTCCTCAAGTGGAAACCCCTGTTATCTACTTATCTCTATACCTTGTAACAAGCAGCAATGATAAATGTCAATTTTGCAGTACCAAATTAGAAAGAAAGGACAAATAAAATGCTGTTGTGCAGTTGGGTTAGTTAGTTAGTAGTAACTGGGCTTTGAGCACCTAGCTAGCTAGTACTACTTACTGTGTGCGTTTACCAAGGAAAAAAAAAAAGGAAAAAAAGATGAACCAAATCATCAAACAATGACCCCAGAGCGATTTGCTAACGAAACGTCAGCAACGTGGATCGAATGCGATCCTGGGATAATTTTCAACTTACAACGCCCAGCCTTCAGGTATTTCCATGACAAGTTCTGGAATCTGACGCGCTACCATTGCGCCATAGGGCCTGAATGGATTTTTATGGCGATTTTTTGGAATGTAAGGTAAATATTGTTGTTTTAAAATTGGCGTTGGAAATATGGGAGTGCGTGGGATGGGTCGGCGAGGGTGTGGTGGGGTAAAAAGGTTTGAAGAAGTGGGGTAGATTGGTTCTGGAACTTTTTGTGGGACGGGGGATGGAGACGGGATGTTGGGATTCTTTGGGGTGAGGGGGGCTTGGAGGATAGATGATGGGATGGGAACATTGAAATGCAAGGGAATGACTGGTTGGAATGCATGTCTCAAGTCTGTAATAGAGTCACGGATATCAAAGTGACAATGCAGGACAAGGCTCGAAATGCTAGCATCGATAATCTTAAGTTGCTCAAATACACCGCCCACCATCTACCTCCAAGTTGACACCAGTGATGAACTTTGCATCCGACGACGCCATGAAGATACATGCATTTGCCACATCGTCCACCTCACCGATCCTGCCCATGGGTACGTTTGACGTGAACTTTGTCCGATTCTCGGGTGTGTCTTCCATTCCGGTAAACGCGGAGAAGAGTCCTGTTGCCGTGACCAATGGACATATGCTAACGACACGAATCTGATGGGGTCCGTATTCAGCTGCTAGACCTTTTGTCGCCTATTTACAATTGTCAGTATGGAAGAAGTAAGTGATATTGTAGTAGTGGAGACTTACGTTCCAGACTGCGCCTTTACTCGCATTATACCAAACCAGCCCTGGCCTTGGTCGTGTGGCTCCTACGCTCGCAATGTTGATAATGACACCTCCTTCTTTCCTCTCGATTGCCTGATCAACCCACGCGTTGCAGCCGAGATACACGCCCTTGACGTTGACATCGAACACACGCTCAAACTCCTCTTCCGTAACTGTACTGGTCGCTTTGTTGACGTACGACCACCCCGCGTTGTTCACGAGGATGTCACAGCGGCCAAACTTTTGCGTCACGGCTTCCATGGTGGATTTCCAATCTGCGGATTTGGTCACGTCCATTTTATGGAAAGCGAGCGCGGAGGGATTGGTGTTAGCGATTGCTTCGCCGCCTGTTGAGTTGATGTCACAGACGAGGACTTTGGCGCCTTCATTGGCAAAGGCTTTGGCTATGGCGGCTCCGAAGCCTGAACCTGCGCCTGGGTGGCCTTAGAAGTGGTTGATTGGAAAAGGGGGAGGGCAAATGTGGTACCTGTGACGATTGCGACTTTGCCTTCGAGTCGGCCCATGATGTTGTTTGATCTCGATGTTTGTTTCAGCCTACAAGAATGTGTAAAGGGCTATCTTGATTATGTCGAATGTCCAGCGGGCTGATGGTATGAATAATATGAAGGAAGTCGCAACTCCCACCTCGAGACCCATCACACGCGTTGCGGCATTCCCCCCGCTGCATCACGCATCACGGCCTCCCAATATGTGCACCTCCAATCATACTTGCAGACTTATGCCGAGCATGCCGTAATGCGGAGGACAGCACAGTGAGGGGTATAGAGGGGCACAACATCATCTGGAGGACCACCGAGGCACGAACCAATCGCGACAGACTTTCTCCGAACTCTCGGCTTCTTGGATCGTTCTTCGGGAGCCCGTGTTTGGGTTAGCCGAGATGGGGCGCGATGGTGATTCGATGGAGGGTGTGCATAGGCTATATGGGAGGGGAAAAGTGGGGTTGGAAAGATCGATGTCATGACCCTGGTAGCGCTGGGGTGGGTAGCGCTTTCCGATGGACGATTGAGACCGCGATTAGTTCTGGGCAATTCCAATTACACATCTTCATCTGAACTGCTCGAATCTGACTGTGTATATACACGTGGTGGCATATCTACGTAGGGATTGCGAAAGGTCCATTTTCGACTTGCCTGATACACATACAACAAGAAAGCATACCAGGCGGAAAACAGCACTGCGCACTTGTAAAGATGGGCTCCGCTGGACAGTATGAGCTTCCATTCAAGGTCATTGAGAACAAGCATCTGAAATCGACTCTTGACTGACTCACAACAGCTCCAAAACCCAGATCTCCTTCACAACCTCTCCTTCGTCAATGGCGAATGGGTCAAATCCAAATCAGGAAAGACCTTTGAGGTTGTTGGTTTGTCACCTCCGCAATCATCAAGCAGCACACGTTTTGACCGCTTGCAGATCCCGGTACAGGCAAGGCTTGGACATCCTGCCCTACAAACGACGCCTCGGACGTCGACGCAGCTGTTCAATCCTCTCATGCCGCCTTTCTTGAATACAAGAAGATCAGCCCTCGCCAACGCGCCCAAATGCTGTACAAATGGGATGCCCTGATCAAAGAAAACAAGGAAGACATCGCCACAATTCTCGTCTACGAGACCGGCAAGCCTCGATCCGAAGCCTATGGCGAAATCGATTATTCCACAGGTTTCACATGGTGGTTTGCTGGCGAGGCGGAGCGAATCCAAGGCTCTGTGTTCACGCCAGCACTACCTAACAGACGCATCTTCACGATTAAGCAGCCACTTGGCGTCACTGCAGCACTGGTGCCATGGAACTTCCCCATTGCAATGATTTTGAGGAAAGCCGGCGCGGCGCTGGCGGCAGGATGTACGATGGTCGTCAAGCCCAGCCCCGAGACACCCATTACAGTCCTCACACTGGCTTACCTGGCGCACAAAGCTGGATTCCCGAAAGGCGCGTTGAACGTGCTGACTACGGATCTCGACAAGACGCCAGAACTGAGCGAAGCTTTGTGTAGACACGAGCTAGTGAACAAGGTCACATTTACAGGATCGACAAGAGTTGGTAAGCTTGTCGCGAAGATCTGCGCAGACGGACTGAAGAAGGTGACATTGGAGCTGGGCGGAAACTGCCCAGTGCTTATCTTTGACGACGCAAACATTGAGCAAGCGCTCACACAGATCTTCGCATTGAAATATCGACATGCGGGCCAGGCGTGTATCACCGCGAACCGCATCTACGTCCAGTCAGGAATCTTCGACAAGTTCCTAGAGCGCTGGAACGCCGAGGTCCAAAAGATTGTTGTTGGCCATGGATCAGATGAGAAGACTACGATGGGACCCGTCACCACTGAGCGTGGCGTGGAGAAGGCGCTCTCCCTGGTCGAGGACGCGAAGAAGAAGGGTGCAAAGATCCACACTGGCGGTAACAAAGTTGCGAAAAACGGCGGATACTTCTTCGAGCCCACGGTCATCTCAAATGTGACGCCAGATATGGACATTGCAAAAGAAGAAGTCTTCTCGCCAATCAGCACATTCATCAAATTCGAGACGGAGGACGAGGTTGTCAAGCAGGCGAATGACACGAGTATGGGTCTTGCATCATACTTGTTCACCAAGAATGTAGATCGCATGTGGAGGTTATTTGAGAGTCTCGAGGCTGGTATGATTGGGTTGAACACGGGTAGGTCAATTCGAGGTCCTCGAATTTATGTGACGCTAACAAAGGACAGGAAACTCTTCCGCTGCCGAGTCCCCATTTGGGGGAATCAAGCAGAGCGGCTATGGAAAGGAGTCTGGAAAGGATGTTGCGGTGAACGAGTACCTGATTACCAAGACGGGTACTTTTACCTTGGAGGAACAGTCTTGAGGGATCCCATCGCGCGATAATGTTTGAATGCAATCGTCTCTGCAGAGATGTGAAACCGGAGATGCTGTCTCACCCCTATGATACTGCAACGCGAAGCCCTGGATGTCTGGCCATTGTCCTGAGACTCAAAACGCGTGCCTTGAGTGACATGTGTTAAGCACGACCCCTGCACGATAGCATCATCACCACGTGACCGCACCGCTTTAGTGCCGGGCCCTTGACCGCGCCTGCACCCCAAGCTCACGACTCAGCTATCTCGTTCCTCGTTCCACCCCGCCCAAACCTCGTCTTTGTACAGCTCAACATTGCACAACCGCCGCAATGGATACCGAAATGTCAGATGTCGCCTACGACATCGACATTGATGTCGGTGCAGGCGTTGAGCCAGTCGCGCCGCAGCCTCGCCAGATCATTGAGGTAACCCATGTCCAGAGCTGAGAGATGCGCGCATGATGTACTGACACGGTTGAAGCAAAACACCGCCGCCAAAGACGGAATACCAGAAGCATATCTAGAAGACATCAAGGTCGAACAGCCATGGCCAGAGTCTCTCAACCTACAAGGCGTCAGCGACTTCGACCCCAACGATCCTCTCTACTACGCCATGGAGCACTGTGGCGCTGAGCCACGCGTCAAGCAATTGCGCTGGGTCAGCGACAACTCTGTGAACCTCGAGTTCTACACTGCCGGCGACGCTGCGCTGGCACTGGGCATCCTCACACATCCTGAAGCTGGCGATCCAAAGTCGTTAGCTGCGCAGGCACCTCGAAAGGCAAAGTTTTATTCTAAGAAGCCCGATAGCGTATTGATGGTCAGGGAGACAAACGCAGGCGACCAGAAACCAAAAGGCGCGGCGACGAGGAGTAATTACTACCAGCGCAACCCAGATGTAGCTGGCAACCGACAAAGGGAGCCTAGGCGGAGACCGCCGCCAAGGAAAGACTTTTTGGATTATGATGACCCAGACGCAGGCTCGAGGGACAGGAGACGGAGAAGGTTCGCTGCATGCATCCAGTATGGGATGCTTAGTTGCTAACTCCAACTTAGCAGCGGAGATGACTCGATGGACGATGGCGACCGGAGACGACCTCGTCGCAATGACCGCAACGGCCGCGACCCTCGAGATAACCGAGACTCGCGTGATCCCCGAGGACGCGAACTTCGAGGACGCAACGGCAGGCTCAGCGAGCCTGGCCGCCTTTCCAATAATGGGGATGTCGACTCCTACCGCCCGCGCGCATCCCCAGATGAATCGCGCTTTGGCCGCCTGCGTGGTCGCTCCGCCTCCCCAGCCACCGACGAAGAAGGCGACGGCCGCTTCGGATTCGCCGAAGAAGCCGCACACGCAGGAGGGCGCCGTCGTTACCGCAGCAGAAGTCGCAGCCGCACCAACACGCGCCGCCGTCGCGAGCCTAGTGCAGACCGCTGGATCCACGACCGCGCAAACTACGACCGCACATCAGGCACCACTGGTGGAGGAAAATGGCAAAAAGACTCTGCACTCATAGAGAGCTCGCCCATGGGAAACCACCGCCGCTCAGACGCCTTCGATGCATCGCGTGGTGGTGGAGGAAACAGCCTCCTCTCGCGCATGACCAAGGACGGCCAGCCTGTTGCACTACAGGCGAAACGATCTCTTGCCGATCGCATTACACGGGACGACGATGAAGGAGATATGTGGGGACGCCTCAAGAACGACGATAGAGAGCCCTGGGTCAGCGATTTCTCAGAGCCGAGTAGGCCTGCCCGGAGAGGACTGGCTGATCGCATAACGCGCGACGACGATGACTTTAGCATTCGCGGACGAGGAAGGAGTCAAGAGGGTATCAATATCAGAGGGTCTGCGAGTGGTAATGGTGGTGGAGGATTCAATATTAGAGGTGTTGCGGGTGCTTAGGGTGCGCCTGGTATTCCTTATGCATTTTGAGAGAAGAAGAGCAAGATGTCTTTTGGGGTGTATGTACGAGAGAATAGGAGGCCGTACAGAGAAGGGACAGCTAATACTTGTGTCTGGGTTTGAGTATGAAAACGATGAAGGCTAGTAAGCTGGTTTCTGGCCTGCTCATGTGGGATAAGATGCGGACCGGGGACATCACTCTACTCTGTTAGTACTTGCTTGGCATTGCAGGATATCCCTCTCAGAAAGCGTTGCTTGGTGTTTGAAAGAGCAACCTGAATGGGATCGAATTTGAGAATCGCGAGTACGGCGTGATACTGCACTAGTGATGCCCTTTTTTATAACATCGAGTCAAAAGGTTAAGAATGAAGCCAGTCAAGGTTGAAATATCCTAGCTACCATACAATCTGCAAGCGTGAGTGTGTATGTGTGGACTGGAAGCCCTCCCCCACAATCTCTATACGCCATTAGCTGACCACTACTAAGTGCCCCGCACGAGATTGTTCTTCTAACAGGCGCAAAGTAGCAAGAACAGCGACATGCCGAAGCAAAAAAGGCGACTAAAACCCAGAGAGACAGTACTACAATTCTTGTTCAGCGTCCTAGGTCATCCTCAAGTCAAGAATGCAAGAGGTGCCCCAAAAGCTGCCACGAATGAGATGTTCTTGTTTGTGTTTTGTCGCGACACTTACAAACCGGGGGGCGGTGGAACCTATACTAGTTAGTCAAGACTCCACGAAGTAATACAGGGGCATACATACCGCACTGTACCCACCAGGTGAAGCTGAAGGAGCCGGAGGTGGCGGTGGAGGAGCAGCACCGTATGGATCTGAAGGCGGAGGAGGCGGCGGGGGCGCAGCTGCGCCAGCTCCAGGGGCAGGGGATTGGGCTGCACCATTGTAAGCGCCATAGTAATACTGCGAAATGTATGCGGAGTAACCGCCAACGGAGGCGTAAGGATCCAGTTCGGGATTCTGCTGGTAGTATACTGCCCATGCTTGCATGGCGTTGTAATCAAAGGCTTGAGCGTTGGCATCAGCGGGGGCTGCTGCTGCGACAGGAGACATGACGGTCTCGGCGGCCGGAGCGCCATGCTGGCCGTAGCCACCACCGTAACCTCCTGCGCCTCCGCCGTTGGCTCCATAACCGTAGCTGTGGCTTCGGTCGCGGTCACCGCGGTCTCCACGGTCGCCTCGGTCGCCGTAGCCGGGTCGTCCGCCGCCGTAGCCACCATCACGGTCGCCGTAGCGGTTTGGTGGTGGGCGATCCTTGAATGCCTGGTAATCAGCCTTGACCTTCTCGAGTAGTTCATCGCATAGCTGTTTCGCCTGAGCAACACCTTCGGGACGGGGTCCGCTGTGGTCTTGTTAGTAGAACCTTTGGATTTCAACGGCCATACATACGCAATGTGGAGATACATGGGCTCGTCACTCTCCTGTCCAGACTGGGGCTCCATGAATCCGGAACCGCGACCTTTGATCTGGACTTTGCAGCTCGTCTCCTGTTGGATATACTTTACATTGTCGCCTCCGCGACCAACAACTTGAGCTCGCAGGTTGAATCCGCTGATGGGCTCAAGACCAACAGAGATCTTTTCCTCGGGCCACTTGCGCTGTGATCGGTTAGCTATGGGGTGTTCTATCTCCTGCTTCAAGGAGGTGACATACTCGGCCAAACTCGTCTCGTTCAAATTGTTCAGGCTCGCGGCGACGGAAGCGGCGTTCATCTACGAGGTTAGGAAGATCTTCCTTCATCATTTCATCGATCATGGCAACAGCTTTGTCGAGGCCTTCTTTGGACGTGCTGGTAATGCGAAGATATAGGGGCGGGTTCTGCTCTCTTGTTAGCACTGTAGATGGACGATTCAACCTGGCAGACGTACAGTAGCAGTGGCCATGTTTTTATCAGGATAATATTCGCCCCGAGTAGTGACATCTTGCATGTATAAGCAGACATTCTAAATCGTTAACAGTATGTGCAGAGTATGCGTACCGGCGCCAGTCTCGTCTTTGATCTAGATGTCACATGTGAGGTCAGCTTCTGATAAATGGTTGGTGGGGCAGCTAGAAGATCAAGTGAGCTCCAACTCTCAATAATGAAGATAGAGGTGCGCGAACAGCGGCACGACTCAAGGCTTGCAACGCTGGTCTGTGAGTACAGCGCTGGGTCACAGAGAGAAGGCATGATCCTAGACAATCAGTGAACAGCAAAAGTGATTATTTACCCTCTTTTGTGTGGCTCCTTTGGTCAGTGTGTAACGGTTACGGAGGTCGTTGATTTCAATGTCCTTGATGTAGTCACCGTCCTGCTGGTATGTCTCGTTGCTGATCTGAGCAGCCGTGTTGGACGAAGGCGACTTGGCGACTGGAGGAGTGGGCACCTGGTCTTGTGTAAGCTGTAGTCCTTGCCCTGACATGGCTGCGCAAGGCTGCACTCACAGAGCGAATCGGAGGCACTTCGACATGCTGAATGCCCTTCTTCGCCTGAATCTGCGCGTTGATCCTCGCAGCCGCCGCTGCAGCTGCAGCTGCCCGGGCCTTGATCGCCGCCGCCGCCGGGCTTTCTGAGCCTGCAGAGCCCTCGCGCGTAACGGGGCTGCGTTCACGATGCGACTCGGGCTCGCGCCGCGACGGCGAGCGGGAACGGCGCTCCGTATCAAAGCGCGAGCGCTTGGGAGGCTCAGGCTCGTCGCTGTCGAAACGGGACCGCGGGCGACGTTCGTCAGACATGGTGGGCAGGCTTATGGGGGTGCAAGGTTCCTGCGGGTTGCAGTGTGAGGTGAGGGTGGAACTTGGAAGAATAGGCGAGTAAAACTACTTTGCAGCCGCGTAGTTCGCCAAGCCCCTCTGCCGCGGCTGCTGGCCTCTACAGACTGGCCTTGCCCTTTCCAGGCCAGCCGATTTCGGGGAGCCTAGCAGTGACTCCGGGTTCTTTGCATTTTGAGCCCATCTGGGGAACCTCGCTTGCCTCTTCTTAACGCTGACTCCCCCCATACTGGTCGCCGTCTTCTCACACACAATGGCAAGCATACGAGCAGCCCTGCCACTGCGCAGTGTGCTCACCAGGCACTGCGCCAGCGCTGCCCGCCTGCAGCAAAGAGCATCGAGCTCGTCCTCGACACAGGCACTGGCATACAAGGCCATTCACCGCCGCATTGCGCCTCTGCCCACCGAGGACCGCCCTCCTGCGTGGTCTGCGCCCGCCGCCGTCAGCAACATCCTCTACGAAACTCCCCTCCCGTCTCAAGCACCGCAAAAGAGCCACATTCTCAACTGCTTGGTCCAAAACGAGCCCGGTGTGCTCTCTCGCGTCTCTGGAATTCTGGCAGCCCGCGGTTTCAACATTGACAGTTTGGTCGTGTGCAACACCGAAGTGGAGGACTTGTCTCGCATGACAATCGTGCTCCAAGGACAGGACGGAGTCATTGAGCAGGCCCGTCGCCAACTCGAGGACCTCGTTCCTGTCTGGGCTGTGCTTGACTACACCCAGTCTCCTCTGGTCCAGCGTGAACTTCTCTTGGCCAAGGTTTCCACTCTTGGCCCAGAGTACTTCGAGGAATTGCTGGCTCACCATCGTGAGATGGTCCAGACTTCCGAGACAGAGGGACACCAGAACGAAAGCATGAGTGAAGAAGAGGCAACTGCGGCCGCTGAAGAGGCTGCTCGCGAAGCCCTACGAAAAGACTACCACCCCACCAATCTCCCTCTCAGCGAGGCTCTGCGCCACAAGCACGAGCATCTGCGAGCCATTACATTCATGACCCATCAGTTCAAAGGAAAGGTCCTGGATATCAGCACCAACAACTGCATCGTAGAGCTGTCTGCAAAGCCAAGCAGAATCGACTCATTCATGAAGTTGATCGCTCCGTTTGGCATCCTAGAATCTGCGCGAACAGGTCAGTACCACTACACTTAGCTTCTGAGACGCAAACAGCCGCTAACTACCACTAGGTCTCATGGCCCTACCCCGCTCCCCGCTCCACGCAAACCAGGAGTCCGAAGAGATGGAAATGGACGCCGCGGATATCGTCGATAACAGCATGCTTCCTCCTGGTTAGACATTACACAACCAAGCAAAGAAGTAAAGGCTAGGGTAGAGTGGTGAAAAGCGTGCAACATCTCTCGATCTATTGCGATCTAGTAGTGCAGGTCTCTCGATCTTTGTCTGTGTATATGAATGGGTAAATGGCGTTGTTCCACGGGCGAAACGGGAAACGGCATCTTCTCAGCGCTCGCGATGCTCCACTTTGCGGTCCTAGGCTGCTAGAATACTCTACTGAGAGATAACTTCAATGCGACGACTCTGTACGTGTCGTGTCGTGCCGAATCTGAGTACCTCAAATGCCCGCTCTTAAACATTCCAGCGTGGAGTAGAGCAATCGCAACGTATATTGAACGAAGCTATAGTCGCGCATTGACAATGACTAAATCCTTACAATTGCTCCAACATGATCCATGCCATGACGTACATACAACCAATCCACACCCCCTTCCCAATCCATCTAATCTACACGCCCTGCGCACCAGTCTACCAACACGGCAAGTGCGCACGCGATGTTCAACTTATATGTAACTAGGATTCTGAATCGCGCAACCAGTCACAGGTGCAGCGCCAACATTGCATTGCGTTTGTGGATGTAACGAGGTCTGTAAACGTCTGTGTGCCCACTTTTTTCAAGGAATACTACATATGCCTGTTGGGCAAGCATTGTGATCCTTCCGGAAGGCTTACTTGAAGCGCTGACACGGCAATATTTGGGCGGGCAAGATTGACGATGTGGATTTTGGGGTAGCGACTTGGAATTGGGGTGTGTTGGTGCTGGGTTTGAGGGGGGGTGGTTTGTGTAGCTTCCTTGTATGTGATGATTGCTGGGGATGTAGCTGTTACGTGGACAGTGGGAATACTACATTGCACAGAACACAAAACACGTGATTGCAGGGCAGTACAGTCTGTGATTTTTACACATCTCCTCGGCTTAGGCGTGCCGTGTTTATCGATCCTTCGCACGATTTAGGAATCAAGTGAAGATAGGCGGCCATGTGGATGAAGTAAGATGCGACCTATGTCGAGACAGCCAACATGAGCTGGTGCTCCACACAAGATGCGGGTTGTAGTGTGTATTGGCCCACAATTGGAGGATCCATTGCATGGTCCCTGCGACGGGCGGCATGTGGCCCGTCTGGAGCCTCTCCTCGTGGGGCATGGTGATATATGACGTTTGCGGCTGAAATTTTGTGGACTTCGAGGGATATACAGAGCTTACAGAAAGCTGACCGCACGATCACGGAATGCTGTTAAGGCTCATCATGTGACAACGAATCGAGGCGTGCGATAAGGCCGTCTCTACGGTTGTACTGGAAGACGTCGAACGAGGTAACTAACACTGATTTTCATAGTCGCATCCCAGATGAGGTATGGTGGGGATCTCTCATGTCAGTAGGGTGCGATGGATGGATAACCCTTGGGACTGAAAGCTTTTTTCTCTTCTCCAGATTGTTTCCATGTGCTCGGTATGTTCGTCCAATTAGACATGTTCAATGTCAGCTGATAGTGGATTGCAGTGCATAGTTCGCAAATACGGTACTAACAGACCCACGGGCGATCTAGACCAGAACATGCCAGAGCAGTATCCGACTCGACATATCGGAAATGCACATTGAGAGAGTGCCGTTTCCTAGTGGAGCAACCGGAGCAGCCATCCTTCCAGTGAAGGGCTTGCTCTTGCACAGATCATGTGGCGGAAGCCCGTGCAAGGGAATTTTTTCTCTCCTGCATGTTCCTGCAAATTCGAACATGCAGCACGTCAAGGATGGTTTTAACCAGAGGCGTCGAAGGTTGCAGGGCACACGAGCGCACCAACAGTGGACATTCTGATGATAGGCGCAGTCTCCACAGACATCCCAACCCTCGGCCGCCGGCTATCTTGTGCCTTGTGCCACAAAGGGAAGCGGGAGGTGATCCATGCGAGCCGCTAAGGCCCTTGGTTGCTGCAGCGCGCAGCAGGATTGCTGTAGCGCGAACTTGGCCCAAGACATTTCAGCATGGGAACCATCGTTATGGGCCGATTGATGGGGCCCACCCCATGTCATCGCCTGCCTGCTCTGGCACTGCCAGTCTCACAATAACGGCCCTATCTATACAAGCGAAATCCCGTCGCTGTTCCGCTCTTTCCTGCCCCAAGTCGTCGCTGCTATTGAAGTTGCAACCGCCCGGCACGTTTCCAACCACATCTCGCGAAGATTGCGTCACTCAGCGTTTAGACGTTAGCTGAACAACGCCATCCGCAACACCACACTATTGTTATCGCATCGCCGTTGGCAGGCTTACAGTAAGAACTCCGTGCACATGTCCAGACACTGAATACGGTGCACCAGCCGGCCATCTGCAGGTTAATTGGGCTGTGGCTGCAATTCTGTCTGCAACCGGCTACATGCGTTTTTATCTAACAACGCGCGCAGGTCGCTCGACACGGCATATCATAACACTCCCGTCGCCGCACATTTCTCGACTGCGAGTTTCGTTACACTGCATATTCTTCAATCGCTGGCATGAAATACGGAGACACTCTGCGACAAAGGTCTATACCAGAATGGGGTCACTGTGAGTACCGCGCGCGTGGACCCAGATCAGGGGGAGCCAAGAACTGACCGACGGCTTCAGACAACATCGACTACGATTATCTCAAAGACCTCATTAAACACCAGACCACACCGGGCACAAACAAAGCTGTATCAATACCGGGACAGGGCGGGAGCTCAGAGCAAGCATTTGGGAATGATTTCTTGAGGGTTCTACAAACGCAACATGATCGCATCAACCTCTTCGTACGGAGCAAGAGCGGCGAGATCGAGAGGAGACTACAACATATAAGCAAGAGCTTGGAAGAGCTGCAGCAGAAACGATCAAAAGACACACCAGGTGCGCGTCTGCCGGCACGGACGGTTGAACGCTACGCAAAGATCGACGCAGACGTCACCAGGTACGAGCAACGAACCGTGGTCGCAACAGAGTGACACCCGCTGACGCAACACAGAACTGGCGAAGAGATCCGCTCGTTGTCTCGATTCCAAGTCGTACAGCGAACCGGCTTCGCAAAGATCCTCAAGAAATATAAGCGGTGGACTAAGGATCGCGAGCTCAGTCATGTCTTCAAGGAGGAGATCAGTAGCCAGCCGGACAGTCTGTTCCAGCTGGATCTCAGCTATCTGCTGGATCAATACATCGAGGTTCTTGGTGCCCTGCGCTCTGTGTTCGACGCCGACGGCACTCCCGCGGCGTCTTCTGTTGGTGCTAACGGCTCCGCTGCGCGTCTTGCGAAGACACTTGAGAAAGGACAAGAGATTGACTTTGACTTGGGTTTAACCACACTGCCATTGGGCGCTAATGGGGCCAAAGCGACCTACTGGGTCCATCCTGATCATGTTGTTGAGGTGCAGCTTCTATTATTACAGCAAATGCGCCTCTACGTTGGTAGCTCGAGAGCCGCCTCACGGAATGGGTCCTCCCGAGCGACACCCCGCCGGCGCCAATCATCTATTAACAACCTTCACTTTGGCATCGAAGACGATGTCGGTCTTGTCATCTTGGATCATGCTGAAGCCTTTGCAGTCAAGCAAAACACAAGCACGATAGGTTCGAGCGAGGGGGCAGAAGGTACCATAGGCACCAAGGCAGCTGGAAACGTACGATACGTCGCATCTGGAGTAGCAGCAGTCGCTGTGTGCATGGAGTCTAATACACAAGGCCAGTCGATGGAGGTCAAAACAGCGAGATTGGAACGCAAAGGTCTGCAGACGTTGCTAGATTGTTCACCGGGACCAAACGGTCTTCAACGTTCGAGCAGCAGCAAGGGGGAGGCGAATGATTTCTCAAAGGATGACTGTGCTGAAATTCAACAATGGCTCAAGGAACACAAATCTACGAAGCCCATCGCAGGCGCCATATCGAAGCGGACAAGGTTTGTTGGTCTGCACAATAGCATGTCCGGCGGAGCATGGGCAGTGTTGGACCGAGATATCTACATGAAAGAGTCGCTGCACAAGGATCTCGAACACGAGGACTGGGTCTCCACGGCACGATCGCAATCCGTCCAATTTCCGCACGCTGTTTTGGAAGTCCGCAAGGAAGGCCGCCAGGTATCGACACTTATCCAAACGCTCGATCGCAGCCATCTCGTCGAACGTGTGCGCGGTTTTTCATTGGAAGCACACGCTGTATGGGTATGCTGCAGGCCTGCTGCCATGTCCCCACCCCTTTGGCTCCCTCTGTTGGACAAGGACATTCGGAAATTACCAGAGCCTGTCAGGCGACGCAGTCGAAAGACACAAAGTGCCGGCAACGGCGGATCGCAGACTCAGGGTTCGCCGCCACTGACTTCGACATCCAACACGTCGTACGATGGACAATCAAGTCCCGTTCTGTCCCGCAATGGGGACTCATCTATGACCTCTGTACAAAATTATGTCGATCCGCCGAATCTGCAAGCTTTCCGCAAGAAGAGCCGGAAACCTTATGCAGATTACCCCCCTCCTCTCGCTCGAACTGACCCAGAACCAGAACCGCAAGGCTACTGGAATGAATACGACCACCCCGAAGATGAAGAAGCAGGCTACTACATCTACATCGATCCCAATGCGTCAGTCAAGTTTCCCGGTCAAGAGCTGATGGAAGCCTGGATGCGCAAGACACGCAAGATCTTTGGTATGCGCGAGCGACCAGCACGTGGATCGTTTTCTGGCGATGAAGACGCCTCTTCAGACGACGATGATGATACCGTGGACGAGTCGCCCATTCTTGTTGCTAGGAACTACGGGACTGTATCTTCAAACAACAACCACAGTGTATCTTCTCATGGAGGCTACTTTAGCAGCATCTTCCGCTCTTTACGCGATCCGCGCCATGATGTTGGCCTACTTCACGAACGTCGTTCGCTTCTCAGCGAACTCGAAACGCGCCAACATAAGACTGAGATGACGAAGCTGCGGTTCTATTCTACGTGTCTAGCTGCCGCCATTACGATCGATATCATCCTCGGTATCATGACCGTTACCAGTCGCAGGAAGGAGCGCGGCGTTGTGGACATGGTGGTCTTGTTTGGCACAATTGTCACCCTGATTCTGTGTGTGGTGGCCGTGTTGAGTATGAAGAGTAGAAGTGAGCGATTGGGATGGGTACATCAAGGTGCAGTGCTTTGTATTGCGGGTAGTGTGGTGGCGTTGGATGTGCTGTTGTTTCTGTGGATGCTAAGGGTTTGATCATTAGCTTTGGGAGTGCACATGTCTGAAGAGTCGGGGGCAGGGTGATGTTGAGGTTGGGGTTGTTGTTTTTGTACAAGGGAACGGGATGTTCGATGATGGTCGTCGTCGAGTTGGGATACAGGGCGCTGATATTGGTTATCGGTGTAGTATATTTTGAAAACTCGAGAAAAAACAATTGAAAGTGTTCAAAGCAATCATCGCACTGCCATGACGGGGCCACGATGTAGTCCCAAAGCCTGTTTGGCTTCTAGTACCAGTGACCAAAGATGTTAAGAGCCTGTTAGCAAATATGATAATAAGGGCGAGAGTTCACTCCAAAATCCATGCCCGAAGGCTACATGCACACCCTCAGCACATGACAGCAAATCTCAGTAGATACCCAAATTCGCGACAATTGTGACGGTTGAAGTGCTGACTTCTGTGCGTCCTCCCATTGGTCGATCTTTAATAAAAACCGCCCCCGGTCGCGGCTGCCCCAGCTTCTCGGCAATAGTTGTCGCGTGCTTTGCCAACCCGCGGACCGAAGTCGCATCTCCGATTTATTTTGTTGCCATGCGCCGCTGAACCTTTTCCGCAATTGTGTCTCTACCACACACTCCCGACAAACTCTCACAATGCGGTCGCAGATATTACGGGCGGGCCAGACGGCCAATTGCAGGGTAAGTTGAAGAAAGGCAGCCATCGAGGTAGTTTTGAGGTGTTTCCCAGGGTTGGTGATGGCCGTGTGCAGTCATACCAATCGCATATGCTTGCCAAACGATGAAATACCAAACACACAATACTAATACAATATCCTAGCCACACCTCCCCACCACCCTCCGCACACCAACTCTCACACCCCGACGATGTCTCGCAACATCGCACGACGTACCTTCGACCCGCCCCTCGCAACTCGCCTCGCGCACCCCACCGTACCCCCTCCTCCTCAGCCGCCTCGCTGAAGTCCGCCGCGTCCTGCCGTCCTCGCGACATCTCACGCTCGCGGAGAAGATTCTGTACGCGCACTTGGATAATCCGGAGGAGTCGTTGCTTAGCGGGACGAATGGCGGGAGGGATATTCGCGGGCAGGCGAATTTGAAGTTGAAGCCTGATCGGGTGGCGATGCAGGATGCGAGTGCGCAGATGGCGTTGTTGCAGTTTATGAGTTGTGGGTTGGGGAAGACGGCTGTGCCGGCGAGTATTCACTGTGATCACATGATAGTTGGGTTTGTCTTTCCCTTTGCTCCTGGCGATGCGGTTGTCGTGCGAGCGCGGTCGCTGCATTGTGGTCGCGCGCCATTGCTGACATTTGGTAGGGAGACTGGTGCGGATGCGGATCTGCCAAAGTCGATAGCGGGAAATAAGGAGGTGTTTGATTTCTTGGAGTCGGCGTCGAAAAAGTATGGTATTGAGTTCTGGCCGCCAGGCGCGGGTATCATTCATCAGTCTGTTCTGGAAAATTACTCTAGCCCAGGCTTAATGATGTTGGGCACAGACAGTCATTCACCTAATGCTGGTGGCCTTGGAGCGATAGTCATTGGTGTTGGTGGTGCAGACGCAGTAGACGCGCTTGTAGACGCCCCGTGGGAGCTCAAGGCACCCAAGATTCTGGGTGTGAAGCTCACTGGCGAACTCAGCGGATGGGCATCACCGAAAGATGTCATCTTGAATTTGGCTGGCCAGCTTACAGTTCGGGTAAGTTGACTGGGATATGAGTTGAAGTCGCCTGGCTAACGTACAGTACCCAGGGCGGCACTGGTTTCATCATTGAATACTTCGGGCCTGGTGTACAAACACTGAGTTGCACCGGCATGGCGACTATCTGGTAAGCTTAGACGGCATTGAATCGAAGATATCGATACTGACAAGTGCAGCAACATGGGCGCTGAAGTCGGCGCAACTACCTCGCTCTTCCCCTTCTCTCCAGCTCACGTACCGTATCTCCAGGCAACACACCGCGGGCCAATCGCCGAAGCTGCCCAAAAGATTGCCAACTCGCCGATGCAACAAAACCTACTGCGTCCTGACCCTGAAGCTGCCTATGACAAGGTCATCGAAATTAACCTATCTACACTCGAGCCCCATATCAACGGACCTTTCACCCCTGATCTGTCCACTCCACTGTCTAAGTTCAAGTCTGTCGTTGAGGAGAAGAACTGGCCCAAGACTTTCGGAGCAGGTCTCATTGGTAGCTGCACGAACAGCTCATACCAGGACATGACTAGATCAGAGGAGCTTGTCAAGCAAGCATCAGCGGCCGGTCTCAAGCCCAAGGCAGATTTCTTCATTACCCCCGGTAGCGAACAGATCCGAGCAACACTGGATCGCGACGACACACTCTCCACCTTTACGTCAGCTGGCGGAACTGTTCTGGCCAACGCCTGTGGTCCTTGCATCGGTCAGTGGACTCGAACGGACGGTGTGAAGAAGGGCGAAGCCAACGCAATCCTAACCTCTTACAACCGCAACTTCCCCGGTCGCAACGACGGTAACCGCGCAACCATGAACTTCCTTGCCTCTCCTGAACTCATCACAGCCATGACATACTCGGGCTCCACGACCTTCAACCCCATGACTGACAGCATCCCGACTCCCTCCGGCGAGCCCTTCAAGTTTTCACCACCAAAGGGCTCCGACCTCCCCTCCGCCGGTTTCGCAGAAGGCAACCCAGACTTCATGCCCACACCCGGCGTCCCAGACCCCAGCGTTGAAGTTCTCGTTTCTCCAACCTCCACACGCCTCGCCCTCCTTGACCCGTTCCCTGCCTTCCCTTCTTCTGAATTCCAGAACCTCCGCGTTCTCTACAAAGTCAAGGGTCAATGCACAACAGACACCATTTCTGCTGCCGGACCGTGGCTGAAGTACAAAGGTCATCTCCCAAACATCAGCGAAAACACACTCATCGGCGCCGTGAACGCCGAAACGGACGAAGTGAATGTCGCTTACGACGTCGACGGCAAGACCTCTGGCATCCCTGAACTCGCGAGACGCTGGCGCGATCAAGGAATCGAGTGGCTCGTAGTCGCAGAACACAACTATGGTGAAGGCTCAGCGCGTGAACACGCCGCGCTGCAACCAAGATATCTTGGTGGCCGTATCATCCTGGCCAAGTCATTCGCACGTATCCATGAGACCAACCTCAAGAAACAAGGTATTGTCCCATTGACGTTCGCAAACGAGGCCGACTACGACCTCTTCTCGTCGTGCGACGAGGTTGCTACACGCGGGCTATTGGATGTCCTACGCAGTGGTGGCAAGGGCGAAGTGGAGCTTGTGATCAAGAAGAAGGATGGAAGTGAGAAGGTTGTCAAGACAAAGCACACGCTCTCTCAGGATCAGAGTGGGTTCGTGCTTGCGGGTAGTGCATTGAACTTGCTGGCTGCGAAGGGTAGGGAAGCTCGAGAAGAGGTGACAAGAGGCAGTGAATTGAGTGATTAGGTATGAGCATGGTTGTATTAGGTGTTTGTACTGATTTACGATGACGTGAAAAATGGCTGCGGCGTTTCAATGGCGCCGGTATGAAATCCATGACGACTTTTGTTTCTATTAGGGGAGAATCAATGCATATGAACCATAAAAGTAAAGCAAACTTGACCATGTACATTTGACTGCAAATTTGAAGAGTGCGGGAGAGGGCGTTAGAATGAAGTAGAGGACGCAAAGGCTTGCTTATGATAAGGTTGATACTACAGTTGTTACTC